>OX375867.1:29699918-29735541 GCA_947359475.1 Heligmosomoides polygyrus bakeri
ATATCCCATCGAGGACGAGGCCGCGGCGGAAGGACGATGACGTCATCGAAAAACCGATGTCTTCGAGTTGGGCCATGCTTGGTACCATTCGATAGAGCTTTTCATGCTGAATTGAATCGTGTCATTTAGAGTTGGAACAACTGTAATCTGGGCGAGAAACAGCGCGGAGAGCGTCTGCCGTTGTTGCGCTAAATTGCACGCGCGGGAGTGTTTGGAGCACAATAACTCTGTCAAGTTTGAATCATTTCGGCTGCAGCTTGTGGGTCTTGACCACTTAAGGTACTTTACGGCGACGGGCTCAGAACTTCTCAGCTGCCTAAACTGCCTAGCCTCAGCTGCCGTTTTGTAGCGGCGAAACCTAGCGGTTAGAGTTTCTTGCGCTCCTACTCGCCCAGATTTGAGTCATCGACTTTCGGAATGGCACCGTTTTGTTTATAACGAAAAGCTCTATCGAATGGTTTCACTCTCGACCAATTTCAAAAAAAGCGATTTTTTGACAATATCGATGACGCGGGCGCACTAGGCCGAGCTGCGCGGACGATGACGTCATCGAAAACCGTATTTTCGAAATTGGCCAAATTTCCTCGTGCAAACTTCGTCCAAAATCTAGGGGTTATTTGGGGCGCTGATTACGAATCCGACGTTCGTTTTTGAAAAATCCGCGAACTTGAGCAGTTACTTCCCGTTTGAGGGTGGTCGGGTCAGGATCATCGATCACCCTCAGTTATCGGTATGAGCGGTCCCCTACCGTAATCGTCCAAATTACTTCGGCATCGTGTTCAGCACCCCGAATAAGTCCCCGACCCTATTCGAATTTCGAGCAAAATCGATTATCCTGACCCGACCACCATCAGTTATCCAGAAAAAATCCAAAACCCACCGAAATCGACGGAATTTTCAAAAACGGACGTCGGATTCGTAATCAGCGCCCCAAATAACCCCTAGAGCAGTTTGCACGAGGAAATTTGGCCAATTTCGAAAATATCGGTTTCGATGACGTCATCATCCGCGCAACTCGGCCTAGCGCACCTACGTCCTCGATGGATATTGTCAAAAAATCGATATTGCCAAAATCGGTCGAAATTGACAGCATTCGATAGAGATGTTCAAGCAGAACAGAAAGGTGTCATTGGGAGTGTCGAAAACCCAAATATGGGCGAGTAAGAGGGCAGGAAACTCCAACCGCTAAGTCCGCTGCCCTAAAACGGCAGATGGGGCTAAGGCAGCTTAGGCAGGTGAGAACTTCTGAGCACGTCACCGTAAAGTACCTTAAGTGCTCTGTTCGCATACGCATTCTGAAGCCGTTAGGTCTCTGCGTCTTCCTGCAGAGGTGTACTGAATTCCGAAAAAATCGTGTCACGCAAGGCTAACCTGCATATTCGCGCCCCTGTAACTTTACCTAATCATAAGCTACGCCGTTCCATTTTAGAGTGCTAATACATCGTTTCACTGCCTACAAGACCCACGAGTCGCAGCCGAAACGATTCGGAATTGACAGAGTTATCGCGCTCCGAACACGGCCGCGCGTGCAAATTAGCGCAACAACGGCTGACGGTCTCCGCGCTATTACTCGCTTCAGATTACCGTTTTTCCCACTCCAAATGAAACCGTTCAATTCAGCATGAAAAGCTCTATCGAATGGTATCAAGCATGGCCCAACTCGAAGACATCGATTTTTCGATGACGTCATCGTCCTTCCGCCGCGGCCTCGTCCTCGATGCGAAACAGTCAAAAAATTGATGTTGCCAAAATCGGTCGATATTGATAGCATTCGATAGCGATTTTCATGCTGAACGGAACGGTGCCATTGCGATTGTCGAAGACTCAAATCTGGTGAGTAGGAGCGCAAGAAACTCTAACCGCTAGCTTTCGCCACTCTAAAACGGCAGCTGAGGCTAAGGCAGTTTAGGCAGCTGAGGAGCTATGAGCACGTCATCAGTAGTAAAGTACCTTAGGCTCTCTGTTCTCGTACGCATTTTAAGGCCGTTAGCTCGCCGCGTCTTCTCGCAATGGTCCACGGAAATCGGAAAAAAATGCTTCACACAAGCCTCACCTGCATCTTCGCACCCCTATAACATTGCCCCCTCCTAGGCTAAACCATTCTGCTTTGGCGTGCTAGCAGACCGTTCGTCTGCCTACAAGACCTACAAGCTGCAACCTGAAAGGTTCCAACTTGACAGAGCTATTGCGCTCCGAACACGCCCGTGAGTGCAATTTGAGCGCGGTTGCCCCCTCGATTGAAAGGTTCGAATCTGTATGCATTGTTCACGGCGCACTCCAAAGGCTCTCTAGACAGCCTTAGAGCAACTCCTGACTAGGACGGCTGCAAATTTCTGACAAAACTCTCCAAACGCTCAGTTTACAAGCTGCCCCCCCCCCCCCTCGATTGAAAGGTTCTTCTTTGTCCGCATTGTACACGGCGCACACCAAAATTTCGCTGGGACAGATTGGAGCTAAGCCTGAGTGGGGTGGCGGGTGATTTCTAATAACATTCCAAACGGCGATAAATAGCCTTGAAAACGTCGCAGTTCCCAGTGAGAGAAGATAGAAGCGCAGGGGACAGGCGCTCGCCCACTCGATTGATAGGTTAGGTTCTGTGTGCCTTGTGCACGGCGCACTCTCAGGGCATTCCTGGCATGACAGAGCACTGGCGACGTACGCCATCTTTGAGATACTCCGAAAGCACGCACATCCTGGGAAATAAGCTGCTCTAATCGCCCGTCCAGCCAATTTTGGACCACCCACGGCGAAAATACGGGTGTTCCGGTAAAGTTTTGCACAAGTTTGTGTAGATCTCGAAGAGGCAAATCGAATGGTACCAACCATTATTCAAAAACCCTAAAACTGAAGGAGTTATGATCGTGCGACGCTTTGCGACGCTATGTTGGCGTTTTTTCGCCCACTTTTGACCGTGCGGCGCGAGCGGTATTGTACGTAGGCTGAATGGATATACGGCTACGTCAGAAGAGATACGAATGCCACTATAGGTTAGTACTGCTTCAATGCGGTCCGGCAGAAGAATCCAGCACATCGACGTGGGATAATCATACTATTATATATAATGAGGCGCTTAATGCGTTCAATTTTCCACCTTCGGTCCGAAGTCCTCTTTTTTGTGACAGTGGATTCCATGATAGCCTTTCTAATCTTTGGTCACGTCAAGTTCTTACGATTAATCCTGATGTGTGCTTTGTCAGAAACTGGCGGAGAAATAGAAGTTAGACGAAAATAGCGACAAATACCCAGACGTCGTGTAGCGATCGTTGGGATGCAGAAGACGTAACGCAGACGTCGGGCCAACACCGTACCACGGACGTCTGAAGATGCATAACATATTATTTTCGACAGCTATTAGTTCTCACAGAAACGCTGTTTCGGCAAGTTAGAAATAGTGATCAGGCACGCAGAACTATCAGTTTCTCCTTACGATGACGATCTGAAGATGAGGGGTGAAAGTGCGTGCAGCCATTTTGCCTGTAGAAGAGGTGAAATACAGGGCATCAAGAGGGCGCCAAACAACCTGAGAGACCGAGGTGCTGAGTTGCATGCACAGATAATGCCATTGTTGAATACGGAGGGGAGGACTGGTTGACTTCTGCAAAGCTGCTCGGTTGATCTTACAATTAGAGAAGGTTGGAAAGCTTTAAATTTGACAAGAACAGCCATTTTATGTAGCTATGGAGAGAAGAAAGCTGCACTAAAAAAGCTGCTGCGTGAAGTAGTTTCAGCATAGCACTCTGCTGAGTTTTCTATCACTTGAGCACTTCTGGAGCAGATATAAATATAAATATAGAATAAATGACTAGCCACATGTTTCAGTGCTTAGCAAGATCAGAAAGGATGCGAAGTGCTGCAGGAGGTGACCTCAATTCTAGAGGTGAGTGGGTACTTCTTGGAACCTGCTCAAATCTGTAACGATAAGTGCCTTATTTGAAGAGTTGTGACACCGGTGGAAGGCGAATATACCTCATCACTTGATCGCAGAACCCATGGATTGGATTGATGAGAAGATTGGATAATTGTGGAGAAAAGCAATAGGTTTTCAACGCAGTGTTGTGCATTTGATAGGATTTGGAGGGCATAATTCACTTAATTCAGGACAGGCTGTTGATAACGAGCGTAATCCAGATCAACTATGTACAGCCACCGGAATCAGAAATACCTCGAGAATGCAGATTTTGGCCGAAGGAAATCGAGTTTCGGATCTATCCTAGACCGGGGGGGGGCACATAACTAAAAAGTATTATATGTGACAAATTCACTCAAGATTAACAGAGCGGCTCCTACAGAACAACACAAGACCTAAACAACAAAAAGTCACAAAAAACGAAAAAATTGCATTTGTTACGGTTGTAAGAAGGCAAAGTTGTGTGCCCTCCTCGTTATGACCATGTTAGATCCTGGTTATAACATGTCAAGCGACGGTCAGCACGAGGCATGCGACTTCATGCGCTCTCCCCACCATGTTAGATCCTGGTCATAACATGTCAAGTGTCGGTCAGCACGCGGCATGACTCTATTCCGTCGCTCTTTGTCCGCCCAGACGGTTGTAAACCGCGGCGATTTTTTACTTTTTTTTTTGTTTGTTCGTCCGTTTTTGGTTTCTTTTAGGTTAGGTGTCGTTCTCTAGGAACCGCTCGGTAAGTATTAATTCATTTTGTTGCCTAGTTTTTAGCTATGCCCCCCCCGGACTAGGATAGATCCCGAGTTTCTTTGCAAGAGGACTATACTGTAGTAAATTCAGCAAAACAGAGGAAGGAAAACCTGGAAGATTAGAAAATCCTTCCTCATGCGATTTTATGTTGCAGCTGTTAGAGAACTGCTGCTACAAGCATAAAATTTTTTACCTCGCTCAGCCCGACATGATATGAAGAGCTGCTTCACATGGTAACCGTCTTCCTCCCTTGTCATTTTATCGGTTACCAATTATCTATTCTACTGTACGCATATCGATTAAGATGCGAACCACCTTATTGTGGCAACGTATGGACGGAAGACAGGCGGAGAGGCAGACAGAAGCACAAGTAAGAGGCTGGCTCTTGCATACACCCTTTCCACGTCAAATCGCACACTCTAGACAAGCTTGACGATTCGAAATCAAACAAACATCTTCCAGATCAGTCTCCTTCTAGATTAAACAAGAGACTCTCTAAGAAAAATTTTTGTCCAAGAAAATGTTATGCCTTCAAAAATTTGTAGTTCACATGTGAGCACGACATTTTTTCAAAGAAGGGTGATGATCGAAAGTTCTTGAAGCGCAAGAAGGCGGCACTTTTTAACGCTAAAAAGGGATTGCGCTATGCATACATCTGGGCGTTGCGATTTCCTTTGGATTGACCGCAAAAACCCTGATTAGGTGTAGTAGCACGGGTAAAGGTGGTTCAGCAAAAACATTTGTAATCAAAACATATTCATAGATCGCTGTTTAAATTAAGCACTGTTTCATAATCAATCAAATAAAAACCGCGATCTATCTGAGTGCATGGTCAATGTTCATTCAAAAAATAATAAGGATAATGGTCGGCTTTACTCAATCCCTTTTAGGATGCGCCACGCATTCTACTTCTGCGAGATGTTGTAGCAGCGGTGATTTGAAGGCCTATTTGGTCACACAATGTTTACGGTGGCCCACCGATAACAACTCAGCGCTTTATCCTTCTCAGACAAGCCAGGTACCAATTCACCGACCCTGGCGGGAAGGAACGATTGGCTGGCCTCCGAACCTGGTATCGGGTGCTCGCGACAGTCGGCACCTCCTCCGACTGCGCAGCACACGCTTTCTAATCTCTTATTTGATATTCTGATTTTTTCTTTTAGAGTCATGATTCAAATCTTCAACTAATACTTTCAATTAATTAATGAAAATGTTACATTTCGATTGAATGTGTTTTGTGTTTTAATTTATCTACCCCAATAATTGAACACCACGTTCAATTATTGGGGTAGATAAATTTAAAAACTTCAGAAAAAGTTGTACTCAGTTTTGCTTAAACAAAAATTACATTAGTCGTCTTACACTGTCTGAATTAATTTGGAAAACGCTTCTTTTGGTTTGGAAGGTGCTCATATTTTTTCTTATCGTGATTCCTCAAAAAATTCTTTCTTATGTTGACTGGTTTCGCTTTTTCTCTATAGTTAACATTCAACCTTCCTCAAAAAGTTATCCAGCCGTCACCTCGATACTTGTCATGCAAAGGTTCTGTTCAATCTATTACCAATATCTCACTACGTATGGAGAGAAAAATTTATTCCTGGGCCGTCCCCGTGGTGCGTACCAGTATAATGGGGCTCCTGAAACACGGAGCCCGCCCGGGGACGCGTGCTCAGGATTTTCTGAATTTCTTTTTTCCATGATTCGACATTGCATGATTTTAGCATTCCAGTGGCTTGGTTAACTTCATAAAGTTCCTCTTTTCGACAATATCTCCCCGGTGACCTTCCTAATGGTCGCCAATTTACAGGTTTTTTTAGGGAACAAACGTGTTAATAGTCTTAATATTTATTTTTATTTTATATGGCGGCAAGTACTACGGTGGCAATTCAAAGAAGATTGGTGCAAAATGAGATGTTGTTTCAAAACCTCTTCTGCTCCGCTGTCCATCTATTGTTTTTGTTGTAGTGTTTGCGTTCTATTTGGTTTGATTGGATGCTGTTTTATGCATGGTTGTTTATATTAGACTAGTATTTTACCCAGTTCCAGTGCTACTTGTCTTTTTGTTTTTCCTTCATTTATGCGATTTTCTGTTCTTCTTAGTTGCTTTTTCGTGTGAGCACGTCTTCGGGACGTAATAAAAAAAATAAGTGTCCAATTTGGTTTGAAAGAGGTCGCATTTCATTTGGAAAATATCAAATTTGACGCGAAAACTCTATGGGATATGAGAGAATGCTGTACTTTTTAAGAAAAACCTTTAAAGCAGTGGAGGACGTAGAAGCTGAGTGTCAGAGTTTTTGACTTCTAGAGATTGACAAGGCTTGATGTTGGGCAGGAATCGAACAACGCGAAGACGGGATCGAGCCGTTTAAGATGATGCAGTTCGAACCGCTGAGCCATGTTTATTCTTATGTTTTTGTTCACCATTGAGAACGCAACATTTGACTCACTCCAGTATTCCTATCCAAGTCTGTTACAAATGCTCGTGAATGGGGAACTGTGAATGTTGTTGAACGGCACTTTCGAATGACTTTTATTGCTAAAGATTTATCTAAGATCGCGCTTCATTGTAAGTTGTTAGTGTAGTGTTTCATCAGAATAGTGGCAGTAAGAACTGCTCTTCGTCGTCGGCGTCGTCGATGGGCTGTTGAGGTGCTCCGCTCTTCTTCGTCTTCTTCTCTTCATTCGCCTTCGACTGCATGCGTCGCCAGTCGCCGATTACTCCCCACATGTCGAATACTAGCTCTTCCGGGAAATCAAACACGGACAGCTCGGACTGCAACGAGTAGACATTGGAATTTACTGATCTCAATTTCCTAGCCCGGCGTGAGATTGTGGTTATGTATGTACAGCTCCAAGAAGAAACTCGAAAGGGCTAACACACAACGTGCAGCGCGGTAAAGCTCTGGTGCACAGAAGAGGATTTTTTATCCCTAGCCAATCTAAGCCTGGAAGCTCGCGTGCGTTTAGGAAAGATCAGGCTTAGAATCACTCAGTATTAGGGTTTAAATTTTTGCCCATTAACACACCGACATCAATGTATTCTCTCACGAGAACTTGCTTTAATGTACACTAAACAAACTTTTTGTTCGCTACCTCCCAGAGTTAGCCGACAACCAGGAGCGAATCTCCAGACTTCCTACTAGTTGTCGACCAACTCTGCGTGGTAGTCGCTACTCGCCAGTCTGCCTCCGAAGACGACGACAGGGTCGAAACGTCAGGGCGTGATGAAAAATTCCACCTACAAACCTCGTTGGCAAGTAGCATATGCACAAGAACACAACCCTGTACGACGCTGCAAAGAGTAGGTAAGTGCAAAGACCAACGGTAGCAGCCAAACCTGACCCCGTAAAGATTTCGAAGAAGTTTGCACTTTCGAAGGTGGCGCAGTTACTCTTATCAGGTCTACAAAACGGGAGGAGTCCACCTTGTTGGCAATGAATCGAGTGTTGTCGCTACAGACGGGCGTGTGGACCACCTTAGTGAGGCAATGCCTAGTCTCGCACAATATAGCCAAATTTTGATCTCTTTTTCATCTGTAGCAACTAATCTCTCAAGCTTCAGGAATGGCAAGGATCGCAGCAGGACACATATTAGAGCGAAAATCGTGTCAAGAGGACCTCCCACTCGGCTTCTGAGCAAACTGATAACTAAATGTTTTTCATTTTACTCAAGTCTCAAGCGGCTTGTCAAAGAAGACGGAAGCTGTTAGAAGGATATTTAGTTGACAAAACCAAATCTCGCGCCAGACGGACTCAAAACCTTATGCTTTCCGAGTAAGGATGCTCCGTTTAGCACCGCTGCGGTTGTTTGATCGAGGAACGTCGGGGTTATCTTCATAGTTAGCACTTACTATCAGCACTAGCCCTTGATATCGGGATAAGCCGGCGGTTGATACCAGGATGACATCTTTAGACTGCCTGACTATTGACTGTCTATAATCGAATTTTGTTATATGGGAATGTGTTATAACTGGAAGAGGTAGGATTTAGGTAGTAGTCTTCCGCAGGAGTCCAATGCTGATCAGAGATGGCTTCGGCTGAATACGTTCGAGATAAAAATTCGAGCTGCACTTGTTCCTTTCAGGCGCCTACTCCTACGCAGCCGTCTATTTAGCATGTTCGGACCAGAAGAAACTGGAACCGCGTCAATTACGATAAAATACCTTCTAATTGAAATACGGTAACTCTCCAGCAATCCACAACCTTATCATTCTGCAGAAGGCGGGGACTGTCAAAAAGTTAAGAGTTGAGAAAGGAGGAAAAAAGGGCAGGAGAGAATCAGATGTCAAACACGTCCAAGAAGGTGCGTGATATAGTCGGAGTTTTGAATCGATTCAAGACTCAAACTTCGGATATGGTCTAAGCTAACCAAGCGTTAATCCCTCCGGGGTCGGCGAATTAGTATAAGGCCCGCCTAGGAAGAATAAAACATTTCTTGTCCTTTCGTCAATGTAGTTTGTTGCACAAGCCAGGAGCCGAGTTAGCCTAGTGTTTCATGCACAAACGGTCACAGGTTCGACTTCCGGCTCCGGCACGCCATGCCCTGCAAAAATTGCAAAAATGGCAACGGTTCCAACGTCAGGCCCAGGTTGACAGGCCGGCTGATGGAGAAACCTCGTCATAAAACCATGATCACAAGTCGCAATAGAATCAGTGTAAAGGCTAGGACGTCACCCGGAAGTGGCGCACAGAACCCCCGCCCGAGTTCTGTGGTCAGTATGCGAGGGCTACCGAAGGCCGAACGACCTCGGCTAAAGAAGCTAGTTCGACTGGGAACTCTGAATGTGGGAACGTTGACCGGAAGATCTAGGGAAGTGGCTGACCTGATGAAGCGCATACAAGTCCTGTGTCTGCAGAAAACGCGATGGAAAGGGGCGAAAGCCAGGGAGATCGGAGATGGGGTCAAGCTGTACTACAACGGAGAGGACACCAAGAGGAACGGGGTAGGGATAGTTGTCGCGGAGTCCCTCAAGGATTCAGTAGCGGCTGTCCAAAGAATAAACGACCGCATCATGTCACTGCGGCTGGACACGAAGGAGGGTTACTGGACCATCATGTTTGTCTACGCTCCGCAGACCGGATGCTCCGAGCACGACACTTGAGGAAGCCATAACGTCCGTACCAGAAGGCGACTACCTCTCCATAGCAGGGGACATGAACGGGCATGTGGGGAGTGGCAGAAGAGGAGTGGAAAGGGTTCATGGAGGTAAAGGGATCGGCCTGATAAACCCGGATGGAGAACGAATTCTGGATCTGGCTATCGCCCACGACCTGGCTGTCTGTAGCACCTTCTCCGCGAAGAGGGAGAGCCAGAAGGTGACCTATGCTAGCGGAGGAAGAAGGACGGAAGTCGACCACATCCTGGTTCAAAGGGCTGCCCTGAAAACAGTCCGGGATGTGAAGGTCATTCCGGGAGAAGACGTGGCATCACAGCATAGACCCTTGGTAGCCGACCTTAGCATACCTCTCTCCACCAGGCCCAAAGTGAGGACGGAACCCAGAATCTGATGGTGGAGACTGCGGGGTTCAGAGCGGAACGAGCTACGAAGGGCAGTGCTCGAAGCAGGCCTTCCAGATCCAGCTGGTCGGTGAATGAGACCTGGAGGAGGGTAGCCCAAACAATCCTGAGATGTGCCAAGGAAACCCTGGGAGAAACAAAGGGAGGAACCAGAGAGGATAAATCGGCATGGTTCTGGAACGAAGAGGTTCAGGCTGCGGTGAAAAGGAAGGAGGCCTACAAGCTATGGCAGAAGACGAGGGCACCCGAGCATCTCACAGCCTACAGGAAGAACAGCTGTAGCGAAAGCAAAGAACGCGGAAATGGATGCCCTCTACGAGAAACTAGACGGGCCAGAGGGAGAGAAGTTCGCCATCCGCCTGGCCAAGGCGCGTCATAGAGCTAGCCTCGACATTCGAGTAGTGAAGACTGTGAAGAGTGCTGACGGTAGGGTGTTACGGAAGCCGGTCGAGGTCAGAGAGAGATGGGAGGAGTACTTCAAGGAACTCCTGAACGAGGGGTTCCCTCGTCGGGAGGCCGAGGAAGAACAACCAACGGAAGGACTCATCCCACCCTGGACGCAAGAAGAGGTTCGCAAGGCCATAGGGAAGATGAAACTCGGAAAGGCAGCAGGGCCTGACGGTGTGCCAGTAGAGGCTTGGAAGGTGCTCGGGGACCTCGGAATCAACTGGCTGACGCAGTGCCTCAACAGAATCACGAAAGAAGGTAAGATGCCGGATGACTGGAGGAACAGCACCATAGTCCCCATCTTCAAGCAGAAGGGAGACGCTTCCGAATGCTCCAACTACCGAGGGATCAAACTGATCTTACACACGATGAAGATCTACGAACGACTGGTCGACTCAAGGCTGAGGGAGATGGTACCCATCTCCCAGGTGCAGTGGGGCTTCATGCCTGAGAGGTCCACCACAGACGCCATCTTCAGGTGATGGAGAAATATCGGGAGAAACGAAAACCCTGCTACCTGGCATTCCTGGACCTGGAGAAGGCCTACGACAGGATAGCTCGGGCCGTAATCTGGAATGCCCTTCGAGGGAGGGGTGTCCCGGAACGTCTGATCACGGTCATAAGGGACATGTATGAGGGCTCGAAAGCAGCGATACGAACTCCACACGGGGTGACAAGGAAAGTGGACATCACAGTGGATGTACACCAAGAGTCGGCTCTGAGCCCGTTCGTCTTCCTGCTGACGCTTGACTCTATAGTGAACCACCTTGAGGAAGGCTCTTTCAGAACGATCCTCTACGCTGACGACATCGCCCTAGTAGCCGACAACCAGGAGGAGCTGGAGGAGAAGGTGCAGCTGTGGCAGAGACCCGTCGCAGACAACGGCCAACGGCTGAACGTGAAGAAGACGAAGTTCATCAGCTCTGAGCAGTGCGCTGGATCGATCCTAGACTGCCAAGGGGAAATGATCGAGAAGGTGGAAGAATTCCTCTACCTCGGAAGTGATCTATCCGAGGAAGGAAGTGTGGACCAGGCGGTCAGGGCGCGAATAAACGCAGCCTGGCTCAAGTTGAGGGAGTCCACAGGGATCCTCTGCGACCGTAGATGCTCCAGGACGCTCAAAGGCAAGCTCTATTGAACAGTTGTGAGACCTGCCCTCCTCTACGGCAGTGAGTGCTGGGCCCTGGGTAAGGCGCAGGAGCGGCAACTGCACGCGGCGGAGATGAGGATGCTGAGGTGGGCATGTGGATGGACCCGTCGGGACAGGGTGCGAAACGAGGATGTTAGGGCAGTGATGAAGACAGCCCCGATCCAGCTGAAGATGAGAGAGCAGCGCCTGAGGTGGTATGGACACGTCCTCAGAAGACCAGAGGATCACCCCATCAGGTTGGCCCTAGATTTCGAAGCACCCGGAAAGCGTCCGAGAGGAGCCCCAAAGAAAAGATGGAAGGACGTCATCAAGAGAGATCTCGCCGAAGTCGGCGCCACGGCAGATGACGCCCTTGATAGGATGAGGTGGCGACAGATCACAAGAACAGCGGACCCTGCGACTGCGCGGGACTAAACGCTCAGGAGAAGAAGAAGAAGAAGAAGAAGAAGAAGAAGAAGAGTTTATTCCACAAGCCAAACAAACATCCAAATCCTCTCCAAGAGAAGTAGAATACGTGGCGCACCTCACAAATTTATGATCAACACTTATCTCTATAGCGTATTTAAGGCAAGTTCATGTTATCAATTGAAAGGTTGTAGAGGGTAGTCCTCTAGGAATGTAGATATCATTAGGGTGCAATCTTGTGGTTAGCTTCGAAGATCATAATGCGGTTTGTTCTCGACCTTCTGAATTTTTTCAAGAGCTCAGATCACTATTGAATGCGAACGCCAATAACAACAGCAAACAAGGGAAGTTTCATATACATCTATGTTGATGTATGTACTAAATAGTTTAGGGTAATGAATCATGTCTCTATTGAGGGTGTGCCAGAAATTGTACTTCACCTGAATATCGTAACAGTGATGCGCATTTGGCCTTTACACCCATCTGCCGAGAACGGGTTAATGCTTTATAGCGTGGAACTTGAACCAAGAGTTTCAACTCCGGGCAACAGCCGTCGCCTCCGACCAGGTTACCATGAGCCAAACAGTAAAGGGTAAGAAACGGTGGGGGTCAATCCCCTTGCGGTAAGCACCTTCTGTGCACTACGCGATACCTTCGAATTAACTTGGATACGTATTTAGCTTCAATAATGACTTGCTGCGGTTAACCAGTGGATGAATCGATGTTTTATTCTTCTCAAAAAATCTCATACCGACTCATTCACCCGGAGGGATGCACGGCCTGGTTGATCCAGACAGGAAATCCAGACCAGAAACCTAATCGGGTGCACACGACAATCACGGCCTCCTCCGACTGCGCTACCACGCGCTAAACATTGCCGTGGGGAAAATCTCATCGTTTCATTTGTTACGCAGACACCAACAGTGATGGAACAAGTTGTTGTGCAGGAAACTAAGCCTACCCAACAACCTGTATCGTTTCGCTGTTAAATTGAAGTGCTGCAAAGCGTACTTCCCGAACTGCTTTGTTCATCTCCGGTAGGGTTTCGCAAGTGAGCGCCAAATCCCAGAGAGCCTGCGCCATCTGGTCGTCCTGTACACCAAGGTAGGAGTCGAGGATGTCATTCAGACGACCGATCATCACCTTGTCAACAACACCCTGGAATGTGTGGCATCATTGACGGGTACCTTCAACCTGCTGTCCGTTGATGCGCGCCTGCTCAATCACGACGCCTCCATTCGCCTTGAATCGAAGCGTGCGCAGTCCATCGTTGATCGACTTCTTATGCGACATCAGCGAGCGGGGTGCGATCTGCTGGAAACCGGACTGCTTGGGCGAAACCACGCGTATGGTGAACCTGGAGCGCAACCGTTAGTTCTAGAAGTGTTGTCTGAGCAGGAATCACTACTCACGTCTTGCCGATGGGCATATTTCGCAGTATGCGGACCACCTCGTAGTGCCTCATTCCAGTCACGTTCACTCCGTCAATTTTCTCGATCAGCTGACCTATTGCCAAGGCTGGTCGGGCTCGAGCTGAAAGCGGTTCGGGCTTTGAAAACTCACGGTCCCTAGAAAACGAGGTACCCTAAACCCTTCGTACCAACCTGCAACACTGTCGTCCTTGATTCGTTTTATGAACGACCGACATCGTCCGTTGTCACTTACAGTGAGGCCGAACAGCCTGCAACAAGAGCTCGTCTCTCGCAGTGGCATAGTCAGCCTTTATATCAAGGTGTAACTCCAATATGTTGTAGTGTGAACATAGCACTAAATAAAGCCGAAGGACCGGTATGTGGTGAGGACCGTGGATTATGAGGAGCGCCATATTACGGTGCCATACAGGGTTGTGCCATTTCATCTATAGTTTCTGACAGAGCAGCAGTTCTGCTTACAGTGACAAGGTTGCTCCATGTGAGTGGGTTCTCTACTTCATTGCCTTGTATAGACCACCCTCTATATCGTCCCCTGAGGCTGAGATAACACCTCAAAATCCCAAAACTTCTTGTACGCATCTGATCTACGAGTGGAACATGCCGGCACAGATGTTTCCCTCATCGTCCATGTCGCAAGACATAGAACCGCTCTCCTTTGCTACTGGGAAGGTGGATTTCGGGGAGGTGGTTCCGCAAGTTCAAGCAGGATGTCAAGGATGGATGGCTATGGAAGAAATTCATCAGATTTTTGGAACAACAGATTTTTTAGTTGCAGCGTAAAGACACCGAACACGGTGCTTGTCAGATTTCAGAAGATTTTGCTGAGCCTAACGGTATGACAACTTTGAAGGGTGCCGTTTCACCGACTTCACATTTTTGTTTAGATTTATAACTGTAGTACGATATCTAGGCTGTGATAAAGTTGTCATTCATGGTAGAGATTGGATCATTTTCTATCTCGCAGCTAGAGAATCGTTCACTTTCCGAAGTACATGAAGAGAATTCGGAGAGCTGTACAGTCCATGCTCTAAAACCTGAGATTTTCAACACTATCCACCCTCTCCCCTTCCATGTCTATTGTACCTAAACTCCGTAGACCTTCAGAGACCTTCAGAGTCGGTTAAAGACATTTCACACTCACGCGTCAGTTTTCGTCATCTCCAGCTCGACGGCTTGTCCTTTCACATGAGCGAACAGCATATCGGAGTACTCCAGGGACCCGGCGAAGAGTTTATCCATATCAGGCTGAAAGCAACGTATCAAACAACGGCTCGTTTCACAGAGCAAAGCAACAATTCAACCTTGAATGTGTTAATTGTGCAAAAGATGATATCATCTGGAGAGATGTTGAAGCAATCGGCGATCGACTGAAACATCGATGTATACCTTTCAAAATGAAGGGATGCAAAGGAGTGCACCTGGAACAGCTCGTCCACGGAAGCGAAGTTGGAAATGATCGCAGTAGGAGAGCCATGGGCAAGTTGGCAGCAGAATTTGAGATTACGTGCGGCGACGGCTGAAAACATTGGGCGCTCCAGGCCGATGACGCTCAAAACGCTTATTCACTAGCTCGAAGAACTCACCTAGAGGGCTGCACTCAGTCGCATTGCCGACTTTCGATATCAATGACGATTCATCTGGTTGTGGCGCGGGGGACGTCCGAGGGGGTTGGATGTGCTTCTTGTGGCGATGGCGAGCAGCCAGATGTGGCTTGTGCACAGGTCCAGGTACATGATGTTGGAACTGACTGGGAGGCAACGGCTTGAAGGGCTTGTGTGGAGGTGAAGGGTTGGCGGCGATGTCCTTCGGGCACATCGTAATTTCGTTCAGGGCAGCAGCAGCTGCAGGTGCCTGAAAATTGCAGAGGCCTAGGCTCACTTGTTCGGCTTTGCATGGATTTGATTGCCCTTGTATTTACAAACTATAGACGCATACAGAAGTTGGATTATCTGGATCACTGCCATGATGGTTCAGTTCATTCTCATAGTTTTCCTGCTCCGTCATCATGAATTTCCAATTACATACATATGTATTAAAATAATGGCATCACCTTTAGCATGTTTTGACCAGAATAACGAAGACTTGCTCTACTGACAAGAGCCTTGTGATAACCTTCTTCTCGAAATGCGTTCAGGGAAAATCGTTTTGCATTACACACCCACCTAATGACAATATAAGACCCACTTCAGTGATATCTCTCCAGCTTCATAAGCCATTCGAACCAGATGGGAAGCAGCACCGGATGAGGTAACAGATGGTTTGTGGCATTGTTTGCTTTTAAAAAAGTCAACCCAGGTTGGCGACATTGCTCCGCGAATGCCATTTGTGGCTGTGACACTTGTGACCAGTTTTTGCGCTCCCCTTTCCCTTCCTTTACAACTGTGACTGACGCCTGTAAGTGACCATCTACGATAAGGCGTTAACGGTTGACAGAAGCAGCAGAGCTTTATCATTAGTGGGAGATTGGCTATAATGAGGATTTGGACGAATATATGCAGAATACAGGGAATCTGACCTAATGGGACGTGGTGTCCCTCTCCTACTCTTTGGCAACTGCGGCAAAATAAATTTGATGCTTCCTATTTTGTAGAGACGACACTCCGCACGTCTACGAGAGGACCCGCGCAATGTGTGTTAGGGGGGTGCACTGTTGTGATGAGATGACGACTTTTCATGATTCCTTGTCCTTCTAATCTTACATAATCCAACGGAACCCTTGAGTGGGTGTGGACTACACATAGGAAAGCACAACATGGTGTACTACCGTGAGCTCTATTAAGGGGGCAAAAGTAATGAGACTGTCCATGCCGTGTTCATATATCTCGTGACTGTAGTCTGGTTTCGTGCTTATCGTATTTGTATGTTTGTATGCTACCTACTGAAGGCCACCTGAGAAGTTACCACTTACGCCCTTTCCAGAAGCATGCCAAACCCCCAGCCTGTCTTATGCCGAAACCCCAGTCTGACGAGTCGACCTGTGTCGCGCAAATCTCTCCCGATTCCCAACACCGAGCAGCCTGGGCTCAATATTCACGCAAGATGAGAAGTACGTCTTCTACCTTAACTCTGCCAAGCAGCGAGTCTGGGTGAGGCCTGGTGACCTGTTACCGATCTTCGTTCGGCGAGATGTTCACGGCGAGAAGCACCTTTGGAGCTTTTGGGTCTGCACCCATGGATCGGCTAACCGGTTGCTGTTTCCCAAGAGCACCACGATGAACTCCAAGGCCATGATGAACGAAATAGAAGAGATGGGCCGGCGACTCGCTCTTATTCATTCGCAGCGCTTCAAGAAGGTTCTCCTCTTCGACAACGCCGCACCCCATCGTGAGCAAGTGACCACGGATAAGCTTGTCCAGCTGGGCTACGTTCACATGCTGCACCCACCGTATTCGCCGGTCATCTCTCCATGCGGCTACCACCACTTTTTGGGCCTATGGGACTTCCTGGTAGGAAGGGTCACAAGAACCCAAGCAGCCCTTGACAACCATATCGAGCAGTTGATCAGCACCAGGCCCAAGCGTTCTGGAAGGATGGGATCAGGAAGTTGGGTAAGCGATGGCAGCAAGTCACTGACCTTAATGGCATACACATTCCTCAGCATCGTTGATTTGTAATTGAGTTATAAAGAGATAAAGAATTTTTTTTCAATTTGTCTCATTACTTTTGCTCACCCCCTAACACATTGAAGAAATCCATGCTTAGAAGGGTGTGAACACCCCTATTCCACATAGCGCCGAGGTTCCTTCTTTACAATATCCTAGGAAGAGATCACACTAATTACGTTTGTTTCGCTTTTTTAGCAGTGCCCACATTTGCAGAGGGTGGATCATCCTGTATAAAGCACTTTTTAGTCGATCTTTGAGATGTTTCTATGACATTGTTCGCCTGTTGTTCCCGAAAATTCTGCTATGCAGGTCCGTATAACGGCATAGAGCAGGCAAAGATGAGAACAAGCGATTGGTTGCATGCTATGTACAATGAGAGAGTTGGACCAATTCCTTGGAATCTCTCCCCAATTCTTGGAATGAAGCCAATCTAACGATAAGTGCTTAGTTGTCATTCAAATCAGGTGTGCACATTTGACGTATTTGACGAATTACCGGCGTTTTTCGTAAAAATCTGGCTTAACAACTTAACGGAAATTTTTGAAATTTAATGGAATTTATTTTATTTTTATTTTAATTTTTTTAAATTTTGACGTACTGGTTTCTCAATAAGTTTACCACTTTTCCTCCTACAATTAGTCTTCACTAGTATTGTAAGCCACACTCTTCCAATTAGAACCGAAATTGCTCTTGAAAAACTATTAAAATCAGCAACAAAAAGGAAGAGCATTCCATTATATTAGGGAGGGAGGGCAAAAGTAATGAGACAAATTGAAAAAAGTTCTTTATCTCTTTATGACTCAATTACAACTCAACGATGCTAAGGAATGTATTTGCCATTAAGGGCAATGACCTTGATGCCATCGCTCAGCCAACTTCCCAGAACTGCTTGGGCCTGGCGTTGATCAACTGCTCGATATGGTTGTCAAGGACTGCTTGGGTTCTTGGGTCCCTTCCGACCAAGAAGTCCTGTAGGCTCAAGTAGTAGTGGTAGTCGCATGGAGAGATGTCCAGCGAATATGGTGGGTGAGGCATGTGAACGTAGCCCAGCTGGCCAAGCTTATCCATGGTTACTTGTTCCCGATGGGGTGCGGCGTTGTCGAAGAGGAGAAGCTTCTTGAAGCGCAGCGAATGAATAAGAGCGAGTCGCCGGCCCATCTCTTCTAATTCGTTCACCATGGCCTTGGAGTTCATCGTGGTGCTCTTAGGAAACAGCTTCCAATATACCGGTCCATGAGCGCAGACCCAAAAGCTCTGAAGGTGGTTCTCGCCGTGAACATCTCGCCGAACGAAGATCGGTAACAGGTCACCAGGCCTCACCCAGACTCGCTGCTTGGCAGGGTTAAGGTAGAAGACGTACTTCTCATCTTGCGTGAATATTGAGCCCAGGCTGCTCGGGGTTGGGAATCGGGAGAGATTTGCGCGACACAGGTCGACTCGTAAGACTGGGGTTTCGGCATGAGACAGGCTGTGGGTTTGGACATGCTTCTGGAAAGGGCTAAGTGGTAACTTCTCAGATGGGCTTCAGTAAGTAGCATACAAATGTACAAATACGATAAGCACGAAACCAAACTCCAGCCACGAGATATGTGGACACGGCATGGGGTGTCTCATCTCTTTTGCCCCCCCCCCCCCCTAATAGCACAGCCGTAGCTTATTCATTCTTTTCTCCCGTGAAGAAGTATGAATAAGCCCTGGCGAGAAGATATTGGCTGCAATGCCAATCTGCTTGGGCTTGCCCCATTAACGTGGACAGACATTCTCTCAACGAATGTGGTGAGCACCGGTCGGGCTCCACCACAATCCTTCGTATCCAATAAGCCTGGAATGTCATTCATTGTATATCATTGTATTCAAAGGACCACCATAGGCCTATGGCATACCACCAGCGACGAGCTCCGCTCCTCTCGTCGCCGGCCTCGTCGTCGGTGGTATGCCGTAGGCCATACCCACTTCTTCAGCGGCCATCCCTGAGCCGGATTCGACGACTTACAGCAATTTAACAGGGAATATACAACCGAATTTTCTCTCCATCGGCCTTAGACACCAAGTCCCCTCTGGAGAATTGTCCCCCTCCGAGAGACAGTTTCCCGGAGTGGACTTGGTGTCTAACGCCGGTGGTATGCCATAGGCCTAAAGGGATATAGCCCAAGCACAATCAGGTGCTTGCAACGTCCTGTCTGAAGCACATGTTTGAGAGACCGAAAGCGGACGTAAAGAAGATTCAGCACCCTTCAAGGGTTAACAGTAAATGCATAGAGTACTGTCACAAGTTTTTCCCAAACTTTTAGTTTTCGCCATTCCAGCGCAATCCTTTTCTAGTGGAGAGTCACAGCTAAAAAGTCAAATCACCCGATCCTATCATTATTTCCGACACTAGTCATGGATATTTCCGATGCGTATTGGAAATCGGAGCTATACGGGTTAGTGACGGTGGCCCTGCCACATTCGGATCCAACTGATTAATTCGTTGTAGAACTCACAATATGAGTGAATGTGGCGCTTCCCTGCCGTGGTACAACTCAGCACTAGGAGTTGGAATATGAAACTATACTAAGAAAATGACTAACAAAAGTCATTGCAACAGTGCACCTCACATATATTGCGCTAAAAATCGTGGTCACCATGTTTGATGTGTGATGTTTCCACTTTGATCAGGTTCTTTCAATCAGGTTTCCATCGAAATCGACAGCTTGTCGCATATAGCGCTTTAGGTGAGAAATTCGGAGTTTGTTCCTCTAAACTCTGCACGCTATGGGACATGTAGTGATTTGCGCTGCGGCGACGAGGGTCTAGAAGGGGAGCTCTACCCTTTTCTCCATAAAACTCAAGGAATTTTCTCGAAAACTTCTAAAATTTCTAAAATAGAAAAGCTAGGTATGCAATTATGTATAGTACATCCACCCCTCCGATTAAAATAGATCCGATATTCTCTAAATATTCTCTTGCAATTATGCAAGAGAATATTTAGAGATAATCGGATGTATCTTAATCGGAGGGGTGGAATCATTTAGCGATTTCCGTCTCTAATCACTTGCTTGAGTTTCTACGAGAGCTTCAGCTGCTGTCCCATGATGTGAGTGCTTTCATTTGATATCAGGGGACGTGGTCGTGTGGCATGAATGGACATATTAAACTAACACTTAACGGGCGCCCCCTCCCGACTGTATAGATCCAGAATATCTAAGCCTGCGCCTGGCTAGGGTAAAATTGCCAAATGTGAAAAAGGAGACCGAGTGGTGAGTGAGCAGCGTCACCACTATTTTCTCCGACTCTTCCAAAGAGGCCAGGGCCGTTTCGCCGCATCAGGACGGCAACTAGGAGCAATCGTGGTTGGGGGTGCGGGCTGGTTGAAGGAACCTAGGGTTCCTGTTGTGGCTTGTAATGTTTTGTCATTGATGTCTGTTTCTTTCTCTTTCGTTTTCTGTTTTTTCTTGAATGCTTCTTAAACCAAAGAGAGTGGGAGGGTGGGAGAAGACCGGTTGATAGAATCTAGAGGAGACCTGCTTTATATTTCACGACTTTTTCTTGTGCTTCCGGTATTGCTACAGAGCTCATTTTCAACTTTATAAATTCATATTAATTTCTTCGGTAGATAGGAGTTTTTGGATTAAATATACGACACCACCGATGAGCTTTTTTCGCTGAAATTCGACATCCGATAGGCCCCGTTTATACTTCATCGCGGCGCGACTCGATGGCCACGCAATGAGGCCAAATTGATCGATCGCGTCGCACAATCAATATGGCCACTATACGCGGCGTCGCATCGCACCGCGACGAAGTATAAACGGAGCCATACCCGTATTGCGCCGGCAATTTAAAAGAAGCTGGTGGTGAGGAATAGATAAGGAAAGCAATTCGTCTGTCGGTTGCTTCACCTAACTAGAATTGCACCTGAAAGGGGTACATGGTGGCTCTTTGGCACCTAGATAGTCCTCATGGTCAGCATGCTCATCTGGAGCTTCTACCTGAGAATGTTGAGAGGCGCAAGGGATATCCTAGTGGGAGATGCACACTACACATTATCTGATTGAGAACGATGGTAAAATGGAAAGAGGTTTGTGTCCAAAAGCAACGCCCTCAACTTATCTCAAACGCAGCTGAACACGTTTTTGAAACAGTACGGCCCCATGTGGCGGATAAGTGCGACACAGCCTTTAGGCGTAGTGATGCAAGTCCAGTTGAAGAGAGGGAGACCACCTGGCATTCTCATAAAAACCATGGTAGGGATAAAAAACATGCAACGTAAAGTAAGTTGATGCAAGCCTTATGTTTCGTAGTCCTGATAATTACGGATGTCCAAAACAGCATTCCCATGTGAGGGGGTGGAGGTGTGGTAAAAAAAACCACTGTAGCATTAAGCCAAACCTTCGAAATTTGATCTTCCTTTGTCTGGTAAGTAGACGCACAAGGGCATTGATAACAGCAGCCGTGCCGACACCAAGGCGTAAGAACACTTATTGACTTATTGGTTTTTATGAGGACATTGGGTGGACCCCTCCGACTGTACCCGCGTTGGAGTACTCCGACACTGGTCATCTACGTACACTCGAGACGGCGTACCTGTGAGTTTCCGGCAATGCTGTTCAGTGTCACCATCACTTCTCGCACGTCGAGTGGCGGCGCTGGTGGCACGAAGGTACCGAATGACCCGCGGAGATTCGGAATTCCCAGAGCCAATTTCGCTGGCATCTGCGTGATCATCTTGGGAGGTGGACAAAGGGCAACAGTGTTGGGATTCCTCAGAGCGATCACTCCTTCGTTCAAGTCTTCCTCCACTTGGTCTGCCGCTCCGGCTGATGGCTTTTCTGGTGACTTAGCAAAGATCTCCGAGTCGAAGGGGAAGAGTTCGGCGGCAGACCCTGACGAGAGCGTCGACGAGTCTCGGGACAACGTTGGACTGCTCATCGGCTCTGGTCCTGACGACGATCCCGAAGTGTCAGCACAACGAGGGATATCCGACCACGATCTGCGTGTGCTCCCGATCGTCTTCGGTACGAGAGGAGGCCTCCAGGCTTTCTCAGCCGTCGTAGGGGCAGAATTCCTGTTCCTGTTGCGCTCCGACGACTGACTTCGGGTCCTTGGACGTGGCCATGGCCCGTAGACGACTTCATCTTGCCGAGGCTGATCGGCGGCGCTCGAGGCAGACGAGCTGCGCTGGGGGATTCTCTCCCTTTTGGAGCTGAATCCCGAGTCGCTGCAAGGTTGACACGAGCTGCTCGCTGCATCGAAGGGCCTCGCGATGCGAGCGGAGTCGCGGTGTTTCGGATTCCATCGAGGGAACCTGGCGTAGGCGTCGCGGTTTCGAGCTCTTGAGCGGGACTGACGCCTGAAACGGTCACACCTGAGGGGACTTTGTGCGCAGGGTCTCTGCCGAATGCGGAGGTTACCTGTTGCCACTTGATCCCTGATTCATGTTAGTAGAGGGTTAGTAGAAATGAACCGACCGCACGAGCGCTACTTTTATAGCCAGAAGCTCAGCGTTAACCACTATCAGCAAAAATCATTATCATGCTTATCGACGACTATGGTCTAACTTCTCATTCTTCATTCCTGTCTTTCTAGATGGATTTCGATCTATATGGTCTATATGGATTTCCTCAGAGTCATTCTGACACTATTGCAGGCTGCTTCTATACCCTAAAAGATTGACTGGTTAGTCAAACTAAATATTTGGAGTGATGCTGATAAACAACACAAGCGAGGACCAAGGACAGCCGCATGTAGTGAGATGGTGAAGGTCATCATCATGAGAGAAGAAGCGAATAGCACAGGAGTGGATCTGTGGCCACTAAATCCAGATTGGAATCCAGGTGTGGTCCATCCAAGCTGCATGTATGGAAACTGCTTTCTTCGCCAAAGGGGAGTCCGCAGCTGGGTTCTGCAAACGCATACAGAGGGAAAATGCGCACAAAACACCAGAAAATGGTGCAGACGTCAAAACCCCACAAATCTCAACCAGTCAGTTGAAATGCAAAAGTCCCGTGACGCAAGAGGGCCCAATCTACCGACGTCCTTCGCATGAAGCAGCGTCACCATCCACTGCGTCACGATCCGCCTGCCAGTAGCGCCACCGCGGGCACACGAGAGACCGATGCGCATCGATCGAATGCCTACGTGGACGCTGGCGCAGTCCACGTGTGGGGCGCGTCGACCAAGTGTGCTCCTGTTCCAACGCATTCCTATGGTATTATACTTCGGACCGAATCGAATGTTTTCAAACGAATATTCGATTACTCGTTATTTGAATATTTGATGGGGCCCAAAATTCGTATATATTCGGTATTCGAATATTCGGTTTTTCATGAAACCGAATATATTCGGTTAGCCGTTTATTCGAAAAAATTTGGAAGGAACAAGTATAATCCCTAGGTCACTACTATACTTCGGACCGAATAAGTTCGAACGAATATTTGAATATCCATTATTCGAATATTCGATGAGGTCCAAAATTCGAATATATTCATTATTCGAATATTCGGTTTTTCATGAGACCGAATGTTTGATTATTCGTTAATTCGATTTTTTTGGAAGGACACAAGTACAGTTCCTATGCCATGCATCTGTTCTGATCTGGGACCGGATCCATCAACGACTAGCAGCAATTTAACAGAGAAAATTCAACCGAAATCCCTGATAGCGCAGCTTATCAAGCGATATGATGAAGCATTTCGCCGCGCTATCAGGTATTTCGGCTGTATTTTCACTGTTAAGTTGCTGTAAGTCGTTGATGAATCCGGCCCCAAGGTGGCAAAACTCGTACAATACATTTATGAGACCTTCTGAACAATGAACTGCTCATCGGCTTGTTCCAGCACATCATGTCAAACTGATTCGATGATGTTATTGGTCGCTAGAGGGTCTAGGATATCCTGAGAATAATTTTAACATGCTTAGTTATGTGCTGATTCTTGTCCGGTGCAATCCTAGTTGGCGGTGGCAGCTCTGAAAACTCTTCCTGTCCTAATGAAAGGGGAACATAAAATTAAATAGGCGACAACCTATAGAAATGAATAAGCTGTAAGAACCTTGCTGCCCAGATAGACTCAGTCACCAAGTTCCTAGTCGAGGGGCGGGAGCCGAGAATTTATCATTTATACAAACAAGCAAACCCAAAATCATTACAGGTTGTAACAACGAATAACACGCTTCGTAGTGCTGAAACTGGGGACGGAGGTCACCGTAGAGCATCGGAGGAGAAATAAACAACAACGATTGTAAAATATACGCTTTTTCTTATGTGCCATCCTTTTACAGGAGCCATGCCGATCTTCTCTTCAATGTGTCAGTTTTAATATACGATCAGGGGTCGGAATCATCAACAATTAAATCCGCGGGTTCGCGGGATATGAGGGACAGAGATGAGGTAAGGGATGGATGGGGATGAATACTTATTTTGGGTATCTTTGTCCGTTATATCCGCTGGTTAATCCGGTCCCAGGAATGAACGCGTAGCCTGGTTAGGCCTTGAGGTTAGCAGCCTCATTGTACAGGTCTTGTTGCAGAAATGGGGTTATTTCGAGGTCTTAGCGTTTCGGGTTTTATCGGGAAAGAGAAACAACAGGGGTAGAGCTATTCAGGCTCTGGAGAAGACGAAGGACACCGCGCAGCCAACAAAGCTGTCCAAAGAGACGTGAAGAGGAATCTACCGGTAAGGTAGCCTCAAATCGTCTCTCGACATTCTCCCTGTCTCTCAGGCTCGTGATAGAAAACCGGGAGCTTTTCCTTTTGTCCGTTACTGTACCTCCAAAACCAAAGAAACATTGGTCATCAACATTCTTCGTTACATCTCCATTTTCACTTTGCGAATACCACCACTGTTTGAAGTTGAGCATAGACTAACGAGCGGATTCGTTAAGCTAATAGTCGCTAGTGGAAAGAGGTATGACTTGCGGCCGCTTGTGACGTGCCCAGAAAGCTATTGGTTTTATGGTTTCGTAAGGGGTTGGCCTATTGAAAACTGTTCAGTTTAACCAGAAAG
This sequence comes from Heligmosomoides polygyrus bakeri, assembly GCA_947359475.1. NCBI lineage: Eukaryota > Metazoa > Nematoda > Chromadorea > Rhabditida > Heligmosomidae > Heligmosomoides > Heligmosomoides polygyrus. The sequence goes on from OX375867.1 coordinate 29,725,114, forward strand.
TGGTATACATTACCTGTCTAAAAATTGAACTTTCCGAAATACTCCCTAATCATGTGTTTTCGTTGTTTCTCGTACGCAGTTTGACGCGGTTTCAGCGTCGGAAAATGTTCTTGTTAAGGGAAGGTTCTGAATCGAATCACCTCGCCACGGCTCTTCATTTCCAGTGTGGTGTCCGCGCTTAATTTAGTTAAATGTGTAGATGCATGCCATCTCATTTCCGAGGACAATTAGTCCAAAATCTTTCACGCTACATCAAATCAGACCAAATGAGACATGTGTCGAAGACTGAGTCGTTGATTCACGTGTACCTCGTCTGCCATGTCATCCTCCCCCCCCCCCCCCCTAAGAGGAGTTTCCCCAACTTCCCCTTATTTCCTGGAGCTTTGGAGTGCATTCAGTCACTGGCTAATGGCGGCCATTGTTCCACTGTTCCCTGGTCTCCTCTCGTCACAGCCGTGTCGTCACAGCTCATTTCCCGTCCTCATCGCACTCATGTATTCATGTACGCACTCGTCACTTTGAAAATTTCGAACATTTCGTTGCCAGCAAAATGAAACAACATTCTGTCGAATTTTCTGAAATAGCATCCAGATGAAGAACATTTTTAAAAATCGTATGAAATTAGGTAATGGGCACATAAAATGTAGGTTTTCAACGTTGACGGTGAGCTTTCTATCAAAGCTAGCTTTTTTCATTGTTGTCTAATGAATCCCTCTGTGGGATGCGCCCTGCACTGCACTGTTAGATATCATGATGCTCATTAGGGGGTTGTTCCATAATTTTTTATTTCTTTTTGTTTATTCCTCGATTGTTTTCGTGCGCAGTATAATCGACAGGAACAGAAGAACAATACAATAGAATATGCTCTCAACGGCACTAATTAGCGACTAGGTAACATTAAAAGCTTAGAAAATCAATGGAAAATCAACCTCTGAAGCATCTTAGGCTAGGAACGTATGTGCGTATCAGGGAATCTTTTTGAAGACATGATAGCATGTTGGTAGAACATGGTTTCATTGAAGATTTCACAAGATCTGAGCTCTAAGAATGAAAAAGAAACAACGACAGTTACGTTTGGCCGCCGAGCAGTATCCTTGCTAGTGACACCAATTCGTGTATTAGATCTTCTTCACAACACTAAGAGCCGAATTGATCAACCGCCCTTTAACGGTGAAATGCCGCCAAACCTGAAGCTGAAGGATTGTCATATCAGGGGTTTGACGGTATTTTCACCGTTAGAGGGCGGTAAGCGGTCGATGAATCCGGCCCCAGAGCTTTTATAGAAAGTACTTTGCATGGTGTGCTATTTTATGAAGGAGTGCAATTCATTCCGTTATCTTCTAAAAGCACATGTTACTACCACACGGCCTCGTGCGGTTAAAGCGGTCAAATAGCGATCATTCTTAAAAGGCGCACCCTCTTCTAAGCAAGCAGCAGACAGCACCAAACTCAGAAAAACCTCTTAAGAGAACCTTTTCCTTCACAAAGGTATATCCCCTTCTCTCACTGGAATCGAGGTTCCACTCAAATGCTCTTTGATGGTTCTTTGTGCGGTTAAATATTTGCATGCATACAACGTTTTCTATGGAATTTGTCCGAAACATCCCTGATGCGCTCCAAAGGGCCACGATGGAGTTCTTACGACATTGCATGGGAATATTTCGGCATAATTGTTCTGAAAACCCGAAGGCATACATCATTCCACTCGTGTGTTGACGTTGAGCTCGAAGGTGTTCCCACCTTCAATTTTAGCTCACCATTCGACGCAATTATTGGAGGGCGTTGCCTTCTCTCTCAATTAGCAGGCACGTCTCTACCTTCCTCTTCGTGCTCTACATCGACGGTTGGAATTCAGGATTTCCTACATTTCTCGAAACATTGACATTGAAAAACATTCGTGATTAAACGCTTATTCAGCTTAAGCGCTCCACTTCAAGTTTCGGTAGAACGATCCTATCCTCCGACGTTATGCATTTTTAACCTGCTCTGAATTTTAAAGAGTAGTGCTTACGTTTCGTGAATGGAGGTGTTCTTGGTTGATGTTTTCGTTTTCATATGAGGTCCAACCAATCAAAACTAATTGGTTAGAGTTGGTCAAAATTGATACTATATCAACCTGACACCACAGCGCACACCTAAAGATCCACTTCTGGCCTAGGAAGAACCTTCAGATCGTGTAAATACCTTGCGCTCCGATCCGCAGCACTTCTTACGGAATTTTGTCCTAGTTTTCTATTTTCTATACAGTATAGAATAATGTTTTTCTTCAGCCAGGCACATAGGGTAAAAAGAAAAAGTTGGAGTTGATTGAGTTTCCTGAGAATTGTTTTTATTCTGGAGGTCGCATATCTATTGGAATATGTAATCTATTTCGAAAGACATGCGTGCGTTTAGGTAAACTGGTGTTTAGTTCTTATTATTACCGGATAACCGTTCATTTTCAATTTGACTCAGTTTCCACCGAAACTTGGAGAGCGACAGAGCTTCCCAAGAAAGTAACTGTAACCTACTTAACACTATGCACAGCCGTTCTCTAACCGTGCGGTTGCTCAGAGGTGGACTTGGAGCTATCTGGAATGGCATGGTGGTGAGGAACATTCCAGAAAAAGTACCGGTTATCAGCCAGTTATTAGGCTGCTAACAGCAATAGGTGCTAACAAAATTTCCTCGCGCCCACTTTTTCATAGCTGGGTCCTCGCTTTATTTGGTGTTTTGTGGAACTGGGCGTGGAGTGCTCCATCAGCTAATCCAGATGTTCAGCAGCCTAGCAGCCGCCAAGCGTCTGACTGGCTGCTTCGTTCGAATATTCAAAATTTCCCAGGAAGCCTCCCAAACACTAGTAACACATCTTGGCTGCTGCGGTTCTTCTTTTCCTTTGTACTCCTTCTTACCCTTATTATTTGTGTTTTCAGGCCTTATAGCACCCGGACTGGAGGTTTTAACTTGTACTATTTGCGCATTATGAACAACAGTTATAGTAAATTATTCAATTTTTTTTCTTCAGAGTCGCACGGCGGATTGTAGCCTTGCCTGCTGAAATTTTGCAGTCTGAGAGCGCACTTGTTTTCAAGAAGAAGCTGGAGAATTGTGATCTTTCACGGTTTCTCAAATATGCGTTTCACTGATAACTTTCAGGCTTGGGTGTGGTTTTGTCGCAGTCACTACTGCATGGTTATCCGGCTGTTTTCTTGCTACACTTGTTTTGGGTGATAAACATGGACGATGAGGCACTCTTCTTTGAATTCCCGGACTCCTTTCCTTGTTCCGTTTTGCTTTTGATCGTTTTTTCTCTATTCGACTCTTCTCTTTGCCTTTTTGACCTGTTATTGTAGCTTTTACTGGCTTAGTTGCTACTTTTTTCCTTCCTTTTCAACAACTTTCTTTTTATTATCGGCTTTGTTTATTAAATTACCAGTAATCAGTGTAAGATGGGTTCCCACAGCCTCAACCTAAATTCGGAAATTATCTTGAAGATCTTAGTTACTGGCAGCTACATCAGCATAAGCTAGTGCAACTTCAGTCGTCTTCTGTTATAGTTTTTGCCGGTTCCACGAGATCGTTTGGCATACCAGTGTCCCGAAGTTTCAGCGATGACCTTTGACACTTGAGGTTGAGGGCACCATGACCAACTAGTACGGGTAAGGTCATTCTTATGTGTAGGCTACTTGCAAGGTATGCGTCCTGTAGATCTACGTTGATTTTGTCTATTTTGCTGTGGCTGGCTGGGTTATCGTCGCTCTAAATCTGGTCCTTGTTGTTTTTTCTTTTTCTTTTGTCTTCTCTCTATTGCATAGTAAAGTGGCATCGGTAAAGTTTTCTATTGGCATAGTAAGGTTTGATTTTCTAGCGCACTCTTTATAGTGTAGAAATAAAATAAAATAAAATAAAATAAAATAAAGAATTACGGCAAAAGTGGCCTTAACTATAACATGTTCTAGAATTGGGATATGGTAGATTATGTAGGACCTTCAAAGCCCAAGCTTGTCCACCCTTCATCGCATTCGTGGGATTATACTCTAAAGTTGTGGAATGATTGCGTGCTGTACAGTACGTCTTTCACGAAAAAGGTAAGTGTAACCACCAAACACTTCTTGCAAGAGGAACAAAAATAAGGTTCGCTGAAGGTTTTGTGAATCCTATGCTTGGTGCACTCCTTAGTCCTAACGGGAGCCGAGCCCAAATTTGAGAGTAACCTGCCGAACTAGGAACACGCTCTGAGTAGTTGGATGTGAATATATTAGGCCTGTTTCCCGCCTTCTCAGGTAGCTGATGTTCAGGTGTGTCTTTCTGTTGGTAGTGAATACTGACATTTCTTCTCCTCGTTGTCCAGTGCCTCCATAGTCTCCATGGTGTTGAGCTTTTTCGGTACGAGCTATTGCTTTAAAATGTATCAACAACTGCTTCATTTTTTAGATCCAGATTCTTTGCTACTACTCGGAAAAGTCTCATAAACTTCGTCTTGATTGCTAACAAATACTCTTCGGATGCTTTCCATCGAGAAGTCGTCGGTATATGTAGCTTATCACTCCCATTGTATTCTCGTATACGGCTTCAGCGGTGTTGATTTAATTGTGAACCTGTCAGTAACCCATGTTAGGCTTCAGAGACTTCAATTTTCAATTAATGCCTGAGCTTCACTTTTTTTTATTTTTTTAAAAAGCTATGATAATCGTTCGAGTCCTACTCCGAGGCAGCCTCTGTGGGAAAGTAGGTTGAGCTCAATCTCTATTAGTCGGCTGATCGACTCTACTTGTGTCCAGAGGCGGACTCATTGGATTGAGACTCTAGCGCCAAGCGGGCTCAAACCCACCCTACCTGCTAGCCGGGCAGGAGTGCTCTACGCCATCACACCACAGGTCGAGGGTACCCGCAAGGAACCGGTTAAAGTGAAGGCTTGATCACAAACGACGAACAAACGGCGCCGGTAGTTTATAGGAGATGTGTCGAACGATTCACTGATTTCTGTAGTAGTAGCTCTCCTATGTACTTCACGCAGACGATTTTTCCACTCATTATGTAGGGTAGTGGACGACGTCTGTGACTCTTCTGAAGCCGGACCCCTCGTTACACGACATCTGTGACGCTGCTTGCGCGACGTCTATGGCATCTCTTCTATAATAAAATAGTAGGACAAATGTGGACGCTCGTCACACGACGTCCGCGACACCTCTGGATGCTCTTTGTGCGGCGTCGGTGTCTTTGAACAACCAACAAACCGAGTATTTTACTTTCTCTAGAACGTTCTACCTCCACATTTCAATTATACTATCGGCGCGCGTTACAGCTTGAAGAAGTTAAGGAGTGTTCGCTCACTTCTCTAACAGCAGGACATTTTAGTTCGCCTTTTTATGAATTACATCAAGCGGTGTCTCTACGCTAGCAGTCTCTTTGAAGAAGTTACGACCTGAAGTCGCGAAGCACGTATCTGAAGTAGTATTGTCTTGTTGTGTTAACAAACACTTATTTCTTGCAGGAGCAATCATTGCCCACCTCTAGAGTGTTCTATTTCATTTCTGAACTATTTTAGGACATCTGAGCAAGGGTTGGTGGAAGTTGGTCACCGACCAAGAAGCGTCTACTTCGGGAACTCCGAATAATTAGTGGTGCGCGTGTGGAGCAATTTCGTCTCAGGTTTCAACCGTCAACAACTTTAGTCGCATTCGAAAAAAAGCGCTTGCGGAACATTTCAACACTTTCCAGAAGTGTAGTGTTTCTATAAGTCAATGAGCAATCATCTCACGAGGTCATGTTCGTTTTTATACTCTGCGTACAACGATTTGCTTCTGAGAACTGCTATTCTTTTAAGTTATTGTTTCCTTGTCAAGTAATATAGGCTAGCCGAAGCGCAGCGCTGAGCATGTTGAAGCAAAGAGTAAACAGTGAAGGTCAGCGGTAGCTAGATGCGCCAGGAATCCCGTAAAGGAGCGGCACCTAGACCCACTCAGACAATTTTGTGTTTGGAACCGTTCAGGATAAGCTTTGAAACAGAGCTCCAACCGGTTTCAAAGGATATCGTCGATATGTCGTGGCGCTATCGTAACGGGGGGGGGGGGGAAAGCGAAAGGTGCAAGTGATTCTACGAGATTTGGAGGATAAAGCTTTCCTGCTGCTTGGAGTGGGATAGCATGATATTGCAAAAAGTGTACTGCAATCGTGGTGCCACTGTACTGCCAAGGTTTTGCATCACGAAGCTAACCTGCTGCTGGCGCCAGGATAGGAGCAGGTGCTGGCCATTCTTTTGCAGCACAAAGCTATTCTGCTGCAAAAAAATGACCGATTTGGAGCACAAAGCTATCCTGCTCCAAAAGAATGACCAGGAATGACCAGCAGCACGATAGGAGCAGGTGCTGGTCATTCTTTTGGAGAAGGAAGCTATCCTGCCGCCGGCACCAGGAAAGGAGCAGCTGCTGCATGCTGCAGCAGCAGTACGAAGCACTCGTGGTGCTAGGAGCACGAGTGCAATGTAATGCAAATTTCATGTGGACGGTTTCAAACGCTGGCAGCGCGAAGCACTACGACGTCCCCATGAAAGGGTTTGAAACCGGTTGGAGCTCGGTTTCAAAGCCCCGTAATGTTAATTGCATAACGATAGTATTGCACGCGAAGAGTTACCTAACACGACAGCATCACAAAACCGAGGCAGAAGCACGATAGCATCGCCAACCGATAGCAGAGGGTGGCGTTCAACACTCGCTGACGCGTAGCAAGTGTTGACAAACAGCGGCACGTAACATGTACAAAGAAATTTTACCCAAACAAGATGTGTGCAGCATTACATAGCACGTCTGTTATTATAATATATATTTCGTTATTATACAATTTTTTACATATTAATTTACATTTTTTACATATTTTGCATATGATATTCAATAATATAAGCTATTATAAGCTCATTTTTAGTAGGCAATATAACATAACGTGATATAATAATATATAATATGCAAATGAAATATATAAGAAGTACACATTTAAATACACATGCTATGTAATGCAGCACACATATTGCTTGCGTAAAATTTATTTGTACATGTTACGGACCGCTGTTTGTCAACACTTGCTACGCGTCAGCAAGTGCTGAACGGCACCCGTTGCTATCGGTTGGTGATGCTTATCGTGCTTTTGCCTCGGTTTTGTGATACTATCGTGTTAGGTAACTTTTCGCGTGTGTTGAGTATATTTTGTATTTAATATTATTATGTTTTAGGCACACGGGGAGAATGCTATGAAGCCAAGTACCACTTGCACCAGCACTAGCACCAAAGCGGCGAACTTCCGTGTGATATGTGACTCACATGATACCATGGCGTACTGTGAAATACTGTATTTCTGTAGTTTTAAACCGATGTCTTTGCTCAATTTATTTATTAAGAATTTCTTCAACATAAAAACCTTAAGTGGTCAAGTCTTCATAACAGAGTATTTCAATACACTAACACTATACATCTATCCTGTACACTATACAAATTCTCATATGTTCAGTGCATACAACATGCACACATGTGTACAATATTCAAAAAAATATCATAAAACCCTAAAATATGTTATATTGATAATATTTACACATTCTCGATAACAAACTAAAACAACGTAAGCCTAAAGCAACATAACCAGCAGCTACCAACAGCTATACAGCTGTATACGGTCATATCAGTCTTATCGCTTCGCAGCATGCGATCCAATGACATAGAAATGAGATGAAGCGAGGAGGGGGAGCTCTTCCAGGGATGTTGTTTCGTTTAAACGAAATTTCTTCTGGCATGGGGCGAGGCATTGTTTCTAAGCGGTAGGTATTTGACAAGAAATAGAACCGTTTGACTTAGTGCGAAAAAGGAACTCCATGCCCTATGATCTTGAAACCTTGTCATCGTCGTTAACAAAATGAGAAGTACTTCTGTGGCAAGAGGCTTTTAGATGGAGGCTCTATTAATGGCCTGACATTTCGCGCGTGTTGTCTTCTTAGGCCGAAAACCGGTGTGAGGCCTCACCTTTGCAAGTTACCCGACCAAGCGGATCACCCACGCAATTCGAGAACCCGAAAGGTACTTCAGTACTTCTCATTTTGTTAACGCAGAAGTAATTCTCATTCTAGTATTTCTAGTTTTGTTAACGACGATGTTGCGAAGCGACAGACGAAGAACGTATAGCTAGCTGTGTATAGAGTATCAGCCTATTAAAAGCTAAGCGAGGATCATCAACTTTATAGTTCTGTAATGTCGCCGTCGCGGGTGGACGTGACAGGCTTGGGATCAGTGCGAGAGTTTTTCTGTAATTGTATCGGTTTTTTGTTTGCGGTATGTGCTAGTGACAGGTTCATAAAAACTTACAATTTTCGGAACGAGGCACCCGTTTTTCTCGACGTATTGCCTCATAGCATTACTGGAAGCACGTCCTTTAGGGGTAGTTTGAAGTTGTGAAGTAAACAAAATTTGATAACTAACAGGGCTCTTGCGAACGACTCCCTGAGGGATGTTCTCCACACTGCCTGAATCCGCTGTCGCTTGATCAGATTTTCTTCTCGAACACTGTCCGTGTTGCCTAACCGCAGCCAGAACCTAAACAAGGAATCTTCAGATGAAAGCATGGATGTGTGTTGTGTTAGCTCAGGTTCTTACTCGGTGGGGGAGTTTTTTAATTCGTCCGCGGTTTTCGATAGCTCCTCTTGGCCTATATTCATCCCGTCGAGCAGGCAACCTAAAGTAAGGAAAGAAATGGAGTGGAGTGGTAGTAGAAGGGTTAGCACCGAGTTAACAAGTTATTCGAGGACATACCAATTATATTATTGAAGACATTTTCGGGTAAGTCGATGAGATCAGAGTGTTTAGCGTTCTTGCCACTCTGCCGGCGCGCATATTTTCTGATGTCCTTCACTGGGTCGCAAGCCTACAATTAATTGCACTTGAAGGGGAGATGGTTTATATTTGCCAAATCTTTATAGGTACCGAGGAGAAGTATAGGTGGAGGAAGTCCGCGCAGTGGCTGATGTGGTCCTGCGGAGGTGTGCGGCCCGATCTGACCCAGGCTGCGAGAAGTGGATTAAGCTCGCACTCCTACGATGATATAGGGAACATGGTGCAGGTTTTACAAGAGCGTTAGAGTAAGCTTATATCTGAGTTCACTCTAACGCTACATATATGTTGCTATTACCTTGAACGGCGGGCAGGAGGGTTCGGTCCATTTCTGCGTTAAGTTACTGTGGCAGAATAAGGCTTCGTCAGGAAGCGGGTCCTTCCTCTGAGACTTGTCCCGCAGGGCAGAACTGGTGTGGACGATATCCTTTTTCATTCCCGTCACTGCGACAAGTAGGGAATCGACCTGCTTGTCGCAGTGACGGGAATGAAAAAGGATATCTTGGTGTGGGCAGCTGAGGGGGTGGCGGAAGAGGTCGAAAGACCTCCTGCTCCAGCTCGTCCATGTCCATATTGCAGCAGAGCTTGCAGCAGCAGTTATCGTGTTATGCGACGCGAAAAGCGAACAAACAATCGACGCATGCAACGAGCCGAGATCGAACTACGAGAATTCATTTGGAGCGTGTCGGACGTCCTCCCCCTCATTATTGCTCCCATAACTCATATTTTGTCCTCACTTCTTTCCGGAACCACCGCTCCGCACCGGAAGGACGACGCACCGAATTAGTCAGGAGAAGGCACGTTATTATTTCGTCTGATAAAACTTCACTCTCCCTCTTCACCCTCCCCTCACCTCCCCCCCCCTCTTCACCCTTCACCCCTCTTCTCACTCCTCCCCCTCACCCTCACCTCCCCCCCCCCCCCCCTTCACCCCTCTTCTCACTCCTCCCCCTCACCCCCCCCCCCCCCCCCCCTCCCCTTCATCTCCTCGGAGCTGTCGGAGAAGCAAAAGAAGAATGAACACATTCTAAAACAAAAACAAAAACGGAATCACCGCTCCGCACCGGACCGCACCTCACCTTCTCGGCACGCGTTCAAACGGCGGCTGCTCGCGCAGTTTGAATGTGTGTGTTGGGAGCGCACTTACTGCAGCTCCACAAAGTCGCCAGCTGCGGCCAGAGCAGCAAGTGATGGGATTGTGCTTCTAGGAGCACGGTACTGGTTCGTGCTCCGAGAAGCAAAACAGCATTGCGAGGGGCTGGAGCACCAAGTGGTGCCATCGCACTTCTAGGAGCACGAAGCTGTTGCACTCCTAGAAGCACAATCCCATCACTTGCTGTTCTGGTCCCTCGCGATGGTATTGTGCTTGCAGTAGCACGATACTGCATTCGTGCTCCCAGAAGCACAGTAGCCTTGCGTTCTGCTTCGACCGGCCAGATGGACCGGTCAGTGGCCACTTGGACCGGCCAGATGGAACGGTTCCGGGTAGTGGCCAGGGGCCGGATTCATCAACGACTTAATTACAGCAATTTAACGGAGAAATGATAGCGATAGCGCGGCCTATCAAGCGATATGGTGGAAT
>OX375867.1:29735741-29814660 GCA_947359475.1 Heligmosomoides polygyrus bakeri
AATCTCGCCCCAGGTCAGTGGCCAGGCCAGTTCGACAGACCATTTGTTTGTGTAAAACGCGCTGCTTGCTCCAAGTATTTTTGAGCAGAGGATGTTGGAGGAGCATGCTATCGCATAGTTACATCCTCTGCTCAAAAATACTTCAAGGACTTAAAGGAGCAAACTATTAGCTCGTATAGCTCTAAAAGATCAAATGCATTCAAAAACTTCGCCGCAATTTTATGACATTCCAAACAATGTGTTCATTTATTGGATAGGTGAATTAAAACTTTCAAAGAAAGTTATAATAAAATTTTCCTCGACCAAAAATTATTCTTACTTTTTTGGAGAGCCTTGAGTTTAACGTAAAAGAAGCTCATTTCAAATTGGAAAAATTCACTTTGATTTCAAACGTCTTAGGCTAGCTTAGAAGAGTGTTCAAGAGTGTTCAATTCTACGTAAAAGTTGCACACAGGATGCTGCAACATCACCATTCGTTCGCCTAATCCGGGATAGAGATAACGGGATAGGATAAAACTTCTTTCAGACAATATCCGCACTGTTTCCAAGTTTCATGTCTTCAAGAATCACTTCCAAAGAGGTGCTGACAAAAATAAACAACTCTAGGATCAATGCGATGTTAATGAGAAGGGGTAGGGCACCAAATATTATGTTTAATGGAAAATTTGAGGAGAAAACATGAGCTAGGGAGCAATGAGGAGGGAGGACGTCTAACGCCCCCAATGAGAACGATGAGTTCTCTTTGTTTTGCGTGGCTTCTTGATAACTTCACCCTCACCCCCCCTCAGATTGATAACTTCACCCTCACCCCCCCCCCCCTCAGAACCCCCTCCTTCACCTCTTCCCCCTAACCCCCCCCCCCCCTCCTTCATCTCCTCGGAGCCCGACGAATAGTCGAATAAGCACAAGAAGAAAGAACGAACACAAAATATGAATGAAAAACTAGCTCCCCCTCAGAACCCCCCTCCTTCACCCCTTCCCCCCTACCCCCCCCCCCCCCCCCTCCTTCATCTCCTCGGAGCCCGACGAATAGTCGAATAAGCACAAGAAGAAAGAACGAACACAAAATATGAATGAAAAACTAGCTCCCCCTCAGAACCCCCCTCGTTCACCCCTTCTCCCTAACCCCCCCCCCTCCTCCCCTCCTTCATCTCCTCGGAGCCTGTCGAATGATCGAATAAGCACAAGAAGAAAGAACGGACAGAAAATCTAAATCAAAAGCAAGCGGAACCACCGCTCCGCACCGGACGACGCACCGAATTGTCAGCACGCGTTCAAACGGCGCCTGCTCGCGCCGTTAACGGCGAGATTGAATTCAAATTCAAATTTGAACGCGTGTGTTCGGAGCGCGCTTACTGCGGCTCCACAACGTCACCAGCTGCGGCCAGCGCAGCGAGTGGTGCTATTGTGGTTCTGGGAGCACAACGCCATCATGCTCCTAGAACCACAATAGCACCACTTGCTGCTCCGGCTCCTCTCGATGCTATTGCGCTTCTTGGAGCACGATAGCTATCGTGCTCCCAGAAGCACAATAGCATTGCATGCTGCTCCGGTTGTAGCACGCGCCGCTTGCGCGCGCCCCTCAACCCGTGGCATTAGAGCGCGTCAGGCGGCAGCTCCACAATAGCATTGTGAGGGGCCAGAGCAGCATGTGCTGCTATTATGCTGCTATCGTGCTTTTGGAGAACGAAGCTATCGCCCTCCTAAAAGCACAATAGCAGCACATGCTGCTATCGTGCTTCCAAATTCTGCTATTGTGCTACTGGCCCCGCCCCTCCGCAGCACAACAGCACCACGTGCTCCTAGCACCACGAAGCTATCAGCTTCTGATTGCTTCGTGGTCGTGGAGCTATTGTACCGGGGTGGGCGTGACCGCCGTTTGTAGCACAAAGCTATTGTGCGGAGTGGGCGTAACCGTCCTTTATACACGGTTCGTGCTCCTATCACGAACCGTTCCAAACGCCCAATTGTCTGAGCACAGGAGTACCACACGCTTTGTAGGAAGAAAACTGGTCCATTAATCATCTTAGAACATTCCGTACACATCCTAAAATTAGTTTCGTTCTTGCAGAGGAGTCCTTCATTCTTGATTATCGATGAGGTGTTATCGAGCCCAAGATAGTTAACTGCATTTATTTATCTGCACGGAAATAGTCCGCTACAAGCAGTATTAAAACAAAATGTTCACGATGTAGCAATAGCGAAAATCATTGCATAGAAAATCAAAAAACCCTCAACACATTAACTTGGTGCTTCACGTACACATGAGAAACGAGAGAATCGATGAGAGACAACCTTTCAAGAGTCAAAAGAATAGATCCATTCAAGAGTCAAAGGAACAAATTCAAGAGTCAAAGAGCTAAATGCTGTGCGGATGATCTGAAGAATAGGAATTTTGATGAAGACGAGCAGTGGCCCGCCGACACTGCAAGTCGCTAGGCAGAACGGCTCCGGATACCAGCTCAGTAGACCGCCGCCTTCATCAGTGCTCAAGTGGCGCTTGTATGGGAGGCAGCAAGGTGAAATTATATACTTTATAAGATAGAAAAGAACAACAAAAACAAACTTTGATAAGAAACACTGAGCAATGAAGGGCTCAAGAAGAAGCTATAAGCAGAAAATAATGAGAGGGGAAGCTAATATTATCCATGCAAAACTTCTAAAATTTGGAAGGAACACAACTGAAACTATTCTGCAGGGATAAAGTGTAGAAACACGATACTATTTGAAAACAGGAACGGTTTTGAAATTATGAAAAGGCCTGAAAGAGTAACAAAAAAATTTCATCTCTAGGTTATGTCAACAATGTGTAAAGTTGGGAGCAAATCTATTTTTTTCAAAAGCACTAACATTTGAAGCTTCAAGCAGACTTGATGGCAGCATTTGCAACCAGCGAGCACCCCGATAGAAAACGGAGATGAAGACTTTCTCACGATTTGGCATTTGGGTGACATTTTGGCAAGTTCGCCTTCCTCGGAGCCTTGAACGTCGGAGATATTGGCACCTACCTTTCTTGAGGAAAAGTGAAACAATATCAGACATGGGAGTTGCAATGGATCTCTAACCTGAAAAGTGGCTGCCGTAGAGGGACACCATTCAACCGTAACTGGATATGTCACTTATTTCAAGTCAAAATTAATAGCAACTCGAACCCGGACAGTTCTACTTCTACCACTCAAAGTGTTTTCGGCATGAATATCTGCTCTGGGGAGACGTTCAAGGGCGTGCATAGAACTGACGTGGTGTTGTCCATGTCTGCCGAGATCTCCCGATGTGAAGAACATCTTATATCGCAGAAGAACCACTACTTATCCAATAAGATCGTCTAAATACGTGCAAGTTCGCAGCTGCAGCATAAAATGCATACTTGAGACCCATCTCGTGTTGCGACGAGCAAAACCGCTCGTCGGCTCACTCCCCCTCCCTCTCAGTCACAGAACGTCCGCTTGCAAAGGTTTTATCGTCTTCATTCTTACTTCTTCATGTAATTCGTAGAGTTCGCCTTCAGGACTTCAATCATTGCGTGAAGATGTTTTTGAGAGTTACAGCCGAAAGTATTCTGAGGGTGAGGCCCAAGTTGCTCAACGTGCTCTTAGGATTACTGTGAACTCCTGTAACTGTAATTGCCACTTTTCCCTCTGCTGGGTAAGATGCTGCTGAGCAGGATCAGTTAACCACAATACAATTTATGGACCACCGTAGCAATTACTAACCAGGGAACTGTCTCAGGCGTATGTCTGGGTGGCGAAAATGAATACCACCTCGACAATCTACACCCTTAAAATAATAGGATGGTAGGCTTCGTTTTTGCAAAGACCTTAAACCCAAGGAGTTAGGGGCCATGAAAGTCCAGTATTGAGTTGCACTGTCCTAACACGTTTGTGCACGCCTTTCATGGAGATAAGGGACGTGGTGAAAGATACCCGTGGAAGCACCTTGGTGGCTCAGCGGGGAGTGACGGTGGTTCATAGGTATAGGATCAGGTCTCTATTTCAGCGCCTTCTCGGACTTTTGCATGTTTTACTGTTCATTCCTTGTTTGGTATCTATCACCTTCCCAACTTTTCCTATACATATATCCCACTGTAGGCTGCCAAGTACGTGTTCAATAAGTGATTATCATCAGCTACCTCTATATGCGACACTTTGTATTTTCTGCAGATTTTTGATAGGACCTTTGGCTACATGGGAAATGAACCTTCCCAACTAGACATAAATAAAACAATTACAAGGACATATGATGGGACCAAATTGAGAATGAGTGTCCAGTCGACCTCACCTAGCATGTACCCCACGCGATCAAAGAACAGCCGATCGTTGCACACGTCCAACTGGACGTACCTGCTGCCCGTCGAAGGTGTACAACTAGACACATTGATGATGAGGGGCCGGTAGCTACTGCAGTCCCAGCTGGTCGGCGAATGTGGGTCACCGTCACATCCTGGCGTGCCGCTAGACGGTGGCACCTTGGTCTTGAAACTTGTCTGGTGAGCCAACCAATTCAGCTGTATCACCTGTCGTCATGTTGATCATCGGCTTGCTCGAGCGGGCGTCAGCAGCATCTCCATTCGTCCCTGTCCCGTGCCAGAGTGGTCCAATGGATCCTCCTCGCTCGAGGGACACGAAGAGCGTCATATCGGTCGTTCAGAGCTTTCACAAAGAAGTCCGGCCAACGCTTTTGTAGGCTTCTGGTGTTCTCCTGACATCCCGCGGAATCCAGTCGGTAACTCGTCCAGCGGGTGTCTGCGAAGCACACTACGTGGCCGGCCCATCTAATTTTCGACAACCTAGCCTACGCGACAGCGTCTCTTCGAAAGTCAGCGAAGTTCGAAACTCCGGAAGCCTTCTCTCACTTGCCTGAGTCGTGTCACTTCGAGCATCGTCCTCTCGATTTCACGCTGCGCGACCATCATCGCGTGTTCATCCTGCTTTCGTATTCGTCTTTTTATATTTTCCCATTCGCTTTCATACCCTGATCGTGCCCTAACATACACCTCAGAGACCTAGCCCAGGTCTCTGAGGTGTATGTTAGCGCAGGAAGAACGGTAGAGTCGAATAGGAGGGCACGGACTTGGGCGTTCTTCGTCTTCTTCGTGACGTCTTCGACGCTCTTGAAAGTTCCCCAAGCTGCTCGTTTCCTCCTGCTCAGCTCTAGCGCTACTCAGAGAGTTTCGATGACCGAAGGCAGTACAAGGACAGGTCTTGCCCTAGAACACCGCACAACGTCACGAAAACGAGCCAGCAAGCGCAGTACACCTGAGGACCTCGGCGCGACTTTCTGACCAAGGTTCCCTGGTGTCGTGCCCCGGGTGACTCCGCTGCACCGGTGGTAGAATTCATGCGGCCCTCAACCCGAGGCCACGTGTGAAGCACAACCGGTGTCGAGGTCTTACCCATGCGCGCTAGCTCTTACCTAGCCTGCCACGTAAGGGGTAGGCCCTTGTTGCCCCGACTTAGCACACCTCATACCAATGCCCATGTTATTTAGGATCTCCTGCGCAGTCTGCACCTGCGCTGGCCCCCCGGCGACTCTCGCCCATCTTCACATCACTTGCGTGATACAATTGATCCAGCCAACCTTCTGCAGTATTGCCACTGCGCTCAGAATAAACCTTCCCCCGCTCTCGAGTCACATGACAGTGCGCATCAGACATCATACTTCATATCAACCCAATACACACAGACAATACATATCAATATGGAACACAATGCTTACGAGTCAAGGCTGAGCCCCGCCAGCTTATCTACGGGTCAGCCCCAAGCGCAAGCCGCAGATCCTTCCTCGCTCCTACCCTGGAGCCTGCGCTCACGAGGGCGGTGGCTTGGTCGGTCTCTGCGGTTACCTCTGTAGTCGACACTGCGCGTCCTGTCCTGGTCGTCCTGGAGTCCTGCGCGGCCTGTCGAGTCGAAGTCCTGATGGTGTGGACACTGCGCTGACGATGGAGTGCCGGAGCGGAGAGCGGACCGACCGCGTGGAGCGACGACGAAGCCGGAGACTGTGCGGGTGCGCGCGGGAAGGCGTTTATAGTGCGTCGCGGCGCGTGCGCGCGAACGTATGCCCTGCGCGGCGGGACCAGTGCGCCTCCCAGCGTGTGTGCCCTTGAAGAGTCGTGATGGAGCGTGGCGAACGTCACGACACCTGGTTTGCCGCGCTTGTGCTGTAGTCGTGCTTGAGAGACAGCAGCACAAAGAGTAAGGACAAGCGGACGTTTCGGCCAAGGTATGCTATTATGCAGCGTTTGTCCTGCAGTTGTGCTGGAGACGATGGCAGCACAAAGAGTAAAAACAAGCAGACCTTCAAGCCAACCCCTGTCCTAACAATAATCTTCTTCTTCTTCTTTTTCTTCAGCGTTTGTCCCGTTTCATGGCGGGGTCCGCTTTCTTGGTGCCATGTCGCCATCCTTCCCGATCCCGTGCTAGATCAGGGTGGACGCCAGATACGTTCATGTCCATGTGTTTCGTATCGGAGCAACGCTGCTTCGGGCGTCTTCTAGGCCGCTTTCCTGACACTTTCAACTCAAGGCCTATGTTGCGGACGCTGTCTTTGTTTCCACGCAGAACGTGCCCGTACCATCGCTGAAGTGCTTCGCTCATCTTGTCAGCTATCGGCGCGACACCGACCTTCTGCCGAATAGCTTTGTGTCGGATGTGGTCCAGGCGCGTGACTCCAGCCATCCAGCGCAGCATCTTCGTCTCCACGACGCTGAAGCGCGTTTCAACTTCCTTGGTTGCTGGCTAACACTCAGCGCCGTACAATGCTACTGGCCGGATGACCGCTCTGTAGATCTTCGACTTAAAGCGCTCCAGTATCTTCTTCTCGCAGAGTACTCCAGTCAACGAGCGCCACTTGGACCAAGCTGCACTTCACTTCAACCATCAGACTGCTATCAGACGCTGTTGCTGATCCCAAGTATTTAAACATCGAAGTGCATGCAAGCTCAGTGCTATTAATCTTAATGAAGCTGGACTCGTTTACGTCAGTCGTTAGATACTTGTCCTTCTTGACGATCAGCTTGAGCCCGGACATCTTCAAGCGGTGGCACCAAGCTTGAACCTGCCGCCCTAGTTCACCTTTATCTTCGCAGGCGAGCATTACGTCATCAGCATATAGCAACGTCCAGGGGACGGGGTACCGAAGATCTCGTGTGAAGGCATCCATTACGACAACCATGAGGAGTGGGGAAAGCGCAGAACCCTGGTGTACCCTGACGAGATGGGAAACTCCACGAAGCTCCTGCTGCAGCTTGCACACAACTCTTTGGACAAGGGTCCTGTTGTAACAATAATAATAATAAATAAAAATAAACAATAATGAAATATAATAATATAACCAACTAATGATTTTTTTATTTTTAGTGTAATAAAAATTTATTTAGTACTTCTATTAATGTAAAATATCATTAAATAAAAAATATATAGATAAAAATAACAATAAATTTTTTGAATTTATCAAATAATAAATCGTGATAATTAACGATGATGAAAAAGAATAACATTAATAATAATAATAAATAGCAGCGATCGATGACATTGTGTATAATAACAATCAATAGCGAGTAACAAAAATAATAATAACATGTGATAATTACCAATTATTTCGTATAACTAATTTCCAGTTGTTCATTATCACCTGCTGTCCCACTGTATATTATTATTTTTTGCTATCACTATTGATTGCTGGTATATACAATGTTATCCATCGCCACTATTTATTATTTAAAGTTATTCTTCTTTATCATCGTTCACTATTACGATTTATTATTTAATAAATTCAAAAAATAAATAATCCAGATTCAGAAGCCGACTTCGTGCCATTAGCATAAGAGGATCACTAAAGGGGTAAGGCCTCTGCATACTTCCCGTCGCCGCGATGAGTTTTGCAGAGCGACGGGAAAGAATTCGAACCTCTGAGTGCTCGTCGCATCGCCTATCGCTCTGCAAGGGAGCGCGACGGCGATCCGTCCAGGACCAGCGCTAAACACCGCGCGCGGCGCGAAAAAGTATGATATTCCCGCGGTGGGCGCGGGAAACCATCGCGTTGCCGACCGCCACTGTTGCGGCGGCAGCGGCGAAGTTCTCTTTGACTATTCGACCGCGCGTGACCGAATGGCCATGAACTGAGCGCCGCGATGACATCGCGGCGATGGAAGTATGCCTCGGCCTAAAGGCCCCCACAGAGTTCTGCTGCAACGCCGCTCGCCGCAATGGTTAAGGATAGGGCAGGGACGTCGCCGGCGGCGAGCTCTGCGTCTCTGCCCTATGGTTAAGCATAGGGCCGCGGCGCTGCCGCAGAACTCTGTGGGGGCCTTAAGGCATCTGGCACACCTCCGACTCGCTCCAGCGACTGTTCGCGGCGATAGTGTTGCGAGGGTAGCTACGCAGTTCGTAGCTACCCGCGCAACACTATCGCGGCGACCATCGCTGGAGCGACTCGGAGGTATGCCAGATGCCTAAGAGTACAAGGGGGGTTTTGGGGTGGAGAACCGACAGCGATCAGAAGGGAGCGGCCTGGAGGAGGCAACAATGAAACGGGCCAGGAGGTGGCACCAAAAGAGGTTTAGGCAGTAAGGAGGGACCAGTAGGGAGTTACAAGAAGAAGGGGCAGTAAAGAGGATTATGAAGGGGGGTCCATTACCACTAAGGGAGACCGGATTTAGAAGATGTGACACCGATGTCGCGCAGTGGTAATTCTGACATGTTATTCTTATTTTTGATATCACCAGATATCAGCAGATGATCAGCAAAAAGAAAACGGCCTTAAAAAAGTCCTTCCTTGATCATCGACTCTTCGACACGACTTCATTTCAGCTCCGACTCTGTTCCTGCGCAGAGAGTTGAGATGCGTCCTATCGACTGCGCTTCAAAAAAAAAAGTTCGGATGATTTTTAGGTAGAGATGAAGGAGGAAGAGGTACTCAGAGGTGGAAAAGGAAATGATACTACTTATGTGGGTACGTTGACGGGCCGCTCGTGCCAGTTGGTTGAAGCACTGGAGCGAGAAACTCGAACCTACATATGGGTGAAAATATCTGAGCGTAGGAGTCCATACAAGCATTTTGCGAAAGCTTTAGAATAAATATATTTACGTTGCGTAAGTCAGTGACAAGTGCCACAAGAAAAAGAAATGACGAGAGTTACATTTAGACAATCAATCAAATGCAGCCTCACCTTTTAACACGCCTTAATATTACAGCTTTCTCGCTCTTAAAATAGAACTCTTGACTGCCTTTTGAATAATAATATAAATCACAACTGTAGTTAAACAGATGCTTATATTATAAATCAAATAATTTCTACATATTTACAAAATTTCAAGTAATAACGTGATTCACTCTATCTTTAACTGTTGCAGGAGACGCTACTGAGATTTTTTGTGCCAACCATTGATTTTATTACTTACTATTATTTAGTTATTAATCACTGCACACCAGTGCGCATTGCAAAGACATTAACCATATCAACACTTTAATTCCGTGGAAGTCATTTCATTTTCATTTCTCAAAACCTTGGAGAGAACTATCATCTGTTCGTATTCATAATCATTCTTTTAGCAAATTCAGCAGTGTCGAAACATTGTTGGAGGGCAGGTTAGAGCTAGCTAGCAATGTACTCATATATTGCAAAAGAGGCCGAATGCAACAGTTTTGCAAAAACCAGCCCCGTTTCTTCATGGTTTTAGCCGGTGGTGAGATTTTCCCGGATGGCGGCTATTAGTGCTTGGCCTTTTTACATTTCACCGGGTTGTATTTCTCTATTTGGTCCTAGAATGTGGTAGTAATGGCACGACGCTTTTTGTTACCATTAGGGGTAGTCGGTCTCGAGTGTGATATTTGCATGTAACATGAACAGCGATTCGTGGCAGTCAAGAATTAATTCGCAACGAGAACTTCTCCTCGATGGTGAGGGATAACGGTTTCTGTTAGCTCCTGTCTCGGATCCGCCCTGTATTCTACTTTGCGGGATATCGTGGAGGTATTCAGCATAGTTCGCTTACACAGTGCGTCGCAGCGCCTAACAGGATCAGTGGTTTATTCTTTCCGACAAATTTGGTGCCTCCCCCGAATGAATGGAAGACCTGGCCGACATCCGAACCAGGAGCTTTGATTCGGGCTACAGCGATAGTTGGCTCGTCCTACGACTTCAGCGTGCACTACACGCCTTCGAGTGACTTCCAGCGTGAAACCCATTCAATGATTTAAAGTGCTTACTCAGCTGATTCCAATGGTTCTTGCCTATAAGGGTGCATGTCGCGTAGGTGAGCAGCATTGGCAGGTGGGAGCGCGCC
Organism: Heligmosomoides polygyrus bakeri; assembly: GCA_947359475.1. Classification (NCBI taxonomy): domain Eukaryota; kingdom Metazoa; phylum Nematoda; class Chromadorea; order Rhabditida; family Heligmosomidae; genus Heligmosomoides; species Heligmosomoides polygyrus. Next base: position 29,746,025 of record OX375867.1, read on the forward strand.
AGCCAATGATAACCAATCAGAGCACAGACCGAACACATGCCAGGGTACCCACTGTGCATGCTCTCTGGATCGAATGCCCATTCAATGCGATCTTATTGATTTAGGCGTTCCCACCTCCCAATGCTGCTCACCTACGCGACATATACCCCTATAAGATCTGCGTTCATTCTGCGCTATCTTATGTACACGCATCTAAATTTGAAATGTAGGAGTAAACAAATTTGCCAGAACACTGCACTGACGCCAAAATTAGACACACCTTTGATACCGTTCGTTCGACGCTAGGTCACGGTCCGCATTCCTAGAGCATGATTAACATTTTCTTCCGCGAAAATCTTGACCGAGAGATTGTGGGGACCGTGTGAATTTAGATCGTCATGTAACGTTTATCACAACAGTCTCACAATTTTCATACGTTCTCTCATATTTGAATTTCATATTGAATCTTGGCTCGCGATGGAGTCTTCTAGAACACCATCTATTACATTTAACTCCAGTGACTAGTTTTTAGAGTCGGCCGAGTTTCTTCGAGGCAGCCTATTGAGCTTGTCGTTCTGTTCAGTTCGAATTTCCATAATTTCGGAGGTGTGACTGATGGCATTTACAGTCTGTGTTGCACAGAGTGCTTAGTTGAGTACGGGTAACGCGACACGCCCTCACAAAGGTTTCTAGGTCTGTCAAAAGAAACGATCAGAGGTAGCTGGAATCATGCTATGCTTTCAAATTCTTTCAACCAATTTTTGGACGCAATTAAAAACCACCGTGATCGCTCATGTATCACGCCCATGTATCCTTCGTTCGCTAGGTCATAAGTAACTTGTAAAGTAAGGTAGCGGTAGTAAACTGCTAGAATAAACTGCAGTAAGGTGTATGTAAAACGTCGAGTTTCCTGCGTAATTGGCCATGACCGTCTCCAGGTAAACTTTGACTGAGATATTTGAAAAAAAAACTGATCTTTACATGCATATGGTTCGTCCCATTATTTGGGTGAGGGCGTATAAATTTCTTAATGTTTGAAACTCGTCCAATGCGGAAATCCCCCACGCGTCTTTTTTCTTTTAAATCCCTTAGAATCTAATATCCCTTAGAATATATGGAACAGAATAAAAAAGGCTGGTTGGTAGTGACAAGGTCTGCTGATAAATTGGATAAGCAATATTTCGCCAATAGGGCGTATAAATTGTTTAGTGTTTGAAACTCGTTCAGTGCGAAAATCACCCACGTGTCTTTTTTCTTTTAAATCCCTTAGAATCTAATATCCCTTAGAATATATGGAACAGAATAAAAAAGGCTGGTTGGTAGTGACAAGGTCTGCTGATAAATTGGATAAGCAATATTTCGCCAATAGGGCGTATAAATTTTTTAGTGTTTAAAACTCGTTCAGTGCGAAAATCACCCACGTGTCTTTTTTCTTTTAAATCCATTCGCCATTCACTTTTTAAATTTCCTATAACCATATATCATATCTGCAAGTTTGGATTAAATAGTTCGGGAATAAAATGGGTTTTTAGACTTCATGTTCAAAGTGAGATTTCTCAGCATGCGGTGAGTCTTTTTGTCCATCATGAAAACGGCTTGATTCTGCTGATCGTTGCCATTAAGAAACACGGAAACAGAATTCCTTTCGCTTGAGAACTAGGGTTATGCGAGCGATAAAATGGTTGAATGCCAGTCCCACCTATATGTTAGAACTTATTGATAACAAATCGGCGATGTTGAAAAGGGCTGGTTGATAGTGACAAGGTCTGCTGATAAACTGGATAAGCAATAGTTCGTCAACCCAGCTTGTCCAACTCTTGCGGTGATGCGTGATGTGGTGACTAAGTGTGAGATCCCTTCCACGAGAAACAGTAGCAAACAGATGTTGCAATTTCAGGTCAACTTCGACGGCAGTGTTGAAGTTGATCGCTTCGGACATGCTGATCTCATCCGTGGAACAGCCGCAAGCTGTCATACGCTAACCTTTCGACTTCTTCGCACTTATTCAGCTTCAGAAGCGCTTCTGAGTTCCTCTAGCATTCGATGTATATCACTACCACATGTATTTGCTGACTATGGATTTGCCATTGTTCATAGCGAAAATTCCTATTTTTAGGACCAAAAGAAAAACACTAGTAACACATGCCTTGTATTCTATTATAGATTAGGGGTCTACATATCAGTGGGCTGAAGCAGCGGTTTTTATTTATCTACTTATTTTGGCCAACATGAAAACGATGAGCAAAGACGAACCGCGAAAGAAAGAACTTTGGTGGTAATTGGCCCTTTGCGGAAAGCAATAGGATAAAACTTCGCTTCATTAAAAAAATTAGCGCAGACGAGATTTCGTTTTGACGACTCCTTATTGGATTATCCGTCAGCCTTTTGTACGTCAACTTCCTTTTCCAGTTTGCTCCTGGACAGCAAGAAGGCTCGCGTTTTTTTCGAGTTTTGTGAAAGCCGTTCCTTAAGGCCTTTACTTTCGAACGCAACAGTGAAAATTCACCGATTGCCCGCTTCACCTTTTTACCGGATTCTTCTGGTAAGAATCCTGGATGCTCCGATTGGTTGAGTGTTGGTTATTTTCGTCAGTTGATTATGTAACGCCACGAGACTTCTATGGCATACCACCAACCACTTCATCTCGTAGAAACTAAAGTGGCTAAACTGCTGTTTCGACCTTCGCCTATGAACTGGATAACTCCTTTAAAGCACCAATTTTTTGAAAATCCGCCGTAGGGTAGGAAATTGCATACAATGAGTTTTAAAGCCGTTTGCGACATTATTAGCTGGTCCAAAAACAAAGTCCGATTTTTCTCTTCTACTATACTTCTGCATGTTCAACTGTCTACAGCAATAAGGCTCTAAAAGGCGTTCTAGAAATATTTCGCAGCGTGTGCTATAACAAACTGTTAAGTATTGTTCAGAACCAACTGAATTTTCTTTAATTCTGGAGAGTTGCTTCTATAGCGCAAACTGCGTATTCATTCCATCTACAAGTTCAAATCTGGCGCTATGCCTCGGATAACAAATCGAGGAACCCACGCCGCATACGCCAGTAAAGGTGCAATGGATTTTTGGCAACAGGCACTTCATAGAAAATGTCAGTTCTTTAATTATTATTCAATTATAAATTTTTTTGCTATTTGTATAAATAATTAGATATAATCTATTATTATTATTTGTAATTAATAACTTAATTATTAAATACTCTTCAATTATTTGAGAGTGATAAATGTGTAAAAGGCATTGACGATTTTCTACAAATTCCGGCCCCGAAATTCATAAATTGTTGAGAAATTCGATCCGAAGCGCATCCTAAAAACAGGGATAAAGCAAAGAAGTGGAACTGTAAAATAAAGGAGGACATATGCTTTCCGCGAATATGTGCATGGTACATTTAGGTGAAAATACAGATGAAGGATGTACTAACAAGTGTCACCCTCATGGCGTGGACGAAGAGGGCGCATTAACTTGGAATAGAAATTCGCCGTAATTTCGCAGAACAACTGAAAGCGATTCCTCCTGCTTTGCTACATATCTCCTGTCGAGACGAAGTCTTTCGCGATGTCATAGCGGAATGTGGAGTGGAGCAAGTTCACCCAGGGTTTCATAAATAAATGCCAAATTCGAACTTCTATCCGAGAAAAGGTTGTGATGACTGTTTGAGACAATTCTCCATCAGAGCACGCTTGCTGGCTTCTCATTCTATTAGGTTGAGTCATAAATTTCGCAACATTGCTGTTTTTTCTGGAATTCAAAGTAAGCCAGCCGATGTATTATACTTTGTTTGAAAGCTTGTTTCCTAGCGAGCATTGTGAGGTATGAATCGTTGATTTTCTTTGCATGTGTTTAAGGCGCTGAAGAGTTTTATTCACTAGAACAAGGGCCAATCAAAGTGAAAAAGAGTATGATTTCATTTTCAATTAGTTCAAGCGCGGCAGCAGCTCGGCGACGAGGGTCACGCACATTCAGGAAGTCGCCGTCAAGTGCACTTCTAACCGAATAAATTATTGGAGACGGCATCAGAAGTTCCTTTCGGCCCAGAAGGGCAACAAAGACAAACCACTTCCGGGAAGACCAACTGCTGCAGACAAAAAGAGCCTACGCCAACCCATCACGTCGAATTCTTCTGAAGCCACGCTAGGGCTGACCGCTGATCTCCACTTCTTCCAGCCAACCACCGCTCGTCGGCTGTCGAAGATTGGAAGTTCGTCAAAATCGCCATGCTGTGACGGAAACCCGAGTAAATCGCTGTGCTTACCGGAAAGATATAGCTGGAACGCAACGAGCTGGGGGTTCTGACGTCAAAACCAGAGCTCCACCGAAAGAAGGTCCTGCTGTGCGTTTGGTGGATGTGTAATGGGCCAGTGCACCGGGAGCTGCTCCACGTAGTCAAATCGTCTTCGACGCTTGCTTCTGCCAACGACTCGACTACATCCAGCAACAACTAGTGGAGAATGAAGCCGATACGAGCCAATGTTTTTTCATCTACCAGGGCAGCGGTCGACCGCTTACGGCACTTCAGACGCTGGCAAAAATCTAGGAGTTGGGCTGTCCCAAAATCGAGCAGCCACCATACACCCCGGACATTGCGCCATCTGACTGCCATCTGCTTCGGACCACTTCTTCCATGGTAAGCGCATTGCCGAAGTCGATGAGGTCACGGCGGTGGTGTACGACTTCTTGAGGTCGAAGCCGGCCAAATTCTACAGAATTGTAATTCATTCAGTGCATGAAAAGCGAAAGAAACTCATTGAGAATAACGGCAATTTCTTCGTTTATGTCGATAATTTTTCTCTTGTGGTATATTCTTATTTTTGCTGGGAGGCCAATTTTCTTGCAAAATTTATGACTCAACCTAATAGTTCTTATCGCAACGCAGAAGATCGCCGCCTTGTAGAAAAATTGTCAGTAACTGCAGGCGGAGTGTCAAATTTGTTGAGAAGGCATGAAAACGTTTGAAGGCACTGTGACGTTTGACCGCTCTTTTGGAAATCCAGAAACTACGTAACCGAACGTAGTGCTGAAGGCTTTACGTCGACACCATATTTTGCATTCATTTTCAGAACCAAATAAAATCTAATCAAGCGTCTCTTAAATTTGTTACTAATGTTATAGGCTAGAGACTGGGCCGATTACAAAACGGACGTCCATCGTCTAAACGACTTCTAGGGACTAGGGCTTCACTCCTGTATAACTACAACTCCTTATCGAAAAAGACAAGTTGATTGGATATGATGTGAGAAACTGGTCTATGAGCAGAGATATTTAGATTTAAGGTTGGCGGATTAAATCCGACACATTTTTTGAGCAACCTAATCTGTACCGACAGATTCACTGCCAGACACAGCAAGAAATGTTGTGAATGGAGAACCTGCATGTCAATCTAACAGAAGGTGTGAATGTTTGGAGATCTCCAGTGAAGTAGATTACGATTTGCCAAAATCGGAGCGAAGTCTAGGTGAACATTAGGCTCACAGGGCCATGATCTTCGCATCCTATAAACTACGAAATGCTGGTGTCGCATTGTGCATGTGTGCCGGTGCAACTCATCAACTGATGCGTGCTGTGAACTGATTCAAGCCATGAAGCAGGACGTGCGCACAGAATAACTCAAGCTCATGTCGGTGACGAGGGCGATAGCACGTCGTGAGCTATTCCTTACACGGGTAGACCTTTCCTCTTCTGGTCCGCAGTCCTAGATATAGTGGGTCGCGGAAGAAGGAATGGGCTGTTGCGCATTTTCTTTTCATACCGCTTCTTCTCTCTTCTTTTTTTTGTTGCTCGGAACGTGGCGCGGATTTCTCCCATATGGGGCCTGAGTAATCACCAGCGTGCTGGGATAGAAGCTTAAAGTTCACGTACTCTAAGACAATTGTTCTGGTGAAATGAGGTGGAGGATGGAAGCAGTACAATACCGCTCGCGCCGCACGGTCAAAAGTGGGCGAAAAACGCCAACATAGCGTCGCAAAGCGTCGCACGCTCATAACTCCTTCAGTTTTAGGTTTCTTGAACAAAGGTTGGCACCATTCGATTCACCTCTTCGAGGTCTACACAAATATGTTTAAAACTTTACCGGAACACCCGTATTTTCGCCGTGGGTGGTCCAAAATTGACTGGACGGGCGATTAGAGCAGCTTATTTCCCAGGATATGCGTGCTTTCGGAGTATCTCAAAGATGGCGCTCAGTCTACAAGCTGTCTCCCCCCCTCGATTGAAAGGTTCGATCTGTATGCATTGTTCACGGCGCACACCAAAGTTTCGCTGGGACAGAATGGAGCTAATCCTGAGTGGGGTGGCGGGGAATTTCTGATAACATTCTTCAAACGGCTCGAAATAGTCTTGAAAACGTCGCAGTTCCCAGTGAGAGAAGATAGAAGCGCAGGGGACATGCGCTCGCCCACTCGATTGATAGGTTAGGTTCTGTGTGCATTGTGCACGGCGCACTCTCGGGCATTCCTGGCATGACAGAGCACTGGCGACGTACGCCATCTTTGAGATACTCCGAAAGCACGCATATCCTGGGAAATAAGCTGCTCTAATCGCCCGTCCGGTCAATTTTGGACCACCCACGGCGAAAATACGGGTGTTCCGGTAAAGTTTTAAACATATTTGTGTAGACCTCGAAGAGGTGAATCGAATGGTGCCAACCTTTGTTCAAGAAACCTAAAACTGAAGGAGTTATGAGCGTGCGACGCTTTGCGACGCTATGTTGGCGTTTTTTCGCCCACTTTTGACCGTGCGGCGCGAGCGGTATTGTAGAATCTCAGTATACTCTTGTCTGCACGCAGTCGTTTGCTGGGTCCTTCAAAAACTAATCTGTCCCTGGCCGTTTCCATGAAATCGTAAAATCCTATGTGCGGACTACTTTATTCAACAAAACACGTACAAAGAGGCTATATGTTGTTACAGAGTGTTTGGTTGCGGCAAAAGCGCAACCGGCGGTGTAAGTCGTAGCATCGCTACTCGGAAAACAGAAGGTGCCGGTTCGAGTCCCGTCTGGCGCAAGAGTTTTGACCGCAACAGAACATCCCAACATCTCTTCCAGCCGCTTTGGACCTAAACGAATATGTTAAAACTCACAGAAAGCTTAGTTTCTTTGAAAATCTGGGCTGCATCCACAAAGGTCTTCTCACTCACCCCCTTTTCACGATGAGATTTCCTGTTCCGGTACGCTACGAAGTACCGTACTGGAACAACCAAGCCTTTACGTCCCCCACTCCTCCGTGGTCCGTGAATTGAAACCAGTCCAGTTTCGAATATAATTTTTTCAAATTCGAGTATATTAAAAAACGGACTGTTTTGAATGATCGAATTGGAATGCATTTGAAAAACCACGGTTTTTCGAATATTTTCGAACTCTAACACTCGAAAATTCGTGCAATCATGCATCTTTCAAAATTTGAAGTAATTCTACTGTTTCATATACATATACATATACACGCCAGAAACACCTTTCAATTCAGCATGAGAAGCTCTATCGAATGGTATCAAACATGGCCCAATTCCAAAGCTTGATTTCCGATGAGCCTCACCCGCATTTTCGCAGCGCTGTAACTTAGTTCATTCATCAGCGACACGGTTGTGCTTTAGATCACGCCAAGAAACTTGTGCTGCCTACAATGTCCTCGAGTTGCAGTCGGAAAGATTCGAACTTTTTAGAGATATTGCGCTACAACTCGCCCGCACGTGAACTTGCGAGCCCTCGCCCCACTCGATTGATAGGTCTTCTTCTGTATGCATTGTTTACGGCGCACTCCAAAAACACGCTGTACAGTCATAGAACAATTCATGAAAAGGGCGGCTGGGAATTTCCGATAAAACTCCTCAAACGGTCACCCTACAGGCTGCCGCGCCCATTCGATTGATAGGTTCTGTACGCATTGTTCGCGGCGCACTCCAAAAGCAAGCTGGACAGTCTTAGAGCAAGTCCTGATTAGGACAGCTAGGAATTGCCGAAAAATCTACCCAAACGCTCACTCTACAATCTGTTGCTCTCTCTACAGGATGTCTCGCCCACTCGATTGATTGTGTCGGAGATATATGCATTGTTCAACTCTACTGAGATTAATAGGTCAAAAAATAGAGATTGAGCTGCTAAGCACAATATATGCTAATATATGCTTTCACAAGTACTTGACTTTATAAAAAGTTATTTAAAAAAGCCGCTTTGGAACGCTCCAAAGCGGCTTTTTCGGCAATTGACCAAAGGACATGCGTGGTACTGTAGTTCTTGCTTATTTGAGTGACGAGTTCCTTCGAATAAATTCTCATTCTTAGGCAGCACATTGCTCGTTCGGCGTGCCCTCGATACTCTTCGCCCTCTGAATACTTAATGACTCCCAAAGCGGAGAGACCAGGAAGCGATCCGCGATGGCCGGCATGAGTGGGAGGGTTCGTCATGCTGCTGTTTGTCCTGGTCACCTCGTCGAACCGCTTCTCGTCTCTTACACTTGAACTGTTCTCTAGACTTGCTACCCTTTGCTGACACCGTAGAGTTTATGGTTAGACGTTAAACGTAGCGCAACACGAAATTCGGCGCTCAGCTTCATATTCTGCTGCTCTTCGAATTACAGCAAACGAACGCCCGGTTTCTCAAGAACAACAACCAGGTGGTGACAGGAAATTATAGCTGTGATCGAAGGCGAATCTGTGAACTCATGAGATTGCTACGATTTTTGAAGGACTCCTTTTTTCCTAACGTCGAGAATCTGCAAGCGATTTCTTTTCAATTTTCATTTTCTCACAAAATTCCCCTACGCCTTGTATGAGTTTGTGAGAGAGATCGATCCGTCACATGGTTCTAACCGAAGTTTGATACTGTCCGCCAAGGACTGGAAAAGAAATATATGTAGATGGCTGCTATTTGTGGAAGTAGGCGTGTAGGCAAGACCCAATTTTGAGTTCCATCTGCAAATTTCCAGAAGCTGTTTCTGAGAAAGAAGGTCTACTTAGTTAAAAACGGAAAAGTAAACTTCAAGCAGGGTTGCGAAGACGACGAAACGGTCAGGAAAGATAACAGATTTTTCAAACTACCATCTTCGATGGCACCAAAGTGAGCATCGATGCTGAGCTGTCAGGGTGGGATCGGGTTAATAAGCTTCAGTTGAATGTAATCAAATCATTTAAATAAATGGATTTTTTTTAAACCAAAACATGATGGTTTGATTGAATCCCACCGAAAAAATACACAGATACCCACTCCTTAGCCTAGCGAATAAGCTCCATTTTATTCGGGTTGTTATTTTATGCAGCTACTGATTACTTTGTTTGTTTCCGCGAGAATTGTTGTCATGCAGAAATATATGCATTTTGTCCAATAGTATTTTGCGTGTTTCTATATTGTGACAATTTTCTTCAGAGAAATTTGTCATTGATCCCTTTTTCGATAGCCACAACTCCGCACAAAAACGAAGGCAGAACAAAGACTTTTTGACCGCTATAGCCAGGATGCTTCCTAATACCTAGTTTACAATTTTGTGGCTGTTATTGTTACTGGACTTTGTTATTGTTTGTTATAACTACTCTATCCATCATATTGTTTTGCGAAGCTTCTTGAGCTCTGTAGTGGCTTTGCAACGAGTTGTCGAGCTCCTTTGAATAGAAAATCTCGATGCAGCCTGCCGTGTGCGCTTCGAGTTGGTTGTCGAGGGTTGGCATCACATTATGTGTTTCTCCAGTGTCTGTTTGTCGGAGCGGAACCGGTCCTGCTCCAATTCAATCACCTCTTGTCAGCAAATCGTCTGAGACAATTATTGTGGCCGTCTGCTCTCAAATCGCTGTGTGGTGCGCCTATCCTGCAGGTTAAGCTTCCTATGCCGCCTCAAGGCTTTCACTTTCCATTGAGATGCGGGGACAGAAATCTTATCACTACAAGAATTTGGTGTACCAACTCTACTTCAGCAGTTTTGGTCCCCTGTATCCCAATGGGAGTCAACAGTCATGTTAGTTCTATGCGATTACGACGAGTTAAGGGGCGTCGGAAATTCTCACGAACATTTGTGCATCCGCTTCCGAACAATCCGGTCACGCTCCCCACATTCGCCTGAGAAATAAATATACTATACACCCATCTGCTTTCAAAAACTCAGAGCTTCTCGCTCTTTCTGCTGCTTGTTTTTTTTCGCGGTGTTTCATCTCACATTCCTACTGAAGTTGGGAATAAATCCAGATTTCTGTCTTTGCTAGGCTCATGTACTGGAGTATACGAGGGGCATCCACCTTAACGCCGCCACGGTCTAACCAGGAAAGTATCTCAACGGTAGGTAGGAACGGCCCAAGTGTTGCAAATGAGCAGAATCGCCTCTCTGTGTGAAACAACAAAATGCAAATATCTCGCCCCCAATACAACTCTGCGCAGAGTGAGGGATGAGGGGAGCTGGGCCGTTGGCAGCGTTAACCCTCCGCCTGCGCGCGAAGGGTGGGCTCAAATTGGCTGGAAACAGCGATCATGGGGATTACGCCGCCCCTCTACCCACTGCGCCACCATCGCTCACTCGTCATCGCTGTTTCCAGCCAACATGAGCCTGCCCTCCGCCTGCAGGCATAGCACTAACACCGCCAAGGGCCCAACTTCCGTCGCCCATAACTCTGCGCAGATTTGTATTGGGCTCGAGATACTTTCATATTGTTGTTTCCCAGAGAGAGGCGATTTTGCACATATACAACACTTGGGCCGTTCCGACCTACCGTTGAGATAGTTTCCTGGTAAGATTAGGCACACCAATGCCTTCTCTCTAAGCATTGTGTGCATTAGAAGCTTGTCTGTGGAGGATAGGTACAGAGTGGGTCACTGTACGTGACGCAGAATTTATGTAAATGCCGAGATGTCCCGGAACGTCTGATCACGGTCATAAGGGACATGTACGAGGTCTCAAAAGCGGCGATACGAACGCCACACGGGGTGACAAGGAAAGTGGACATCACAGTGGGGTACACCAAGGGTCGGCTCTGAGCCCGTTCCTTTTCCTGACTTGACTCTATAGTGAACCACCTTGAGGAAGGCCCTCTCAAAACGATCCTCTACGCGGACGACATCGCCCTAGTAGCCGACAACCAGGAGGAGCTGGAGGAGAAGGTGCAGCTGTGGCAGAGAGCCCTCGCAGACAACGGCCTACGGCTGAACGTGAAGAAGGCGAAGTTCATCAGCTCTGAGCAATGCGCTGGATCGATCCTAGACTGGCAAGGGGAAACGATCGAGAAGGTGGAAGAATTCCGCTACCTCGGAAGTGACCTATCCGAGGAAGGACCAGGCGGTCAGGGGACGGATAAACGCAGCCTGGCTCAAGTGGTGGGAGTCCACAGGGATCCTCTGCGACCGCAGATGCTCTAGGACGCTCAAAGGCAAGTTATATAGAACAGTTGTGAGACCTGCCCTCCTCTACGGCAGTGAGTGCTGGGCCCTGGGTAAGGCGCAGGAGCGGCAACTGCACGCGGCGGAGATGAGGATGCTGAGGTGGGAAAATCGGGGCTGTCTTCATCACTGCCCTAACATCCGAAACGAGGATGTTAGGGCAGTGATGAAGACAGCCCCGATCCAGCTGAAGATGAGAGAGCCGCGCCTGAGGTGGTGTGGACACGTCCTCAGAAGACCAGAGGATCACCCCATAAGGTTGGCCCTAGATTTCGAGGCACCCGGAAAGCGTCCGAGAGGAGCCCCAAGGAAAAGATGGAAGGACGTCATCAAGAGAGATCTCGCCGAAGTCGGCGCCACGGCAGATGACGCCCTTGATAGGATGAGATGGCGACAGATCACAAGAACAGCGGACCCTGCGACTGCGCGGGACTAAACGCTCAGGAGAAGAAGAAGAAGAAGACTCTCACGACTCCTTAGATGTGCACGAAAAATTTTCGCCGAAACTTCGTCTAAGAGAGCGAATACGATATGCGTGACATAGAACAGTAAAATCTGTTTTGACAACGTGCCCATCATAGATATGTATTCTGCTGCTCATGCGTAGCTGTCGTACTCTGTGGTAATATAAAAAACGTATATTGTAATCAGCGCCTTAAACAACTCCCTCAACAGACAATGAATCAGACGCCATGTTCGGATGAAATTTCACCTCAAGCTCCGGACCTTGCAGTCGTGGGAGTATCATTGTGCCAATGAAACTGTTCTCTCTTCTGGGGGAGCTTTCATTGCGATTTCACAAGGAGAATTTCGATTGGTCATGGCGGGTCCTTTTAAAAAGTAAAAGGGTGCAGCGTCGTCGGAGACTCGAACTGCGAACTATACATTGGATCCGATCGAAATTCTTCGGATAATTGGATGATTCGGATAACGACAATTTCGCGGACACCGGATTTTTGAATGATTTGGATCGGGTTATCCGAATCGGTTATCCGAAAACGATTCATTCGGATCCAATGTATACTGCGAACCCTCTGCTTCTACCCGTGCTCTCTCTCTAACTAGTAGACAATGAATAAAACGCCGATTTTTTAGGAAATCGAATAATTCGCACAAGTCATTTTCACATCCAGGATTTCTGGTTGATTATGATGAGGGTGATTTTCAATTGGCCGGATACACGGATGTCTTAGATGTTGTCGTTTTCAGACGAGCCGGATTCCAAATAACTCGAAAGTTGAGAAAGCTGACCGGATGTCAGAAAATGCTTCCGATGTCATGTCTAATAGCCAGTGTTCCATTGCTTGGCGCTCAGCGGTTTGTGCGCCCTATTTGAACTCATTGTCATAAAGTAAAGGTGGAAGATGGCTCGTAACTCCGTTTCCCGATATCCATTGCAGGTACAGCATAAATCCAAACAATCAGTATTCGATGCTGCCTCAATCGCGATATCATGCCCTAAAGTGCGTCTGTGACCCGTCTCCTTCCCTTGTGAGCTGCCACCAACGGTTGAACAGATACGTGCAGGGTTTTCACATTTCCTTCGACCCAATCCAATCTAATAGCCGGTTTTTCACACATCTATGGCGCCGCTCTGAATTGCACCCGGGTGGGCCAGAAAAACGCTGTCGGGTTGTCACGTAAAGTATCCGCAAATGCCCTCATAAATTCGACACCGCTTCTCCTCTTGCTCTCTGGACGGATATGGACGGGGTGCTGAAAAAGCGCATCAAATATGAGCCCCAGCAGAATGTCGCTCTTGGGAATGTGCCAGTTGCAGCGAATTCTAAAGCAGAGCGCCATTCTTCTCAGTTGTTTGCAATGATTCAACGGCGGTCTTCTCACATGAAGCGCAGCTAAAAATTTCAAGCTTTTTGCGGTATGAATGAATGAGCACGTAATGAAGCCTAGACCGTCTTTCATGCGCTTGTAAAAAAGCAAATGAGAAGAGACAAGGAGTTGGTGCAGAAAGCTGCGGAAGCGCTGAAGTGGAAGAAATCATCTAAAAGCAGGACGAAGGGGGTTAATTCGTACGATAAATATTCGACAGCGTCTTATTGTAGAGGGAAGCTTCATGGGTTTCCACCTTACAAAAGAAACTTTGGAGACTTGTTTAAGAATTTTAAAAACAGATTTATTTCATTGATTTTCGCTGTATCTATATCTTATTTATTTATCGATTTATTCATTCAGAACACTATATAGGGCAGTCAACAAGAAAAAACACGATCACACGGCATAATCTACTAATAACGTAGATCTCGCTTCCTATCTTTCCGTAGAAAGGAAGAAAAGCAAAGCGAAACCGAATCTTCTTCACTTCACGAAGAAACGAATATGGAGCCTGCTTTGCAAGTAGGCGAGTTAGACCATCGACACCTCGTTGACGTGGCGGCATAGGGAATTTTCACGAATCTCCTTTTTGTTCTCAAAGGTGTTATTCGACAACATTTCGAGCTACTCGTTTTCAACATCCCGTTCGCAACTTTGAAAACAACGCGTATGTTGTGAACACGGTGAGCTACCGACCATGATTGTTAACGCGCTGACGATAATGTCGCTCAATGGTGCGCGACAGCCAGTCTGTCTTGTGGGACAATGTTGCTCAAGGGTGCGCGACGGTATATGATTTTAGCAAGAATGATATCCTGCCCATCCAAACTTCGTCCAGAAAGGTTATTCAGGATGCTGAACACGATGCCGGTGTCCTCTTGGACGATTACGGTCGGTCTCCTTCTTAATCGATAGTCGTGTCAGGACTACAGACTTTTTAATCAACGCCTTGTTCGAAATTTTATCAAAATTTTATTTTTTAAGAAATAATGGCTAAAACTCGTGTCAAAGAGAAGGAAGAAAGGCGCCATTTCTTAGTGCCGAAAAAACGAGACAGCGCCATGCCCTCTTCTAAGACCTCACGATTTTGACTGGATTGATAGTAGATTTTATGTTCACATGGAGTTTGAAGCCTGTTAAAGATACAACAAGAAGCACTGTAAAGAACACAATATCATCACTTTGATGGTTAATGTAAGTGGCCTTCACACTATCACTGGAATAAAAGTTGCGGCAAAATGTTTGAGTGCATGGCGCGACCTGATCTTTTGATACACTGTATGCTTGCTTGTTTGCTGTGCTTTGAGACAAATTTTAATTTATTATTTTCTCTGAAGATAAAAAATTAAATATAAATGGTAATAGTAATAAAAAAATATGGAATTATGGAGGAGGGTAACCGGTAGTAACTGTTGAGGTCAACTTTGGCATCTAGTTTGGCATCCCAAATTTATCCTTAGACGATGCTTGGGGCACGGTATGTCGTGTCACATTTGTGCGGCGCGCTTCGTCACACGCGCCAGACACTCGAAAATCGCTCTCGTCGTCATCATCTTAACGGCTTCATTCCGGCGGTGGTGCCGCAGATATTTTTCTCTCTTCGACGAGTCTTCGATCAGTTCATTCCAAATGTAGGGCAGAGAAAAACCAAAAAATTTGGACTGCCTAGCTGGAAAGAAGATCCAAGCATAATCAATTAGGGAGGTTTTTGTAAGGAAGAACTGAGCAAAATCACGTTGAGATCTTCGATTTAGTCCACTTCAGATCAAGTGCAACACGTGTTATGCTGAGAGTTCCAGTTACTACATCAGGTTTGCCGTGAGCACCATGCGGTGTACAGCAGCCGTCTCGTTGATCGTTGATTTGTTCCAATTATGGTTATGTCCTCGGGTGCCGAACTAATCCAATACATCCTTCTTGTCCGAGGAACACGGAGACCTCACTTGTGGTTCTTCCTAATAGATTCAACCAATGGTTTGCTAGACCCTAACGGTATATTTACAAATTTCAAGTCAACTTTTCAAACCAAATCGAACAATAGGCAAGTTGGATGCTTTTGAGATGAAACTTAAAATCGATATCCGTCTGTCGTTGAATCTTGGCATGTCGTTTAACGGCGGTGCAAGATATTGTGGAGCAGTTGAGCCAAGACTGCTAAGAGCTTTTTCCGCTCTCATAACAGTTTTGGTGAAAATTCACTCAATTCGTTCTCCATCCGAAGCATACGCCGAATGAAGTTCTCTTAACAATCTTGGCTCAACAGCTTCTCAATATTCTGCACCACTGTTAAGCTGACAATCTTTAATCAAAATGATGCTTCGCCTTCTACCGAGGCTACCACACCAGTAATTTTATGAGGGCAGATCTCCGTACAAGATCGTGGTCGATTTCCGTTTCTGTTCTTGCACTAGCGTAGCTCTCTTTCTGCACTCACTATGCGAACAATATGCTGCACGCAACCATCTCGTGGACGATTACCAGATTGAGCCCAACCGACCGAAACATTTACTTTCATGGACATTCTCTACCATTCTCACCCATCCATGACCCATGTAATGGTAGGCGTGGACCTGAAGGCTTCTCGGCTACAATTGCAACCCTGTCTTCTTTGTGTTCCTTCCACTGCATTGCGGCTTAAGTCCTCCCCCAATCTCCGTGGTCCTCGGCCCTTTTTGCCACGTTTTGTGTGGGCACAGGACTTGCGTCCTTCGACGCTTCACCGGGTCAGCCACTTATTTGGATTCGCCGCTCACTGTTCCACGGCCTGAGTGTCAGTCGAGGTATAGGTTTTTTAGACGAGGTCATTTGTTTTTCAGTAGTCATCGCGTGCTGACCATAACACTCCAACGGGGTTCTCCGCGCCACTTCTACATACAATACGGCTCAAATTCTTTGCAAAAAAGACGCTTTGCGACGGATTAATCCCTCACAAAGCGTCGCATTGCCATAACTCTTTTCAAAGTTATTTGTTTAAAATCAAGTTAAAACCATTAGAAGCCCCGTCTCATTTTCTATCGAGCGATCTAAGCATGATATAAAACGATTGCATAGTGACCTAGTTGTGAAGCTTTGCATCCTCGGCCCCGTTAATTGATTTACGACCCCTTCGAGATCCCCAATGGCATATCCTTAGGGCTTTCCGTTGACGAGTTTCATCGAAACTCAGAAATCCTCTATGATTTCAGCAGATCTGTATTTGTTACGCATCAAGTGTCATTGTGGTACTAAATAGTGCCAAGTTTGAATAACATAGGCCCAATTTCGGATAAGCGCAAGCGCGCGGAAACCCAAGGTTCAGTTAAGAATTATCCGACTAGTAGCCTGCTACAGAAGACAGTACTCCACGTCGCCTATGTACCGCTGCGCAAGAAGTGTGAATACTGTACGTAGGCGATATACGACATGTGGAGTGCCGCGGGAGGTCTCAAGGGCAGTGAGCGTCTTTTTTGCAAAGAATTTGAGCGGTATTGTAGGTGACGTTCTAGCATTTCCATTAATTCTGTTGGCATTTGGTTATGAGCTGCGTTGAGGTTTGGCGTTTGATGGTTCGTCGTGGAGGTCACCCTCTTCATCATTTTCCTCCTTCACCTTAACTAACCCCTTCCCTAACAACCATCCCCTTTTCTACTAATTACTCCCTTCCCCTTGGTGGATCTTCTCGTTGAGCCACATTGCGCTCTCCGTGCCACTGCTGCTATCTATTTTAATTTACTGCTACTCTTCCTACATCTCCTTGATGCCTTTCATTCAAGGCTTATTCATTTCTAGTGGTATCTTCATAGGATTAATTCTCTATAACATCTTAAACTTGCTTCTTTGCGTTCAATTGTTGTTCGCCAAGTCCAACATCAACAGGAGGAGCTCAGGTTAGTATGCATTATCAACTCCTTCTCCCTTCCCTCCCTTATACTGATGAGCACAAAGGGAAGGATACCCTGTCTGTTTGGTTTTCGTCTAAGGGCCCGTGCGAAACGAAAACCAAACTAATTCTTTGTTTTCCATACTTTTACAATTAAACTATCACAATTATCATCTCATTTAACGTTTGTCAGCTCTGCCACCACCCGATGCTGATTTATTTATTTATTTATTTTTTGAACACGTCCTAAGACGCGCCACATAAGGGAAAAAACACAAACAAACAAAAGAAACAGACAAACACTCTTAGCTAATCTAGACGGATTTTTCATGGAAACAAGTGTGGTCCACCTACATACCAGTAGGGTAAGCCTTGATAAAAGCTAAAAAAAAAACTAAGAAAAAGAGCGACTCGGAGGTGTTTAGTGCGGAAGAAAGTGTGAGAGATAAGAATAAGCACCTGATTTAAAAAAATTATATCACCTGAGTGGATTTAAGGCCTCCGTTAGAAGTTGGCAGACTGGCGGTTCATGTAAATAGATAAACCAGCCTTAACGGACAGCGTACATGACGGCGAGGACCAACGTTGAGCATGTCCCCAGGCAGTCCTATAGAAAAGGCTTTCAACAGTATGCGAAACAATTCCAAGCGGACTATAGAATATTGAAACATGACACCTGTGGCCCTATGAATCGCCGTACGTAATTTACCTAGTACTGAAGTTCACAATAGTTCGTATGCCTAAAAAAATCGGTAACGCCAGGTTGATAGCTGCCATAGGAGGCGTAACTGAATATAATAAAAGAAAATTTAACTCTGTATAAAAACTAAAATCTTAGATTAACAGGCCTTCAGCACTAAACACCCCTGAGAAAAAGGACCTGGCAAATCAAAGTACAGCTACCCCAGAAATGCTTGGTCACGCTTGAATCCATGGAAAATTTATAGATACCTCAATGATGACACTCTTCGACCTTTGCTCCTTAGAACTTTAGCGGTGAGTATGTAAATGCTTAAACAACCAACGATACAAAAACAAAGAAAAATAAAAAGAAACTACAGTAGACAAATGCAATCATCATTAACAACTAAAACGTGCTCAATGCTACACCCGAAGCTTACAAAGGTTCAGACCGCTACGAAAATCTTCAGAAATAGGCTAGAGCATCCATGCACAACTGCCCGCAGGCGTCCCGCTTCGGAGGACAAACGATCCAGGAAAGATATATTCGGGGCTAACGCGTAGCGAGCAGCATGCGGAGGCGTTGATCAACGAAATCCGTATAGGCACATACTTCATTCTGGCGAAGTTTGCCAGCAGAACTCCTAGCAATCTGCAATACGAAGCATAGACATGAGGTCTATTTTACTCAATCTACTCTTAAATGATGAGGAATTTTGAGCCTCAAGGACGCTAGGTGGAAGCCTCTGAAGCCACCGAGAAGTTCTGAAGAACAAGGAATGGATGGTACTATCATGGTTACGGACGACTCGAACATTGATAAGCGAGATCGCTTTTGTCCTTCCATTTATAGGTCTAGAATCCAGTATTTACTAGGTTTCAGTTTTGATTCGCCTTTCAAAACTTTGAAGCAAAACGTCAAGTCGTTGAATATACGCCGATACATTTATGCATGGTTCTGATCAATATCGATTGATGGCGATCGATACTTCAAAAACGGACGTTAGATCGATTACCCCCAAGGCTGAAGTTTCGGGCCGCTTGAACCACATCCGCGGAAAATCGATAATCTGATCAATATCGATGATAGCGATCTTCTTCTTCTTCAGTGTTTGTCCCGCTTAGTTGCGGGTTCGCTTTCCTGGAATGTTGGCGTCACTTTTCCCGAGCAAATGCTTAATCAGGGTGCAACCTAGCAATCTTCAAGTCTTGATGCAGCGTATCAAGCCACCGCGTTTTGGTCGCCCTCGTAACCGACTACCGGGCACATCAAGGTTAGGACCAGTCTTTCGGGCAGCGTCATCTTTTGCGCGAAGGATGTGGCCGTACCATCGCAGACGAGCTTCGCGCATCTTCTCAAATATCGGGGTAACATCGAACCTCTACCCTGTTGCGTACTCGATCCAAAAGCGTAACTCCGGCCGTCCACCGCACCATCTCCGTTTCCCTTAGCTGAGGCGCCTTTCAATTTCTATGGTAACGGGCCAGCGCACTCAGCTCCGTAAATAGCTACAGGTCGGACGACTGCTCTGTAGATCTTCGACTTTAGGCGCTCTGGTATCTTCTTGTCGCAGAACACTCCGTCAGAGAGCGTCATTTGGACTACGCTGCACTGACATGTGAGTTACTTCAACGATCCCATGTATCATGCTGATCCCAAGTACTTGAATACCGAAGTGCGTGGTAGCTCAATGCCATTTACCTTAATAGAGCTGGACTCATCTTCGTCAGTCGTCATATACTCGGTCTTCTTGACATTAAGTTTGAGTCCAAATCTCTCCAAGCGATCGCACCAAGCTTGTACCTGCCGCTGGTGTTCAATCTTGTCTTCGCTAGCGAGCATTACGTCATCAACATAAAGCAACGTCCAAGGGACTGGCTGCTGAAGATCACGTCATAAGACATCCATAACGACGACGAAGTGTTGTGGGCAGACCCTTGATGTACTTCGACGGGGATGGGAAACTTCATTGACGTACCTGCCGCAGCTTGCACTCTGGTCTTTGAACAAGAGTTCAATATTCGTACCCACTCTATGAGCTCCTCGGGGACTCCGTGTTCTCGTAAAGCACGGACCTCCACGCGGAACGCGATAAAAGGCCTTTTCCAGATCTAGGAAGACAAGATGCACCGGCTTCTGTTTCTTGCGGTGTTTTTCTATCAGAAGACGAACGGCGTGTATGGCATCGACTGTGCCACAACCAGCTACGAAGCCGCACTAATTAGTTGAAAGCTGGACGATATCACGTGTACGCCCGTCGAAAATCCGCTCGAAGATCTTCATGCGTGCGAAAGCAATCAGGTTAGACGGTAGTTAGTGCAGTCTGCCGGAGTGGCCTTCTCCTTCCAAATCGGAATCGCCATGCTTCTCTGCCAAATATCTGAAACTTTATTTTTTGCGATAACCTGGTTAAAGAAAGCGCCAGCCACTTCTTTGGGTACCAGGATTTCGAATTCCACAAGTCAGCTGCTAAATCATCGTGGCCAGCTGCAAGTCTAGAAAAGCAAGGTACAGTTTCTGCTTTTCGCGATGTCTCTCCACCAGAAGACGAGCAGCATGTATGGTATCGTTGGTGTCACAGCCCCCTACAAAACCACATTGGTTGGAGGAAAGCTGAACTATATCGCGAATACAATTCGCTCGAAGATTTTCATACTGTGCGAGGGCAAGCGAATTGGACGGTAATTCGTGAAGCCCGCTGGGCCGTTCTTCTTTCAAATCGGGATCGTCGTGCTTTCATGTCAACTACCAGGTACTTTCTTTTCCGCAGCAACCTGGCATAACCTCGTTAGCCACCCAGTAGGGTTCCAGCACCTCAACTTCCAGAGGTCGGTTGCTAAATCATCGGGGCCCGCTGCATTGTCTGGCTTCATTTTCTTCAGAGCCGCTTTTGTCTTATCTACGGTGATTATCTGAACGGGACCGTATAGTGAAGGAGAAGATGGAATGCATGGATGACGAATTCTACTGTCGAGAGTGTGTTAATACCGCCGTGCCAAACGAGGTTGTGGGTGGATCAATTTATTGAGCGCCCTAACGTTTCGACCTGTTTGTCGTCTTCAGAAGCCTAAAAGTGGTTCAGGACTTTAGATTTGTCACTTAACCGACCAAGCGCCTTACACCCTCCCCTTCCCGATATCGTCGTTGGTGCCATATCGAGAACTGCCGTTGGATTCCTTACGGAAAGCCAGAAAGCTTTCCTTGACGAAATGTCGGACTCATACGTCAGAACCATGCATTGACATCACATCACACTGGTGGTGACATGTGTGTCCTTAAGAATAACACTGGTATACTCAGTATAATCAGTACGGAATGACACAGTGTGTCTCAGTCACCACTCGGCTACTAATGACAGCGGTAGCGACGTCGCTCCTCGTCAACGGTGAATCAGCAGGGAGTTTATTTTTCATGCATTGGGGATTTTCGGAACAGGTCGAAACGTTAGGTCGCTCAATAAACTTATCCACCTACAACCTCGTTTGGCACAACAGTATTAACACACTGAGAAAATGTCGAGGTTTTACGAAGAGAGAACTTGGAGATTTCTACTGTCGAGACTTTTCCTCAAAGTTGCTGCGCCATCGATTCAAAACCATCTTGCGGTCCATGAGTTGACGACCGTTCTCATTGCTGATACCGAAGAACTTCTCAACATCCTCAATGTGGCGATGACGGGCCTCAGAGAATCAGTAAAGAAGTCACTCGCCATCGCAGCACTCAAGCTTCCCGTTGAAGTCATCGCAATGGGTGGCTCTTGCAACGGCTATCGCCTTTTTAACGGCTTTCTTGGCTTTTTGATACAGACGCCATTTATCGACTGTCTCACCTCCGCGAAATGCATTATACAATCTCTTCCTTTCTCGGACTTTTCTCTTAACTTTGCAAGTCCACAGCCATGTCTGCTTATCGACCTTACGCCGGTTTCGTAGAGCTCGGAACGCGCAGCATTGAATATCGCATCGGTAGAATTTTGCCTTGTCTCGTCGTCGGTCGTGGCCGTCTGCAACTAAATACGCAAAGTCACGGCTGCTTCAGTCTCTTTCAGTCGCCACCACTTGACCCTTGACGGACCGCTCCGATCGACTGGCTTAAGCATCGGCGGTGTGTTCTTCATAGTGTAGATCAGTGGGCGGTGTTTTGTGGTGACCGTTTCACACGGCACGACCTTCGCGTCCGTGACGTGCCCTTGGTCACGATTTCGCACGAGAACAGTACCGATCTGCGTTTTAGAATTTCCGCTGTAGAATGAGGTACGGTGGGATGCACGTTTTCGGAATCTGGTGTTCATCATGGTGAGGTTGTGAAACTCCGCGTACTCGATGATACGCCCATCATCTACGTCTTGTGACAACACTTCTGCTGTCTTCTCACCAAGCATGCTCCAAAATTCATCCTTTTCAGAGCAGCCAGTCTGAGGAGTATACGCAAAGAAAAGATGATAGCGCCACCGTTCTACAGCGATGACGTACTTCATCAAGCGTACTTCATCAATGTTCTACGCTTGCAATCGCTCACAGAAATGCACGGAGACGAGCATACCGACACCAGTGGTGGTCCTGGGTCTGCCGCACAGAGCTGCCTTGAAGTCACGACCAATGTCCCTTGACTTGCAGCAGAACCACCTCGTCTTTTGCACTCCACAGAAATCTATCTTTCTTCTTCCAACTCTGCTTCTACCAACTCGCACGAGCACCCACATTCAACGTTGCTACGTGGGTCTTGCTTACATGGCGCGACTTTTGGACTAACACAGTTTCCTCCCGATGCCGTACTCGCGTCAGGGACCCTCGCATACTTTCCACGTTGCCGGGCTTTGCGAGTGCGCGTCGTCTCTCGCGGACGCCGTAGCATTTTTTCGCGGAAAATTTAGCACCATCAGCCATATGAGCTGTTCGTCGGCCGCCCTGTCACAACGGCCTGTCGCCTACATTCAGTGTCCCTGTTCAGCTCGGCTCGAAAAAGCAAACGGTTCCTAGTGGCACCTCGAGGTGGAACGGACATGACCACTTGCCCTAATAAATGACTGCTGTTTGGCATTTTATAGAGGATTTATTTTTCAAGGGGTAGTAATATGCTGAAGTTTGCTTCAAAGCGCACAACCGCAACAATCATTTAATTCATTAAAAGAAGGGACTGCAACATGCATTAGACTAAGTCGCCTTGATTTTTATTCTATTTGTCAAATGTACAAATTATTTACTCCTTTCCTACGTGAAGGTAGATAAGCAAATCAAGCGCTTTTAACAAGCGGCATTTAAAACCAAAAATGAACAATACAATTCGAAGCCACCAACGCGAGATAAACTAACAATGAGGCTACAGTGAGCGGAGGACCTGTCAACGAGTGTTTTGTACGGCCTCAAGAGTTACGTAAAACGTTCTTCTTTGAGAACTTCAAAAATTCTGTTCCTGATCGAGTAATGGAGAAACCTGATTTTATATTGCTTTTTTCTTGGGAGTCTGATCTCCAGTTGGCCCGTTTGGTTTGGTTCTATACTTATGCTCTTTCACAAACTTTTTCAATGTCTCATGCTTTATTGCTTGAGTAATGGACAAATCCTAAAAAATAACGTAAAATCCAAATAACACTTGAGTAGCACACTGGCCGAATAGCGTGAGAACAGTCTTGAGATCTTAAGTTCCGGAATTCTGGGCCTCCGATTTAGAAGGCTAGCCGTTGCAGGGACAAGGTTTCACCTCCCAAGGCATTAAGCATTCGCTCTGTGTTGTCAGGGAAATCGTCTATTCCTCCGAGAGCCAGCCCTTCTTCTGGTTTCTCGCTCGTCGCAGCGCCGAACTGACCAAATATTCCGGCCGACCTTCGAGGTGCTCTTCAGAGCAAGGCCATTTCTGGGTATTCGCTAAGAGTGCAGTCGCCTCCTCCATTAGACCCATCTCATGAACTTCGTTCTTCTGCAGCGCCTTCTCAATCACGCATGCGCAACCGCAATGCGACACATCCTACTGTATAACAAGCAATCCTAGGGGGAGATTTAAATGCAAACTAGATCACGGCCATCGCATTGCGAGTGCAGCAATTCTTTTCCATATGCTTTTCCTTAAGTGCTCCGATTGTGACCGGAGAGCAGCGACCAATCCGTTGGCACGATAGGTAAGGTCAGCTCCTCTTCCCACCGTCTTGACCAGGCACATCTCGACAGTGCACGGCTTTTTCTGAGGAATGTGCAGCGTGGGTCTTCACGCTTTGGCGGATTTTAATTGGGCAGTGGACATGCAACCAAATAATTTGTAAGCGACTAACAACCCAGAATTTTGCTCTATCGAACGCGGCTGAGCATTATTCTGCGTTCGCTTCCTGCTCAGAGTACTCCACAGAGTTTTCTTGGATTCGCTCCTCTTTAGTAATACTTCTGACGGCTGGATTTTCTTGTGTACGTCTTTTACGGTTTTTGCATATGTTTCGATCTAGGCACCTCAGGAGCATAGGCCGTAACTAATAGTAAAATAGTTGGAAGGTCTGCCTTTCTGCCACTTACCATTGAAAACAGCTCCCCCTTTGGCAACTTTTACCATGTTTATCATTCAGTTGCATCTGCCTTCAATGGCTTATAAATGCCCCAAAAACTTTGGTCTCGACTTAGAGGAAATATTCTGTGGAAGCACGTGTCGGGGCAAATACACTATAATATGCTAGACGGGAACGGCATTTTGCAAAATGCGCTGATTTCGCTGATTTTCCCTTAAGTTATCGATCGACATGAGTGGCTTCGACTTGCTGGTCTGGAGTTCCACACCTCTTCTACCATTAGTCAGTGAAACTGCCGCTCTGCCTTGTTTTGGGCATGACCTTCTCCCTTAGTTAAGATGCACACACTGAAGCCGCCCGTCACTTCCACGATGGTTAATTTGTGGAAGAACTCTAGCTTGCTAGAAAACAGAAAACAAGTTTTTTCTTCAATAGGATCATGATATCTACTAGTTTATAGGCCACAATGTTGTCCAGCTTAGAAGGTTCTCATGATTCTGAAAGACTTCAAATTTTCTGCAAGTCAAGCGAAGTGACATCCTTTCGACAAGCTGCCGAGGCTTCGTAAAAATCTGATAGCATGACCAAGAGCGCGCAACTTCCGAGATCCTCGCATTAATACACTTTCTTTTTAGTCTGTAGATAGCCCAATCAGTGACGCAAGACAGCATTGTGACCTTATAGTGCACAGAAGCTAGTAAATAATTAGTAAGTTGACATTTTCCGCCCCACTAATGAGCCGCGTCAAGGCGACAGTAACTTGGATGATTTTTAGCCTTAGAGAACAATTAATAATAATACGAAGAGACATGATCCTCAATGGAAAGTGCTGATCTAATGCCGTATATTTTTGCAAGGGAGCTAAAGCATTTCCACAGCTTGAAGAAGAGCGAAAATGCTGCAACCTTCTGGTATGGCACACCATGAGATTAAGCATTGAGCTCACACTATACATCTAGAACTCAAGAGACGAACACTTGATTGATAGAATAAATTTAATTTTAGCCATGATTTTCCAATAAGGGAATATACGCAGTCTTCTACACCTGACGTTTCTGCGCCTTTAGTGCAATATTTTCTGGCCAAAGTTTCTGGACAAACGCTGCTTTGGGAGCGCAGTAGGTGGAGGCTCTGGCATGCTCTCCGAACCGACTCATGGTTCGAGTCCCGCACAGGCCGTCCAAAACTTTTTGCCTACCAGCAGTCGATGAACTAATAGCAGAGCTGCCCGGAAATTTGGAAACGCTGGACTGTACATCGACTGACGATTGAAATTCATAGTGTAGGTCAAATGAGCATATTGTGGCCCTCACTGCAAAATTCGTGGCGCATCCCACACTGGAGTTCTTTAACGCCGATCTCTAGCGCTCACTCTGCTTTCAGCGCTTGACAACATTACCTGGCTAAAATAGAGATTGATAAACACTTTCATATTACGGATTTCGTTTCGTGTTTCTTCTTTCCATTATAGCTACTGGTTCTGACGGTTTCTTATTATTTAGTTTACAAGTCTCTCCACTGTTGTTTGCTCTAGCGTCAAAGATAGATCTGGTTGGTTTCCCTTCAACGTTCTGCATTAACTGTGAACACAGCGGAAGGATAAAATGTCTGTTTGGTGTCCGTCCAGGCGTCGATGAAAAACGGACTCCAGGCTCTTCTTCTTATTCTTTGTTTGTTAGCCATAGTGGCGATTTGTACTTGTACGACTTCCACAGTTATTATTAATCATCTAAACCTTGTTCTGCTAAGAACCTTTACTGATTATTGACTTCTCACCGATTGAACAAACAGGTTAGGAATCCATTAATCTTAGCTTCGTTTTCCGGGTGTTTTTCAATAGGTGTCCTATAAATATCTGATGGTTATCTCAAGTCTAGTCGGCCGCTTGCTGTCAACACCCGTGTTTCTCTGCTCTCTACATTCATCTTCCGTCTGTTTCATCAGTAACTGCAATGGGCAGAAGGTGGATTACCCGTTTGGTAATGAAGATGTGTCCACAGGGCTGACCGAACGGGATCCGCCCTAAGTCCAGAAAGTAATGGGAAAGGAAGCTGTTGTTATGTAAACATCCAGCTGGGGCTTCGCTCCATTACTACCGTCAGGGATGCGGGAAACTGCACAAATCTACATCGGTTCCTCGAGTCAACGGCTATCCAGCTGTTCAATCCTAGACGTTCAAGATTCTGAGGGAAGAGACGAAACTTCGTGACCCGTTCCAGATCAGAAAGCCCTTTGACCCTACATAGAATACAATCTGAGCGTCAGTCTTGGAGCAGGGGATTTGCCGACGTTGGCTATGGGTATGCCACTGAGTTCTAAACGGCAAACCTCATTGTCGTCGACATGACGTCATCATCGCGCGATCTGTAACAAACACGAAGACACATCACAAATGACGCCTACTTTAGCGACTTCTTGATGTAAAGCAATAAAATATTTTAATTTCTCTTTTATTTCAACGTTTTAGGTAGCAGTTGGCACTTTCCGCCATCAGGACGATATTTTCACTCAGGAATCTTCGATATTCCTATCGAAAACTTCTTTTTCACTGAGAAGTTGCCCACTTTGACTTCCGAAACTTCGTCTTCAGGTAGGAATGGGCTCTTTTTGGTAGGGGAATCTTTGTTTTCACTGAGAAATTGCCCATTAATGTGGCCTTGTTTCTAAAGAAACACTCGTTCTATGACGCAATCTTTAGCAGATTTCACATGCTGGTCACGAGCATCACCAACAAGGCGGTTATCCGGAAGGAAGTGTCTTCTCAATCGATATTGCTCTCCTGATAAACAAATACCTCGTGTGGAGGCAGACTTACCTCTCAAACTGTATCGCAGGAAGACAATTAATCGCAACAAAGTGAGGACAATGAGGACAATCATCATTCACAGCTACTTTGTTGTTCCTTAGCCGAGAATGCGTTTGATGCGGTCTACCGCATAATGCGCACTTGTATTTCGCACTAATTGACGAAACTTGTACCTCCTGGGGCCATGTTTGGCAACCGCTTACCGGCCACTAACGATATATCGGCCATCTTATCCGTATCTCTGTATCATATGCTGCGTGGGCCGTTATGGTGCATTCGCGGAGATGATACCACTGGTATCGCTGATGAATCTGACCCTTGCTTTTGCTTTGCTTCCTTCAAATTAGCGATTATGTCACCACTATAATTGTGTTGCCTGAGAAGGTGTCGATATAGGTGGTCGCGGAATGTTTTTCCTCAGAGCATTTTTACCCATTTTTCTCCTTTCTGAAGGCTCCTAAGACCTGGCGACATTCATATCCTCTCAACACTCGAAACTTCAACATAAAGAAAAAAAGGGGCGTGAACTACATATCACCTATTTCTCCATCCACCTGCGAAAGAACTCTGAAAACGGCAGTTTCTGACCAGAAAGAAAGTTTTTGAAATCATAGTGGAGAATTCGTCAGCAAAAAAGAAGTTTCCGAAGTCAAAATGAGAAATTCCGGAATGAAAACGAAGTTTCGGAGGTCAAAATGGGAAACTCCCGAGTGGGAACGAAGTTTCCGAAGTCGGAATGGTAAATTCGCAGGTGAAAACGAAGTTTCCAAAGTCAAAATGTGAAATCTCCAGGGAAAATGAAGCCTTTCGAAGTCAAAATGGGCAATTTCTCAATAAAAACGAAGTTTCGGCTAGGAATTTCGAAAAATTTCTCAGTGAAGGTATCATCCTGAGGGCGAAAGATGCCAACTACTCCTCCAAACGCTGAAATAGAAGAGAAACTAACGCATTTTTATTGCTTTACTTCAAAAATGTCGCTAAAATAGGCGTCATTTGCGGTGTGTCCTGGCGTTTGTTACAGATCGCGCGACTGATGACGTCATGTCGACGACAATGAGGTTTGCCGTTTAGAACTCAGTGGGTATGCCTGCTCACCTGATCCGAGATTGACTCAGAAAATGTTGTGGCCCCCCAATCGTGCAAGAGGACTTCAATCCTGAACAGGAGATGAAATACATAGGTGGCTACTCCAGACTTGGACTCTACTTGAATGGTTTAGGCTCAAGGTATTACAAGCAATCTTAAACTGTTTAGACCACTGTTCAAAAAACGGCTGCAACAAAGAATTCAGCAGAAAGCCGTGTTCAGAATAAGTTGGGGGAAGAGATGGAAGGTTGTAGTAATGAGATACAGTTTTCATGCACTTTAATGTGTTAGCCATATCTTTATGGATGTTACGTAGACATTATACCATGTCCGGCTTAGAATTAGAATCTGTATATGGAGCATTTTTTCCAAGTTTGAGTTTTGTAGGAACAACCGTGCAGTATGTAACAGTTTTGACGCCGTTTCAGATGCGATTTTCAGCAACTTTTCGGAAGGTTTCCGTGTCCATGTTTTGTAATCCTTTTTATCTTCAAGCCCTTCTGTCCTCGTCTCCCTCTTTTACGAGAAAAAATCGCTCATAAATGCTGGTGTGTCTTGCAAGAAAGGTTTCCTCAAATATAATCTCTGGATTTCATTTGTCGTTGTGCAATAGTCTACAACGTTGCATTTGTTAACGTTTTCCTATTCTGTAAAGCAGCTTACCCTCATTATAAGGGCAGAGGATGTATGAAGGTCTTTTGGAAAGGTAGAATCGAGTTTCGTGACTTTTATGTGGTTCATACTTTCTAATATTAGCTCTAACAGCGTTCCACGTTTCTGATAACATTGACAATTCGCTACGGTAAAGAGAATTTCTCATTTATTAAGCAAAAAACGTAATCTTTCAGAGCGCTCTGCCAACAGGAGGTTTTTAAGGTGGATCTTTATTCGGTCTAACGTTTCGACGGAATCGTCGTCTTTTGAGGTCTGATTGTTGTCTTCAGAGGTCTTTTGACATGGATTTCATGCCATCATGCACCACATTCCTCTGAAGATGACGATTCCGTCGAGACTTTAGACCGAATAGAGATCCACCTCGAGAACCTCGAGCTGGCACAGTATTAACGAGAAAACAATAACTATTCATTCCCTTGTTTCAAGAAGAGGGATTGGAGTCTATTAGCAGTTTTTTTTCATTATCAAACCTTTTAGAGGAGGAAGAAGTATATCAGCGAACATTAACCCATAATTAATTAAAATGGATTCAATGAGAGGACCGAAGTCTGGGTAGTTTGCTGGTTTGTGCATTCGGCTACAACAATGCGACATATAGCTTCTACGTGTCTTTCGCATTGCGAGAGGGTGCAATATTTCTTTTTCGAAACTATAATGAAGCCGTAAAATAAAGCTCGTTTTGATCGCGCCTATTACGACTTTATGAGCGATCTTTAATCTGAGCCCAGAAGCGACGAAAATGAGTGCGTTTTTTGGTCACTTGAGATAAACGCATAGCGGTCTATTAGTAGCTTTGCTTCGTGCTTTGCTTCATGTCAGATCGTCTCTGCTGAGACCATTTCCAGTTCACAAAGGGTTAAACATATGTGTGAGCAGTGCTCCTACACTGCTGTCATATTCTCGCACTTCCGATCAAATTCGGCTGCTGCACTCGCGTGAACAGCATCAGATATCCGACAGAAAGCGGTGTCGTCCCTGCTCCTTGAGTGATTCTGCAAGTGGTTGGCAACTCGAGGCTGAGCGGCTCATGTGAATCAGGTTATTCACTCGCGTTTCCAGTAAACAATGCTACCGGAAAACAATCACATAGTTGCATAAACTGAACGACGGATTCTAATGATGAACGCCGCCCTTCTAGAGCAGAGGTTTATCAACATCGGCAGCACTCCTTGGAAACCGCGCTAAGCATTCCATCGACTTGGTCTGAACACCAGCTGCCCTAAGGTTTGTTTTTGGCTATGCTGATGTATGTTTCTCAAGGAAGACCGGCAGAGACATTGCTTCGCTCTTCTGATAACTGGATATCGTTTCTGCTGAGATACCGTTCCAGACCAAGTCAGACTCACCGTAAGCAACAACTGGAGGAATTTCCTTGTTCGAGGGTTCCCTGGTTACGTCTGATTCCTGGCCAGCTGGCCTCGAGCTGCTTCTGGTGAGGCATCCTTCTGGAACCACGCACTCTCGTATTCGTTTTTCACAGCTCCCCTCCTCTGTTCCAATCGCTGGACGTTCATAGGACTCCTTCTTGTCAGTGCATACAACTAAGTGACCTGAAGCGAATGGGTCGATGCTCCTCAAATAATTGCCTAATAATTGCCATAGTTATTGCTCATTTACCTCAGCACATGAAGAAGTAGCACGAAGTGGAGCATGAAAACGTCACCTAAGTGGTCCCTACTGTTCATCTTTGCTGCTCGTATTTACAGGTAAGATAAAAGGATAATGGGCGACATGTAAACTCTGAGGAAGACATTCTTGCAATTCAGCTCTCAATAAATCATATGAGTACTTGGGCCAACAAAATGGGACCTTCCACTGTCCGAAGAAAAAACTAAGGTTCTTCATCTAGGGTCCAACAATCAAAACCACACATATACCATTGCTGGCGTTGAAATTGACAGTGCACAGGAAAATACGGACCTTGGTTTCATATTTTGTAAGGATATCTGCTTTGGTAATCATTGTGAGTTTATTTCCCACATAGCTACTGGTGTAGTGAACGAAATCTTCACGGCCCTGTCAACATGGGACGCAAAAGTTCTTCTTCGTGCCTACAAAACTTACTTCTGACCGATATTGCTCTACGGCACCCCCGTTTTTTCTCGGTATAAACGTAATACTATTGGAAATTGGAAAAAGTTCAGAACAACACTGGATTCCTGTATGCTGTAATTCCATCCAGAACAGAACGTAACTCAAATTAGGGCCTAGCGACACTGTTGCATAGAAGGAGAGTCATTGACTTGCTTTTGCTTCATAAAATCATCCATGCTGCTTGTGATCTTAAAGTTGAGAACCTGCTATCAACCAAAACCACACCTACTAGGGGTGGCTCGGATGGCTCGATGGCCGTCAAAGCCGCAAGGCTCAACTGTAGAAGATTTTACTTTATTAATGGAACAGCGGCCACTTCCGAAAGATTGTCTAAAAAAGGCCGGCGTTTTATCGTGGATTCTGGTTTTTTTTTTAACAGGTACCTCTTCTGCCTACGCAGAAGAAACACCTATGAGCTGAATTCTTGGAAAAGATCTATCCAGTGAAATGAAGTGAAAATCACGCGGTGAAATTTTTCGCGCCAGGCAGAAGGTCGTCCTTTTATCCTTTCTTCATTTCGATTCTTCGACTCATGAGTGTCGAATTCTTCGTGATCATTGACATGCTCTTCGGTCGCAACCTGAACTGAACTACAACGGCATACAAAAGTGTGCGATGACTCAGCATGACCTTGAGGAGTCTAAGAGGAAGCACGTCTTCGAAACTCTCATGTTTTTCGTCCATGGGTTTGTTACTGGTCGTAATTCTGCTAAACTAAACTTATTTACTATTTCTATAGCCAATTGAGTACTTATCAAACCAAACTTGACACCTTTAGAGACAAGCTGTACGCTTTTGAAATTATATTAAATGTCATCCTCAAATTAAATTGGAGACTCACAAAGAAGGTTACAGCATTTTTTGGTTTAAGGATAACTTGGCACGACTTTCTCTGAAATTTTGTAATTCAACAGAGTGAACACACCCCGTTTGGAATTTTATAAAAAAATTAAGAAAATAATGGTTTAAAGCTTTTTTTAAGAATGAGAAAACAAAACTTCAGTGCGAAGTACGAATCTGCGCATGCACTCGTTCAGGCCGCCACGATTTTACTAAAGCATTTGGCCAGGATCAAGAACAACTTTCAGCCGTAATAAGAATTGACTTTCTACCAAAACGGGAACAATCTGCAGTAGAATCGATATGTTGTCTCCACAAGTGGTTGCGCATAATGGTAGTTTTCTGGTCGCTGCTTGGAGGGAATTTTCCTCTGGAACATCGGGGATTCATTTGCGTCAATCACGACAGAGTGGAGCACCATCGATTCGCAAAGTATCATCAGCAGCTACAATTCAAGTGAAAGGCTTGGTCAGGAGGCAGAAAATACCCAGCAGCGCAGCACTTCTTAATCGGACGTTGTGAAACCAGCTCACAACATGCTAGGCGGGTTGGGTGTGTAAGACTTTCTTGAGAATCCGTGTTCTGCAGGCCATTTCAGAATTCAGAACCATCTCGCCAAGTGCACTTGTCTTCTGACAAATCCAATCGCCATGAATTCATCTCCAAAAGTCTACAATTTCGAGATCTTAAAACAATCTCCTTATCAGATTACGCCCAATTACATAAAGGTTCTGACAGAGTTTATTCGAGCCAGAAAAATGTGTTCTGTGAAGAGATTTTAGTTTGAATGTGACGGCTCAAACCCGATTTTATTTGGGGCTTTTATTTCTTCCTTTTCCCTTACACGGGAACAAATTTTTCTAACCAGGAAATGGTCTCATGCATAGGTCTGAACGGGGGAAATTGATAGTACTGCTAGAATCTCCACCATTCATGTAGTAGAAAAACATGTTTCGTTTTTGCTGAGTCCTTGAACCCAAAGAGCTACAGGCACTCGAAATTGGGGATACACTATTGCACCGTCACCCGTACCTACCGTAACCTACCGCAATCGGCCGAAATTTGAAAAACGAATGTCAGATTCGTGGTCAGCACCCCAAATGACCCTCTTGGAAGAGGTTTGGGTGAAAAATTTTTTCGACCTCTCTTCGACCACTGGAGACGTGAAAGTACAATAGTGCTTTAATGGCGGTTTAAATCAGCTTACTTCCTGCACTCCTACATATTTATTTCAGTCTAAATTGTCAAATACGGGTTTGCTGTGAGCTGTGCTTTATCAGCTTTTCCCAGTTTCAGGATTAGTCAATGCTCTTGGTTTTTAAGCGAATGTTAAACAGTGACCTTTCAGGAGTACGGGTTACAGCAGGTACGAGTGACTAGGGCTGTGGAGGACATCATCCCGATTCCGCCCAAACTTCTCCCAGGTGGTTATTTGGGGTGTTGATCACGAATTTGACATCTGCTTCTTAAATTTCGGAAAATTAGGGTTAGGGTAGGTAAGGGTAGCTAACGCCGTCGAAGTCATAATCACCCCCCAAAGTTCTCCCAGGAGGGGGTTATTTTGGATGGTAATCACGCATCTGACATCCGTTTTTCCGTATTGCGCTGGAATACGTTGAGTTACAGTAGTCACGGTCACCGTTTTTGCCCAAACTTCGTGTTGAGCACGAATCTGATCCACATTTGACAATTTAGAGTGAAATAAGTGTGTAGTAGATGTGGAGGAAGCAAACTGGTAAAGGAGGCAGCAGTCATGATAAAATGCAAAAGAGAGCATAGCACGTGAGTAGAACATTTGACCCAGCACCTGCGAAGCAGCCTCTCAACCTGCTAAGCCACCGATCCGCTTACCGAACAGACTTTCGCCACGTCATATACATCAGCACACGCACGTAGGAACGGTGCAATACTGTACCCCCAAAATCGAAGGTCCGTAGCCCTTTGGGTTCAAGAACTCAGCAGAACGAAACATGTTTTTCTACTAAATAAAGGGTGAAGATTCTCGCAGTGCTATCCATTTCCACCGTTCAGACCTATGCCTGAGAACCTTCCCTGGTAAGTGTTTTTCTAATGAAACTGCGCTCACAGTCCCAGTTTTTGCCCTCGCATAAATCACGAATCAATAAATAATTACAAACAATGACGTTAGATGTCTCGCCGTATGCAGTTATCTATTCATTTCCAAGAAATTTGAACCCAATTCAGGGACGAGAAGAATATGTAGTAGGTTTGGCTGGGCTAGGAAGGAGCAAACCAATTCGAAGTGAATAGAAAGAACCTGCCTTCTCTTTTTCAGTATTTTCATATCTCTTTGATTGTGCGTTAGTAGGATAAAATTGCCGGTATTGCATTCTATGTATGAAGAAAAAGTGTCTCTGGTCAGACGAGACGACGTTAGCTGAGTACAGGAGCTGAATTCTAAGTACATGAGAAGCAGACATTTGCTTATTAAATGTCTTAAATGCTGCTAATAATTTTACTTCTGTAGCTTCTGGCTCAAGAGAGGCAAAAACGTGGAGAACCAGAAAGATATGTCACGTAAAATTCAAGGTTGTCCAGATGATGTGCTCATCAATTCCAGCAAACTTGTTCATGTCGTTTCGTGTTCTTTTAAATCGAGAGTTCGTTAAAAAAATGTTCTCGGAACGCTCTGGAAATGAGCGGTAGCTTAGGTCGCTATAGTTGTGGAGACGCCTATAAATTCACTCGCAATATCCCAATCTAACCAAATTCTACAAAGGCAAACGGTCTCTGAAGGTTTGTTCTTGAATATTTTACGTGCAATTGCCTGCGAATGTAGCAGAGTCCCGGAAAATCTACGCTTCGGTCTTCTAAATATAGACGTCTACTTAAGCAGCTATTTATGGAGAAAGCATATCTGTTCCCGATTATTCACCTAGCGACGGGAATTGTCTCAGAAGTAGCGGCCATCAACAATTAAGATGGAGGAGGGTGTGTTAGAGATGGAGAAGTCGAGTGTATAGTGCTGTTAGAATCGGAGGCGACTCTCGTCTAGACTCAAGTACCTTACGGGACATTTACGCCTACATATCAGGCCAACCAAGCCTTCCATCACTATTATCTCTTCTGGAGCCCAAATCTGCTACCAGGCATTACTGTGAGTAGGAAAACGCTGACTTTCCCATTGCCTGCCCATCTAATCTCATCGCATAGGCCTGATGCGCATGCAAATTTATTCCATAACATCCAACTAGGAAAAGAGTACATACGTGGCGCATCCATCAGAGGCAAATCAGGCCAGTGCTCCTTTTATCCTATTACCTCTAATCGGAAGACAAGAGTTGATGCTAAGGATCTGGGAAAGTTCGTAAAGGCTTTTTAGAACGTGCCACATACACTAGTCTTATGTATTACCAAATAATATTAGAATATATTTTTAATACTTTAATGGGATTTTGTATGGCTTTTTGAATACGCGTAGGATGCACAATGAATGACTGTATATGGTTAGTTAGTGATAAGAATCAGGAAACAGCGACGATGGCCGACCGGTGGTAGCGCAGTGGGTAGAACAGCGTCGTGGTGAGAGCGAGTGGTCTGTGTCTCGACTCTCCCTTGACGCAAAATCTCTGAGCTTCCTTAAAAAGATCCGCCATATCCAACCAAAGTTCTCTGTGTAGAATCGCAACGAAAGGATCGCCAGAAAGGAAAATCGGTTCATAGGCCTATTGTGCTTTCACGACTCTAGAGATGGAAAAGTTTCCTCGTCTAAATATTGCCTGGAGCGGTTACTTAAGGCGCTGATCACTTAAGTAAGGGCTGATATTCAAATCTCAAGCGATCGCGGTGGGTTACTGCAGGTAAGGATGAACATGGATGAGTGACTTCATTCATCTATATTTGCCGTAACCCACCGTAATTAATCGGAATTTTAAGCACGGACCTCATATCAGCGCCCTAAATAAAGCCTGTTGAAAGCATAATTTGCTGATAGTCCGCAATGACGTCCTTGTCCTTCACTCGATTATGAGGAGTACATTTCAATTCATTTTGTCTCCAAAATTCTTCGCCCAGGGGAGTTCCTTCTAAAGGCACTGATCACCCACCAATGTGTATGGGCGGTTTGGTCATGGTCACCGAGTTCGCCCAAACTTCGTCAAGAGGTTGTTTAAGACGTAGATCATTTATGTGAGGTTCGCGTTTAGAATGTCGATTGATTAAGATGGGTTACAGTAGGTATAAGGGTCACTCACCCATGCTCATCCATCCTGCAGAAACCCACTGTGTTCACTTGAAATTTTGAAAAACAGACCTCATATAAGCGATTAGCGCCTTAGGCATCCTCTCCAGCTATGCTTAGGCGAAGAAGCGTTTCCATGGTGAAAGCAAACTAGTAACTATGAACCGGATTTCCATTCTGGGGTCCTTTCTCGGCGCGATTCTACACAGAGTGTTTTGGTTGATTGTGGTGGATCTTTGATTAGACAGTGCAAGAATTTCGCACCACAGGAGAATTGAACCAGAAACTACTTTGTCTCACCACGACCCTCCTCTACCCACTGCGCCATCACCAAGCGACCATCGTTGCGGCTTTCTGCCTACTTGAGCCAGCCCTCCGTGCCCAGGCAGAGAGCTAGCGCCGTCAACGGTCCAATTTCCGTCGTACCTAACTCTGGGCAGAGCTGTAATCGGATCGAGATATCTGCATTTTTGCATTTTGTTGTTTCCCAGAGAGAGGCGAGGCTCCCCATATGCAGCACTTGGGCCGTTCCGACCTACCGTTGAGATGCTCTCCTGGTTACTCAACTTTTCTGCCAAGGACGTCATAGAAAAGATGCTCGAACCTTCAGCGAGTATCAACTAACTGAGCAGAGTAAGAGAAGTGAACCAGAATAGCCCTTCCAATAGTATGTAGACTTCATGTTAAGAGCTGACATAACAAACGATGGAAAAATGCACACCATACAGAAGGAAGGATACTGGTACTTGTTCCTGGATGCTGAAGGGCACTTGAAAAACTTTGTTATGTTTGATTCTAGCGATTTTGTCCTAAAATTGGATGTAGTCACGTTCATTTCGTCATGCCTATTTATGACTGCAAAACTATTTTCTTCGTAGTCTTCTATTAAATCGTCTTGTGATTCATGGTCTATGCTGCTCTGCCGAGATGGTGTTGGATAACTCTCTATTCCCTTCATTAGATTGCGATTCGGTTTTTATCAAAACATCCAGACCTTGTGTCTTTCTAAATTGGATGTGGAGGGATTACTGTAGAAAAGAAGATGGGATTTGCAAGGCAAACATATGGAAATCAGCTACATGAGGGGCAATATTAAGGATTTATGGGCGCGGGTTGCCGTCAGGGTTCGAAGACATCCGATGACGCGACCTCACCGTTCTTTAAACCTCCCACAGAAAAAAGAAGGAGAGGAAGGTTCTTGTGTCCTTCCTCTGGTCCGCATGGGCATTTACCAGAACTCTGTACTCCAAGGGTTAGTCACTACCCTGCCATAGCGACTGCTTTGTTTTCACAAAGGGAGCTAATGAAGGGTGCAGTTGCCACGCAGATCGTAGAACATTGCCGTCAGTCGGCTGCCATTGAACTTGAGTGAAGCGGTATGCTTCGTTGGAATGGTTGGAAAAGTTACACAAGGTAACAACAGAAGCGCATACGCTATCCAACCACCCGATGGATCAGGAGAATAGATCCACCTAAGGTTTTGTTTGCGCGGAACTAGCAGCAAGCGTTTTGACGATACCGTGCCGATCTGTAAAGCTTTCCCGCACAGCACGATTCGATCCATGGTTCGCATACTTCTTTCTACTTCATTCAGACTATTCCTCTCTCAGGCGTCCGTGAATTGGTACCATACTTGTCAGAGAAAAAACTGACCCGTACTGGCCAGTGCAAACTATTGCGCGGTTTAAACACGAATTCGAATACCCATTCCCCACAGTGCCCCGTGAAGCGCGTAGTGTACTCCACATGACTAATGCCAAGTCTTGCCCTTTATCCTGGTCCATAAAAGCGATTTGTGAACAGTGCGAAGGAGCATAACTCACAATCAGCACTCATTGGATTATGCCAGGCAATGGCCTCCACAAATCACATTGGAAATGCCAATAGGAGCTAATCCAATGCTGTTCTCTAATCGTGAACGCACCGAAGGTCTCAAAACACACGTAGGTGCGAGCAGGTGTTGATGGTGGTAAGACTTCCGCTCTGGCAAAAGGGTTGCAGTCAGTTCCAGACATCATAAGGTGCAAGGCCTCTGCGAAGTGGGCACATAGGCAATACAATGCTGATGAAGCTAATCTGATCTCAAGTCTGATGCAGGAGGCGGATCTAACTGACGAAGCTGTTTACTGCAAGGTGTTCAAAGCAACGCCTATGGGAGAACCTAAAAATCGAAAATCTTGCATGTGCAGTGAAGGGCGCACATAGCATTATCCCAGTGATCGTGTCTGGAGCGAAGGGTGCCCTTCGCTCCAGACCCGATCACTGGGATGATCCTATGTGCCTCCCTAAATGTAATAAATGTAATATGAAAACAGTATCCTAGCTATGGTGCCCTGGTATTGGCTGGGTTGGTGCTTTCCTTGCTGCTGTCCTGACATTCATGATCCTTACTTTTATTATCTATCATTTAGTTATGAATTTGCATTCATTTTTACTTAATACGTGCCGCATAAAATATGTGTATAAGGAGCGAGAAACGGCACTGGAATGCAAAACAATAGCAAAGATAGCACCTAGAAGCGGAAATGCTTATTCCTTACTGAGCACTTAAACGGCAAGTATGGAAGGTCGAACAGCGGCCGCAGTCATTGAAAGAGACGAGTCGATAACCGGTACTGACAATAACACTGTCATATTTGAGGCAGGACTTTCACGAGATTATGGAAGATTTTCTCTAAGCACCTCCTAGTTTTGGACACCATTAGGATTTCGAAGCAACCACATCGACCAATCTGTCGAAAGTGCGGAAATCAAAATCAGACATGAGTACCTTCACGGCGAGAAACTAATGAGAGCAGCTAATATTCCATGTTTCTAGCCAATGAATTAGGAGAGAAAAACAACCGCATATTAAAGAATTAATTGCAGGTAATAATACCCTGCATCTTCTCAAAGGGATATCTTATCGTACAAGAGCGAGAAGCAGTGGTCCATATTTTTCAACGCCCGGAAATTACTCCTAAGCCCTAATCTACATTCCTTCGCCAGCTTTGGTGCTAACATTGATGATTGGAAAGCCGCTACTCGATGCCTTGATGAAATCTGTGCTGCTCTGAAAACCTGCAGAGATGCAGCGGTGCATACTCAACGTGAATGACTGTCGCAATGCAACCAAACCCAAGAGTATTTATTGCCTACGTTATGCATCTTGGAGCAAAATTTTAGGTCCGCCCTCTGATTATTGACTGGCAGCTCTGAAAGTAGCTGTGAACAGAATTGAGCCAACAGCAGTTTCTTGAAAGCGTGCTTCAATACGATCGGGAGATTTTGTTTTCCGAGCAGAGAGTTGGGCTCCCACAGTCTTCTATATGCCAAAAATGAAGATCTGATTGTGGTTCTTGCAATGGGAACGTGCAGCCAGAGCCTTCTTCTTATGACCTGACTGCCGAAAAAAATGCGAAGGGCTTATGTGGAGTTGGCCAGTGAGGATCTTGAAGAGCAGATCAGCAACCTTCCTCCTCCTCTTCTTCTTCTTCTCCTGAGTGTTTATTCCCGCGCAGTCTCAGGGTCCGCTGTTCTTGTGATCCGTCGCCATCTTATCCTATCAAGGGCGTCGTCTGGCGCATTTCGGCGAGATTTTTCTTAATGACGTCCTTCCACCTTTTCCTTGGGGCTCCTCTCGGACGTTTTCCGGGTGCCTCGAAATTTAGGGCCAACTTCGTGGGATGATCCTCTGGTCTCTTGAGGATGTGTCCATGCCACCTTAAGCGCTGCTCAATCATCTTCAGCTGGATCGGAGCTGCCTTCACCACTGCATCCTCGTTTCGCACTCTGTCCCGGCGGGTCCATCCACATGCCCATCTGAGCATCCTCATTTCCGCAGCGTGCAACTGCCGCTCCTGCGCTCTTCCTAGGGCCCAGCACTCACAGCCATAGAGGAGAGCCGGCCTCACTACTGTTCTATAGAGTTTGCCTTTGGGTATCCTGGAGCACCTACGATCGCAGAGGATTCCTGTGCAGTCCCTCCATTTGAGCCATGCTGCATTTATCCTCTCTTAACCGCCTGGTCCACGCTTCCTTCCTCGGGTAGATCGCTTCCGAGGTAGCGGAATTGTTCCACCTTTTCGATCACCTCCCTTTGACAGTCTAGGATCGGTTCGATGCACTGCTCAGAGCTGATGGACTTCGTTTTCCTCATGTTAAGCCGCAGGCCGTTGCCTGCGAGGGCTCCTTGCCACAACTGCACCTTCTCCTCCAGCTCTGCCGCTGTCGGCTACTAGAGCGATATCGTCCGCGTAGAGGATGGTGCTGAGAGGGCCGTCCCCACTATGCAATCAAGCGTCAGCACAAAGAGAAACGGACTCAAAGCCGACCCTTGATGCACTCCCACTGTGATATCCATCTTCTTTGCCATCGTGTGTGGAGTTCGTACCGCCGCTTTCGAGCCTTCGTTCATTCCTTTGTTACCGAGATCAGACGTTCCGGAACACCCCTCCCTCGAAGGGAGTTTCAGAGCACGGCTCGGGGTAGCCTGTTGTAGGCTTTCTCCAAGTCCAGGAATGCCAGGTAGCAAGGCCCTCGTTTCTCCCGATACTTCTCCATCACCTGGCGAGCGATAAAGATCGCGTCTATGGTGGATCTCTCAGGCATGAAGCCCTACTGCTCCTGGAAGATGGCGACCATCCCCCTCAGCCTCGAGTCAACCGGCCGTACGTAAACTTCATCGTGTGTGAGATCAGTTTGATGCCGCGGTAATTGGAGCACTCGGACGCGTCGCCCTTCTGCTTGAAGATGGGGACCCGCCAGTCATCCGGCATCTTACCCTCTATCGTAAAACTGTTGAAGAACTGTGTCTGCCAATTCACTCCACAGTTTCCAAGCACCTTCCAAGCTTTTACTGGCACCCTATCAGGCCCAGCTGCCTTTCCGAGCTTCATCTTCCCTATAGCGCTGCGAACCCCTTCCTGCGTCCAGGACGGGATGGGTCTTTCCATTGGCTGTTCTTCTTGGACATCCCACATCCTTACATCCTTATTCAGCTGTCCTTTGAAGTACTCCTCCCATCATTTTCTGACCACAACTGGCTTCCGCAGTACCCTACTGTCAGCACTCTTCACCGTCTTGACCACTCGAATGTCGACGCAAGCTCTATGCCGTGTCTTGGCCAGCCGAATAGCGAACTTTTCTCCCTGTGGTTCGTCCAGCTTTGCGTATAGAGCATCCAGCTCTGCGCTCTTTGCCTTTGCTACAGCTGTTTTTGCCAGCCGCTTCAACTTACTATAGACTGTAAGATGCTCGGGTGCCCTTGTCTTCTGCCATTGTTTATAGGTCTCCTTCTTTTTCCTCACTGCAGCCTGCACCTCTTCATTCCAGAACCATGCAGCCTTATTCCCTCTGATTCCTCCCTTTGTTTCGCCGAGGGTTTCCTTGGCACATCGTAGGATCGTTTGGGTCACCCTCCTCCAGGTCTCGCTTACGGGGCTGGTTGGATCAGGAAGACCTGCTTCGAGCACTGCCCTTCTTAGCTCGTTGCGCTCTGTGCTCCGCAACCTCCAACATCGGATTCTGGGTTCTGTTCTTATTTTTGATTTGCTGGGTAGAGAAATGTTGAGATCAAGGATCTCAACATTTCTCTACCCAGCAAATCAAAAAATCATTTCTCTACCCGGGAGAAGAGGTCGCATCACAGCACAGGCCCTATCAAGGGCTGGTGCTGTGATGATGATCAAGGATCTCAACATTTCTCTACCCAGCAAATCAAAAAATCATTTCTCTACCCGGGAGAAGAGGTCGCATCACAGCACAGGCCCTATCAAGGGCCTGTGCTGTGATGCGACCTCTTCTCCCGGGAGAACCTTTACATCCCGGACGGTTTTCAGGTCAGGCCTTCTCACCAGGATGTGGTCGAGTTCCGTCCTTCTTCCTCCGCTAGCATAGGTCACCTTCTGGCTCTCCCTCTTCGCGAAGAAGGTGCTACAGATAACCAGGTCGTGGGCGACAGCCAGATCAAGAATTCTTTCTCCATCTGGATTCACCAAGCCAACCCCTTTACCTCCACGAACCCTTTCCACTCCTCTTCTGCAATTCCCCACGTGTCTATTCTTGTCCCCTGCTACGGATAGATAGTCGCCTTCTGGTACAGACCTCATTGCCTCCTCGAGAGGTAGAATTCGTCCTTGTCGTGCTCGGGGCATCCGATCTACGGAGCGTAGACGGACATGACGGTCGAGTAACCTTCCTTCGTATCCGTGACATGATGCGGCCGCTTATCCTTTGGACAGCAGCTACCGAATCCTTGAGAGACTCAGCGATAGCTATTCCGACACCGTTCCTCTTCTTGTCCTCTCCGTTGTAAAACACCTTGACCCCTTCTCCGATCTCCTTGGCCTTCGCCCCTTTCCATCTCGTTTCCTGCAGACACAGGATTTCTATCCTTCTGCGCTTCATCAGGTCAGCCACTTCTCTGGATCTTCTGGTCATTGTTCCCACATTCAGAGTTCCCATTCGAACTAGCTTCTTTGGCCGAGGTCGTTCTGACCTCGGTAGCCCTCGCCGACCACGACTGACCACAGAACTCGGGCGGAGGTTCTGCGCGTCACTTCCGCGTAACGTCCTAGACTTCACACTGATTCCATTGCGACTCTTGATCATGGTTTGTGAAGAGGTTCTCCATCAGCCGGCCTGTCACCCTGGGCCTGACGCTGGAACCGTGGCCATTTTTGCGCTTTCTGCAGGTCATGGCGAGCCGGACATCACATGAGGAGACATCCCATACCGATAATCGCTTATGGTGTCTGCCTCCTTTCACACCCCGTGCGGAGTTCGTGTCACCCCTTTCTTGCATTCGGGGCGTGCTGTGATTCAGACTTCACTAGGCTTCCGAAGAACTGTCCAACTCCTTCTCAGCTTGGGAGACCCTGCCGGAGATTGCAATCCTCCGCTGTACATCGCAGTTCGACACCCATT
This sequence comes from Heligmosomoides polygyrus bakeri, assembly GCA_947359475.1. Taxonomy (NCBI): domain Eukaryota; kingdom Metazoa; phylum Nematoda; class Chromadorea; order Rhabditida; family Heligmosomidae; genus Heligmosomoides; species Heligmosomoides polygyrus. The sequence goes on from OX375867.1 coordinate 29,788,832, forward strand.
GCCACCCCCACGCCGCGATGAGGCGCTGAACCATGTCGGAGAACCTTCCTCCTCTACATCAAAGATTTTAGTTCGAGTCTCCTATTTCTTTTTCTGCCGTTTGGGATTAGCGAATAATCTACGCCGAAGCTCATTGCAGGTTTTCCTGTAAAATGATTTTGAACGCTCTCTGAAATATCAATGTCTTTTAACTTGACGAGGTTGAAAACCGTTGTACGAAACCCAACTGTGGATGGTACATATGTTTTGTAAGCAAGCAAAAGCATTTCAGGATTTTTGCTTTTAAAACCTTGAAGAGATCATATGTAGATCGCAAGGTTTTCAAAAGTTTTTCAGTTTTTGACTTTGCCATGAATATTTTCAAGTAACGACGACAATGTTTCCCTTCTACAGCCAGAAGGGAGCCCAGCGTTTGAGTACGCTGTCAATTTTCTGTTTTTTGGCTTGAATCTTCAAAATTGGCTGCTCCAATATGGCACCACTCTAATATATGGGACACGCGTAGTCCCTCGTAGCTGTGAGAGCCGGAGTGCACTGAGGCAGAGCCGGCAGGCGACAATCGCTGCTCCCGTAGTGCTTCTCGTTCCACCTTATTGCCTTAATCGCCTGGTGGACCCGTCATCGCGGTCGGCGACCGCGCCTTCTGCCACATTCGGCCCTCCCCTGTTCCGCGCCACTGCAGCTTGTGGCTCAGTCTCGGCTCAGTGGCCGAGCAGAAGCGCGTGTGGAGTGCGTCGGATCCTCGACCAGACGCACTGCTTGTTGTCGGCCTACCACCCCATTCATGCAATGCCTCCCTGATCGTACAAATAATCTGGCGACGCCACGCCCTAATCATCTTACGCTGTTGATGCACTTCATGCTGTTGAGTTCAAACAAGGGCTGCTTGTGGACGCAGATGTCACTTCCTCCTCGCTTCCTTAATTTGCCTACGCTGCTCCCGGTTCTTCCGTATACATATCGCTTAATGGAGATCTATCGCCACGAAGTATACCAGCAGTGAGAGCAAACTAAAGCTCCAGACTGATAGCACATCTTCTTGCAAATGGCTTACACACTATTTTAACAGTACGGTAGCAAGAAAAGATCTGTGAGCACCCGCGCCTTCTTGAAATAAACTCTCACCAAATTTAAATATGTAGTTGGCTGACCATTCAACACATTAAAGTCGTAAAGGATCTAGAAACGTGCTCTTTCGAAATTAGAATTTCCATGAAGAACCCCAAACATGTCTGAATTATCAGACCATTTTTCTTGAGTCAAAACTGTCAGAACTTTCTCTAAAGCCTTATAATAAACATATCTTGTAAAGCCCGTCAATGTAATATTGGGTTTCCAGGATAAGTAATCTTTTGTCAACATTTTTTCAAGATACTCAAAACACGTCTTGCTGCAGCAAGTATTCTCTCTGTATCAACTACTTCAGAAAAACTGTTCTGAAACAAAGACGACCAAATGGGAGGAGGGTGATTTTACAAGGGAGTCAGCCCCAAACTTTAGAGGTGCCCCTGACCACCCAGCGAAAGCCTGCCACTAGTTACGGTTGGGCTAAACTCGGTTGTTCTTTAAGATCCCTGCTAAATTCGATGGCTTTTCAGGCGTCTTCCTATCATAATCGTATGGTCGAAGGGTCAAATATACTATTTGCGGTGTGGAGAGAGAAATATTGTTAGGTAAATGTCGCCTGCTTTCGATCCGTCATTTCTCTGCTATTGTTATTTCTTGGATAATGTAACTTTCCATGTTTAACAAGAAGCGTTTGCGATGGCATCTTTCGCCAAAGTTTCGTTTCGATTCGTGACCCTTTTAAAGAATTTTTTTAGATTAATGATGACTAAGCAAAGTACTGAGTGCGGGTTTGCTTGCTGTACGACTTCAAGCAAGGAAGAACTGCTGCAGAATCCCATCGCGTATTGTCTGAAGTATTTGGTAACCAAGTTCCATCAGTATGTCTTCTGGCTTCAACGTTTCCGAGAACCTTGAGGATGAAGAACATCAACGGCGTCCTGAGGTTGTGAATAGACAGGAATTAAAGGGAGCTGTCGAGTCGCATCCAACAGAAACTACACGTGAGCTCGCACAGAGGTCCGGTTGTCAGCGGTCTACCATTGCCGATCGTTTGCATGCTGTCAAAAAGTCAAATCGGTGTGGAAAATGGGTGCCACCTCAGCTCAGCGACACAGGCAAGGCAGGACGTGTCGCCATCGCTGGAATTCTCATCCGCAAAACCAAGAACAGGAACAGTTCTACGGTGACACGGAGGAGCGGGTGTACAACGTTATTCGAATGCATGTCTTCAAGGGTTCAGCGTCCAATCCGGAACATAAAGGCTGCGAAAGTGCGCGACAGGTCGACTGCGCTTGAGCAATCTAATACCAAGATTATTGGCAATTTCGCAACGGTTTGAAGAATCGGTCTTCAAATCTGATGTGCGGAAAATCGCTAAAATGCACAACTGAAGAGTTAGTTATTAGCGTTATTTGCTCGAATCCAGCTCACACCGTAGCAGTGAAATTTTCAGAGCAAAGTTTCAAGGTTGTTTGCATCGACACAAATGCGCCTGTTATGCATGTTTTTAAAATCAGCGACGTGTTTTTCTAAAAGTTTACGCACAAAGATTTCACGGACAAGAACGATCGGTCTATCGCATAAGCTAATGGTAAGAAATGTGGGGGAAATGTACTCATTCTTACTGAACATCACCTGGGCAGCGGTAGCACATTTCAAATTCAGTACCCTTTCTCAAGACACGATGCGACACATTCCAGCAGGCTCTTACATTTCCTAGGCGAGTAGCCTTTGAAGCAATTTTCAGCGATTTACTTCATCTTGACGTAAATCGAGTTACCTTCATTAGGCCGATCAAAGACACTACCTAGATGATTCCAGACTGAAAGGCCAGGGATGGTCTTTTAGAAGGACATGATTCGCTTTCAAACAAGATGTCTTTCTGTTGATAATTTTCCTTGTCCTCTTAATTGGCTAAGGCTTGATGGACGGTAATCACCCGGAGGGCGCTTTGCTGCTTGTGCCATGTGTATGTATACAATAGTTGCATCTACTAATGAATAGGTAGGAGAAAAGGCGCAATTGTTGTGACACCCACAGGCTCTCCAACGACCCGAAGTACGCTAGGTGGAAATGCGAATTCACCATCATTTTGCAGAACTGCAAGAAGCCATTTCTTAGCTGTTCAGTTACCTTCTATTGCGACTGGACATTCCACGACGACAGAGACCGCATGCATTATTTTATAAGCTTCAGTAGTAATTTTTGATGAAGAATTTGCATCTAAAAATTATAGGGGTCACTGGTCACTTTTTTAAACGAATGCTCCACTATAATAGTCCCGGCTCCGATTAGAAGAACCATTATCGAGGATTAGAACATACTCGATGGTCTGCTAGCAGCTGCCAAGTCTGGTGGTATACTTAAATAGGAGATATGAAAGCCTTCAATAATAAGGTGATACTCTTCAGAAACTTTCGAAAGAAGAACGGGAACGCTTGTGTCCCTCCCGCATTTTGCTGACATTTTCAGAACTAAACAGCATCTATTAGGTTGTCGGGATTTGTCATTTCTCTGCCATTGTCATTTCTTGGATCATGTAATTTTACTGTTTAACAAGCCTTTCCGGTATTTCTTTGGCCAAAGTTTCGTTCCGATTCGTTGATCGTCTTGAAGAATTTCTTAGATGATCGAGCAAATGTATCGAGTGCGGGTTTGCTTGCTGTACGACTTCAAGCAAGGAAGAACTGCTACAGGATCCCACCGTATTTTCTCTGAAGTATTTGGTAACGAAGTTCCATCATTACGTCCATGCCAGCGATGGCTTCGAGGTTTCGAGACGACGATGAAGGCCTTGAAGACGACAACATCAACGGCGTTCTGAAGTTGTGGATAGCCAGGAACAAAAGGAGGCTGTTGAGTCGGATGCAACACAAACTACTCATGAGCTCGCACAGAGGTTCAGCTTTCACCACTCTACCATTGTCGATCGTTTCCATGCAATCGGGAAGTGAAATCGGTGTGGAAATGGGTGCCACATCAGCTCAGCGACACAAACAAGGCAGCATGAGTCGCCATCGCTGGAATTCTCATCCGCAAAACCAAGAACAGCGGTTTCTATCACTCCATCGTGACGTTTGATGAGAGTTGGATCCACTACGACAATACCACACGAAAACGGCGATGGTTGAGCCCCGACGAGGTTTGGAAGCCAACGACGAAGCCTGACAGTCGCGAAAAACAGTCATGCTATGTGCTAGGTGGCACAGTAGGGGTCTGATGCAATTTGAGGTGCTGGGTCCAGGCCGAACAGTTACGGAAGACCTTCAAAAAGAACAGCTGAGCCGCGTGAACCAAGCACTGCGTCAACAAGGAGTGAACACAGCAACTGTGAAATTCCTCCATGACAACGCTAGACCGCACGCCGCAAGTATCATGCCGCAAAAAAAATTGAGGAGTTGGGCTGGGAACTTCTGCCTCACCCGCCATATAGCCTGGTCCTTGCGTCATCAGAATACCATCTTCTCCAGTCGATGCAGCTCTCCTTGGTGGAGACCAAATTCAAGAACCGTGACGTAGTCGAAATGTGGGTGTCCAACTTCTTCGAGTCGCAGCCACCGGAGTGCTTCAAGAAAGGCATTCATTCTTTGCGAGGACGTTGGCGACATTTCATTGATAATAACCTGGATTACCTCTTGTTTGAAGGTATGGTCATTCTTTTCTTGTAGCGAAACTGCTTTTTGAGCAAAACGACATTTATAATCCCATAACCTAATATGTATTTACTAATACCAAGACAAAATCGATTGAAATTTCCGATAAATTTCTGAAAAACTTCAATGGGTCGCCAAGCCAGATTTAACGCAAAATTACGCAAACTCCCGAAATCTTTAGATAGTTAATTATTATTATAAATGTGCAAGCTTGGATGAAACAAATGCTAACAAATAATTTCGCCTATCTATCGGATACGCAGAATCTTTAAAAACGTGAAAAAGTATAGTAATCCCCCCTAAAAACATCGTGTGGCACAAGGAATTTAAATGACTGAAAACTAATGCTAAGGTTCCAAGATGAAAGAACATGGAGATTTCTAGGTCAACGAGAAGAAAAAAAACTGAAAATTTTCACTTTTGAACAAATTTTGGTTCACAAAAGGAGACTTCGTCGAGAATTCCTGCCGAGGCCAGGCTAATTTTGGAAACCCGGATGTTTTCATTTGTCGCAGGGTCGTTTACAAGATGTGTGGTGGCAAGATGTCGCAGAGTACTGTTGGATACTTTCTACAGAAAGGAAATACTTGTTCGACCTTCCGATTTATCCTTGGTTTCCTATGTTCACTTCCTATATATTTGGTTGATACAACCACTATGACCAGTCTGAAGAAGCAGTGAAAGAACTACAAGTCATCAAACGCAACGATAACCGCGCGACGTCTTGGTGAAGATTCAGCTTCAGAATTGTCGCTGTGTAATCAGCGTCTCTACAATTCTAGCATCTAGTCGGTAACTCTTGCTTCCCGTATAGAATCCATTTCAAAAACATGCCTCGCTGCAACAAAATTCAGGAACAGTTCACTTACGTTGCTTTAGAGAAAAACTGCAGGAGAACGTTTGCGACATCGACCTCATCGGATGTTGGCCAGCTCGTGCTGCTTCAACTTGCTGATGTTCTTAGACATTCCAATGTTCTGTTTTGGTTTCAGAGCTCTGATTCTCACTGCTAAGCACTCCTAGTAATTCTTAGTACAGGTGCTGGCTGTCGTCCCCATCTGAATCAGGTTCTTGGTTCCGGTTCCCCGCCTAGGCCGACGAAGTCTTCAGGGGTCGACGAATTTGCTACCAGACGTGCCCGGGAAAGTTAAAACAATGACTTGTTCAACGGCTGGCTACCATAAGTCACGGTATGACCAAATACGCATTCATGATGCATCCATGATATCCTGCAGGAGTAGAATGCGTGGCGCATCACAAAAAGGTGTGCGCAATTTCGAAGAAATTGGCAGATTGAGTTGTACTCTGCATTTTCTTCCTCGACAGCAGCAAATGAGGATCTGTTATCGCTGAAATTGCACGCGTGGTCGCGCAGTCGCAACAAGCGCCGCATTCACCTGAATCAAAGCTCTTGGTTCGGGCCACGCTCGACCCAACAAGCCTTCTAGTGGATCCACCAGACTTGCCAGAAAAGGAGAAAACACTGACTTGCTTAGCGGGTGGCTACCGCAGTTCGTTGCATTGACCAACAACCCCTTCAGTCAGTCTGCTCGATATCCTGTAGAGGGTAGCGCTTTCCACGAAGACACTAATGTTCACTAATGACATCCTTTGTCCTTCTGTCGTCTAACGCTGTTAGTCATTCTCATAATCAGGGATTCCTTAAGAAGTGCCCATTAATGAGCTAGAAGAAGAAGGTGAAGTGATGCTGTATTCATAACGCCCATCAAGGGCGCTCCCTTTCCAGCGCTTCATCATATACGGCGAGCTTATTCATGAACCAAATACGAAGTGCATTTCTGGGAATATTGGAGCCGGGGTGGAGCAAACACTAGTACAAGTACACTTGAGGAGTTTAAGTGCGCATGCTTAGCATTCGAATGTTCCGCTGCATGAGGTTCGGGCAAGCTCCGTTCTAGGTGTGACATCATAACTCCCACGAAGTCCTTCGATCAAATGTGGAGTCGGAGAATGGCTTCCAACTTGTTTCCCCCAGCAAGTGCACATGTCATTACATCAGTTCGCTAGAATTTCCGGGAAAAGAGCTGCGAAGGCCACATTTGCCGTGCCCGAGTTTCGCTCCTTCCTGGTTCTGTTAGTTTAATTTTTAGTTGTTTCCCTCAGCAAGTGCACATGTCATTACATCAGTTTCAGCCACTGTCGTTATTTGTGCGTCCACCGCATGGATAGACCTGGGTCCAGATTCAACAACCGCTGATCACCCTCTAACGCGGTGAAAATGCCGCCAAACGTGATTCTGATGGATGTCATATCAGGGGTTTGGCAGTTCTTTCACCGTTAGAAGGCGGTAAGCGATTGATGAATCTGGCACCTGGTTTCTCCCTTTTATTTGCCCTTCCAAAAGCGTTCACTCCAGTGGTCTTAACGCCAGTTTGTAGACGTCTACTTCCGTTACCTCTGTAGCATTTCAGGTTTTCTGCGTGAGTGACTCACTCATTGAAATAGTTTTTGGTCTATGCCGGATGTCTGCATCATGGTCTCCAATGCTATGAAGCGTTCTTCTAATGCGAATTATCAGACAGCGGCTGAGGACAGAGTTCGTGGCCTTAGATTCCGCCATGAATCTCTAAGTGCTTAATTCTGTTCTATTCATTACACTCCGAATTTATAACCGATGAATAATGTCTGCTGGATGGAATGAAAGAATTAAGAAGGCTTTTTGTTTGGGATAGCGATATTTGAGCCGCAGGCCTACGAGTACATGGAGACCTATTTTTCTAATTTTCTCGTTTCGTTTCTAGTGGCAAATTCTAGTGGCACAATAAGTTTATGAAGTAAGCCCTTCTTCCCAATGTGGTGCTCTATCCTTTGGCTAGGTATCAATGGAAAACACTTTTTTCAATTCAGCTTAGCCTAACGAAATGTGAGGCAATCCTTAGTCCCAGTGTTTGATAACTGCAGCTAAATGAACAGGGAGAAGCTTCTTTCTTCTTCTCGAATATCTAACTTCACCTTATCGTCTTCTGCTCACGCCTCCAGGCTTCCCAAACGAGGAAGAGGAGCTAAGTCTAGGCGTAATTTACACTAGTAGAACTAAACGATGGTGACAGTCAATTCCCTCTTTGGGATGCGCCACAAATTCTTTTTCTACGGGACATCGCGGAAGCCATTCAAATGCGTCGCCGTTTACACATGAGTTGCGGTGGCCAGCCGATGGGCAAGAGTGTTCGCTCCTTCTATTAGGGGGGAGGGGCAAAAGTAATGAGACAAATTGAAAAAAAATTTTATCTCTTTATAACTCATTTACAACCCAGCGATGCTGAGGAATGTATTTGCCATTAAGGGCAGTGACCTTGCTGCCATCGCTCAGCCAACTTCCTGATCCTATCCTTCCAGAACTGCTTGGGCCTGGTGTTGATCAACTGCTCGATATGGTTATCAAGCACTGCTTGGGTTCTTGTGTCCCTTCCGACCAGGAAGTCCTGTAGGCTCAAGAAGTAGCGGTAGTCGCATAGAGAGATGTCCGGCGAATACGGTGGGTGAAGCATGTGAACGTAGCCCAGCTGGGCAAGCTTATCCGTGGTCACTTGTTCCCGATGGGGTGCGGCGTTGTCGAAGAGGAGGACCTCCTTGACGCGCTGCGAATGAATGAGAGCGAGTCGCCGGTCCATCTCTTCTATTTCGTTCACCATGGCCTTGTAGTTCATCGTAGTGCTCTTGGGAAACAGCTTCCGATAAATCCACGGGCGCAGACTCAAAAGCTCCAAAGGTGCTTCTCGCCGTGAGCATCTCCCGAAGGGTCGGTAACAGGTCACCAGGCCTCACCCAGACTCGCTGCTTGGCAGGGTTAAGGTAGAAGACGTACTTCTCATCTTGCGTGAATATTGAGCCCAGGCTGCTCGGGGTTGGGAATTGGGCGAGATTTGCGCGACACAGGTCGACTCGTCATGCTGGGGTTTCGACATGAGACAGACTGCGGTTTTGGCATGCTTCTGGAAAGGGCGGAAGTGGTAACTTCTCAGATGGCCTTCAGTAGGTAGCATACAAACATACAAATACGATAAGCACGAAACCAGACTCCAGTCACGAGATATGTGGACACGGCATGGGGTGTTTCATTACTTTTGCCCCCCCCCCCTAATGGATAAGCCTAGACTTCTTTCTTTCTTGAAAGCTCTATTTCTTTGGTTCTTTCCCACTGTCTTCCTTTTTCCACATTGCTCTGGCTCTTTATACCACATTCTTTTGCAACGAATATTCCTTACCAACTCTATGATCCTGATGACAGACCATCTTAATTGGCTTGCCGGAACCGAATCAGGAACCTCCATCGAAATTCACGCAACTCGGTTCTGACTCGCCTACTAATGCAGTAAACGAGTTTAACACAATATAGAGCGACTTAAGCGGAAATACGGGGTCGTCCGAAAATTCAGATTCTCAAGGTTAACTTGAAGGGTTTTCAGATTTAGTGTATGCATGTTGAAGGACACTTATGGTTGGTCTCTGCGGGCTGCAAGGCACGTGTTAGCGGTGTTTGACCTATTGGCAGTGAAGCGAGTTGTCGTAGATACTCCAAGAAATACTCTTTGTGTGATCCGAGTGGCTGTTAGGATTTGTGCAGAACACAGGCGTTGTGGATAACTGAATTTATTACGCGCTTGACAACGGTATTAGTCGCCGCTACCTCACTCGTTGGAAAAGTAATGTCTAGCTGTTTTTCACGCAATACGACTTTCAGCTCCAAAGAATCGGAGCCGGAGTCACTTAACCCATTTTAGAGGAAGCGATTTTTGCTGGCTGATTATACGACATTCCAGAGTTTTAGCGTATTTGGCTTCCGCCCTCCAAAAAAAACTTTCTTTCTCTTCTCCATTTTGTGCGCGTGTGGCGCAGTCGGAGGAGGTCAGGCTGTCGCATGCACCCAATACCAGGTTCCTGATTCGGATTTTCCGTCCAATCCAACCAAGCTTTCTTTCCGTTCCTCCGAGGTCGGTGAATTGGTACCCGACTTGTCTGGAAAGGACAAAACGCTGACTTGTTCATCGGCTGGCCACCGCAAGTCATTGAATGGCCAAATACGCATTCAATCCGCCTCCGCGACATCTCGCATTTTTCGACTTTTTATTTTCTTCTTTTTTGCAAAAAAAAACGCTATACTCATCCTGTCTCTGATTCTCTGATTCCCCTGATTGACTTCAAACTCTCATCCATCTGACGCCGAGGCTGAATAAGCAAACGTTTAGTGATTTTTGAGCAGAATCAAGCGCACTGCATAATTCAGCAACAGTATGACATTTTTCATATTTCAGCTTCAAGAAAAAAAGAAAGATGAAGAGGAAAGAGGAGATTGAGGAAAGCTCAAGCTTTGGATTTCAGTCGCAAATTTGCTAGTCAGACAAGACTAAATATTTAACACACAGAATGGGATTCCCATTGAATTCCACACTTAGCTTGGTGAATACGAAAACCTGACGAGGGTGGAGCCCAGTGGAGCGCTTATTGTAATCTGCCTTCTAGTGATGTAGAAGAGTAGTTGAAGCTCTCGATATTGTCGTTGATTAACGTGCGTTGATCGTTATTTTCATATGATATACTTCTGGTATCCCATTTCTCTTGCCTGTCTTTCTCTTTCATACATGAGGCCATTATCTTTGTCTTATAAAATAAATAGGTTTGCTATGCTCCTTTAAATTGGAGTCGTTAGTGATGTGGATAGGGAACAACCGATTCTTTTGCAGTTGCCAAATAAAAACTGTGAACGACATGTAAGCGCTTGATGTTGAAATGCTTGATGCAGGAAAAGGAAAAACGGTCACTAGTTTCGCGTGATAGACCTCCCATTATGTTCACTGTTACGAGCCGACGTCCTAACATGCTGCTTTCTCATTAATCTCAGCAACAGCCATATGCAGGTAGCAGCGTTATGCCGCCGTTCAAGGCTTCTGATCCCTCCCAGGCAGCCAAACATCAAGGAAGCGACTCCCTGTAGACGTTGTTTTGGTTCGCAGCCATATCAGTAATCCCTCTAGAGGATTGTTACGCAGTCTTGGCACAGGGCTAAGCGGAATCTTATAACAAGGAACGGTGAAGCCGTTGGGCGATTTTATAGAAGCACACAGCGTCATGTTCTGTAATGCCTTCATGTTCAGTCCAACTAAGCTAGGAAATTTTGTTTTACGAATGCTCAAAGTCAGAGTAGCAATTGAGGTTAGAGCCGCAACTTCTTCTAGCACAATGTCGATTACCGAACGTCATTCCTCTTCTCCCTTATTATGACTAGGCATCTCATCTTTGTCCGAGAGCTCACGGGGACAACGTCAACTTTCGCAGAGCTCAGTTACTTGGTGTTCCTCATTCGGATCCCGCTGAGGCTGACCGAAACATCCGTCCCTGCTAGATCGGTAAATCGGAGTTGGATTATTCTGGAATCAAAAAACACCTAAGGGGAGTGGTATAAGGTCGAAAAATAAGGAGGGTTGACTTGGTTCCATTCTTAATCTTTCCGGATTTCACTGACATGGCTAGGTTCAGGAGGCGGCAGTGTGAGGACTCATTTGCTCTTTGTTGACTGATGGTTGGTGTGCTTTAAGGCCGAATTTTTGAGAACCTATACGCTCATGCTCCTGAAGTCTGCCAAAAGCACTCGTCATTTCATTCATTTTAATTTTCTGCTTACTCGTAGTTTTATTAATTTTAATTTGTTACTGAGTTGAGCTTTATGAGTGTCCACAATTGAAGTGTGACAAGCACCTAATTGTTTCTTAAAGCTAGATACGATATAAAGCTAGATGTTTTTCGTCGGTTTGGCCAAAACGACAGTTTGTATGAGCGTCGAGCTCTGAGAAGCTCCTAAATGTCGACGTCCTCTTTCACTTGTGAAATTCTTCTGCCTTAGGCAGTAGAGGTTGTAGTTGGGTAGTATGTTTCCAGGCGGTGATGTCACATTATGTTTTGCCAGATGTGCTGTGTGATGTCTAGGAGGAGAACTGGAACATGTTAGAACCTGAAGACTTGCTTTAGTAGATCACTTTCTCCTATTTCATCATCTCTCAAGTCGACATTGGCATGCATGTATGTACGCATCCTCATAACATCTTGAAGGCTTACAGACTTGTTAGTGCCAGCTAGGATAAATCTAATTAATAAATTTAAAGATTCCAAAGAGTCAGCCAGCGTCTTGCAAGTACGTAGGGCCGACTTTGGTGAGATCTCCCTCTGTGGAATTCCATCTCTTCTTAGGTGCTCCTTGTTGTCGCTTTCCAGGTGCATTGGTTTGTAGGGGTGATTCTGCCCTATGGGTGATTCGCTGGCCTTCTGTACCTACATCATCTCAGAGATTGCTCCTTCTTCGTCAGCTGTACTGAGGCTGCCTCATCTCTGTCAGAACATCCTCGTTTCGCACACTGTCCCTATGGGCTTATCCATCTGCCCACCTAGGCAACCTGTGCGAGGCTATGTCCTACAGAGTCTGTCCTTATGCGTTCCAGTGCACCTACAGTCAGTCGCAGTCTCTTTTCACTTGATCCAGATCGGTTCCTTGAGCGTCTGATGTGCAACTCTTCCCTCGGATAGGTCACTTCTGAGGTAGCAGAATTCCCTTTCCTTCTCGATCGTATCCCACTGGCAGTCTCGATTACTTTAAGTTAAGAGCTCACGAACTATATCTCTTATACGTACAGCCACAGCCGTTGTCGTCGAGGCCCTCGCTTCCACAGCTGCACCTTCTCCTTCTACTCCTACTGCGTGTCGGCTACCATGGGGGTAGTCCCTGTAGAGATAGTCCTAAGCAGGTCTTCGTCCAGGCAATTCAATATGCAGTTGAGCACCAGCAGGGGTAGTAACGCACTTCCAACCGACCCTTCGTGAACTCCCACTACGCACTGGTTGTCCACGCCGATTCGTGTCGCCGCTTCTAAGCCTTTGTTCATGTCCTTCATGGACGTGAGCAGATGCTTCGGGACACTCTCTCCCGAAGGGTTCTCTAGAAGGCTCTATTGTGGATCCTCTTCTCCACGTCACCGAATGCTAGGTAGCAGCAGCCTTCAGTTACGGATCACTCAATACAACTACGCTTTGCATGTAACTCGTCGATGTTATTTGCTGGAGTGGAGATAAAGAAAGCACGAGAGTGGTAAGTGGTGGTAGTGGTAGCTTATTCTTTTTCTTAATCCACGTCAAATGCATTATGGATTTCAAAGCCATGGCCTCCTTGCGAGAATACATATTGTCGTTTTGCGCGCACTCATCTTCCAATCTCATAAATCAATGTCGGTTAACAGCGATGTCTATTTTGGTTCCCAACAGGTTCGGGTATTCCTTCACAAGCGACGGGATTCATGGGCGTTCTCACATTTTTTCTGCCCGCGAAATTCAGCATTCACGGGACATTTGCAGAAAGTCCGCAAGAGCGTTAAGCCGTCGCACTATGCAAATGCAGTTGTATGGACCGACTATTCAAACTAACAGAGTGGCCGACCTTTGCACAGTGGCGAAGTGACGCGGCTGAGAAGGCGCGCAGGTTCTGTGGCCGATTGTAGCCAGAAGAAAAAAGCCAAAGAACGAGACTTCCTGAGCTAATCGCCAAGCCGCGTGCAATGGCGTCGGTGGAGCAGCAGTCGACCGGAATGGCGCCGAGGTTTCCGAGCACTTTGGAGCTGCGCACTCCGAATCCCCCACCGGAACGGAAAAAAAGGCACATTACAAGTTCATCAGAGGAGTGTTGCTTTCGTACCACTTAGTTCCTCCTTCTGAAGTCTGCCTAGACTTACAATAGTCGGTGTCATTTGTGATTCTTTTACTCGCAGAGGCTCGAATTCTCGTCTCTTTTATAAGCGACTTCTTTTCAGAGGGAAGCACGAATGAGGAAGAATAATTATCTTAGCACGAAAAACCTACAATTTTCGCATTTTCAGCTTCTTAATGTGCTAATGTGCTCTCAATCTTAATGTGCTGCGTCACACCAAAGATACAAACCTTTGGAGTGCATGTCTTGAGGGGGGAGGGGGGAGGCCACCTATTTCTCTCCAAAGAATTTATTCGAAAAAATATACGCTGTTGCAAAAAAATCCAAAGTCTATGAATACATCTGTGTCTGCCTGCCTCACTTGAGAGCATTCTCTCTGAACCATTCTCTCTCTCTACTCAAACCAATTTTTATCAATCCCTGCAAGAGACGATATGTACGCGTTTCATTCGCTGTCCGTATTCATCTCTTCGAAAGTTGAAACTGTTGAGCACCAAGAAAGGTTCTTCAAAAGGGTTATGCGAGCTAAGGTGGTTGAGGGAAGCTAAGTGCCTCCTCCTACGATAGGACGTTTGTTCTCTCTTCTAGAGGAAAAAGGATGCTCTGTCATCTACTGTCATTTATGACGTTGCATCAGACCAAAGAGTTCCGCCTCAGTAAAGTTGCTCCCTTTTTTAATGGATGACGCTGGCTTGACGAAGTGCTTGCACGCAATGCTTAAACTTTGTGCTGAAGTATTACTTTGACTTGCTCCACTCTCTGGGCGTCTTTTCTGAGCAAGTCTTTTCATCATTTGCGTTTCCTGCTACGTCTAGCTCTGAGAGTTTTATGCCAGTCCTTCGTTGTAAAATAGCTCTTTCACACGCTAGTGAGTCTGAATTTTGATCACGCTTTTCGGAGTTTTGCTAACAAATTGGATCCACACGAAAGCTAGGCAATCAGGCAAAAACTGAGCATTCAGCAGACACGAAGGGCGGCCTGCAATCAAAAATTTTACGAAAGCACGTATTAGTTTACCAACTTTCAATAGAAAATGTTTTCTTTGCATAGTGGTGCATAAAATGTTGGCCCAATCTTTAAGGAAAGATCTGTAGTCGTGACGGTGGAATTAGGTTGGTGAGAAGTAGTCTCAACTCTTGAGACTACTTCTCACCGACCTAATTTATTGCATTCACATATATGTAGATGTTTATGTAGATGTTGTTGTTTTCTTCGTGTTTGTGGCTTCCTGTTAATGCTTCTTTTGTTTAAGGCAGTAACAGGACAAGAGAAAGCCATTCGTTCCACTCATCTCGTAATTCGTAGTTTATTTATTTTGTCCTAACCGATACTCTCTCATTTATGCACAACTATATGCGCCTTGAAATTGAAATGAATTTGAGAAATTTCTAACTTCTTAATGAAACCCAGCATGGGTCTCTCTTTAGTTGATGCAAACCCATGCTTGATTCTCGATTGTGTGATAGTGCCTTCAAAGCCCTGAAAGCCCGCTCAACTCTTGAGACTACTCCTCACAGACCATTTCAACGTAAGATTCCTTACGCTCCAATAAAACGGATGACGGTGAAGTTGGAAATGAATGGAAAACTATCTGAGAGTGGATTCAAAGCAGTATATCACCGAATGTTGAGAATGAAAGGACCGCATCAGCAGAAGCCATTCGTCTCAACTGCGCCGTAAGATACTTATTTGCTACCGTAGCTTAAAACCCGCAGTGATTCCTAAAAATATCAACTACCGGCTGCAGCACACATCTCTCCAACTAACGCTCAGACTTCGCGTCGCCCTCAAAAAGGTCTCCAGCGCCCGGCTCAGAAGCTACACCTTCAGATTTAGGCACAAGACTGGAGCGGGCACCGGAGCGCTTTTGTTGGTGATGTCCTTCATGATCTTGCAAAGACGACCTTGTGAGACCACCCAAGTATTCTCTTTAGTAGCCCACAGCTCAGCGAATGCCGATTTCCAATGGTGTCGTCATTCAATTAAATAAGACTGAGCATTTTTCGCCAGCATTCATCCGAGGTGGATGATGGATTGCCTAGGCACATATTCTTTATGTCTTCTCGCTTCATCACCCTCCATTCTAATAGGCTTCTGCATTTTCTTTGCACTTCATCTTCAGGAGCAGTCGCTTAAGTGCAAAGAAGACCTTCAGGGGATTTTAGGAGCGTTAGACAAATAAGCCAGAGTGTGAGCTCATTAAAACTCATTCTCTAATTCCCATTCTTCGCATATGAATAACTATTCTGCGTTGTTCTTCAGCACATCCCTAAGAAGATTCCAGTTTTTCTTTTCGTGAAATCTCAGCATAATTGATTAATCTTGTATTAGTTCTTTGAGTGTCAAACGAGGATTTTAAGGTGTACTACTACTTATTTTAAAGCCTAACTTTTCGACCTCGTACTCAGAAGATCACTATCAACTATAGTGGAGTGGCTCTCTAATCTTGAGGTGACAGGGTCATCTTAAAAATTTCGTCTGGGACCCAAGAACTTAAGCAGCTATGTTATCGCTGAGTAATGATTAGTCAGCTTACATATTTCATAGAACTGACAGACATGAAGCCCCAATATGTATTTCTGACATTTACACCTGCTCTCTCTGGATGCGAAAACAGAAAATTAAGCAACTAGTAAGCCAGCTGCGTTGTAGGGAGGCATACTCAAGTGATCTCTGTTATTAAATGCTTCATGGTGTAAGTCCCTACAGATGTCTCGGTTGGTTGCAAAATCAGACGTCCAGTCGCAATAAAGCGTTACTTCCGGTATGTGCTGTGGAATACCAGCAAAATCTTTAAAGAAGGCCAGAGAGTGAATAGTATATTGCCTATGCATTTAGCTTCTTCAGGAGGGCGCCCCATACAGATCCCTGGTTCGGAGTTCTTGCCTAGGCCAACAAAATTTTCCTCCGGGGTCAGAGAGTTAGTATCGAAGTTCTCTGGGAAGAATAAAACACTGAATTCTACATCGCCCGACCACGGCAGTCTTTGCATAGGCCAAATACGCATTGGCCTTCACGATATCCCGTATAAGTAGAATGCATGGCGCATTCCAAAAAGGCTTGATTAACGCCGTTCTTTATCATTTTTTTATGAGGGATGAACTTCATTCGAAAATGACTATCCTTAGAATACTCCTAGAACGACGCGGAAATTTAAACCGTCGACTGCGTACACGATTGGTATCCAGCGTTTCTGTTCAACCCAAATCCATCACTCAGACTGCCGGTGCAGGGAGGCGTTTGAGTGGATACTGGGAATGTATTACTTCATCCAAGGTTTTGAGACAAAGCTTCAGCATTTATAATAGTATATGTGGCTGCATCAAGAAACTGTGCTCCCTCACATAATTCTTTCCGACTGAGCCTTCTTGTGCGCTCTCTGTAGCGTGCCACTGAAAGGTTCAGAACGACCGGCTGTTCTCTGCTTTACAGATCTTTCACTAAATTTCTGGTGATTCGCTCTTATAGCGGATGCCGTGGACAGTCGCCATCAATAGCCACCTCCATTTTCCGGGGCAGCACGGATAATCCGTCTGCTCTCCGGGACCGGCGAGTTGCTAATAAAAGTGTTTGGAAAGGATAATATGCCATCTGGCAGCTACAAGTCATTACACGAGGTGATCCAAAAAATATTTACACTGTCTGAAGCGTTTGTTTGAAGATGTCTGCGATTGCCAATGACCTGTATACACTCCAGCGCTTGTACAATACCACCCGCGTCGCGTGGTCAAAAAGACGGTTTGCGACGGATTTTTCCGTCGCAAACCGTCTTTTTGACCACGCGACGCGGGCGGCATTGTATACCACCTCCGTTTTCAGCGCCTCTGTACTAATTCCCTCAAAATTAACATTTCTCAAACCACTTCTCGAACGGGGCATTTTCCAAATCAGCGTGACAACTTTGAATTCGAAATGGTTGCCTTCCAGGAAGGATATAAAAACAATCCTTCGATCAAATAAATTCTCTGACCCTCTCTGAAACTTTACTAGACGGCTGCACATTTTTGAATTTTAAATGTCTTCTTACTTTGTCAGCTTTAGGGAAAAGTCACATTTTCTGTTGCATCACAAGGAAACGGTGTATGATAGAGCAATGAAAGAAAGCATCTGCTGCGGCGTGCACCCGATTCCGGATTCCTGGATCGAATTTCCCGCCCAAGCAAACAAAGGTTCCCATCCTTCTGGCGTTGGTGGAGACTCATCTGGGAAGGAGAAAACACCGTCTTGTTAATCGGATTGGCCACCGCAAGTGATTGCACAAGCCAACTCTAGAAGTAGGACGATTGGCGCATTCCAAATGGGATTGAATAACGCCTCCTTTATCGTTTATTATAAGGGAGGATTGCGCCGTGCATTCGACCAGTACAACACTATTTTTTCGAAATGCTAGTAAAAATTGCGTCCAGTTGAGGTTGGATGTAAATCTAGAAGGAATATTCACCAAAAAAGCTTACACTTCTCAGCCGTGCAGCTTCAAGTAAGCGCTAATAGCTATCATTCAGATAAATACAGTGGCTGGACGAGTACATGGCGCAGTCTTCCTTCATGATATTGCAGACAATTTCTACTTTCCTCTTCTCGAGTATGCTCGAAGCGTTTTTGTCCTTGAAAGAAAAATAATCTTATGGACTCTCAGGCCTTCTCGCTCCCCTGAGACATTCTGTGTGGAGCGGAGAACAATAGATTTTCAATTAATCTCAGAAGATGGTTGGAAGGACAAACAATTTTGGTCTTCTTGAGATCTATTCTATTCTAGAATGGAAAACGTTCATTTCGAAACTGAAAATGTTCAGCAATATTAGCACAGCTGTGAGTTACTCCATAAAGAAAGGGGCTAGCTGTCAACAGCTAGCCCCTTTCTTTATGGGGTTAATTCACAGCTGTTCACCTCCTAATGTGAATCATCAAAGGCGAACTTGGAGTGGGTGTTGGTGAGCTCTGAGTGCCACCCCTGTTGTGCGTGTGGAAGCGTTTCGGAAAACACTGTATGGGTCCGCCCTTTCGCATGGATGCGTTTTGTCCCAGAATTTGACACGACATCCCTTAATTGCTTATCTCCTTGTACTGTATGTACTAGTTTCCGAGGATTCGTTTACGTTGAGCAAGTCACCCTTGTCCACCTGAAACTTCTTTTGTCAATCACATCATCTCGGACTTTTACTTTTGAGCACGTGACCTACTTATGGAGAAAACCAGCACACATCATCTAAAAAGACGTTTTAATCATCTGAAGTGAAAGTAGGCAGACCACCAAAGGATTGAGTAGCTCAATTTAGCACTGTCTATGAGCTCACTGGGCGCGTGTAGCGCAGTCGGAGGAGGCGCGACTGTCGCGTGCACCCGATACCAGGTTCCTGGTTCGGATTTCCCGCCCAGGCCAGCCAAGCCTTCCATCCCTCCGGGGTCGGTGAATTGGTACCAGACTTGTCTGGGAAGGATAAAGCGCTGACTTGTTCATCGGCTGGCCACCGCAAGTCATTGTATGGCCAAACACGCATTCATGTCGCCTCCACGACATCCCGTAGAAGCAGAATGCGCTGGCGCATCCCAGAAGGGATTGAGTAACGCCGTCCTTTATCCTTTATCCTTTATGAGCTCACTGATATCATCTCGCCCAAGGAAGAGCTTCCACTATCTACGCCTCAAGTATTCAGAAGCGTAACTACATTCTTCTTCAGATTACGTTTCATTTTCTGTCATTGTGGCAGTACTGTGGAGGTTTGTTTTTCAGTATGCTGGGACGGCTTCAATGTACTTCTTGTGGGAGGCAATTCTTCAATTTCTCCAACGCGAACCTCAAGACATTCCCTAGATCTGACCATTAGTCGTTCTTCACATTCCTTGACTGCATTGAAGAATATTAGCTTTCGTAATCAAGAAGTATGAGATTTTAAACGCGGTTGAGCACCACAACCAAAACAGCTTCCTGTTATTGTTCTTTTTCCTATTCTTCCTCTTCTTCAGCATTGTCCTGCTCTGAAAAATGAGTTCCCGCCAGATAGTGAGCACATTTTAGCGACATATTTTAACGAAAATTCATTAGGTGAATGTGGTAGGAGGATAGAGCATAGAGGGTGACGAAATGAAATCTCCAAGAAGTAAGTGGTATGCTTGGAGAATATCGTGGATATGAATGAACGGCGGTGATCCGTACATCCATAAACTGAATTCTCAAATAGGGAGGGATAGGGGATAATAGGCAATGGACGGCGTTAGTCAATCCCTTCGTAGAATGCACCACGGATTCTACTTCTTTGGGATATCGAGGAGGTAACCCGAGAACAGATTTGGCTACGTAGTGAATTGCGATAGCCCTCCGATGGATAAATCGTGTTTTATCCTTCCTGGACAACTCTTGTATCATTTCACAGACCCTGAGGTGCGTAAAGGAAGACTCAAGCCAGAAACCTTGATTCAAGGTGCACACACAACAACAAGCGTCTTCTCCGGCTGCGCTGCTCCCGTCCAGTGAGTGTATTCTTCTTCTTCTTCTTCTTCTTCTTCTTCTTCAGCGTTTGTCCGCTTCGAGGCGGGTTCGCTCTTCTGGTATGGTGACGCCACTATAGGCTATCAAATGCTTGATCGGGGTGGATACCAGCAACCTTCAGCTCCAAATGCAACATATCAAGTCAACGCTGCTTCGGCCGCGCTTTAGGCCGTTTTCCGGGCACATCTATGGTAAGGCCAATCTTCCGAACAGCGTCGCCACTAGCGCGAAAAACGTGGCCGTGGAAGGCGAGCTCCACGTAACTTGTCAGCAATTGGAGCGACACCAAACCACTGCCCTCTCAGTGGTTCCTCATTTACTGGTCCTCCCTTACTGGTCCCCTCTACTGGCGCCCCTTATTCTTCTGGATTCCGACGCACGTTGGGTGGACGGCGTCTTCGGTAGGTCTTCTGAGTCCCCACGCACGTTGGACAATACTGACACAAAATACCGCTTCCAACTCAGTGCCATCTCCGCTACGTGGTCCTCCTTCATTGGTCCACCCCTTCTGGTCCACCTTTACTGGTCTCCCTTACTGGTTTTTCTTTACTGGTTCCCATACGCTACCTTCTCTCTGGTCCCTCTTTCCTTCTGCCATTCTGACCCACCCTTACTGGTCCACTTAGTGGTCTCCCTCTTAAAGGTCTTCTTTCACTGCTCCTCCCCCTTACAGGCCCCCTTTGCTGGATCCAACCCCCCCCCCCCTTCGACGGTTCCTCCTACTGATCCCACTTACTTTTCTGAATTTCGACGCACGCTGAACGACGTCTTCGGCACGTCTTCTGAATCCCGGCGCTCTGCTCTTGATTCTCATACAGAGCATGACGCGTTCTGAGTCCCTACGTTCGTCGGATGACATCTTCGGCGAGTGTTCTGAATCCCTACGCACGTTGAACGACGTCTTCGGAGCGTCTTCTGAATTCTGGCGCTCTGCACTCGATCCCCATCCATACCCTGACGCAACTTGAGCGATCCACCACCAAGCTTATGAGTTTGCCAGCAAACAACTCACCCATGGTTAAGCCTAACGAAAGACCGGCTGGCATAAGCTTTCCTGTCAAAGGCATCCATTGGCTTTGGTCCACCTCCCCGTGACGGAAACGTGACATCAACTGAATTACATTAGTAGTAAGATAACCTTACAGAAGACCCGTTAAATGGATCGTGAAGAGTAAAAAGTGAGAAGATCCAATGTTAAAGTGCCTTAAACAATTTTCCATTAAGCTGAATTCTTTATTTGGGTGATAACAGCTGCCATAGTTTTCTTCATTACTTTCCCTTTTCTATAGGTTCCCATCTCTTCTGCTTTTTTATCTTTGCTTTTCTCTTTTCCTTGGTTATTACCGCATTATCCACTTGTCTGGGTCTAAACAACGGATTTTGAGTGAGTTGTAGATCCTCAACTAAGAACAAATGATAGACGAGCACTACATCATAATCCAACATAAAAGTTCCAGATTAAGGAACAGGATAAATGGGCTACTGTCGATATCAGGCCAGATGCATTCAGTATGTATAACATGCTTCTAATTTTAACACACCCTTTATCTAGGCCGTCGAACTGTTCACATGTTTAGTGTGGAGAGCAGGACAGCTGAAGCAGAATCAACTGTCCCTTTCGGCTGACAACGCCGTTCATTTCAATTCATGCACAGACCTCAATTTTTGGCGGCGATTTTTGGAGAAGTTCCTATTTTGATGAATAGTGAACACCTTTGTCGGATAGCATGGAAAATGTTTTTCATAAACAAAATTAGAAGATGTTTGCAACGAGGGGCTGCTTGAACGCATCTCAGATTTAGATACAATGTATATTAGGACGGGGATATACAGGGTGTCTCAGAAAAATGAACACACTGTTCGAAAGGTAATAACTTTGCACACAGTAAAGGTGCTGAAAAAGTTAAGGGCTCTTATGAAAGTTTAAGAAAATATAAATTTTCTGACATATGTGGAATGCGCCATGCACTGGTATGAAATTGTGCATTTTATACTCGACTGATTGTGTTTCGCTTGAATACTTGCTATAATTTCTCCACAAAGTGGTCGTATCGGTTGGTTTGTGCTTCTTATAAGGTTTAAAACTTAAAAGCATGCTACTGCTTGAGAAAAACGCAAGGTGTCCTAAGAAATGCAGGCATTATTTGAAAGGTTCTAGCATTGCTGTTAGTGAAGCTTTTGAAGATGTTTGAGACTCATATGAAAGCACGGGGAAACGAGATTGAGATGGAGCGAGATAGAGCGTGCAAATAGTCAAGATTGCGCCTTGCCCCACCCGAAACTTTGAATTTCTGACTCGACTGATTGTGCGTGGTCTGAATGCTTGTAACAATCTTGATACTGCCACAATGATGTTTTGTTGCGATCAAAACTTCTAGCGCCAGGCGGGACTCGAACTCGCACCTCCCTCTGACCGGCCGGGAATGCTATACGCCATTACACCACCGGCGCCGTTTGATCGAACGCAACATCCACACCTTGTGGGACCCATCTGCATAAGGATCAAGTATGTCAGGACAGCAGCGAGGGTAGCATCAATCCAGCTCAAACGGCGCCGGTGGTGTAATGGCGTATAGCATTCCCGCCCGGTCAGAGGGAGGTGCGAGTTCGAGTCCCGCCTGGCGCTAGAAGTTTTGATCGCAACAAAACATCATTGTGACAGCTTACAACCTCGATACCAGCCACTTGAGGCTTAAAGAAACTGATTCGAATCTTGATACTTCTTGGACAGAGTAATCTGTGCTTTGCTTCTTTTAACGTCTTCCGTCGCCTAATAGCTGCAATTATGCCGACTAACCCCTACATTCAGCTTGAATGTTGTTTCATCAGTCCACAGAATCCGTCTTGGAAAATGGAGCTCCTGCTCACATTTCAATTGTGCAATCAATAAATCCGCATGCCACGTGTCTTTCAAGTAGTAACAAGACTGTAACAACCATTCAGCCCATGCACAATCAATCTAGTCTGAAGTGCAAGGTTTCAGGCGGGGGCATGGAGCAGTCTTGACTATTTGTATATCACAGAAATCTCGTTACACTACGCTTGCATATGAGTCTCAAACATCTTCAAAAGCTTCACTGGCAGCAATGTTAGAGCCCTTAAAAAATAAATACATTATTTAGGTTTTACGAAGAGAGAACTTGGAGAATAAATACATTTTTAGGATACTCTGCATCTTTCGTATTGTGTTTCTTAAGCAGTAGTGTGTTTTTGAGTTTTAAGCTTTAAAAGAAGCACAAACGAACCGGTATGGCTACTTAGTGAAGAGATTATAGCAAGTGTTCAAGCGAAACATAATCAATCGAGCGTGAAATGCACAAATTAGACGAATACATGGCGCATTCCACACAGGTCATATGTCAGAAAATTTCTATTTTCTTAAGCTTTCACATGAGCTCTTAACTTCTTCAATACCTTTGCTGTGAGTTATCACCTTTCAAACTGTATATACATTTTTTGAGACTCCCTGTAGTTCAATGTAGAACTCCATTGTGTTTCACCGTTTCTTGGCCCAACACTTCCTTAAAGCATCGCGTGACATCACACCTAACAGACGTCATCACAAGTGCTGCTGCTTTGGATGAGAGACTCAGCTTCATGCTCTTCTCAGAGGGCCTCCTTTCAACAGCCATTCATTCAAAAGTCCTAATTGTCTTCTTGGAAATGTATGGGTTAGGCAAAAAGTGGATTTCTATAATTATTACGACGCCTAAACGGTTCGTCATGAATTGCGGCACGGCGCCTTGGACGTAGATAAGAAAAATCTGCACTAATTTTGGAGCAGTCTAACACTTCTTCGCGTATCATAGAGACCGCTAATTAACCTTTCACTTAACAGAGTCAATTAGCCTGCTAAATATGAGTGCTCATAGAGAAGTACTAGAAAAAAGTGGCCGTCACACAGAAGCTGCATCTTCGGAAGGAGGTCTTCGGTGGTCGCACCGAACTGGAAAATGAGATTTCAAGCTTCTTTGACTTGCAGCCGCTAGAGTTCTGCAATTCTTGTGTTGATAGTCTAGTGAGGCGTTGGACTTCACGTCACAGATTGTGGTGATCATCATTTTGTTAATTGGTAACTACTCACAATGAAGTGAAGATTGCCCATGTTCAACTCTCGATAGCTCTTGGCTGGCATGGCGTTGCTAGACTGTTAATGTCCTGATTTCAGCTGTAGGACAAGACTTCTTCTTCTTCAGCGTTTGTCCCGCTTCGTAGCGGGGTCCGCTCTTCTGGTGTCGTGACCCCACCTTTCTCATCAGGGTGGACGCCAGTTACTTTCATGTCCATGTGTAACGTATCGGACCAACGCTGCTTCGGGCGTCCTCTAGGCCGCTTTCCTGACACTTCCAACTCAAGGCCTATCTTGCGGACGCTGTCTTCTTTCCCACGCAGAACGTGGCCGTACCATCGCAAGCGAGCTTCGCGCATCTTGTCGGCTATCGGCGCGACACCTAACTTCTGCCGAATAGCTTCGTCTCGGATGCGGTCCAGGCGCGTGACTCCAGCCGTCAAGCGCAGCATCTTCGTCTCCATGACGCTGAGGCTCGTTTCAACTTCCTTGGTCGCTGGCCAACACTCAGCGCCGTACATCGCTACTGGCCGCACGACTGCTCTGTAGATCTTCGACTTCAGGTGCTCTGGTATCTTCCTATCGCAGAGCACACCAGTCAGCGAACGCCACTTGGACCAAGCAGCACTCACGCGTGAGTTCACTTCAACCATCAGACCCCCGTCAGATGCTATTGCTGATCCCAGGTATTTAAACACCGAAGTGCGTGCAAGCTCAGTACCGTTAATCTTAATGGAGCCGGACTCGTTCACATCAGTCGTTAGGTACTCGGTCTGCTTGACGTTCAATTTGAGTCCGAACATCGCCAGGCGGTCGCACCAAGCTTGCACCTGCCGCTCGAGTTCATTCTTATCTTCGCTAGCGAGCATTACGTCATCAGCATAAAGCAACGTCCATGGGACAGGCTTCTGAAGGTCTCTCGTAATGGCATCCATGACGACAACAAAGAGGAGTGGAGAAAGCGCAGAACCCTGATTCACCTCAACAGAGATGGGAAACTCCATTGAGGTTCCAGCTACAGCTTGCACTCCACTCTTTGGGCAAGAGTAGAGCATCCGCACCCACGCTATGAGTTCCTCAGGTACGTTGTGTTGTCGTAAGCCGTACCATATAACCTCACGCGGTACGCGGTCGAAGGCCTTCTCCAAGTCGAGAAAGGCGATATGCACCGGCTTCTGTTTCTCGCGATGCTTCTTCTCCACTAGGAGTCGGGAGGCGTGTATAGCATCAATGGTTCCACAACCAGCTACGAAGCCGCACTGGTTTTCCGAGAGCTTGACGATTTCACGAATTCGTCTATCGAGGATCCGCTCGAAGATCTTCATGCTGTGCGAAAGCAAGCAAATCGGACGATAATTGGAGCAGTCTGCAGGACTGCCTTTCTTCTTCCAAATCGGAATCGTCGTACTGCTGTGCCAACACTCCGGTACTTTCTTCTCCTTTACTACCTGGTTGAAGAACTCAGTCAACCACTCAGCAGGATACCAGAGCTTCGACTTCCAAACATCGGCTGCCAGATCATCCGGTCCTGTTGCCTTGTATAGCTTAATCTTCTTCAGAGCCGCTTCTGTTTCCTCCACGGTGATCTTGTGAACGGGACCGTGAACAGAAGCCACAGAAGGGATGACCGGATGAGGAACTTCCATGGTGGAAATTTCCTCAAAGTAGTCACGCCATCGTTTCAGCGCCTTTTTGCGGCCTGTCAGAAGATGGCCGCTCTCATCATTGATGCCAACAAACTTTTGAACGTCCTCGGTTTGGCGATGGCGATTCTTTGCGAGTCGGTACAAATACCGCTCACCATCGCGCGACTCGAGCTTTCGGTAGACATCACCATAATGAGTG
>OX375867.1:29814860-29901594 GCA_947359475.1 Heligmosomoides polygyrus bakeri
TTCCTTTAATTTTGAGTTGTTTGAGAAACTGTTGATACCGTTCGATTCGTCTCCTCGAGATCTACACAAACATCTATAAAACTTTACCAGACCTCCGCGTTTTCGCCGTGGGTGGCCTAAAAAACAACTGCATCAGGCTTTTGCGATTAGAGCACCTTATTTTCCAGGACGTGCACGTGACGTGCAGTGTTTTCGGAGTATCTCAAGCATGGCGTACGTTGTCAGCTCTGCTCTGTTATGCCTGGAATGCTCCGAGAGTGCGCCGTGCACAATGTATATAGGATCGACCCTATCAATCGAGCGGGAGAAAGCATGTTCACTCCGCTTCTATCTTCCCTTACTGGAAAATGTAAAGCCTTCAAGACTATTTCGAACCGTTTGCAGAAATCTATATGAAATTTCAGGCCCTCCTACTCAGTATTTGCTCCAATCTGTCCCTGCGACACTTTGGAGTGCACCGTGGACAATGCATATAGAATCGAACCTATCAACCGAATTGGCGCGACAACATGTAGAGTGAGCGTGTGGAGAACTTTATCAGAAATTTGCAGCCGCCCTACTCGGGAATTGCTCCAATCTGTCCCGGCGGGAGTTAAGTGTGCGCCGTGTGCAATGCGCATAGAGATGAACCTATCAATCGAGTGGGTTCGACAACTGGTAGAGTGAGCGTTTGGGGACTTCTATCATAAATTTCTACTAAGGAATTCCTCTAGGGCTGTCCAGCTAGTCTTTGGAGTGTGCCGTGAACAATGCATATAGAATCGAACCTTTCAATCGAGGGGGACGACCGCTTGCAAATTGCGCGCGCGGGCATGTTCGGAGCGCAATAACTCTTTCAAGTTCAGATCGTTTCTACTGGAACTCGAGGGTTTTGTAGGCAGTAAAACGGACTAATAGTACACTGAAGGAGAACGGTGTAGCTTAGGAATAAACAATGTTACAGGGGTGGGAAAATGCAGGTGAGGCTTGTGTGACGCATTTTTTTTCCGAGTTCCGTGGACCACTGCGGGAAGACCCGGAGAGCAAACGGCCTTAAGATGCGTATGCAAAGAGAGCGCTTAGGGTACTTCACGATGACGTGCTTAGAACTCCTCAGCTTCCTAAACTGCCTTAGCCTCAGCTGCCAGTTTAAAGCGGCGGAAGATAGCGGTTAGAGTTTCTTGCGCTCTTACTCGCCCAGATTTGAGTGCTCGGCACTCGCAATGATACTGTCCTGTTCAGTATGAAAAGCGCTATCGAATGGTACCAATTTCGACCGATTTTGGAAACATCGATTTTTGGCAGATTCGCATCGAGGACGAGGCCGCTCGAGGCCGCGGCAGGTGGACGTTGACGTCATTGAAAATCGATATCTTCGAATTGGGCCACGCTTGATACCACTCGATAGAGCTTTTCATGCTGAATTAAATGGTGTTATTGGGTTTAGGGAAGACTGCAATGTGGGCGAGTAAGAGCGAGGGGAACATCGATCGTTGTCCTAAATTGCAGGCGCGCGCATGTTCTGAGCTCGATAACTCTGTCATGTGTGAACCTTTCCGATTGCAGCTTTTGGGTTTCGTAGACAGCAAAATGCTCTAGTAGTGCGCTGAAATACAGCAATGTAGCTTATGACTGTACAAAGTTACAGCAGTGCGAAAACGCAGGTTAGTCTTGTGTGACACGACTTTTTCCAGTTTCAGTCGACCCCTGCGGGAAGAAGCAGAGAGCTAGCGGCCTACAAATGAGCATGCGAGCAGAACGCTTAAGGTTCTTTACGACAACGTGCTCACAACTCTCTAGCTGATTAAACTGCCTTAGCACCAGCTGCCCGCGGCTGAACATGCCCGCGCGCGCAATTTGCAAGCGGTCGTCTCCCTCAATTGAAAGGTTCGATTCTATATGCATTGTTCACCGCACACTCCGAAGGCTAGCTGGACAGCCTTAGAGCAATTTCTTAGTAGGACGTCCGGAAATTTATGATAGAAGTCCCCAAACGCTCACTCTACCAGTTGTCGAACCCACTCGATTGATAGGTTCATCTCTATACGCATTGCACACGGCGCACACTTAAGTCCCGCCGGGACAGATTGGAGCAATTCCCGAGTAGGGCGGCTGGAAATTTCTGATAAAGTTCTCCAGACGCTCACTCTACATGTTGTCGCGCCTATTCGGTTGATAGGTTCTATTCTATATGCATTGTCCACGGTGCACTCCAAAGTCTCGCAGGGACAGATTGGAGCAAATACTGAGTAGGAGAGCCCAAAATTTCATATAGAATTCTCGAAACGGTTCGAAATAGTCTTGAAGGCTTTACATTTTCCAGTAAGGGAAGATAGAAGCGGAGTGAACATGCTTTCTCCCGCTCGATTGATAGGGTCGATCCTATATACATTGTGCACGGCGCACTCTCGGAGCATTCCAGGCATAACAGAGCAGAGCTGACAACGTACGCCATGCTTGAGATACTCCGAAAACAGTGCACGTCACGTGCACGTCCTGGAAAATAAGGTGCTCTAATCGCAAAAGCCTGATGCAGTTATTTTTTAGGTCACCCACGGTGAAAACGCGGAGGTCTGGTAAAGTTTTATAGATGTTTGTGTAGATCTCGAGGAGACGAATCGAACTATATCAACAGTTTCTCAAACAACTTAAAATTAAAGGAGTTATGAGCATGCGACGGTTTGCGACGGATTTTTCCGTCGCAAACCGTCTTTTTGACCACGCGACGCGGGCGGCATTGTATACCACCTCCGTTTTCAGCGCCTCTGTACTAATTCCCTCAAAATTAACATTTCTCAAACCACTTCTCGAACGGGGCATTTTCCAAATCAGCGTGACAACTTTGAATTCGAAATGGTTGCCTTCCAGGAAGGATATAAAAACAATCCTTCGATCAAATAAATTCTCTGACCCTCTCTGAAACTTTACTAGACGGCTGCACATTTTTGAATTTTAAATGTCTTCTTACTTTGTCAGCTTTAGGGAAAAGTCACATTTTCTGTTGCATCACAAGGAAACGGTGTATGATAGAGCAATGAAAGAAAGCATCTGCTGCGGCGTGCACCCGATTCCGGATTCCTGGATCGAATTTCCCGCCCAAGCAAACAAAGGTTCCCATCCTTCTGGCGTTGGTGGAGACTCATCTGGGAAGGAGAAAACACCGTCTTGTTAATCGGATTGGCCACCGCAAGTGATTGCACAAGCCAACTCTAGAAGTAGGACGATTGGCGCATTCCAAATGGGATTGAATAACGCCTCCTTTATCGTTTATTATAAGGGAGGATTGCGCCGTGCATTCGACCAGTACAACACTATTTTTTCGAAATGCTAGTAAAAATTGCGTCCAGTTGAGGTTGGATGTAAATCTAGAAGGAATATTCACCAAAAAAGCTTACACTTCTCAGCCGTGCAGCTTCAAGTAAGCGCTAATAGCTATCATTCAGATAAATACAGTGGCTGGACGAGTACATGGCGCAGTCTTCCTTCATGATATTGCAGACAATTTCTACTTTCCTCTTCTCGAGTATGCTCGAAGCGTTTTTGTCCTTGAAAGAAAAATAATCTTATGGACTCTCAGGCCTTCTCGCTCCCCTGAGACATTCTGTGTGGAGCGGAGAACAATAGATTTTCAATTAATCTCAGAAGATGGTTGGAAGGACAAACAATTTTGGTCTTCTTGAGATCTATTCTATTCTAGAATGGAAAACGTTCATTTCGAAACTGAAAATGTTCAGCAATATTAGCACAGCTGTGAGTTACTCCATAAAGAAAGGGGCTAGCTGTCAACAGCTAGCCCCTTTCTTTATGGGGTTAATTCACAGCTGTTCACCTCCTAATGTGAATCATCAAAGGCGAACTTGGAGTGGGTGTTGGTGAGCTCTGAGTGCCACCCCTGTTGTGCGTGTGGAAGCGTTTCGGAAAACACTGTATGGGTCCGCCCTTTCGCATGGATGCGTTTTGTCCCAGAATTTGACACGACATCCCTTAATTGCTTATCTCCTTGTACTGTATGTACTAGTTTCCGAGGATTCGTTTACGTTGAGCAAGTCACCCTTGTCCACCTGAAACTTCTTTTGTCAATCACATCATCTCGGACTTTTACTTTTGAGCACGTGACCTACTTATGGAGAAAACCAGCACACATCATCTAAAAAGACGTTTTAATCATCTGAAGTGAAAGTAGGCAGACCACCAAAGGATTGAGTAGCTCAATTTAGCACTGTCTATGAGCTCACTGGGCGCGTGTAGCGCAGTCGGAGGAGGCGCGACTGTCGCGTGCACCCGATACCAGGTTCCTGGTTCGGATTTCCCGCCCAGGCCAGCCAAGCCTTCCATCCCTCCGGGGTCGGTGAATTGGTACCAGACTTGTCTGGGAAGGATAAAGCGCTGACTTGTTCATCGGCTGGCCACCGCAAGTCATTGTATGGCCAAACACGCATTCATGTCGCCTCCACGACATCCCGTAGAAGCAGAATGCGCTGGCGCATCCCAGAAGGGATTGAGTAACGCCGTCCTTTATCCTTTATCCTTTATGAGCTCACTGATATCATCTCGCCCAAGGAAGAGCTTCCACTATCTACGCCTCAAGTATTCAGAAGCGTAACTACATTCTTCTTCAGATTACGTTTCATTTTCTGTCATTGTGGCAGTACTGTGGAGGTTTGTTTTTCAGTATGCTGGGACGGCTTCAATGTACTTCTTGTGGGAGGCAATTCTTCAATTTCTCCAACGCGAACCTCAAGACATTCCCTAGATCTGACCATTAGTCGTTCTTCACATTCCTTGACTGCATTGAAGAATATTAGCTTTCGTAATCAAGAAGTATGAGATTTTAAACGCGGTTGAGCACCACAACCAAAACAGCTTCCTGTTATTGTTCTTTTTCCTATTCTTCCTCTTCTTCAGCATTGTCCTGCTCTGAAAAATGAGTTCCCGCCAGATAGTGAGCACATTTTAGCGACATATTTTAACGAAAATTCATTAGGTGAATGTGGTAGGAGGATAGAGCATAGAGGGTGACGAAATGAAATCTCCAAGAAGTAAGTGGTATGCTTGGAGAATATCGTGGATATGAATGAACGGCGGTGATCCGTACATCCATAAACTGAATTCTCAAATAGGGAGGGATAGGGGATAATAGGCAATGGACGGCGTTAGTCAATCCCTTCGTAGAATGCACCACGGATTCTACTTCTTTGGGATATCGAGGAGGTAACCCGAGAACAGATTTGGCTACGTAGTGAATTGCGATAGCCCTCCGATGGATAAATCGTGTTTTATCCTTCCTGGACAACTCTTGTATCATTTCACAGACCCTGAGGTGCGTAAAGGAAGACTCAAGCCAGAAACCTTGATTCAAGGTGCACACACAACAACAAGCGTCTTCTCCGGCTGCGCTGCTCCCGTCCAGTGAGTGTATTCTTCTTCTTCTTCTTCTTCTTCTTCTTCTTCAGCGTTTGTCCGCTTCGAGGCGGGTTCGCTCTTCTGGTATGGTGACGCCACTATAGGCTATCAAATGCTTGATCGGGGTGGATACCAGCAACCTTCAGCTCCAAATGCAACATATCAAGTCAACGCTGCTTCGGCCGCGCTTTAGGCCGTTTTCCGGGCACATCTATGGTAAGGCCAATCTTCCGAACAGCGTCGCCACTAGCGCGAAAAACGTGGCCGTGGAAGGCGAGCTCCACGTAACTTGTCAGCAATTGGAGCGACACCAAACCACTGCCCTCTCAGTGGTTCCTCATTTACTGGTCCTCCCTTACTGGTCCCCTCTACTGGCGCCCCTTATTCTTCTGGATTCCGACGCACGTTGGGTGGACGGCGTCTTCGGTAGGTCTTCTGAGTCCCCACGCACGTTGGACAATACTGACACAAAATACCGCTTCCAACTCAGTGCCATCTCCGCTACGTGGTCCTCCTTCATTGGTCCACCCCTTCTGGTCCACCTTTACTGGTCTCCCTTACTGGTTTTTCTTTACTGGTTCCCATACGCTACCTTCTCTCTGGTCCCTCTTTCCTTCTGCCATTCTGACCCACCCTTACTGGTCCACTTAGTGGTCTCCCTCTTAAAGGTCTTCTTTCACTGCTCCTCCCCCTTACAGGCCCCCTTTGCTGGATCCAACCCCCCCCCCCCTTCGACGGTTCCTCCTACTGATCCCACTTACTTTTCTGAATTTCGACGCACGCTGAACGACGTCTTCGGCACGTCTTCTGAATCCCGGCGCTCTGCTCTTGATTCTCATACAGAGCATGACGCGTTCTGAGTCCCTACGTTCGTCGGATGACATCTTCGGCGAGTGTTCTGAATCCCTACGCACGTTGAACGACGTCTTCGGAGCGTCTTCTGAATTCTGGCGCTCTGCACTCGATCCCCATCCATACCCTGACGCAACTTGAGCGATCCACCACCAAGCTTATGAGTTTGCCAGCAAACAACTCACCCATGGTTAAGCCTAACGAAAGACCGGCTGGCATAAGCTTTCCTGTCAAAGGCATCCATTGGCTTTGGTCCACCTCCCCGTGACGGAAACGTGACATCAACTGAATTACATTAGTAGTAAGATAACCTTACAGAAGACCCGTTAAATGGATCGTGAAGAGTAAAAAGTGAGAAGATCCAATGTTAAAGTGCCTTAAACAATTTTCCATTAAGCTGAATTCTTTATTTGGGTGATAACAGCTGCCATAGTTTTCTTCATTACTTTCCCTTTTCTATAGGTTCCCATCTCTTCTGCTTTTTTATCTTTGCTTTTCTCTTTTCCTTGGTTATTACCGCATTATCCACTTGTCTGGGTCTAAACAACGGATTTTGAGTGAGTTGTAGATCCTCAACTAAGAACAAATGATAGACGAGCACTACATCATAATCCAACATAAAAGTTCCAGATTAAGGAACAGGATAAATGGGCTACTGTCGATATCAGGCCAGATGCATTCAGTATGTATAACATGCTTCTAATTTTAACACACCCTTTATCTAGGCCGTCGAACTGTTCACATGTTTAGTGTGGAGAGCAGGACAGCTGAAGCAGAATCAACTGTCCCTTTCGGCTGACAACGCCGTTCATTTCAATTCATGCACAGACCTCAATTTTTGGCGGCGATTTTTGGAGAAGTTCCTATTTTGATGAATAGTGAACACCTTTGTCGGATAGCATGGAAAATGTTTTTCATAAACAAAATTAGAAGATGTTTGCAACGAGGGGCTGCTTGAACGCATCTCAGATTTAGATACAATGTATATTAGGACGGGGATATACAGGGTGTCTCAGAAAAATGAACACACTGTTCGAAAGGTAATAACTTTGCACACAGTAAAGGTGCTGAAAAAGTTAAGGGCTCTTATGAAAGTTTAAGAAAATATAAATTTTCTGACATATGTGGAATGCGCCATGCACTGGTATGAAATTGTGCATTTTATACTCGACTGATTGTGTTTCGCTTGAATACTTGCTATAATTTCTCCACAAAGTGGTCGTATCGGTTGGTTTGTGCTTCTTATAAGGTTTAAAACTTAAAAGCATGCTACTGCTTGAGAAAAACGCAAGGTGTCCTAAGAAATGCAGGCATTATTTGAAAGGTTCTAGCATTGCTGTTAGTGAAGCTTTTGAAGATGTTTGAGACTCATATGAAAGCACGGGGAAACGAGATTGAGATGGAGCGAGATAGAGCGTGCAAATAGTCAAGATTGCGCCTTGCCCCACCCGAAACTTTGAATTTCTGACTCGACTGATTGTGCGTGGTCTGAATGCTTGTAACAATCTTGATACTGCCACAATGATGTTTTGTTGCGATCAAAACTTCTAGCGCCAGGCGGGACTCGAACTCGCACCTCCCTCTGACCGGCCGGGAATGCTATACGCCATTACACCACCGGCGCCGTTTGATCGAACGCAACATCCACACCTTGTGGGACCCATCTGCATAAGGATCAAGTATGTCAGGACAGCAGCGAGGGTAGCATCAATCCAGCTCAAACGGCGCCGGTGGTGTAATGGCGTATAGCATTCCCGCCCGGTCAGAGGGAGGTGCGAGTTCGAGTCCCGCCTGGCGCTAGAAGTTTTGATCGCAACAAAACATCATTGTGACAGCTTACAACCTCGATACCAGCCACTTGAGGCTTAAAGAAACTGATTCGAATCTTGATACTTCTTGGACAGAGTAATCTGTGCTTTGCTTCTTTTAACGTCTTCCGTCGCCTAATAGCTGCAATTATGCCGACTAACCCCTACATTCAGCTTGAATGTTGTTTCATCAGTCCACAGAATCCGTCTTGGAAAATGGAGCTCCTGCTCACATTTCAATTGTGCAATCAATAAATCCGCATGCCACGTGTCTTTCAAGTAGTAACAAGACTGTAACAACCATTCAGCCCATGCACAATCAATCTAGTCTGAAGTGCAAGGTTTCAGGCGGGGGCATGGAGCAGTCTTGACTATTTGTATATCACAGAAATCTCGTTACACTACGCTTGCATATGAGTCTCAAACATCTTCAAAAGCTTCACTGGCAGCAATGTTAGAGCCCTTAAAAAATAAATACATTATTTAGGTTTTACGAAGAGAGAACTTGGAGAATAAATACATTTTTAGGATACTCTGCATCTTTCGTATTGTGTTTCTTAAGCAGTAGTGTGTTTTTGAGTTTTAAGCTTTAAAAGAAGCACAAACGAACCGGTATGGCTACTTAGTGAAGAGATTATAGCAAGTGTTCAAGCGAAACATAATCAATCGAGCGTGAAATGCACAAATTAGACGAATACATGGCGCATTCCACACAGGTCATATGTCAGAAAATTTCTATTTTCTTAAGCTTTCACATGAGCTCTTAACTTCTTCAATACCTTTGCTGTGAGTTATCACCTTTCAAACTGTATATACATTTTTTGAGACTCCCTGTAGTTCAATGTAGAACTCCATTGTGTTTCACCGTTTCTTGGCCCAACACTTCCTTAAAGCATCGCGTGACATCACACCTAACAGACGTCATCACAAGTGCTGCTGCTTTGGATGAGAGACTCAGCTTCATGCTCTTCTCAGAGGGCCTCCTTTCAACAGCCATTCATTCAAAAGTCCTAATTGTCTTCTTGGAAATGTATGGGTTAGGCAAAAAGTGGATTTCTATAATTATTACGACGCCTAAACGGTTCGTCATGAATTGCGGCACGGCGCCTTGGACGTAGATAAGAAAAATCTGCACTAATTTTGGAGCAGTCTAACACTTCTTCGCGTATCATAGAGACCGCTAATTAACCTTTCACTTAACAGAGTCAATTAGCCTGCTAAATATGAGTGCTCATAGAGAAGTACTAGAAAAAAGTGGCCGTCACACAGAAGCTGCATCTTCGGAAGGAGGTCTTCGGTGGTCGCACCGAACTGGAAAATGAGATTTCAAGCTTCTTTGACTTGCAGCCGCTAGAGTTCTGCAATTCTTGTGTTGATAGTCTAGTGAGGCGTTGGACTTCACGTCACAGATTGTGGTGATCATCATTTTGTTAATTGGTAACTACTCACAATGAAGTGAAGATTGCCCATGTTCAACTCTCGATAGCTCTTGGCTGGCATGGCGTTGCTAGACTGTTAATGTCCTGATTTCAGCTGTAGGACAAGACTTCTTCTTCTTCAGCGTTTGTCCCGCTTCGTAGCGGGGTCCGCTCTTCTGGTGTCGTGACCCCACCTTTCTCATCAGGGTGGACGCCAGTTACTTTCATGTCCATGTGTAACGTATCGGACCAACGCTGCTTCGGGCGTCCTCTAGGCCGCTTTCCTGACACTTCCAACTCAAGGCCTATCTTGCGGACGCTGTCTTCTTTCCCACGCAGAACGTGGCCGTACCATCGCAAGCGAGCTTCGCGCATCTTGTCGGCTATCGGCGCGACACCTAACTTCTGCCGAATAGCTTCGTCTCGGATGCGGTCCAGGCGCGTGACTCCAGCCGTCAAGCGCAGCATCTTCGTCTCCATGACGCTGAGGCTCGTTTCAACTTCCTTGGTCGCTGGCCAACACTCAGCGCCGTACATCGCTACTGGCCGCACGACTGCTCTGTAGATCTTCGACTTCAGGTGCTCTGGTATCTTCCTATCGCAGAGCACACCAGTCAGCGAACGCCACTTGGACCAAGCAGCACTCACGCGTGAGTTCACTTCAACCATCAGACCCCCGTCAGATGCTATTGCTGATCCCAGGTATTTAAACACCGAAGTGCGTGCAAGCTCAGTACCGTTAATCTTAATGGAGCCGGACTCGTTCACATCAGTCGTTAGGTACTCGGTCTGCTTGACGTTCAATTTGAGTCCGAACATCGCCAGGCGGTCGCACCAAGCTTGCACCTGCCGCTCGAGTTCATTCTTATCTTCGCTAGCGAGCATTACGTCATCAGCATAAAGCAACGTCCATGGGACAGGCTTCTGAAGGTCTCTCGTAATGGCATCCATGACGACAACAAAGAGGAGTGGAGAAAGCGCAGAACCCTGATTCACCTCAACAGAGATGGGAAACTCCATTGAGGTTCCAGCTACAGCTTGCACTCCACTCTTTGGGCAAGAGTAGAGCATCCGCACCCACGCTATGAGTTCCTCAGGTACGTTGTGTTGTCGTAAGCCGTACCATATAACCTCACGCGGTACGCGGTCGAAGGCCTTCTCCAAGTCGAGAAAGGCGATATGCACCGGCTTCTGTTTCTCGCGATGCTTCTTCTCCACTAGGAGTCGGGAGGCGTGTATAGCATCAATGGTTCCACAACCAGCTACGAAGCCGCACTGGTTTTCCGAGAGCTTGACGATTTCACGAATTCGTCTATCGAGGATCCGCTCGAAGATCTTCATGCTGTGCGAAAGCAAGCAAATCGGACGATAATTGGAGCAGTCTGCAGGACTGCCTTTCTTCTTCCAAATCGGAATCGTCGTACTGCTGTGCCAACACTCCGGTACTTTCTTCTCCTTTACTACCTGGTTGAAGAACTCAGTCAACCACTCAGCAGGATACCAGAGCTTCGACTTCCAAACATCGGCTGCCAGATCATCCGGTCCTGTTGCCTTGTATAGCTTAATCTTCTTCAGAGCCGCTTCTGTTTCCTCCACGGTGATCTTGTGAACGGGACCGTGAACAGAAGCCACAGAAGGGATGACCGGATGAGGAACTTCCATGGTGGAAATTTCCTCAAAGTAGTCACGCCATCGTTTCAGCGCCTTTTTGCGGCCTGTCAGAAGATGGCCGCTCTCATCATTGATGCCAACAAACTTTTGAACGTCCTCGGTTTGGCGATGGCGATTCTTTGCGAGTCGGTACAAATACCGCTCACCATCGCGCGACTCGAGCTTTCGGTAGACATCACCATAATGAGTGGCTTTCGCAACAGTCACCGCTTTCTTGGCAGCCTTCTTCGCCTTCTGCTACTCCTGCCAGTTGTCGGCTGTTCTGTCGCCGAGAAACACATGATACAACACTCCTTCTCTCAAACCTTCGTTTTCACATCGTCTGTCCACAGCCATGTCTGCTTGTCGACTTTGCTCGTCCAGGCTTCGTAGTGCCGTGTTCCAATCTTGCAGCTTGACGTATCGCGTCGGTTGCTCTCTTCCAAGTTTCGTCGACAGTCGTGACTGTCGGCAACCGTACGCGGGAAAACACAGCTGCTTCCTTCTCTTTCATTCGCCACCACTTGATTCTTGCAGCACCGCATCGCTCGATCTGCTTCAGCCTCGGAGGGGCGATCTTTAGGGTGCAAATCAGCGGTCGATGCTGTGGGGCGACCGTCTCATACGGCACGATCTTCGCGTCTGTGACAATGCTCCGGTCGCGATCCTTCACAAGGACAAAGTCTATATGAGACTTGGAGCTCCCACTATAGTACGAGATGAGCTGGGAGTCGCGTTTTCGGAAAACGGTGTTCACAATGGTGTGATTATGCGATTCCGCATACTCAAGAATACGCTCACCATCGGCGTTACGCGACCCGTAACCGAATCCACTATGACAGCTGTACCCGTCTTTCGTAGCGCCGACGTGCCCATTAAGGTCACCAGCGACTATGATGACATCTTTCGACGGCACCTCTGCTGTCTTCTCATCAAGCAGACTCCAAAACTCATCCTTGGCTTGGTCGGAGCAGCCAGTCTGCGGAGCATACGCAGAGAAGAAGTGATAGAGTCGCTCCTTAGCGGCGACAACGATCTTCATCAATCGATCGTCAATGCGCTCGACGCTTACAATTGAGTCACGAAATCGTTCGGAGACGATGACTCCAACTCCACTGGTGGTCCTGGGACTTCCACATAGAACGGCCTTGAAGCCACGTCCTATGTCCCTTGACTTGCGGCAGAACCACCTCGTCTCCAGCACCGCACAGAGGTCAACTCTTCTACGCTCCAGTGCTTCAACCAACTCGCACGAGCGGCCCGTCAACGTACCCACATTCAGCGTTGCCACGCGGGTCCTGCTTACGTTACGGGACTTTCGGACTAGCTCAGTTGCCCCCCGATGCCGTCCTCACATCAGGGACCCTCGCATACTTTCCACACTCGCCGGACTCTGCGAGTGCGCGTCGGCTCCCGCGGACGCCGTAGCACTATCTCGAAAAACATGACTATTCATACACCATGTGATGTGACATGGGTCTTCCTAGGCCGGCCTGTCACAAGGGCTTGTCGCGTGCATTCGAATGTCCATGATTAGCTTAGCTCGCAGAGCGAGCAGTTTCCAGTGGCACCACGTGGAGGAACGGACATCGCCACCAGTTGTAGGACAAGACTGTTCTCAACATTTATTTGGCTTACGTTGCGGCGAGTTCGCGCTCGTCAGAGCCTGGAAAAATCGTAACCATTCGCAGTGCTATCAGTCCAGAACCATGTCATTGTTCAGAGCAGTAATCTCAATGAAAGACGTGAGCATGGTTGAGAGAGTTTCGGCCCAGGGGACCACTATTTTCCCACTATTTTCGTTGGGGTTAGCACTCTCCATTACGAAATGGTGTTGAAGCTGGTAATGAGGGGGATGTTTCTGACTTTTCTGGGCTCTGACGCCGAAATCCTCTGAAAGGGAAGCCAAAGAAGTGTGCACAACAACATTGTTCAACAGCTAAAGCAAGGACACATTGAAAGTGAGCATTATTTGAAAGGTGTGTGAAATTTGGTGTAAGGTTTTTTTCACTAATCTGACGAGATAAGATTGCAAAGTATGACATAAGGATGGTTCATTCAATGGAGTACTCAATGTCAAGAAGCAATTTTCACTTAGCTCTCCTAAACAGAAGGAATTGAAGAAGATATATATGCAATGCTGACTAATGGTCGACCAGCAGTCCATCGTGCAAGCCCTGGTAGACCGCCACTGACATCGGTTCCTCATTTGAAAATCAGAATCGCCTTTTTTGCAATCCAGGCGCGCAGGGAATTTTTACACCGTTTCTCTCCAACGATGTGCACGACTCATACCATCGAAGTTTTTTGCAACAGAAACAGTCCAAATAGAACTAAGCCAACAAACACTCCTAGAGGCGAAAGTGGAGGTGTCCACGAAGGTCTCCTTGGTGTCTCTTTGCATCTTTTGGGATTAGTACTCTGTGTTACGAAACAGTGTTGGAGGCCGGCCTAGCGTGTGCCGGCCGTTCATTCTTTCATGAACTGCTCTTGACTTCCAAAGAGGACCGCTCAAAACTACGGCACTTGGCACTACTCGTGTAATTTCAGCGAGGCGATGAAGAAGTAGCTGAAGAATAGACACATTAGCACAACTTCGGTTCCAGAAGAGTGGCCAGACTCGCTCAGCGAGCTCAAGCAGAAACCGAAAGGTACGATGTCGTTCAGCAGCATGAGGTAGACGATGAGGGTTTGCCAACGGCGACAAGGATGGCCACGACATTGCCATCTGGTTAGCATGTCTCACCTCCGTCTCATGGGAGAAAGAGAGCGGGTTTGATACGAAGCCATCACTGCCTTTGAACGAATGGAGTTTGATGGATGATTCCGGATGGATGGACGAAAAATAGAAATGCATCTTTATTTGAAAGTTTGGCACCAACTGTGTGTTCTTGCCCAAGTTATTATTATGACGAGACGCATTGCCGTCGCACTTGTAACTACTTGCCGTTTTGCGCAGCCCACTCTCATCTCAACTTCTTTCTGAATGTGTTGCTGCTGTATTTGTATCCAGGCGCATAATCTTCGCATCTGCGGATTTGTATGGGCAGAAGTGCACTAGTTTGCCAGGACAAATTATCCACTTTTCATAAACGCTGTTCAGGTGACGAAGTGCAATGCTTGCCTAGGAAGAGTTGTCTTGAATGAGTGGGAAACGGACGCATTCATACTCTTTCAAGACCATAGATGAGCACCTCAGTTCTCGGAAGTACCCGGTTCGCCCCATTAAAAAGTTCCGTGAACGCATTTCGCGCTTCTAAACCTTGTCCTAATGAGTCTACTCTTAGAAGTCGTGAGTTCTAATTGGCGCGAAATGACGTCTGCGTTGTTCTTGCGCTTGTGACGTGAGCCATTTACCACAATTCCTTCCGTGTTCTAAACTCTCACGCTTGGAGTTTGAATTGACAGCGACAAGATCTTTGCTGTTTTCTAGCTGTCAAGGAGACCATCACTAGCTCATAATTACTTTAACCAACAATATATAATAGCTATTAGAGATCTCTAACGTATGTTGGCATATTACTCTAATACAGATCAACAGATCTTATGGGGTGGTTATGGCGAGAAGCTGAGCCCAGGTCCTAACAATGAGCCTGATTAAACTAATTGTAAAAGAGCAAACTGCTGCTACAATTCAAAGTACTTTCTATGAATGCAGCTCTCGAGAGATCAACCGAGTGGCTAGCAAAAAGAGCGAGCTACACGTCCTTCAAGCCGCGTGAGGGAGAGGATGTGAACTGCACTTAGCAGAAGAAAACCGTCGCTTCCTGGCGTTATCGTGCATGCCGCTACATCAAGAACTGGAACTGGCTTGGAAGCGAAGCACTTTTCAACTGCTCGGTCACCTTCTCCTACACGGTGATTTCAAACTCGCGACAAGGACGAGCAGCCCTCACATCCAGCTGAATTGTAATATTTCGGAGTTTACTGCCACTGCCATGTAGGCAGAAGATTTCAGAGTCGAAAGGACATTGATTTCCTGGAAAGTGTGCAGAACGATTTCACGCTTATTCTGGCTATGCGGTGTTCTGGCCTGAGCTGTGGCAGTAAACTCCGAAAATTCGTTCCTTACGGAGTTACAAGGCTTAGGCAGTTTGCACCTTGGAAGAAAACGAAATGATGTCGCTACGGCGCTCAAATTTCTGACTGGTAGAGCTTCCATCAACTCCCGCAATTTTTTCACAGTTATGGATTCCTACACTAGAGGGGGTAGGAAGAAAGTCAAGGTTCCGCCTTGTAGAAAACAGGTCAGGGCACAAGTCTTTGACTTCCTGCATCTGTCTATTGGTTCTTTTCGCATGACGGCTAAGGAAAGTAAAGCTGTGGCAGAGGTCTCCTGAATTCATTTTGTTTCCTGTTGTTTGTTATAATTTGCTTCTCTGGTTCTCCAATGCTGTTGTTTGTGTTTGTTACGCTGTTTTATACGTAGTCTCTGAGCTACGTCCAGACTAAAGTAAGGTAAACTGAAAAGCGTGAAGGTCAGTCAACACTCCTCGGATGACGTCTAGCGCTGTATTATTCGATGCAAAGCGAGGAGGCGACTGAATGTGCCTCTGCTTTGTGTAGTGTATTGCGGAGATCGGCCATTGGATCCACTTACCATTCATGGGGATGTTTGGTGCCAATTCGCCAACTTCTACCCTGTAGAAATGAACAGAGATGGATGCAAGCAGTAGGAGAAACCGCCAGTTCGGATTTTGCCTTAGAATGAAGAAGGTCTGCAACAAGGTAACCAATGGTATTCTTAATCGATCTTTTGATGCGACTTCTTTCATCTTTATGGCTGCACTAGTTAGCTAGATAAGACACTAATGCCGCCTTCAAATTCTTGCAAACATTCTACGCACGTTTTCGTCAAAAATTTCTTCGCGATGGAACAACACCCTTCTGACCGATAATGGCAATGACTCTCTAACATTTCTGGCTCCATAACTGAGCAGGTGCTCATCTTCTTCATGGCTTTCACCTTATTCCAGTGCAATGTCTCTAAAAAGGGCAGTGTTGAAACGTTATTGGGATAGCAGATGGCCGTGGGCGCGTGGAGCTCGGTCAGAGGCTCCAACTGTCGCGTACACCCGACTCCAGCTTCTTCGATGGATCCCCTTTATGAGGAAAAAAGCTTTCGTTCCGTCTGAAGCGCCAGACTTGCCTGAGAAGGAAAACACTGAAATGATCATCAGTAGGCCACTGCAAGTCATTGCATAGGCCAAGCACGTATTCAATTTGCCACCACGGCTCTCCGTGGAAGTAGAGTGCATGGAATTGATCAATCCTTTATCCGTTACGAATTGAAAAACGATGATCAGTGAAGATCACGTTCTGGACATTTGGGATGCACCAAAGGCCACACACTACTTTCACGGTTTGTCTCTCGGCAAATCCTAGCGTCTTTGGCACAGCAGCTTTGGTTTCATAAAATAAGAGTGAAACGGGAGCGTAGGAGAGTGAAGCGAATCGCAGAATCTTGGCAGTCTTTGCTACGTTCCTTCGTTTTGCTTTTCTTTCTTTTCTGAATGAAATCCCGTCTTATAGACTACGCTTTGTTGGCTCAACTGGTCATGGCTTCAATCGGTTTCGTAGGTCCTCGAATCATGGATGCAGTATTCACAGGCAGTGTTGATTTTTTTCATTTTTCGGAATCCACGCCTGTCAGTTTCGCATCGCAACCTCCGTTGGCCGTCGGTCTCGCACAATAACGGCTTCTTCCTCGATAGCGAATAATACAATTCTTGTTATGTCGTGAAGCCCGATTGTATATTGTAAGCACGGAAACTAGCTGAATTCATTGCTAATCCTTTCAATCGTAGTGATGCTTTTCTTTTAACTCGGTGCTTCGCCGTTTCTCACTTCAGTGGTCTTCGAAACAGTGAAACTTCAAGAGCCGTCTCTTATGTCTGCTTAGGAGAGGCTTTCATATTCAAAACTTTTCAAATCACGTTGGACAACTTTCTAAAAAAGTGGAAAGTGGACACTTTTCTAAACAAGCAGCGTAACGGTTATGGAATCAACCTGAACATCTTCCAAATCAAAAGCAGCTCCTTTTACATTAAACTGGACACTCCAAAATATTAGAATACATTTTTGTTCAAGGAAAACTTGGCATAACTTTTATTGAATCTTTTTAGTTCAGCTGTCGGAATGAGTGACACGTTGTTTAAGTTTTTGATAAAAATATTATTTCTTCGCGGAAAAATATTAGTTTAAAACCTGTTTTAAGGACCAGGAAAGCGACCATTTTTTGGTGTCAAAAAGAGAGATTGCGCCATGCCCTCGTCCAGAACCTCAAAATTTTTATGCGACTGACAGCAAACTGCTTGCATGGAGTTTCACACCAAAAACTATTGCAGTGGACACACATATCTTGATCGCGTTTAAAAATACCCCCCCCCCTCCCGTGCAATCGATTCGGTCAGGTGCTCGCGGTGGAGCGCGCTTGCGCACCGCACAGTGGAGCCGACGCGGGACAAGGCGTCCGGCGCGTTTGGGTCGTCCGCTGCTGACAGCGTTTCTAAAGGTTCGTGAACGTCGGGATTCAGATGACGCGCCGTCGATGTCGTCCAACTTTCCTGCAGACAGGAAAAGGAAAGGGACTCCAGGGCTGCTCGTGTGGAAACTGCTTCTGTCGCTTAGGAGGAGTGGAGGCTGGGTTAGGGCTACAGGTGGAAAAATGCGCAGAAAACGCCAGCAAATTGTGTAGACGTCAAAACTCTCGAATCCCAAATAGTCGGTTGAAATGTAAGAACGCCGCAGCGCGACCGAACCCCCGACCCCACTCGCCGAAGCGCCTCAACTACCCGCTGTGCCCCGAGCAGCTTGTCTGCGGTGCTATCGCGGGCGTACAAGAGCGTACGAGAAAGCCAGCGCGCAGTTTCCGCGCTCTACTGCGAACACCTGACCGAGTCGATTGCAGGGGGTATTTTTAAACGCGATTACATATCTTCACTTTGATGTTTCACGTAAACAACATTTACACTGTCAATCAAATAAAAATCCTCACAAGTCTTTCGAGTACATGGGACGATCTCTTCTCTTGATGCACCAAATATTTTAGTACATATCGCGAGGATGAGCAACATTGTGAGATGGGAACGCGGGATGGGAAATCCAATCAGACCGCATTGGGCGTGCCATCCAGAGAGTGTTCGGTCTGTGCACTGCTTGGTTATTATTGGCTGGCGCGTTTCCATCTACCAATGCTGCTCACCTTCGCGGCATGTACAGAATTTTTGCCTTGTTGTGCTTTAAAACAAGTTTTACTTTTTAAAATTTTTTAAAAATAAAGATTTCATAGAATCATTGCACTTATTCGGCCAGCTGAACAAAAAATTCCAAAAGTTATACCATATTTTCCTTAAACAATTAATTGTTCTAGCAATTTTTGAGGCTTATGATTTCGAAAACGCTCACTTTGGCCGTACAGCTGGTTTTCCTTTTTTCTTTGGTCGGTAAGCTATGAGTTCCATAGCGAATTGTTACCGAGCTATACGAGGTGTACTAGGAGCTTTATCCTCATCTGAATTCTATCAGTTCCTTCCAAATATTCACCGACTTCTTCCCTGGGTTACTACAACGAAAGCATACGATCAGGGAAATTTTTTATGGAGACCGAGGAAAAAGATGCACTTTTTCGCTTTTGAACTTAGGGAGCTGAAATGCGGTAACAGGGGCAAGGAGTCTGAAGTGTAGGTTCATGCCGCCTCTACAGCTGCGTAGCGCATTTTGTAGGTTACTTTTTCCATATCGCTGATCAGCTTGACTGAAAATTCGCCTGCAATCCACTGAAGCGTGTTTTTGGAGGGCTACACTCTCCTGTGGCGATGGAAATTTCATGGGTTTC
Organism: Heligmosomoides polygyrus bakeri; assembly: GCA_947359475.1. Lineage (NCBI taxonomy): Eukaryota > Metazoa > Nematoda > Chromadorea > Rhabditida > Heligmosomidae > Heligmosomoides > Heligmosomoides polygyrus. The sequence goes on from OX375867.1 coordinate 29,833,808, forward strand.
GGTGTTAGCTATCTATTCAACAGGAACGACTAGAATACAGATTTGCTTTTTGAAACATTCGATTCGTTTCATCAGAAAGCTAAAGTTTTTGAGGTTTTGCGTGATTGGATCAGCGAAGCTTGATCATAAATCCCATTTCTGAGTAAATATCTGCTTGGAAGGCGCGCGTAGCCCAGTCGGAGGAGGTGGCGGCTGTCGCGTGCACCCGAATCAGGTTCGAATTTCCCGCCCAAACCAATCAAGCTTTCATCTCTCCGGGGTCGGTGAATAGGTATCAGACTCGTCTGGGAAGGATAAAGCGCTGACTTGTTTATCGACTGCCTACCGAAAGGTATTGCATGGCCGAGAACGAATTCAAATCACCTCCACAACATCCCGCAGAAGAAGAACGCGCGGCGCATCCCAAAAGGGTTTGAGCAAAGTCCGTTATCCCTTTGTCGTTTATCTGCTTGGTGTTATGTAAATGGAGAAATATAAAAAAGGAATGGGATTGCATGAGTTCTATTAGTACTTATCTAACCAATCAAGTATTCTCCACTGAACCTTTCCATCCATCAAATTCTCCAAAGGCAAAACCATGCCCTCATCTATCAATGCGTTCAGAAACATGGTGAACAGATACCTCGGTCCCTGGTGCATACCCTCTCGCTTCATAAAATTCCAGATGCCTATTTGTTTTCATCTGCCTTCATCTGTTCCATGTTTTAGCTTTTCGTTCTTGCTTTGAGCTAATCACTCACTTATTTGATGGAAGGGGACCAATTTGTTGTCTCAGTGTTTCGTGTTGGACGAAGTTTTTTTTTATCTTCGCATGAGCTTATTCTTGTAAAATAAATAAATGAATATATCCATCCACCACCGTTCTATCTGATGGCTCATCATCAATCGTCAGACAAGTTTCGGGCAGATAATTCCTTGCAGTTATTGAACAGCAAGATGCATGCTAACCGCGAATTGTGTGCACTAGCCGGCGAAAGTTTCTAATCGTTTTGAATCTGGATCTGATCTTTTGCTTCTGCGCTCTCGTCCCTTTCAATACCAGCGGCTATTGACAAGAGAAATTGGACGAGATACGTACTGCCCACGCCAGCCGTCTGCTTCCTCCTAAAGTTCTTTGTACGCTCCTCCCTCTGCCTTAATGAAAACCAGAGCTTCGAAGATCGCATCTTCTACATAACAAAGGTCTGGGGTCTCCTGTTGCATTATACTATACAGAAGAGAAAATGCATGCTCCAACTTGAAACCCTTAAGCATAGCCTCCTTTTACTAACTTCTTTGTTGTCCACTTTAAGCATGTCTTTCTTTAGATAGGATCTCTATGTAGAGTCTTCACTACAGATTCCAAGCTTGACTTGCGGTCATCAACCGGTTTCTTAGTTCGTTCCTAACCAATTTCCTTGGCCCGGATGCTGACGTTTAACCCTTTGTCGGCCATCCTTCTACTCATCAGCAAAGGGAGCAGCAACTGGCGTGCAGACGGAAAACATCGTTTGGTTGCTCATGAAAATAGCCTTAAGGAGGGAAAATAACAGAATGCTAATGAAAAACGCCAGAATGGGGGTGATGTGGGATTGCGTTTGTCAACTTCTCGTCAAGGCCCTTCAACATTCTGACGTCGCCCACTTCCCTTCCTTCTTTGGGTCGCAGCGCCATTTATTGCTAGCCCTTATCGGTCTCTAACGATTCTCCCTACCGCTAGAGCGCAGCAGTTAGTAATCGGCCAATGTTTTCACTGCATCTACTTGTTTCTCACATTTTTGAAGCAGCCGCAAACTTTCTGCATGGGGGTCATCGATCCGGTCTCTGTCTTCTCTGAGAAGCTTAGTTTATAGGATGAAATGGTATTTGAGCGAATGGAGTTGCGAACATTTCCGACTTCTCCACGCTCCAAAGAAGGCAAAACTGCCAAAACTCGTCAGGGGGAATAAGCTCTATCAATCTTGGTCGATAGGTTTTCACGCTCATTTCATAGTGGCAGAAGCTCTTGCAGGAATGGGAAAGGCCTTCCAGCAAAGGAGATGGTTAAGTGACGGACCGAAGAACGCCCGCCTTTGAAGTAATCACGTCGAATCCCAGGAAGAAGATCGCTAACCGGATGAAGCAAATTGCGGAGTGACCAATGGAAGACGTGTAATCGGGGCGAAGATCACTTCCCAGGGGGAAGGACGGCGAAGCACCTTCTCCACCTCTTAGAGTAGAATTCTGAGTCGCGACGCTTCGAACGAGCCAGCCACATCCGATTTCCATTCAGCGGCTTCTCAAGAAACGCTCTGAAGTGGTTTTTTTTCGTCGCCACATCGCGACGTCGGCGGCTATGTGCCCTTCCATTGAATCGCCGGTTAAGCTCGAACATCAGCTCGGGCTGCAATCTAGTTACGCCCTTTCGTTTTTCTACCTGTGGTGATTCTGTGATGATTTCCTGGCCTCCTGTGGTGATTTTGTGATGATTCACTGGCTTCCTCACCTTCTTTATCAGTGCTCTTTTCTTTTTTCCTACATATTTCACTATTTATTTATTTATTTATTTGCACAATATAGTGCGCACAAAAAACAACAACAACATGGACACGGTAAATCGCAGAAAACACGATGTGAAAAACAAGAAGTTACAAGCCATCTGCGACAAAAATTGAAATTAGTTAACTGACTAAACTACAACTCTATAAAGAAGGGCGGAACTGCGAATTAGAAGAAAGAAATCCTGCAAATTCTGTGCAAAGTCTTCTAAGAAGATAGGACTGAATAGGGGAGGGGGGGGGGGTCCGAGGAAGGATGAGAATTTGGCGGAGAAGAGCAGTGGACCGCCAGCACTGCAAGTCGTGGGATCGGCTCCGGATACCAACTTAGTAGGTTCGTCAACTCCAACAAATCTCATACCTTATGGCTGCTAGGGAAACAACAGAAGAGTTTTATGCGCACTCAGTCTGACACCTCATGCAAGACCGGTCTCTCATCTCAAACAGTAAACAATTGAATGGGGAGCAATTAGGAAACTAGCCAAGAAAAAGTGAACAAGGAAGAATAGCAACTAGGGAACAACCGAAAAACTGAAAGGAGAGCAAAATAAGAAGCAAAGTATATTTGTTGAGGTATGCATATGTATAATGAAGAACTGATACTAAAGAATGAAAAAGAACACATGAAGAGAAAAATTCTACAAAACCCAAAAACTAAAAAATCAAAAAATCAAAAACAAAATAAAAATCAAAAAAAAAGAAAAATGCTCCCAACTCTAACTAATGTCAGGGATGTGGAGTGTGGAAAAGAAGTCAATTTTTTCAGTCTACTTCGAAAAACTTTGTGATTGGGCGCTTCAAGTGTGGTAGGAGGCAACATTTGCAACCAACTCCACGGTACAAAAGTGAATGGAAAACCTTCTCCTCATTTTTCTTCTTTATCTTGGGATAGTGGAAGCAGTACTCAATATGACGACCTTGAGATGGCACGAAAACCTGGTACTAGCTAGCCTTCCGCCTTGACTCACCCTTGAGGATTTTGAAACAGAAAATTAGATCGTTGAAGACACGCCTATAAAGAACACTTTTTAGGTGAAAGATTTTGAGCCTTTCCATATATCCGGGAATCATTTTAGTACTTTTGGTATTTGGGAAACACCTGTAGAACAGGATTTTTGTGAATGTCTTTTGAACCTTTTCAATTTTTTCCTGACTCTTTTTGTGCAGGGGCTACAAACTTGAGAGCAATACTCCAAGATTGGAATGACGTATGTCTTATACAAGGTGGCCAGAATTGAGCTATCGTTACATTTCAGATTCATAAAAATGAAAAAGAGGGTGGGTACAAAATGTTTTTCGCACCATAATATCAATATGATTCGAGAATTTCAACTCTGGGTCCAGGAAAACACCGAGGTCACGGGGTTCCGTTGTAGATGGTAGCAATCCATTATTAAATTTGGACTCTGTAGCTTGTAAACTTCCAAGGTAAAAGACCATGGTTTTGGAAAGGATCACTGGTATTTCCCAAATTTCAGACCACTCCATCATCATATTTATGGATTGAGATAAAGCTTGGCAAACTTGCGTTTTATTGTCACTGTTATAGATACCATAAGTCTATTTGACTGAACTTATGGACGGTCACAAACTGAAGCCGCTTGTTGGTTGTGCCATGTGTCCACATATCTTGATCACACGGAACTATTCATCTTCATATGTGGATTGTGTTAATGTAAGTGGTTGGTTCGGTCAATGTTTTCTGTTTTTTGCGACCTAAAAAATGTAAGTGTGAAATATAGAGGTACTGAAAAAATTTGAATGATTTGTTTTGCCGCTTGTTTTCAGGAACACATCTCTGTTATAACATCTACAGTGTCGCTGTTTTAAACAATGAGGGTCGAAGAAACCTTAGGCGAGGCGCGGGCCAAGCAATGCTTGTGGAGCAAACTTTGAAACGAATATGCTTCGCCTACTGACGTGCTCAAATAGTAAATTCTGGGGTTAGACCGTGAGCACAATTTTGCTCAACGTTTCACGTGAAGCTTACTTCAGCTCACACGGGCCAACAATCATCATCAGTCATCATCAACCCTTAAAATTGCAGGTTTCGCTTTCCTAGAATCTCCTTAATTGTGTTCAGTTTTTCCTCTGCAAGTAAAGAAGCAACTGCGTATTAACTAACTACAAAAGCCTATTAGAGGAAATCTCTAAATGCCAACTCTATAGAAACGGCTTTGGATGGGCGACAAGCGAAAAAGGTGTAGCGGGCAAATTTCAAAGGAATGAAGCATTTTTAATGAAAAGCGGTATGTTATTTCCTTTTCCTAAAAGTGTGAACAACTTGTTTGTGTCCTTATTATCGAAAAACTGCTCATCTCTTTCCCCATCCTATTTGTGTTTTTAAAGATTACTTCTATGCGGTTTAGAGCACCTGTCAACAGCTGAGCCATGCGTTTGCGCTTTCCTTCATCCTTTTTGTCTTGCTGGCGGATTTGGTGTTGTTCATGCAAACGCGTCTTATTTTACTTTAGACTTCGATGAGGTTTTAGACGTTGACCGCTTATTGGAGACTGATGTCTCAGCTTTCAGAATAATCCCATTGTTTTTCAGGAGACTCGACGGCTAGCAGGTGTACCGCGAACTTTTCCTAAAACTATTGCTTTGAGCATAACTGAAGGATTGCCTGATCGCTGTCGAAGGTACCCTTGCATTATTGAATAAGGAGGTAAATGCTCGTTGAGGGATTCTAAAGTTTCGAAGCTTTCGTCTTTAAAGAGCCTTGATTAAGCCCACTGAAGCCGTTCGGCTTCACAAACATGCAGAATAATCTGAAATGGAGCACATATGATGAGCACTCGAAGTATGTATCTGAAATGCAGCGCTTATGAAAAGTGCAGCATTCATCGGAAAGTTTGGTTCTGTAGTCACCACCACTTTAAGCTCGAAGGCTTTACATCTCCCAACGAAATGGACGGCTTCAGTAATAACCATCTCCGTCAAGCTGAATCAGATTAAACCAATTATTTTGGTCACTTCCTATGTCTAAATAATGCAAACTTTTCCCAGAACTTTTATATAATATTTCCTTATTTTTGGGTTAGTTTTATACCTATTTTTCAGCATTCAAGGTACCAATGAACGCCTCTATAAACCTAAATAAGACGTGCTTGGTTGCATTACGTGTCGTGTGTATGTACATATATTCTTAGTGCGCATTTTTCAGGAAGAACTTCAAATCTAATTTTTTATTTATGGGCGACGAACGGAATCAACAAATGATTGAACAGCACTATTCATGCACTAATAGCAAACCCTCAGAAACCAGTGTTTTCAGTCTAACAAAAAGTTATTTAAAGAGAGGAGAAAAGAGAAGAGTTGGAGAGAAGAGAGAGAAAAGAGTTGGAGAAAAGGCAAATGCTGTTTCTCGGCTGTTAAAATGTTAGACATGCATAAAAGATAATGGTGGGCGAAGCAGCGCTTCCCCTCCCAATTGAGCGCTTCTTCCCGAGTTCTTTTTTCGCAGAAGTAACGAGTTTTCTTGTGTAGCCGAGCTCGTGGAGCTGCTTATGTATGGATGCTTCATGATGCGCGAGCGGTATGATCCGCTCTGCTACTGCGTAACCACGGTCTCCTTCTTGATTTCAGTTGCTGATGTTGATGTGGCTCCCAGAGACATGCCTTCGAGGCTCTCTTTCCTTCTTCTTGAACCGTCACTGAGCATCCTAAATGGCGGTAGTGCCCTCATCGAATGAAATACTAAATCGATTGACGGATTCTTTAGCAATAACCCGATAGTGACGAACAATATAATCAAAATAGGATAATAAATTATGGCGTTGGTCAGCAGTCTCTGCTTTGAATGCGCCGCACATTTTTATCTTACGTGAAGGCAGTTTGAACGATATATAGCTATTGAGTGACTTGTGGTGGCCAGCCGATGAACAAGCAAGTCAGCTTTTTTTTTATCTTCCACAGACAAGTCTGACATCAGTTCGCTTACCCTGGAAAGATGGAAAAGTAGGGTGACCTGAGCGGAACCTAGAACCCAGAAACTTCGACTTGGGGTTTTCGCGGCGCATGTCTCGACTTCGACTACCCCAAACAAATATAATAGGCTTAAATAAAATAAAAATCATAATTCTTTTAATTTGGTAATTATTTTTCGTAGCCAGGCTATAAAGATGGTTGTACAAACGGCACTATATATCTCGGCACCTTACACTTCTAGACCTTATGTTAAGCCAAAACACTGTTTTAGGAGTTGTAACCGTAGTGTGCTTGACTCCTGCATTTGCTGCAAGTTAATTCTGGTGATTCGGTTCTCTTCACCACTTTTGCGCCAACGACTTCTAAGGCATCTCAGACTCGCGCCTATGCACGTATCCTCCATCTGCAATGCGCCCGCTCTCAGGTCTTTCTGAAAGCGCTTGGCCTGCTTCATCTTCAGCGCGGATCAGACGCATTCTCGTACGCGCTCTCTCCTCCATCAGCCTGCACTTCCAAACCTCAAACATCACAGGCGCAGCTCAAGCTCATCGCAGCTCGGCGATGCGTGGTTTTTGAGGCGTTGCGCGTACCGCTCACACGAAGGGAAGATGCGCTTCGAGGTGCGTGAGAGGCATTCATTGTTTGCCGTAGGCCTAATCCCCTTAGTCATTATTCGTCATGGAAGGTGCGATATGAGACCTTACGCGGAGGGAGGCAATGTAGTAGACTGAGGACTTCGGGGAATAGAGATTTGAAAGCAGGTGACTGTGGTTTATACCCTCCATTATTCCCCTCGGGTTTGCGTCATTCTTGGTCCATTAAATTCAGCCGAAACGGTCCCCAAACTGGATGAGAAGAACTGAAATTGGCAGAGTAATAGTTTATGGTCTACTGCAAGCTCCACTCGCTGATTAGGTTAAGCGATGTAAGTGCACTATGCACAGGGATACCGCTGGGGAAATTTCTGTAAAGATAGCTGTAGCGCTGCAGCAACATCACTTTTGGCCATACGGAATTGGCTACGTTTTTAGACCCGCTATGGTCAGGCAGTGGAATCCTCCAACGTCAGGCAGCGCTTTCCTACTTGCTGAAAAGGAGCATTTGGAGAGCTGTGCAGGGATTCACAACCACCCAACTGGTTCGACAAGAAAATACCATACCCCTGAAGTTCATCAGCACCACCATCAAAAACGTCATGTGAGGTCTGAAATGGGGGTGAAGTTCGAACAGCGGGAGCTTGCGTGATCTGTGCACCGGTGGCGAAATGATCACTATAGGGATAAAAGATTGAAGGACGGAGTTCATCAATCCTTTTTGGGGTGGATCAATTTGAATGTGTGTCTAGCCTAAAGAAGGACTTGCGGTGACCAGCCGATAGACGAGTTAGAGCATTATCCTTTGCAGGCCTGGTACCAATTTACTGACCCCAGAGGTTTGCTTATGCTTACATGGTGGAAAATTCGAACCAGGAATTTGGAATCGTGTGCGCTCCATAGCCGGCTCCTCCTCCAACTGCGCTACCATAAGCACAAGTTGTGCACATAACCTTAATAATTTGCCAAGCTTAGAGAATGTTGGCATATTGGAGACGAATATGTGAGAACCTGAGTCATATCGACACGACGCTCATGAGGCAAGAGGGAGCATCTGGTGCTTCATCCACTGTGCTACAAGTGCTACAGCTAAGTGTATTTTAGTTTGAAGTCGAACATGACCAAGGCGAGCGAAGAGCTACATAGAATTGAGTTTGATGAAATAAGCGGCTTGATGAGCGTAGAAGAAAGTGTGAAGAAGCTGACGAACGTCCTGATTCGTGTCCACCGTTCGTCAACCATGGCATGCGCTTTAACGGCTTCCGTAGTCTTGGCCCCTTGGGGGTACGATCAACTTTAAATCAACATCAGTCGAGTTGAGATAAAGATGGGAGGAAGCAACTCTATCCATGCTAGTCGGGTAAGATATCCGATGCTCCATGCTTCGCTGAAGTTTCACTCCATTCACATGGAACTCATCCGTCACCCGGGTCAATGTTTAGATGCACTCGTCACGCCATGCGTTCGTTTCGGTGACTCTCCTAAAACCATAACTGGCTCGATTACAAAGGATATCAAAGAACACCAGAAGCAGCACGATAATCATGATGGCGATACGAGCAATACTTTCCCGCTTACACTGACAGGCATCGGTTTTCCATCTTCGGTTCTCCTTCATTTTCGTTACAACATTTGAAAGTATACGTTGCTGCGTTGCTTTGCCAGCTCCTCTTACCAAGGTCAGCTGGTGGAATCTCACTTGGTAGCCGCTGTCTTCGACTATCTTTTGCAAGAAACATTTGTTTACGAACTCAAGAAGGGGAAAGCGTGGTTGGACAGCAATTGGGAAACCCTTTTATTCAAGAACAAAGAAGCTTCTGAACAGCCGTTGTGTACAGCATACCAAACTTGTGCAAGAATGCAAGAAGAGGATATATATATACATACTTACATAGGATGTGATTCTACTCTCGCGAGTTCATCTGAAGTCGTCCTGAGCACATGTTTCGCATCTCTTCGTAGTAGACCTCTTGATACTGAGCTTATTCGATACATTTCTATGTGTATAACGCTACGCATTCTACTTCTGCGGGATATTGGTTGGCAGTTGTCTAAGCTATCTAGCGCATAGGCGCTATGGACGCTGTCGCAGAAGGCGCTAGCTGTCGCGTGCACCCGATTTCGGCTCTTGATTGAGGTTACCCGTCCAAGCCAATCGAGATTTTCATCCCTTGAATGGGCATCAGACTTAGCTGGAAGGATTGAGCACTGACATGTCCATCGGCTAGCCAGCGCACGTCGCTGTGCAGGCCAAATACGCATTCAAATAACCCCCACGACATCCCGTAGAAGTAGAATGCGTGGCACAGCCGTAAAAAGATTGACACCGCCCTTCATCGTCTTATCTTTTATGAAGATATGGCACAAATTCAACGACTTCGGATGAAAATGTAGAAGGCTTGGGTAACCTAGGTTAGACCCAAACCTGCGTATCCACTCGACGCGTACGCGTACTTCGCGCTACAATCGTCTTACTCCATAATGTCACCTAGAAGTGCAACATATATTCCAGGAGCATTTGCTCAGCCAGACGCCGAGTCGTCATTCTCCATGCTGTTACTCTGTCTTAGCTTTCACGTGTCGAATATTTGCCCGAACAGTTCTTGGCCTGAAGGGAAAAAACGCACCGCTAGGGAATTGAAATTCGACTGTTCCAAAAGTGTTCTTGTCACTCGCTCGTTTGAGATATAATGAACGAATTTTCGTCTTCTCCGTCGCCCTTGCCTTTTCTGCCGCTTCTGAACCGTTGATGAACGGTTTGGCAGTGTGGAATCCGCTGGGCGAAGCGTTGTTCAATTCATTCTGAGCTGCTCCGCCTGTGTTCGACCAACCGTCCTGCTCAGAGAATAGTTGGAGGGACTTTGCAAAAGAGCGAAATTGTTCGCACTAATTCCTACGTCAGCCCACATATTCACAAACGTGAATAATAGCAGTGATCGCTGACGCGATGACTTTGCTAGCAATTATGTGTGTAGGCATTGAAACCAGCAATTACGTTTGATAAGAGGTTCTGCAAAGAATGAAAGCACGAAGTTTTACAAGCGGGCACTCTCAGTCGTGATAGTGACTTCTAACGAATTTTTCATAAGAAAGTAAATGTTCTTTCTGTAGAAATTGAAAACCTACGGCGAACCTCCAGATGAATTATAGTGCGGTGAATGGTAGGCTGGCACAATTCTGCAGCTAGTTCTGACTCTAGCAGACTCTTTTGTATAAGAAAATGCACGTCCGTTCAAAGCTCAGTATAAACTGTTCACATTTGACAAGGCGACAGTTCAAGAACTTTTCAGATTTCTGGCCAAGCCAACCAGGCCATCCACTTCTCAGGAACTTGTTGCCAGACTTCCAGGGAAACATAAAATACTGACTTGCCCATCGACCGGCCTCCGCAGGTCAATGTATACCCTAATACGCATTTGAATTACCTCCGCGAAATCCCGTAGAAGCAGAATGCGTGGCGCATCCCAAAGGGGACTAAGCCCATCTTTTATCCATTATCCTTAAATTTTAGCAGACGTAGAATATTTGTCTTTAAAGGCAACGCTGCTGGATCTAGGACAGTGTTGGTGTCAAACATGCATTGGGTCGTTCCATAGTAATTCGAGAACTGCCCTTACTCTCAGTCGTTTTTTGACGACTTGGTTAATAGTGTATGCGTCAGAAGATTCGTGTTTCTCTCCGGGTGAACAGAACTGTGTACCTGCATTCTTCCCGCTCTCTATTTGCAGCTCCTTTAATGGACGGTTGCATTTTAGGTTGCTTGAGTAGTTATGGTTCACCTGAGCGAAATTCTCGCCTGATTTGCGTTATTGCAAGGCGCATGTAGGGGTAAAAAATGAAACAATCAATATTTACGCTTGTGCTGTTACTGCTGGCGGAGTATCGCATAGGAAATTTGGGCGCAAAGGGTCAGCTACTTGTGACAGACGGTAAATGGATATCCACCCATGTTAGAATTGGTCTAGAAAACTTCACCAAAAGCTCATAGCACACCAGTACGACACAGAATTTCCAGTTCCTAAAAGGAAACATGCCATTGCGTTACATGGCGACCCTTTTGGAGCACACATATGTAGTAACGAAAATTGCTGGGATCTAGGTCATTATAGCGCGACACTCGTATGTTTCAGAAGCACCTCCCAGCAGCTGTGATTTTCTTTGTCACGTCGCAAGATGTCTTAGCTCTCTCCGCTGACGAGAATTGAATTCGTAATCTCACGAAACCCATTGGACCCGAGACATGGCGGTTTTTCATAGCCGGCCGCCGGCGTTCTGCAATAGCTGTCGCAATCGTGCTTCCTGTAACAGCGATACCCAGCTCGCATGATGCTCATGTGAATGAATTCTCCTCGTTAGGACTGGCTCGACACAGTAGGAGATTGAGTCTCAATGCTGCAGACTCCCTTGCTGGAGTGCGGAAGTATGCGAAACAGATGTTGCTTGATGCTCTAAGAAAAGATTTATTCTCTGTGACCTAGGCGCCAAGTGGGCTCTCGGTTTTGAGGAATGAGCTTTCTCTTCAGCTCGCCTATTTGATCCTCTGCCTGGTATGGAGTGTCTCCTCGGCCTCTTTTCTGATTCTTGGACGAATACGGTATGCTTCTACTGATGCTCCAGCAAGAGCAGTTGCCTGTACACGAGATTTCAGAGCATTTGTCCAAAATGAGGGCGAATAGCGCAGTCGATGTGCACCTCAAACGAACGCTTGAAGTTCGGTTCCTGCCAACCATGGGTTTCATCTCAACTGTTATCCAATAGGAAGAGACTTCTCTGGGAACGGTAAAACACTGAGTTCTCCATCGTTTGGGTTCTCCCAGTTGCACTGACCAAGCACGCACTCAAATTCTCTCCACTGCATCTCGCAACAGCAGAACGAATGTCGGATCCCAAAGACGGGTTGATTAACGTTTCCCTTTTTATCGATGAGTTACCGAAGCAGTAACGCACATCCAATCCATTCCCTCACATGTGGTCTCGGCGCTTAATTGTTATCCGAACAATAATCCCTACGTCATGGCTTCGCAACGAATCAAAGAATCCTTCGGCTACGTATCTGCACTTTGTATCGGTGAGGGAGAGTAATCGAGTCAAGTGAGAATGTGACGCGTGAGGCCCGCTCTCGACCCGCTCCTATTCACTGGCCCTCTGTCGTCGCTAAACCTCTTAGAAGCTCTCCATGATGCTGTTTGACTCTTATGCGACAATGTCCGTCTTCGACCTCCGTTGAATTCCAACGAATTTTTCGTGTCCATTTCCTAAGTCAGGTGAATCTTCATCATTTCAACGTGCAAAACTGTAATATTAGGTTGATGTATAACTTCTCAGATATTTTTGAGAATCAGGAAGAATTTTTTCGCCATTGTAGGTGGCAGTCGGAACATGAGAGGAGTATCTCGTTAATGGAGTGAGCGCTACGAAGACATCACTCAGCTTCTCTTCAATCTAGTTCTTAGCTGATATAAGCTGGATTCGTTATTTAGCCTCCTAAGCCATAAATCCGCTATCCATATTCCTATATTTCCTCTAATATGACGAGACCCATTCCATGTTCCTGGTCGGGATATTCCGTCCAGGCCAAACAAGCCTTCCATCCCTCCGGGGCGGTGAATTGGTACCACGCTCGTCTGCGAAGGACAAAGCACTGACGTGCTCCTCGGCTGACCACCGCAAGTCATTGTAAAGGCCGAGAACGCGCTTAGATCGCCTAGAAGTTAAAAATGGTGGTCAAATCATCAAGAACTAATGCAACTCTGGGCAGCTGGTGAAGTTGGATTTAAATATCTGCGGCAAAGAACGTGAAGCGGCTTCACATCAAGCTGGACTCGAACTATCCACCATTCTTGTTTTTAATCACGTCTCATCACTGGGTAGGGAGGTGAGTACTTTGCTCCAGCATCCTTCCTCATCTTGGGTGATCGGCGGAATTGGCGAGGCAGGAGATGGTCAGCAACCCACGTCTGCGTGGAAAGGCGATGCCTTGGTTAAAGCGCTCATGATGCAGTTTACTACCTGCTGTTAGACGAAGGTGCTGCAGTGATTGGGCAGACATCTGCGCCCGCTAACCGTCGAAGATGAACTCTAAGATCGGGAATGCGACGGAACAGCAAAGCTGTCATATGTACTTCATCGAGACAACGCCTGGCGATACACTGTAAGGTCAACGAAGGCTGAGCTGGCAAAGCACAACTCAAACATCACTCACTGTCCTCAGTATTCACCAACCTTGCACTATCCGACTATCACCATCTTCTGCTTTTCAATATCATTGAACGGTCTACACTGCATGATCGGAGAAATCTTTTCACAGGCTCCTAGTGTGTTCCTAACAGCAGCCTTCTATGTTCTGGTGCAACGGTATCTTAGAGCTTGTATTTTGGTACACTTCTTATCTACTGGGTGAGGAAGCTGATATCGGTACTGGAGGCACTGGAGTCATTTGTTTGGCGAAAGAGGCCGCCGTTATGCATTTTCCACGCTATTGTGATGTAACATGCGAAAGTTGAACAACTGGAGATGGTGCAATGCTCGAAGAATAGAAGGGTCTCTAGTCCTGTGGTGCTTAAGATTTTTATCTTTCAGTAATCTCCACTTTATTGAGCCTGGAATGCAGAGAGTATCAGTTACTGTGAATTAATCTCTATTTTTACAATTCTTAAGAATTTTTAACAATTTGTAATTAATCAACTAATTGAAATAGACAATTTTTAAATTGATAGTTTCTGACTTACTTGAGCCTGGCTCTGATGGATATCTGATGTGGTTAAAATTTTCAATTACTTAAGAATACTTACGAAATTTCGTGCAAAATCAGTGAGCCTAAGCATGGCGCCTAGAAAGGAATTCCTTGAATGAAACAACCTTATAAAAGCCAGTTTTTGTAAGTCTATCAGTCTTTCTAGGAGTGTATATGTGACAAACCACCGTAATGTTGCCAAAGAAGCAACTGTAGAATAGAAGATACGATTGCTGGCGGACATGCTGGTGATTGACATAAATCATAAATTCCTGGAAAATTAAAATTACCGCACCTTCTCTTTACCATAGCTTGGGATAAACAGGGATGAATAGGATAAACCTCATGGCTAGTCAATCCATTTCGTTTTGCGCATTTCATACCTTCCAAGGATCCTTGAATGCATGTTTGGCCAACGCAATGGCTTGCGCTGGGCTCTCGTGAATTGCTGGTAAGTGATCGACCTGCTTTGTGTGAAACTACATATTTGTCAGCCGTCGGTTGCCGCTTGGGCACCACAAGTTGCAATTTACGTCGTCCTCCTTTTTGTCCTTCAACTCTTCTCCATTTGGTCGCTTTTCCAATGCAATGACGTGCGTTCCCAGACTTATCACTTGATGGAGCTTGACATCAAATACCCCCGTAGTTCACACGTAGCATGACAAGCTATCACTGTCCGTGTCATTCTGCCACTGACTGATGTTCTACTCTATCTGAGCATAACAGGAGCACGCATGTAGATGTCATAACCGCGTCGCGAACCAGCAGCATGATTCTTATGGTCGAACTTTCTGTTGGTCTGCACTTAATGAGTAGTCACAGACGGGGCTGTTTTGACGAACTCGACCTTTATAGACATGAATTTCATGTGGCTACACCATGATTACAACTAATTAGGAGTCCGTCGTCCCGCTGTCGCCGCCTACGTGAGTGCAACCTCTGTGCCAAGGCGCACCGTTTCAGCAGCCCGAACAGTGCAGAAGGTGCTCGCTCCGGCGTGCTGGATTCCCTATTCGTCTTTTCTACTGTCCCCTTTGAGCGCGATACATAGACGGCTATTTAGTTCGTAGTGGTCGGCATGTAAATTGGCCGGCGTCGTACGGCGCTTCTTCCTTCGCACGAGACCTGCCATGAATAGCCCGGGAGAAGTCAGTCTCATCCTTCCCAGAGAAGTCTGACACCAATTGACCGACGCCTCAGGAACGGAAGAATTGGTGGGTTGGGGTGCAGGCGAGCCTGCGATCTACCAGAATGCGTACGCAAGAATCAGCCCTTTGAATTGGCTTACTGCTCCCCTATCCAAGGTGCCCTAACAAGGTACCGGTGACATGAAATGCATAGTGTGCTTGAGCCGAACTGCAACCTTTCATGCTTTAGTTAATTTGACGCTAGAGATCCAAGTGCGTGCACTGTTTGGCGTACTAGGAAAATGGATTGAAAATCTTGTACAAGATCTTCAAAACACCAGCTGTGCTTGTCCGTTCTTCGAGTTTTCTCATAAGAAATGAGAAAAATAAGGGACGGCATTATTCAACTTCTTTGGGATCCGCTACGCATTTTACATATACGTGATGTCGTTTAAGCGATTTGAAAGCGTATTTACCCTATAAAATCACCTGCAGTGGTTGGCCGATGAACAAGACAGTGTGTCTGCGCGGGAAACCCGACCAGTCTCTCCCATTCATGGGTTTCTTAAACGTTCAGCTCACAGCAAAACATCATGTTGTGCTTACCTTAGCGTGAGCCATCTCAGGTGCATAATTCCGCTAGAATATGAAACTATGTTTATTGAAGAAAATGAGGAAAAAAAGTGATCATCACAAGACTGCCCCTTACACGCATTGCGCCAAACATTATTTGAAACTGACATTTGGTATCCAGCTGAAATGGTTTCCATTCTCTTATTCTACACTGTTGTATGAATGTATCGCTGCTGCCTCATTAATCGTTGATTCGCACACATGGGAGCCAACATCGTTTTAGTTCATTTCTGCCGTGTGCAGGAATCGCTCAGGGGTGTTCCTCGAGCGAGGGATGGAAATAGCGACATATTCTCGTTCAGATTTTTCACGAAGAAGAAATTGATGCGCTGATTTGTGCTCTTTTGATACTCGAAGCGCCTTCTGTTACGTGCGGCGGTGACGGTTTTGTCACGCTGCCCTGCGTCCCTAGGGTCCAGGTTTCGGAGACGTACGTTAGTGCGGGAAGGAAAGAAGAGAACAGGTGGCGCATAAGCAGTGCGCTTTTAGTCTTCTACATTACGCCGACGCAGTTCTGGGGCTAGGTCGCTGACTACGGAGACTTTGTCAGATACCCAGATACGCATATTGCTCTTAACTGTTGTTATATTCCCTTTCCACGTCGAACCGGACATTTTTTAAATCAAACTGGACACTTTTCAGTTAAAATTGGACACTTTTCCATGCTACCTTAAGACTTTTGAAATCAAAGCGAACTCTTCCAAATCGAAGTGAGCTTTTTCCACATTAAATTAAATTCCCTCCAAGAAGGTTAGAATAATTCATGTTCAAGAAAAATTGTAGAATGATTTGTTTTGAATTTTTATTCACTTACCCAATAAGCGAACACATTGTTTGAAATTTTAAAAAATTGTCATTTTTATAAAAAAATAATAAAAAAATAAAAAATAATGGTTTACAGCTTCTTTTAAACAGCGTGGGCAGAAATTTTTTAGTGCCCAAAGAAAAATTTTCGATATGCACTCGTCCAAGACGTCGCGATTTTTATTCGATTGATAGAAAAATTGTTGTTTGCGTGGAGCTTCACACCCCCAAACGGCTCAACAAAAACAGTTTTAAAGATCGCCCATATTCTCACCTTGATGCTTTATGTAAGCACCATTTACACTAGCAATCAGCGCAGTTTGGTATTTTAGCGCTCTTAATGATGACTGCCTGGCTGCGTTTTAAAAGAGCATTTTATTTTTATTTTTTCTCAAAAATAAAAATTTTATAAAATTATTACACTCATTCGGGCAGCTGAACAAAAAATTTAAAAAAGGTTATGCCAAATTTTTCTTGAACGAGAATTTGCCAACCATCTTGGAAAATCTGCAAGAAGCTCGTTTCAAGTTGGAAAACCTTCAGTTTGATTTCAAAATTCTTAGGCTAGCTTAAAATACATAGATTTCTCACCAAATACAATTCTTATTTAAGAACTGATTCCCCGAGTCCTCTCTGTCTGCTGTCGACACAGGACAAAGGAAAAATCACGTCATTAATCGGTTTCCTACGGCGCCTCGCATCTTACCTTTGCGGGATATTGTGAAGGGATGCATCCGTGTCCTGCTATACAACAATTTTTGATGCTCTGCCGATGCACAGATCAGTGTTTCATCCTTTCCAGACCGCTCTTGCACTTTTGCCGAGAACGGAGAGATCAAAGGCTTGTTTGGCCTGGGTGGTGCCTAGCCAAAAGCTTCGAAGTGTTTGGAATGTACCCGGCAGCCGGCATTTGTTCTGTGTACTCTACGACGCGCCCCAAATTGAACTGCTTACGACTCTTTAAAACCAAAGCTTGACGCTATCCGGCGTTGGACACTGGCAAAGAAAATGAAGCATTACCGGCTCCGGGTGTATTCTCCTTAAGCTCGCGATGAAGAACACAGGCGGCGGACAGCGGCTGTTTCTCGTCGACAGTTTCACGCCAGACGGCAGCATTCTTGGTTTGCCAGTGACATGTATGGTTTCATGCGAGTGTCCTGTCCCACCTTTCCGATGACTTTCGGATTTTCCTTCCTTTCTGCAAGGGCTGAGTTGGTTATGGTCAGCAGTTCCTTGGTGTTTTGCGAGGAATTTTAAATTTTGGCTTCATTTCATCATTAGAAGGAATTATGCTGTACCACCTATCAGATCAGTCTATAGTGATCGTTCATGAAACCCTCGATCAACCTTGCGGAGTTGGGAAAAAAACATGGTTGAATCGGTTCACTTAAGAAATTGAAAGCTAATTCGAGGTGCTGCTGCTGATCCGCATCAGGTTGTTGCTCCTCTTAGAAAAGCAATGTCCTAAACCTTTTTTGGGTCTTTATAATAAAAAGAATGTTAGGAAAGAGTGGGTTAACAGTATCTTGCCCTAGATGTAATAGCATTAAAAAATGTGATCTCTTCCTAATTTCTAGTTGCACATGCAAGGTGGCAGCTAGCGTGAGATTCGGGAATGTCATTTGTAGTGTTTGACGCTGTAAATAGGAAGACTATCACCTAGAAATGAAAGCACTCGAGCTGCACGTGGTGAAAGTCAGTTATGACGTTCTCAGCTGCACTTCAAAGTGCTGCTTTTGAGACAATTCTCACAGCGTCTCGCTCCATTTCGTTCTCTTTGGTCCACCGAGGCCACAGAAACTTTGGTTGGGTGCCACCGTCTGTAAATTAAGCAGTTGTGTCCTCCTATTGTAGCTGCGCTAGAATTTTGATACGGTTCAATGTTCTGGTACTGTCCAAGCCGAACAGACCTCACACCATTTTTGGATAGTTGAATTGAATTAGACTCATCTGGCAAAGATAACGTAATGAACCTTTCATCTTGCCTCCGTAGCCACGTATAAGCCGAACACAACTTCCGGTTACCTCTATGATTTCCCATTAGGGGGTGTCGGCTGTCGCGCACACCCGCTACCAGGCTGTTCATTCGGTCTTCTCGGCCGGGGCAACCGAGCCTTCCATTCCTCCGGAGTCGGCGAATTGGTACCAGAGTTGTCTGGAAAGGATAAAGCGCCGACTTTTTCACTGGCTGACCACCACAAGTGATTGCATGGTCAAATACGCATTCATATCGCCTCCACGATATCCCGTAGAAGTGGAATGCGTGGTACGTTCCAAACGGGATTAAGTAGCGCCTGTTTCATCTTCGTTTTACATTTTGTTCAGCTGAGAGGCCCCCTCACTTTGATTTTTTCGTGAAGAAGAACTAAAAGAGGTTCTAAAAAGTAAAGAGCGTGACGCATTCCTAAGAAGACACCCATACACTACTAATTCTCGTTCACTAGTTCTCCAAGTTTCGCGCTTCTGTTAGCGCATGTTACCGTATTATGTATCATGACCTCAGCTACGATATTTTTTGGACTCTAACCTTAGATGTTTTAAAGCTGTGGCTGACTCGGCTTTCACCGCATACGGTGTACTGTGCTTTTGTTCAGTCTTCGTTTTCATTGGAATACTGCCTCTGTGAAACGGTTTCGCTCTCCAAGTTTTGCAAACTTTTTTATCCAAACACTAGGTTCATCCGGTTCTCTACCGGCGCACGATTTTTTCAGCTTTGATACCTTGTGAGTGAGGGAGCGACGCCATCTTAAATCGTTATTGAAAAACAATCCTTCGCTTCCCCGTCTATCGTTTTCACCTGCCGAAATTCTCATCGACCATCAAAACAATATGCCTCCGTTTCGCTAATCCAACAGTCCGCAGTCTAATATCAGCTGTGGGAAGCCGAGGCACCAGGAATCATTTCCTCCATTTCTGCAGTTGGTTTTTGACTACTGGATATCCTCCTCTCAGATCTTTGCCATTTCTGTGGTAGCAATTCTCCAGAAGCTCAGGTGTTCAACGTTCAGTACTGTAGTCTTCCATGACCTTCTGCGAAGACAATCTTCACACCTTCTTTTGACATTTCTTATCACCAATAGTTGCAATGCTGTGGGTACAACATGTGCGAAAGATATGCTTGACACCAGGTGAGTTTATACTAAAATCGCTGTTGATGTAGGAAGCCACTAGGTGACGTGATCACGAATCGTTTCCGAAAGATTGCATCATGGACAGATCACCAAAGGTTCAGAGATTCCAATCTGTAGGGAAACCCCTAGGCCAAAGGACAGAACATAAGAACTCAAAAAATTCCGGAAGCTGGAATACGAAGCACGCAGACGAGAAAAAGAAGATAATTATTTTTATTTCTTTATGTTGGTTTCCGTCAGGGCAGGAACTGATTTTACCATTGAAGATGTCTCGGTGGTAGCAGATGCTTTAATGATTAGTTCTCGTCGTTAGCAAGCACAGCACAAATGTGTTCGTCTTCGCAACATCTTGTCTGCCATTTAAATTACGGCTGCAACGACAAAGAGCAGTGCATGCAGAATCCACCTTTCCACTAAATTAGGTCTGTCCCTTCCCAACGTCTTCCTCAAACAAGTATACAGCGTTTCGTGCAGCATTCCGCAACTCATACTACCACTTACCCCAGCCAAAGTGCTCTGCAGCATTCAGAAGATGTAAAGTTATCCACGTTCACCTGAAGGGACTGATTGACGCCGGCATACCTTGTCGTGAACCAGTTGGAAACAGTGTGCGTGTAGGTGGCGACAAAATTGTAGAACCGTTTTCAAGTAGATTGTTGGCTATGCCCCTCGTATCTACATAACCCCAAGCTGCATCCCACATTATTTACGCATCAGCTTTGCTCTATTTTTCCTTAACCTCCTTTCTCTATCTTCATACTTTGTCCACTGCTACCATTTACCATAGTTCCCATTAGTGAAGAGTGACTCTTCAATCGCTTTGAGGTTCAGCCGATAGGCACGTATTTCAGCAGCGCTTTTCGGGTTCTTCCTTTTGTGTCATGAGAAACAGTACTCTGCCTGTGATTTTCGAGCTGAGTCATAAAAGTCTTTGACGAGGGCATTGCTAAATTCTGCTATCGCTCCATCAACCTTCCGTGTGTGCAAAGGTATCGTTCCCATGCAGAGCTCCAGCAGTTTTTCTTCTGCGGAAATTATGCAATAGCCAACTGCAGTGGGATCCAGCTGCTGCACATTGCTGGTGCAGCTCGCTTCTAAAAGGTAGTAAAAGCGTAAAACCACAGCTCATTCTTTCGCATAGTTAACGAATTTTCGGAAACGAGGCTTGAATGTATCTAGATTCGGATCTGTTTGCTGAATTCATTGCACGCAATCCACAAGACTGGAGCACACTTAATTAAAGTCGCCCAACCTCGTTGGCCGTCAGTTCGTGAACTCTAACAGTTTTCATACTTTCGTGAATTGAATTCTGTATTCCTTACTTTTTTAGATTTTTTTTTCAGATTTTTATTTTTCCTTGAAAATAATTATACCTTTGAAACAGATTAAGATTTCTACTCAACTGTGAGATGCCAAATGTTTTCCTCTTGACTGTACTGTACAAATCTGTATAATTATAATACTTGATAATCTGAAGCGGAAAAGTTTTTGTTCAGATTGTGGTCATTTTACATAGCGGACGTTTCTTTTTTTTTGAGAACGTGTTGTTGTTCATCACTCTTTTCCGTCACCATTGAGCTCTAAAAGGAACGTTGCGGGAAACGAACTTTTCAAGTATATATTTTGAATGGGATATGATGGTGACTAAAACTACGGTAACCTGTCTGTAACTAAATGGATTATCTAAACGGTACGATAACTATTAACAGTGTGTAATCTAATTTAAGGAGCAACAACTGGTGTGAAGGCATGGATAAGTAGGTAACGTGCTATAAAATAGATGGTGGTATCTGTGTAAGGCCAACAAATGTGAAACAAAGAGGTAACGGATCGCTGCTTCGCAGTTACCCCGTTTCCAGCCGTGAAATGTTTTTAATCCCACGCATGTACCGCGATTCTCAGGACTCTGCGTATCACACATCTCGTTGTTCGAATTGGTTATCTGAATTCCCACCAGACGTCGGTAAGCCAACGAGAATACAATGGCGAGCACTGTGACTGCCGAAGTCTCGCCCACATCTCTAATCCGGATTCCCCTGTCATTCGCTTCTTGTTTGTCACTGTTACTCTGACATTTCGAAGTTAACCGCCATCCTCATCCGCTCTCCCTACTCGTGCTGTCGTTTAAATGGTCATCTTCTTACCATTAGTCAAGAGAGCGCTGATTACAGATGTTCGATTCGAATGAGGATGAGGAGTACGAGGGTTGGACTCATCTCGAACGACGTGTGCCTTTCCAGGTGAGCAAACAGAGCCGATTTTCGCGGCTAGTGTTTCTGACACTTCTTTTTTAATCGCTGAAGAAGCTCTCTCACTCAATGAGAGTGGAATTTCCCTTCGCAGTTGTTACAGAGAACAATATCCCCTGGGCTTGTCGAGACCCCTCATGCTTGATGCATAAAATGTTGAGAAACTAGGCTGGATATAGGAAGGGAGCTGAAGGAATGAGTGTTTAATAATAGGATTAAGGGTAACGCACTGAGTTTCAGATCACATCACACAACTCTCTAAAATATTAGATTGTAACGAAAACTGCGTCATTTTGCACGTTCGTGCTACAAAGTCCGTAGCCACGATATGGCGACATTCTGGTCGCAATCGGTATCACAAGTGTAAACCTAAAAGTCGGTGCCGCACTCGAGCACCGCGGGAGATTACGTTCATGAGTGCCTACTTACGATATCGCTAGGTTATGCCTGTGGATGATATTCAATAGTGCTTATCTTATATTGCTCACCTAAGTATCTTAAGTCTTATCATTCAAATCGAGATGTCCTATATTATAATACAAAGGTATTAGATTACAGTAGTACGTTAATATGTCTGGACACAGATCTAGTTAGTTGGGTATCCACAACACCACTCTTCAAAGCATGAGGCTTTTGAAATCAAGCCAAACACTTTCCAAACCTATGCGACATTTTTCCACATCAAAATGGTGCTTTTCTGAGGTAGTTAAAAATTGATTAAGCAAAATTCCATGACTTTCCTTGAAACTTTTTAATTTTTCTCAACACACAGTTTGGAATTTTATGCGCCACGTACTAGACGGGATCGCTGCGACTTCTAATTGATTGATATTGTGAATGCTTGTTTATTAGAAATAGTGATATAAGGATATGTGAGATTTTACAACTGTTTTTTATTGTACCATTTATCTTTGTGTAACTCCACACAAACAAAATGTTTGATATCAACCAAATAGAATCGCGACTATTCAGTCGAACTGCTGCCTTTACGCGCTACCGAACAAATTTTAATCCATTATCTTCTTTAGAAGACAGCAATGCTGTAAAAATTTCAAACAGTAAACGAAATTTTAGTATGACATTCTTTAATTTTTTTTTTACTCACCCGTATCAATAAGTGTCTAATTTGATTTGATAATTGTTCCGTTTGACATAAAAATGGGAGGAAATGTGCTCTAGAACAATTTCGAGCATTTGTGAAGGACAATATCTTTTTACGAAACATGAACACTGCGGTTTTTAAACAACGAACTTCCTTTTACTAACATAGCTGATATTAAAAGGATTGAACTGCAATCGTAGTCACTCCGGAAGGAGCGTCGAGAACGGCAAAACTCTTGTCGGCTAAATTTTTACGACCCATTAATGTATGGAATGGTTGGAATATATGAGGACTTGATGGGTAGTGATGTCGTTGTCTTCGGTTATTTTAGAGGGAATTCGTCACATTTTTAAGATCTGCTGAGGGCTATTTACCTAGTGCAGCAACTGATTAAGGGTGCCGCCGTGCACGAATACTCGCACGGACACGCGAATGCTCCCCCGAAAACTGGGTATTGTAAGGGTCCCTGCATAATCATTGTAGCCGACGGGCGGATGAAATCGTCTGTGTCCGGGCTCACCACAAATGATGTGAAGGGCATGCGCACGGAACTAAGACTGCACTCTGAAGATTGTAGCGACGTGGTCATAATGTATTTTCATCGGAAACGCTGCCTAGTCGAAGACGTTGCTGTGTTGCTTGGGAATAGAATCGTTACCCTGACTATCAGACGCTGAAAAGGGACAAAAGACACCACAGATGCTCCGTAATAGTAAGGCGAGAAGGTATGGGTCTACCTAAAGTTAGTGAGCAATAAACTGGAATGTTGTTTCTGAAGACTTCTGAGGTTTCACACGAAATTTTCTATGACAGAAGCCAATTTAGAAATTCAAGTAGTGTTGCTAAATGTTGGTTTGATTGCCCAGTCTTTCCAAGTGGCAGAAAGACCTAAGAAAGACAGTAAGAAACCACATAAATAGTTGGAGCATATAACGCAAACACTGTTGATCACTATCGCCGAATCATCCAAGCTTTTCGATGGGAAATGGAATGCTGCGATAGCCGTATGATTAACTTCGTCTTTTAGTTCTTATTTGTACTTTTTTTTGGGGGGGGGGTCAGAATTAGTGGCCGGAGACTCGGTTTGCGCTAACATCGCCTTTACCTCTGTTCAGTTTCCAGGCTTATCAGAAACCCACACTGTGAACTGTCCCTTACCTAAACTTCATATTCCATTAATAAAGAAGAGTGAAAACGAAAAGCATAAAATTACAAATTTTTCATTCTTCAAGTTCGTTTCGCCACCTATCTCCTGACGAACCCTTAAGACACTAAGCACTGCACGTACATAGTACCACAGTCCGAAAAGTGGAAAGCTGGTGAGTGCACTTCTCTACAACTAACAGAGCATCTGAATTCGGATATCGTGCAGCGCTTAGTGTTGGGTACTCTCTCTTTAAACAGTGGGTCTGTTTAAATTGACGTTTACGAATCAAAATGAACCTTTTTCAATTGAAGTTGTTCCATTTTCCCTATTCAAATAGGACTCATTTTAAGCCAACCTAGGCACCTTCCAAATCATGGAAAATGTTTATGGGATCAAATTGGAGACGCCCTAAGAACGTTATACGCCATACCTTCCATTTAAAGACGACTACAAAAGGCACTCCAGAAATATGGCCATACTTTGGGTGGCCAAAACTTTCTATCAGTCTGCTATGAGAATGTTCCTGCTCTTATGTGAAAACGCGGAGGTCTTACATCGTGTAATAGAGCGTGCGCTTTGGTTCGCTTACATAGTTTACGATCACTGTTGGATTACACGTATTGGCCACGTTAGTCATCGGTGAATAGATTTCCTTCAAAGTTTTAGTTTAGATTGTGACTTTTTGCTGTTTTTTTCTGATAGCTCTTAGATCCATTCGGAAGTTAAGGAAATACTAATCGTAAGAGGTTAGATATTTAATGGTCGTTGAGACGGTGTAAGCTTTTTGTTGATGCACCATGCATGGGCTAAAAAGTTTTTGAATCAACAATTTTCTTCGACTTCCTTAAAAGCGTTGAGTTTCTTTTAAAATGTGTCTTGCTAAAAAGAAAAAGAAAAGTAAGAAAGGAAAAAGGTCTGGCAGGAAAACTATCTATTAGGGTGTCCCACACGGAATGTCGCTTCAGAACGAAAAGTTAAATTTATGCAAAGGAATTAGAACCAAACTTAATTCGGTAATATATTCTCCACGATTATCAGCAACCATTCCCCAACGCAAGCATAGATTGGATCCCGTCTCTAAACAAATGAGCTGGTCGCGAATCGAGGAAGTTGGTCACCCAAATCCGGATTTCGTCGTAGTCGGCGAACTTCTTCCCAGCCAAGACGTGCTGTTTCGGGCAACATATGTGGTAGTCGTATGGGGTAATGTCAGGGGATGAAGCGAAACGGTCCAAGCAAGTTCCTCAATTTTTTGCTGAACAACTTTTGCGATATGAGGCCTCGCATCACCATGCAGCAAACTGGTAGAGGACGTGTCAACTCGATTTGGATTTAAATTTGGAGCAGGATTTGGAGCAGGATTTGGAGCAGATAAGCTCTGCTCCAAGCTCCCGAGCCGATCTTGTCGAATCAGCTTCAACGGCAATCCGTGAAAGGTCGCTATCCAGGATAGGCGCTTGTCTTCCGTGCTCTTCGTCTTCAAGACTTTCGTCGCCGGCGGCGAAACGTTGAAACCACCGCTCGCATTGTCTCTTGAAAACGACATCTTTGTCAAATGCAGCTACCAACGAACGATGCGATTCCGCAGCGGATTTCTTCAATTTGAACTCGTAGAGCAGGCACGCGCGCACAATCATTTTCTGGTCCATTGTAGTCTGAAGGCTATAATCTTAGAAACCGATGAAGGAATGAAGTAGGAGAAATAGGAAATGTAGAAGATGAAACGCCGTAAAAACTAACCCTAAGCGAGCTCACGACAGATGCGAATAACTGTGAAAAGAAAGCCACAATGTATACGACATTCCGTGTTGGACAATCTTATAGTTTGAGCCGAAAATAACATGGTGAATAAATAGATATTGAATCATCCTTGATTAATGCTAGCAGAAAAAAAACCCAAACAATCTAGTGTGCAGCATTAAAGTAATTCATGTAATTTCTACTATTTATTAACAGTTCACGACTTACGACTTACGGCGATCGTTTCATACTATTTACATTGCACAACATTTCAGATTTCATTTCCGCACATTCCTAGTTTGGCCTTAGGTACTCATTCTCGCTGTTCTATTCATCTCACACTCTGGTTTTGCCACTGTAATGAACGAAGTCCATGAACTCAGCCATTTGAAAGGCATGAGGCGAAGGCTTCTCCCTTTCAGAAGCTCTCATAATTTCTACTTCAATGAACTATCCTGGAGACACCATTTGACGTGCGCAGGCTGCAGTAAACAATAGCATCATAGGAAGTGTAACCTAATGAATATTCCTCTATTTTTATTTGAACATCTTGGAGGCTTAAAACCTCAGCAGAGGCGAAACCTAGTGTTAAGGGCTTCAAATCGGCACCAACACTTAGGTTTTTGTAATTTTTGCCATGAAACACGACAACGAGCTGGGAAAGGTTGCCTCGCGCTTAAACTCTAAATTCAACAGCCTAGAGGCAAAGCAGACCGAGAAGAACGACATATTGGTTGGGGGCTTGTATGCTTTCCGCTTCTGTTTATGTGCTTCCCCTTGAAATAAGGAAAAAGAACGGCACTGAGCAATCTTCTTCTGGGGTGCGCCACGCATTCTGCTTCTATGGAACACCACGCCTACTCTAATTCGCCTTCAATTTGAGTACGTCGCGAAAATGCTACAAATCCCTAATTTTAAAGAAACCAGACGCGTTAGCTAAAAGTCTTTATGATTCAAAGAACCTTTTTAAGCACTACTCAGTTCTCAGCGCAATCTGCTCCAAGAAGACACAGCAAATTTCCTAGTTCATTATTTATAGTTGGCAGTATTTTAGGAACAATTTATTTTAAGGACTATAATTCACTTAATGGAGGGCCTCTTTTTCATAATATTATACATCAGCACCGCATTGGAATGGACTTGGTTCCCCAGAAGATATGTGAAAACTTATAAAAACTTATAAAAAACTAAGCACTCATTAAGACTGATGTCGTTTTTACGGATCGCTCACTTCTGGTACTGACAAAAATGTTCCTGCGCATAAATAGTTCAAAAGACGTAAGAGCAGATGGAGGAGAAGTCCTAACTGTTGCTTTATGTTCAGGTTGAAAATGTCTATGAAAGCCTGCAAAAGCTTGAAAACCATGTGCAAAGTTCATGGTATTAGTACCATTCCAAGGATGGAAGTTCTTGGAATGGTATTCATTTTTGCAGCTCAAGCGTACTCCTGAGAAGCCTTTCGGCTCAGAACCCAGATGGTAAGATTCCCAAATGCATCGAGAACGTGCAGAGTTCCGCACTCCTATTTAATCTCATTTCGACGCCGACGCACTCTGTGATATAGAATGAAGAAGGATTGAGCTGTTTTTGTTGGCAGATGCAAATTCTTTTTACTTACCGCGGTCTGAGATCTTTCGTCTTCGAGTTTTGCAGGCTTGATGTGAGATATGTACGTGTTTGGGAAGCAGTACCACACCGAGTTTCCATGTATTATTCCTTTAGTGGACGATAGCGACGTCTCCACTGCTCTCCGTCGCGCATCAGACTTGTACAGTAGTTCCTCGTCGGTTCGAAGACGCAGAGGTTCTAGCCTAGGCGACACAGACAGACACTTCGTCGCCAGACCTCCTATCTGCTAACGATCTGCCTTACATATATATATGTACCAGTGATCCTGAAAGTTTGACAAAACTCGGAGCTTTGCTTGGACTTGGACTTAGAGCACATTCTACCAACTGCGTGAATTGTGTTAACTCGTGTACATATTACTACGCGGTAGCACACTTGGAGGAGGCGCCGACGTTCACGTGCACCCGAATAGGTTCTTTGGTTAGATATCCTCTGGTAAACTAACTTCGCCCCTCTATTTCTTTCCCGTGGGTCGCAGAGTTGGCACCGGAAGGATTATGCACTGACTTTCCATCGGCCAGCCACCGCAAAAAAGTTTGCAAGAAAAATGCGCATCCAACTTGCTTCCAGCATTAACTTAAAACAAGGGCAGCCTGGCCTAGGCGACTCGCTTAGGTAAGAATGCAAGCGGACGTCTTTCAGTAGTTTTTTGTTGGCATTAAAAGTTCTTTTTGCCGCAGCTTCCCCTCTCCTTGGTCTTGTCGTAAAGTCAACCATCGCGTAGTGTCTCTCTCGCAACATTGGTAGTTGGAGCTTTCGGAAGTGTCGTTTGCTTGAAGGTAAAGGGGAACATGGGGCCCGAACTATGAAAAGGTAGGACACCGAACATTGTGTCCAGCAAATACATCAATATAATTGCTAGTTCATTTGGAAGCATGAAAGCGCTTGGCACGCTGCAAACAGATGTTAAAATATTCCTTAAGTATTCCATCTGAGCTCATTTTTAAAACTCCCTAGCTGGACAGTGCATTGTGATGGTCAGGTCCGAGTCAACTAATCTTGGCAAAACCGACGACCTAAGACGGACGTCTCGAATATTAAGTCATCCAGGTCTAGGATAAGGATACGCTTATCAATTCTTTTTGGGATGCGCCACGCATTCTGCTTCTTGTACGTGCAATTTGGATGCATGTTTGGCCTATCCAATGACTTGCGCTGGCATCTGATGGACAACTCAGTGCTGTATCCTTCCCAGACAAATCTGCTACCCATTCGCTGATCGCAGAGGGATGGAATTCTTGGCTGGCCTGGGCAGGCGCCTCCTCCTACGATTTATAGGTACTTATGAAGCAGAGGGCCCGTGGTGCCGTGGGGCAGCCGGAAAACATGTTAACGCGGCAACGGCAACGGAAACGTGGCAACCCACGGCACCCGAGGACTGGTGCTTCATAAGTACCGGCCCCGTGGTGCCGTGGGTTTGCCGCGTTAACATGTTTCCCGGCAACCCCACGGCACCACGGGCCCTTTGCTTCACAAGTACCGATTTATATATTCCCTAGGTATCTCTAACTGTCGCAATTTCGAATTTTGGCTAAGAATAGCTTCCGCGTAGGATTGTGCGTACTCAACTCCTTGTTTTTTTCTGAATGCATTGAGCGGCGTAGAAATAAATTTCAAAAAAAAATCAATGGAAAAACCACCAGTCCATACAATCAGGAAGAATCTTTGTCACACAGCGTTTTTTTTAATCACAGGCTGAGTAGACTTTTTAAGTCTCACACGCGCTGCTGAGTAACTCATGTAATTGAAGACGCAATGGGATCATTCGTTTCCAGGTTCGTCAAGTTTCATGATGCAAATGAAATGAAAATTGAATTTGAATAGCCGATTTGTTTGCGATGTCGCGTTTCGGACATTTTCTTTTTGCTAGACAGCAATTATCTCGCGGATGAGTGGTTTCTGAAAGGCAGCAGATAAAAGCTGAAGTGCTCAGTCTACTCAAATGAGTTTCCTACTAAAACTATGCAAAGTTTTGAGGAAGCACTGTTAAATGCCCTACTCCGCAGCAGAACAATTAAAAATGCGAGCACTCATGCAGCAGTTTGTTCCATTCACTACATTTTTATGGAGCTTAAACGTACATATACCACAGCGTCTAAATCAGCCGTTATCAGCGTCTAAATCGATCTTGTAGTGCTACTTAGAGCCGTGTTTTTCTTAGAAATCGCATGATTGAGGCGACTGAGAAAAGGCGTCGTTGATTTTGCAGGTAACTGACTCTGAAAGGTTAATCTATGTAATTTGCTTCTCGCCATTCGCTATCGCGTCACTTAAGGTAGTGCTCTTTCTAGGTATAGTTTTGTCACACTTACGTTTTTCGCCGATTATTATTAGAAACGGTTTGCTCCTCCGGAGTGTTCTTGCTTCTTGCAAAACGACCTCGGCTGCACTCACACGACAAATAGCTCGAAGTCAATTAACGCTCTAAAATCGAGTTTCAAGCAGCACTGGATAGTTGTTTCAGAAGTGTCATCGCTGTTCTAAGTACTTGTTTTGGGAGCGCGGCTTCCCTGATCCCAAAAAATCTCTACGTAGTTAGTGTATGACAAACCAGGAGAGGCATATCCGGAGCCACTGTTATTGAGAAGATCGTTGTGAAAGAACTGAATGAAAACTGTGGTGAACCCTGCGCCGTGAGGTACCTCGGATAAAACTGCACAGTGAGACCGTCCACAAGGTGCTTGAATTCATTAAATCTGACTCTAAATTAAGCCAAAATCGCCTGCTCTGTCGCCTGCTAGCCTGGATAGGCTGAAAGATAGAGATAAAGGATAAAGGACGGTGTTACTCAATCTCTTTTGCGATGCGCCACGCATTCTGTTTCTACAGGATGTCGTGGAGGCGGTTTGAATGAGTATTGGGGCTTTACAATGATTTCCGGTGGCGAGCCGACGAACTAGTCAGCGCTTTATCGACCCCGGGGGATTGAAGGCTTGGTTGGCCTGGGCGAGAAGTTCGAAGCAGGAACCTGGTATCGATTGCACGCGAGACCTGGCTCCTCCTCCGACTGCGCTACCCGCGCCTTTAAGCTGAAAGATGCATTTGAGAATTAGGACATAATTCTTTCTTAGGAACCGTTCCGGAAATTATATGCCAAGAATTATTTTTCGGGAGCTGTCTCAATGAATATCTATATTGGATCTTCCGTTTTGCCTTGACCGTTTTATCTACCTATTTCATAGCATGTATTCTTTCTAAGGGCAGCCTTCGTAGCACAGACAATTTACAATTGATAAGAAATTGGGAATATCCATGGAGGGATTGGGCAAGAGCAGATGGATGTCATACCCCCGACGTGCATCCAGGAAACTTATCAAGTACAGCTTCTCTAATTTGTGCTTCTGTGTGTTTAGAGTGTTTTATAATACAAATTCACCAGACGTTCAACGGCCTGCCGGCCGCCAAACGTCTGGTTGGGGCTTCGCCCCAAACCCGGAGAATAGAACACCCGAACGTCTTCTTGCCGTCTTTAGGACTTCTCTCATTCATTACAGTAAAAAAAACTTGTTTTGCTACTTCACTGGACCGCCCTTAACTGGTCCCTTTTCACTGGTTCCCCTATATTGTCAGCCCTTTTCCGGTTCACCCTTCATTGGTCCACCTACCCTTCGTCGGTCCCTACTACTGCTCCCACCTTCACTGGACCTCCCTTTACTGGTCCCCTCTTCGCTGGTCATCCTATCCTTCACCGATGCCCATTACTGGTCCCACCCTCTCTGGTCCCCCTTTTATTCATCAACCCTTTTCCGGTCCCCCTTCACTGGACCCCTCCCCCCCTCCCCATTCACCGGTCCCCACTACTGGTACCTTCCTCACCGGCCCCCTTCACCTGGTTCCCTCTTTCACTGGTCCGGTCCCCCTTCACTGGACCCCTTCCCCCCTCCCCATTCACCGGTCCCCACTACTGGTACCTTCTTCACCGGCCCCCCTTCACCTGGTTCCCTCTTTCACTGGTCCGGTCCCCCTTCACTGGACCCCTCCCCCATCTCACTGGTCCCCATTACTGGTCCCTTCTTCACCAGTCCCCCTTCACCTGATCCCCTCTTCACTGGTCAACCTTCTACCGGTCCTCCCTTCACTGGACCCCTCCCCCCTCCTTCACCGGTTCCCCTTCATTGGACCCCTCCCCCCTTCACCTGGTCCTTTCTTCACTGGTCAACATTCTACCGGTCCCCTTCACTGGACCACTCCCCTCACCGGTCCCCATTGCTGGTCCCACCTTCACTGGTCCCTCCTTTATTGGTCAACCCTTTACCGATCCCCCTTACTGGAACCCCGTCCTTCACCGGCACCCATTAATGGTCCCACCTTCACTGGAAACACGTCGTCTGAATCCGGAACCCTCGCGCGACATCGGTGACACCTCTTCTGAACCCGGACGCCTCTTGAACAACGTCGGTGACATGTGTTCTCAACCCGAACGTGCTTTGCGCGACATCAGTGACACCTCTTCTCAACCTGAACGTCCTTTGCGCGACATTGGTGACATGTCTTCTAAACCCAGGCGCCTGTTGAACGACGTCGATAACACCTCTTCTTAACTCGGACGCTCGCTTTCACGACGTCGATGACACATGTTCGGAACTCGGACGCCCTTTGCTTGACACTGGCGCACGTCTTCTGACTCCTCTCAACACGACGTAGGTGACACCACACAACTACAACCCCGCCCCCCACCCCTCCCTTCCCCATACATCCTCCCAAGACACTCCTTCAGCACTTCTGTGCAGACAAACCCACACACACACGCACTCACCCACATACAGACAAACGACCGTTATCGCTTATATATAGTAGGATACTGAGCAGTGAAGCTGAGCCATTAACAATAATTAGATCCATCGTAGTTGGTTGGGGCCTCACAGCGAGGGTAAAATTGAGGGTGCACTATTCTATGTACAGAGGCTAAACTCTGATCAAGAAGACCTTTCTGTGCCGTTTCCTTACGAGGAAAGGCCACATTGATTGCGTTTGTTCCGCTACTCAAAAGGTGCCTCCCTCCCCCCCCCACATCCCAACTTTCTGTTACCCACATTAATTCAATGACTCTAAATCGTGATGCGCTTTAATAGTTGATTCGTTCCCTGGTATCACTCACGCCTACAGATCGAGCGGAACTCCTTCAAAACCGCTTATCTACTATGGGTTGTCGATACTGTCACCTACGCTTCGACGTTAGGCTAACACTTTTCAAATCCCTCCTATTTCACCTGGGTGAAAATTGGCCGCTTTCTGTAGAAGTTTCCGGAGTTTTTCTGTGTCAGTCGGCATGCGCCGATGCAATCAGCGCTGGCTCGCTCTTGTCCAAGGGCACGTCTGCTACAAAACACTGCTTTCAAGCTCGAAAGAGTGGAGCTTTGGAATTTGAAGAAACAAGGAATCTTCAGAAGTGTTGTCTGATGAAGCTGCTCAAATAAGGGCTGAAAAACAAAATAATCGTTCCTTGCTCGATTACAATCGCTTTCATGGATGTTGCTTACGCTAATAGTCAAGTAAACATCATGGAGTGCTGTGTAACTGCCTAACGCATCCTCGCCGCTAAGTCATCAGAAAATCCAAGTTTTCTTTCTCCTAGGAATAAGCCAGAGAAGTTTTTCATAGCTGCGTGCATTGGTGAGTGTTCCATGTTCGCCCAAAAGGTATTAGCATTTCTTGATTCACTTTTTCGTTATGGAAACGACGTCTTTGCACCAAATTCCATTCGATTGACTTTCTCCCCTTTGTCGTGGCCGACATTAAAGGAGTGGGTAGGCGGCGGCGACTGAGGAGAGAGGGCGGTCCCTCGTCCAGCACCCAGTTCCTCTGACATACGCCTTCAACTTGCTGGCATCAGTATTCCGCTCCTCGAAATGATTGTGAGTTACACCATGGACATGCGATGTTTTTCTCTCGATTAATCTTTCGGATTCTGAGGTGCTATTACTCCAAACAACATGGGTTTCAACCCTATAAGATGAAAGTACTTCTTCTTCTTCTTCTTCTCCCAAGCGTTTAGTCCCGCGCAGTCGCAGGGTCCGCTGTTCTTATGATCCGTCGCCACCTCATCCTATCAAAGGCGTCGTCTGGCATGGCGCCGACTTCAGCGAGATCTTTCTTGATGACATCCTTCCACCTTTTCCTTGGGGCTCCTCTCGGACGCTTTCCGGGTGCCTCGAAATCTAGGGCCAACCTTATGGGGTGATCCTCTGGTCTTCTGAGGACGTGTCCATACCACCTCAGGCGCTGCTCCCTCATCTTCAGCTGGATCGGAGCTGTCTTCATCACTGCCCTAACATCCTCGTTTCGCACCCTGTCCCGACGGGTCCATCCACAAGCCCACCTGAGCATCCTCATTTCCGCCGCGTGCAATTGCCGCTCCTGCGCTTTACCTAGGGCCCAGCACTCACTGCCGTAGAGGAGGGCAGGCCTCACCACTGTTCTATAGAGCTTTCCTTTGAGTGTCCTGGAGCACCTACGGTCGCAGAGGATTCCTGTGGACTCCCTCCATTTGAGCCAGGCTGCGTTTTTCCGTCCCCTGACCGCCTGGTCCACACTTCCTTCCTCGGATAGGTCACTTCCGAGGTAGCGGAATTCTTCCACCTTCTCGATCGCCTCCCCTTGGCAGTCTAGGATCGGTCTAGTGCACTGCTCAGAGCTGATAAACTTGGTCTTCTTCACGTTCAGCCGCAGGCCGTTATCCGCGAGGGCTACTTGCCACAGCCTCACCTTCTCCTCCAGCTCCTCCCGGCTGTCGGCTACTAGAGCGATATCGTCCGCATAGAGGATGGTCCTGAGAGGGCCTTCCTCCAGGAGTTTCACTATGCAGTCAAGCGTCAGCACGAAGAGGAACGGACTCAGAGCCGACCCTTGATGTACACCCACTGTGATGTCCATCTTCTTTGTCATTCCGTGTGGGGTTCGTACCGCCGCTTTCGAGCCTTCGTACATGTCCTTTACGATTGTGATCAGACGTTCCGGGACACCTCTACCTCGGAGCGATTTCCAGAGCACGGCCCGGGGTAGCCTGTCGTAGGCTTTCTCCAAGTCCAGAAAGGCCATGTAGCAGGGCTTTCGTTTCTCCCAATATTTCTCCATTACCTGGCGAGCGATGAAGATGGCGTCTGTGGTGGACCTCTCAGGCATGAAGCCCCACTGCTCCTGGGAGATTGTCACCATCTCCCTCAGCCTCGAGTCGACCAGACGTTCGTAGATCTTCATCGTGTGCGAGATCAGTTTGATCCCTCGGTAGTTGGAGCACTCGGACGCGTCCCCTTTCTGTTTGAAGATGGGGACTATGATGCTGTCCCTCCAGTCATCCGGCATCTTACTGTCTATCATGACTCTGTTGAAGAACTGTGTCAGCCAATTGACTCCACAGTCCCCAAGCACCTTCCAAGCCTCTACTGGCACCCCATCAGGTCCAGCTGCCTTCCCGAGCTTCATCTTTCCTATGGCGTTGCGAACCTCTTCCCGCGTCCAGGATGGGATGGGTCCTTCCGTTGGTTGTTCTTCTTGAACTTCGCGACGAGGCAATTCTTCATTCAGGAGCTCCTTGAAGTACTCCTCCCATCTTTTTCTGACCTCGACTGGCCTCCGTAGTACCCTGCCGTCAGCACCCCTCACTGTCTTGACCACTCGAATGTCGGCGCAAGCTCTATGCCGCGCCTTAGCCAGCCGGATAGCAAACTTCTCTCCCTGTGGCCCGTCTAGCTTCTCATATAGGGCATCCATCTCCGCTCTCTTCGCTTTCGCTACAGCTGCTTTTGCCAGGCTCTTCATCTTCCTATAGACTGTAAGATGCTCGGGTGCGCTTGTCGTATGCCACTGCTTATAGGCCTCCTTCTTTTTCCTCACCGCAGCCTGCACCTCTTCATTCCAGAACCATGCAGCCTTATCTCCTCTGATCCCTCCCTTTGTTTCCTTGGCACATCGTAGAATCGTTTGGGTCACCCTCCTCCAGGTCTCGTTCACGAGACCAGTTGGATCCGGAAGACCTGCATCGAGCACCCTCCTTCGTAGCTCGTTGCGCTCTGAACCCCGCAGTTTCCACCATCGGATTCTGGGTTCTGTTCTTACCTTGGGTTTGCTGGGTAGAGTATGGGTGGGTAGTAATGAAAGTACTATTAGGATTCAATTTATAATATTGAATCGGGAATGTTCCTTTAGAATTTCTGCGAAGTCCTCCAATCAGGCACAACACGCGTTGAGCTTATTTCTGGAAGAGACGTGATGGCTTTGAGCCTTTTAGTCAAGACGGGATAGAATGCGTGTGCAGTTACAGGATCGTGTTCTGCCTTTCGTTTGCCTTGAAGCTGAGCTCTTTCTCAATGATTCCCTACTTGCCGAGGCCTATGCATAGAGGATGTCAAGAGGATGTCTCGTCGAGCTGTCTGTTCTATCTTGTCCACCAGCCATGATGGACGTCCTACTTCTTGCAATGCCTTGAAACATACCTCTGTCTCTGCAGCGTGTTGAGGAAGCTTCTCAATGTTATTCGGGAACCGAACAGCTTATGAGAATTTGAAGCGGATATCATGAACGGAGAATGAAGTGCATCACACCCCAGTTAGTGTCTAATCCAGTTAAAGGAAACGAGTAGAATAAATATATTCAAATTGCCAGTGGCATCATTTATGAGAAGCGACGAACTCTTAGAAGGCGTTATCTGTGACAAGAACTTCAAATCGGTGTTCTTGTTCCGATACCCGACTAGGTTAACCAAGCCTTCCGTTCCCTCTGATCTCACCCCTACGTGTTCGTATAGCCTACGCCCTTTTCTGTAGAAACAGAGCGCATGGCGCATCCCAAGCGCATTAGTCGACCCCGAAATTTTTCCTTGTCCTATTTATGTCCTTTATTTATTTGCTTTAGTAAAACGCTCTGAACTTGTCAGTATACCCCGTTCGTCCACCCCATGCCGTGGAATGCTTCGAAGTTGGAAATGGAACAACTTAAGCGACTGTTTAAATGCATGAAGTTTCTCGTGGATCCTAGACGACCATCCTAGGCGACCTCCAGCGTGTCGCAATTTCCGAATGAAGGAGCGGAGTGGACGAAATTCATCCTATCTTCCTTGCTAGGATGCATCCATAAATTCCTGTTACGCATCTAATAGGCTAATCGAAAAATCCATGCTTTTGCGAGATTAAACTCTTCAGGAGGTATATCTGAAGTGAGCGCATGGCTTTCGAGTGAGCCCATTGAGAAGATGATAAGCTGCACTGAAAGCTAGCGTTGCTCCTTATGTGTCTTCCTCCTTTGAAAATTCTAATATTCACTTTCTAAAGAGTTACGGTCATAGTGCGGGTTTCTGTAACTTTCTCACGTACGTAATATTTGGAGAATTCTGCTAGTATCTCATGCATTACTCTCGAGAGGTGGAAGTTGCACTTTTGCTGAATGAAACAGTACATGTTGCAGAGAAGGGCAGCATTGGGAGGTGGGAGAGCGCCAGCGAATCAGATCGCATCAAACTGGCGTGCCATTCAGAGAAGGCTTGTACGGCCGTACCTTTATTGGCGGGAGTCTGTTCGTCGTGTCCCTGCTTGGTTATGATTGGCTGGCGCGCCACCATCTCCTAATGCTGATCATCCTCGCGACATGAGCCTATGAAACTTTAAGGGCTCAATCTCTGCACTTTTCATAGTTTCGCTCGATCAAGTTGAATTATGCCGCATAACTATAAAACCAACGATGTGGCAACAATAGTCCACGTGCTTGGCATCAAAACTCCAGCGCCAGAGAGAAGTCCAATCCCTAAAATCTCTCCGAGCTGGATGCATTGAAGTTGCGCCATCATCGATGTTTGAACACGCGCGACATGTACCTCAAGGTACCCATATTAGCACTCTCCTGTAATATCGGGAAGAAGCAGCAGTGATATCAGGATGAAGCAGCTATCGGCATGGAAACGGTTAAACCGAAGCTCTTGGCAAAAATGTTTCCACCCATTTATCAAGCCAAACTTGTGTGCATCAGTGTGTAACATCTGAAACAGTCACTTGAGGGCTTAAATTAAGCGAAACATGAAATTTCTTTTTCAGAGATTTTATTGGGAATTTCACCAACGTGTTGGTGACTGCTCCCTTGGCATCCCATGCAAACTAGTCAGTTACGACTCACGAGGACGTCAGAGGGACATAATGCGTCATGGGCCTACCTAATTTTCGACGACTTGGCCCTAGCAGGTCAACACTTCAACACCCATCGAGCCGAGAAAATCTGGATCTTCGCATACTCTCTTTCTATTTCATTAATCGTGTGACCGGGAGCATCGCGCTTCTTGATTCCTTGTTGGCGCGTTTTCATCCTCCCTGCTTCAAGTCGAACTTCTGAAGCGTATTTTGGTGAGAAAGAGCGCGGTGAAGTGAGCAGGTAGTTTCGCAACCCCGTAGCGAACGAGCGGTTCGATTTGTCAACGTCACTTGATATCTTTTCTGGAAGCATCCCGAGGGTCTTGGCAGCAGCGTTCTTGGAGCGAGCATCCGGGTTTGTGTGGGCTGCTTCCCAACTCAATTAGTGGTTTTTCCCGATGAAAAGATTACGCTGCATCCGCAGCTTCTACCAGAAATGCGCAGCTCCAGTGGCTCAGCCTCCGAGGGCAGTCCTTACTTCATCCCCTTGGAAAACCACAACTACTGCAGAAGAGGTGTGTGAAGTACTTTCTGAAAAGCGGAATACGAGAGACAGAGTGAGTGGAAGCACTAAAACACATTCCTGTGGGGCGGTTGTGGCTGGAGCTAAGCGGACTCCTATTTAACAACATAAACGATTGCTCTTGAATTATAGTAGTGCTATTTATGTCTTCCTATTTTCGATTCCGACAACGGAGACTACATATTGTGATATTAAATTTGTTATTCCTGACTCAGCTTCACAAAAGTCGAGCGGACTAATGCTCTCTGTCCCTCGCCTGCAAACGCAGTGCGTGTGCACATTTACTAATTAGGCTTCAGACGGTGGAGTACGGTACCTAAACCCATCCTCATCTAACAACGTATTAGTCATAGATGGATCGTTGGAGCAGAAGAATTTCCATGAATGAATGCGGGCTGATGTTCTTGAGCTTGGACTTTGCCAGTCCCAGCGGGTGCAATTTGTCACACGCTCGGACAGCCTTCACCTGTTTTTCATTGGATGTAGACTTTGACGACAGTGTAGAAGCATCAACGATGCGAGCAAGTCAAGCTTGAATTGGACATGGAATAGTCGAACAAATTGGGGAGGACTGCAAGGTCCATGCATCTGAAAACTGAGACTTTCCTGGAGGCTAAGAAAATTCGATTTCGACGGGATAGAATCCTATTACAGTCACTCCTTGTTGCCATCAAAACTCACTCTGCTAATAGTAGAATCAACATGTCGTGCGTTCGATTAAGCGGGGCCGGCGGTGTGTCGGTATCGCGTAGTATCCTGTACGGAAAGTAGATTGCATGGGTTTTAATCCGATCCAGCTCCACATTGTCGTTCCATTAACAGCTTATAGCACTTACAGCAGCCGCTCCAGGCATAGAAAAAGGTGCAAAATATGATCAGTACCGCTGGCAGTTACGGTCCACAGAGCAACTTTCATTCAGGTCATAAAGGCGCGCATCTCGCAGACGCACTTTCTACCTTGTCTCACATCTTTGACGAATGCCATATCATCACTTTAAGCATGAATATAGGCACGGAATATTAAACCATTCTGCTCGAGATCTTCTATGGAATCGGAGGCACATTTCCCACATGCGAAGCCGATGGCTCTCCATCGTAGACGAATGCCTAAGAGGCATCGCGGGGGAAGAGTGTCTGCCCGAAGTGGCAGCTTCTCACGATTATGAATTGGGATTCTTAAGATGTGTACGAGTCTGAAGGAGGGATTGTCGGGAGACGTCTGAACTCGAATATGGTTCAACGCTCATTGTAGTTCGTCGCAAATCCGTCTATCCTAGGAGAGTATGTAACTTTCACTGCTGTAGACAAGGAATTGCACCACAATGTCTGGTACATCTGACGTGGTGAGTAGTCGAATCAATTAGAGAAGAAGTGAAGGAGTCAGGTTTTCTTCCAATCGATATCGTTTACTGAACTACGGTAACGAAGTTAGCAATAGGAGTCGGTAGAGGAGGTAGATAAGAGCGGTCCCTGTGAAATATAGTAAGTTAAATACTTGGCCTAACTGAGAGAGCGTAGCCGCTTTCATTTTGCTTCGAACTACTAATTGATTCAAAGCGATTTTGCGATTAAATCGTTTTGAGCTGTTCTATAGCAAGTTTGCTTTGAAGCCTGATCAGAGGATAAGTTGCTACCATTGGCTGTAACTAAATTAGAACCTGAACACACTGTAAGGTACAATCCGTGTACCATCCCTGCTAGGTAGGCATTCTGAATGTGTAGCATTATTGTAGTAAATTTATCAAGCAATTGACAGAGCCCAGATTTCGGGCTTCATTCCTAAATATAACCCATGATTTACTAACACTCAAACGTTACCTATCAGCGGTAGAGGTACATTTATTTTATCTACGCAAAGCAAATGGATAGTGCACTCAACATCAAGCATAGAAAATAATCATTGGAAGAGCATGACAATAACTACGACAAATTATTAACCAATCTGAATGCTCTGGAACAACAGTAATACATAGTTCTTGAGCGCTCGTAAGCAGCAGAGTCGGGTGATGGAATTGAACGTGCACGCTCCTAGTCGACATGCGAAATCACAGTGCGTTCCCTAGCCTTCCAAGCTTTTCTTCGCTTTGGTTTCATCGAATTTTGCAAAGCACGGAACCTCGATATCCGTCATTCGGCCACCATCTCTATAGAATATCTTATAGAATAGGATTGTCAGCGGCATCCTTCAGTGAATTGGATCACCTCCATAGCGACGGTTTAGATGAAGTCCAAATTTATTGGCTTACCAAAGTGAAAATCCCGTCCTATTTGTTACAAAAACACAACGCAGTCGAGTCAGTCGAAAAGGCGGTTTCCTTCATTGTTCCTGCATTCTTTCGTTTCGCAAAGAACTATTATATGACACCTCAGAGACAGACCAATTTTACTAGAGAATGTTAGACACTTAAACTTGGTTCAAAAGTTGTTTGCGGCGGATAAAAATCCGCACTCATATCCAGTATTTTGAAATTTATACACTTATCGTTTCCGAAATGGCTTAAGTAAGCTTTTGCATGTTAGGGGTCTATGTTCCATTATCAATGCTTTGAAAACAGATGCAACTTGAATAAGGTAGAAATAATAATAATAACAATAATAGTAATAAATAATACGGAGGGCATAGCCGTAGTAGAGTATGCATCAAGAAAGAAAGAAAGAGAATGTTTCAAAATAATGCAGGAGTTAAGCCAATAGGTTGTGTAGAACAGAAAGCGTTAAGCTGGACTTTCCTCTGCGAAGCGAATTGATCAAAGAATCGGCTCTTGCCCAAGCCTATTAAGATTGAACCGGGACAGGATCTTCTGACGTGTTCATGCTGGCCTTCGCTAATTATTACATAGGCAAAGCACGGCTTCGTTTTGCGCACGATTCCACGTTAGAGTAGAATGCGTGGCGTATTCCACGGAAACCTGATTGCCGCCGGCCCTTGTCCTTTTGTTACTATATCTAAGTCATCGTTTTGCATGGATCCCTTGATGATGACAAATCCAAATATGCTATCTTTGTGCTTGCTTGTAATGGAGGAGAAGGACCGCCTAGCTTATAGAACAGATTTACATATTTTATCTTAATCACATTGTATTGTTCAAAGACTGCACAGATCTAAAATAGAAGCAGTTGTAACAGTACTTAAATAAGCAGTTTGAAGGATGCTTGCAGTGTCCTTATGCTCCAAGGAGAGCATGTTGCTCTTTGTCAAAATGTTATTCCGTCACACCGTCCAGAAGTATGTAGAGGCGGCTCCACGAGACCAACATATGCCAGAGCCAGCTCCATCCTGAGGGCTAGGTCGCTTACCTGTGGAGCGGCCTCTGCTTTCGCAGCGCTCAGTTTCGGTGTTCCCGCCCCACCCCATGCATCTGCTGAGTTCAAGCGAATAGCCACAAATAAACTACTCGACCTCTAGGTCATGTAGTTAATGGTTTGAGTGTTGCTTGTTCGTTCCTTTCTCTGTTACACGTGTGTCTTATAGTCAGGTAATAAATGAATATATAAATAAGTAGCATCAAATATGAGGGCACTTTTCTTGAAGGCAGACCATTTTCGAAGTCTTGCCTTTTAGATTAACTAAGCGAGGGGTAGAAGGGTCTACAGCAAAGAACGAATCAGCCATGTTATCCGGTAGCAAGCGGAGTCAGCAGCACTGTGCGTTCCACTGACCTGCACTTCCTATATAAGCAGCCGTTGTTGTTTCAGGGCTACCGCACCTATGTGGCCTTGACGTACATCTGCTTCAACATCGTGGGTTTCGTCGTCAACTTCTGGGTGCTCTACGTGGTCGCTCCGCTGTTATTCGCTCCGGCTGTGAAGGTGAGTAGCCTGTCATGGATTCTATTCTATTCCATCAGCATGCCTCAGCGAGTTATTCAGCAACAACTCGAGTTTCCAAGTATCGCGTACCACACGAGCTCCTCGTAGTTGAGCGCTGAAAATATTTACGCCATTTCCGGCGCTGGCCGTGGATCTGTGTGCATAATTCTCCAATGATTAACCATTTCATCCGAATAACCTGAGCTTTTCCTTACTGGTAGAATTCTGCTGGATTAACCTCAGATGGGAGCGTGTATCGCAGTCGTAGGCTGTCGCTTGTCTTCCCACCTAGGCTAACCGAGCCTTCTACCCCACCGGAATCGGTGAATTGATTTCAGCGTTTTTGGAAAGGATGAAGCGCAGATTTAACCATCGACTGGCCACCGAAAGTCATTGTATGGCCAAGTACGCATTCAAAGAGCCTCCACGACATCCGGTAGAAGTAGAATGCGTAGCGCATCCCAAGAGAGATTGAGTATCGCCATCCTTTATCCTTTATCCTTTTAACCTCACATGTTCAGGTGCCAAAGAGTATTCTGTTCTTCATCTTCGCTCTGGTTGTCGGCGACTTGACGACAATGATTGGTGAGTTAGACTAGGATGAGTGAGCGCTTTTTCTGAAGGGGAAAACGGTCTGTTTCAGCCATGCTGCTGCTCATCATCGAACTCGTCTTCGGCACGTGGCAGTTCAGCGCCGCTGCCTGCACTTCGTACCTAATACTGGACTCGATGAACAAGTGGGTTTGCTTCCGGACCGTCATCGGCTTCGTCCTAAACTCAGTGTCGGAGCAGAGGTTTTCCGATATGGGCCTTATTCAAATGTCTTCAGATTCGTCGCGCCGATTATTGTATTTCTCATCAGCCGGACATGCTACACTACCGTTTGCCTGGACAAGGTGCGAGGGGAGCGAGCTGCCACCTTGAAGGTAAGTCGCCTTCCTTTTCCGATAGGAAGCGGATACGAAGACCACCCCAGAGAACTCGTGGTAGGGCGGGTCATTCGGAACAACACGCATAAATTGCGATTTCAGTACGCCGTCCTTCAAGTGCTGTTCGCTCTGGGCTGCGTGATGGTGCTGCTCTGGCCGGTGTTCGCTTATTCCCAGGTGTGCTATCTGAGGCTTGACTGTCGTTCCATCTGGTCGCTCATAGGGGAGTTTTTATTGCGATTTTAGGTGTTCACCTTCTACTTGAACCCGAACAACGTCACCAATGAAGTGACAGTGATACGCAAATGTGGATTCTTGCCTCCACCAGGTAACAAATGAGTCACAGAAGGTCTTGGCTGCTATCTCATCTCCCATTCATGTCAAGCTATTCCTATAGACATTGTTGAAGTACGCCTTAGAATGAGATTTCCATGCCCAGTTCACACACACCGAACGTCTATCTCGGGTGCGATATGAGAACCTGGGTCGCGATGTCAATGTGTCTAACGAACTTGTCTGATAGTAACGAAGGACTAACGGGACGTTTAACGATGACGAAGAGGCAGTGAAGATGAGAATGGACGTCTCATTACGTGCTCACCTTAATGATTCTGTTGCCAATATCCTTTCGGAAGGCACACATTTTTAAGATGAACAGGTGTGTGAAACTTCAAGAAGTCGAGAGAACGATGTCGGAAACATGATCGAATAGCTCGATTGC
Source organism: Heligmosomoides polygyrus bakeri (assembly GCA_947359475.1). Lineage (NCBI taxonomy): Eukaryota > Metazoa > Nematoda > Chromadorea > Rhabditida > Heligmosomidae > Heligmosomoides > Heligmosomoides polygyrus. The sequence continues at coordinate 29,877,237 of OX375867.1, forward strand.
TAAATCTTGTGCATCAGAAGAAGAGATTTTGCGCTTTCCAGCATTGACTCAGCAAATTTGGCCATGAAAGCACTCTAATCTCTTTTCTCCTTTTTCGTCATCTCGCTACCACATTTTTCTTTGTTTTCTTCCTTTTTACACTGTTTCTTGATTTGTCTTGTAAGCCAGTCACATTTACCCATTGATAGCCACTTTTGTTCAATGACAGCACTGGCACGAATAATTAAAATGAAACGAAAACTTCAATCTAATAGCTCCGTCCTTCATTTGTGTTTCGAATTTAGACAGCCTGCCACAAGAAAGTCGTTGCAAGTTAAGTGGGCTTGATACGAAGCACTGTGACAGCATAGGAGCAGTGACCGAGCGGGTTCTACAGCCTGTCAAATAAATACTGGAACGCCAAGCAGTGCATTCAGCGGTCTTCTTCTTTAAATCTTGAAGGAAATATGTGATGTTCTCTGTGTTGTTCGAACGACAGGGACCTACTGAGCCTCTCCGACGGATGATAAAGCCGATCGAGATATTGACGAAGCCCACTGAGGCAGGGGAACGACAAGTGACTCATACGTCTGTAAACCGCATTGGAACGATTTTGTTGGTGAGGGTTGCATACCAAAAGGTGATGCAGTTGCCCTGCCCACTTGCAGCTATGGCGTGCACTCGATTCATGATTCGGATTTCCCGTTCAACCCAACGAAGACTTCCATCCTTCCGGGTCGGCGAATTGATACCAAACTCGTACGGAAGGACAAAACACTGACTTGCCCATCGGGTGGCCACCACAAGTCACTATGTCGGTGTTCATTCAAATCGACTCCACGACATCCGTTGAAGTAGAATGCGTGGTTCATTCCAGAAAGCTTTACGAAACGTCGTTTTTATCCTTGTCTTATCACTTGTGTGCCAGAGACCTTATGAAACCTTGGCAGTGGCCTAAATCTACCCCACCACCGGGGTACGCCATGCATTCCAATTCTGAGCCGTGTCGTGAAGTGAGGGACCTCACTTGCACATTTGAGCAGGGCAATGAATTTGGACGTCGATACAAGAACTTAGTCAGCGTTGTTCAAACTAGTAGAATTCTCGCTACAATAGTGCACGATCGGAGGCTCCGAGGGTCTGGAATAAGCTTTCATGTTGACCATGAAACCAGACTCCACTCTAGCTGCACCGTTTATTATTGCTGTAGCTTCACTTGTTCACATCCTCCGAACGTATCAGTTCTGTGCTGTCCAAGAAGACAAAAAACAAAAAAGCTTTAAATTGACACATAATTTGAACTTTAGATGGAACATAAGGAAGCGCACTCCTGTAGAGAATGGCCACGCAAATGATAGCGGATAACGGACGGCGTTGATCAATCCCTATATATTTAAGATGCGCCACACATCATCTTTCCACTAGAATTTGAATGCGTATTTGGACTCACTACATAGCTTGCAGCGACAAACCGACGGATGTTTCCTTCCTTTATCTTTCACAAAGAAATCTGGCCACAACTCATAGAACCGGGAGAGATGGTAGGTTTGTTTGGTGTGAGCAGGACCCGAACCAAAAAGCTCGAGTCGGTCACGCAAAGAAATGCGATAACAAACAATGCTGAGGATGTTCTAAGATAACCTCTCTTCTCAGTTTCATTCTGATTCACTACTGCCGGAGTTTATTCAGATATTCAATTCTGGTTCAACCTGGTGGCCTGCATCACTTCCTATGCCGTTCCTCTTTTCGGCATCGTCTACTGGTATGTGTCAGTGCCATTCTTCCTCAAGAGAAGAGCCATCACCACCCTCGTCGCCTCCAGGTGATCCTTTGCCTTTTTGCTCCCTTGTGGTCAAGAATACTCTGCAGCTGCTGTTTCCGCCTTTGGTATTTCGAAGGCACTTCCTTCGGGTCCTATTTGCGGCAGCCCAGCCACTGAAAAACCTTTCTGAAAACGAGGTTAATTCATTGCAGCTCCGTGGATACGGCGCTACGCAAGGTGATCATGACCGTGCTGCTGCTGACAGCAATTTATGTGCTCTGCTGGTCGCCCTACTGGGTGTCGATGTTCGCCCACAACATCTTCGCGATGGAGAAGAAGAGCAGTGAGTTACTAATGATCTGAAAACGATGTCTAGCAAGCCAAGGACGGAGGGGAAGAAGGAGACATAGGGCATCTAAGCCCTAAGGCTGTTTGCTTAGCCTGAAACACTAAAGCTTTGAGTACTTGATGGAAAACACGTTAGCAGCTTTAGCATTTCCTGTGGGTGATGGCAGCAGGACTTCAGGGAAATGGGCTGCTCGAAACAAGTTCCACTTGTTTCGCACAGTGCATTCAGTGCGTCATGCTTCCTGACCCGTCATCATCTCTGTCAGGATGACGTCAGCTCATAAGAAGCGCGCTTCCACCAGAGCAATTTTTAGAATGTTGAGGCTGACCATTGCTCTGATGGCATGTGCGTATTGAGCGTCTTAAAAGTTCTAACAAACGCCAGCACTTAAACTTTCCGTAGGGCCAAAATGGCTTGCACTTTCTTTTCTTTGCACTCGCGCAAAATGTCGTCAGCTGGCGGTGACGTTGCCAAAAATGCACTTTGAAAATGGATCCCCTCACTTACTAAGGCTACTTATTGATTTTATTGAATTTTGTCACTGTATTTTTTAGAAGAAGCATTTGCGCTTGACTCACAGTTGTTACAAGAAAGCAGGCTGGAATCTTCCATTAAATTCCATTCTTGAAATCCCGTAGGGATGGAAGGCTTGGTTGGTCAGGTCGGGACACGAACCAAGAACATTTGATGCATAGTGTGCGCGACAACATGCGCCTCCTACCTCAGCGCTATCACGTGTCCATAGACGCTAGTAGACCAGGTAGCGGTATACAAATGGCAAATGGCATCCCACACAACTAGAAGGCGTGGCGCATCCCCAAAGAGCGAGTGACCAACACCACCTTTCGACCTTTATGTAGCCTTTACGTCCATCACATGCTATGCTAGCTTTCTCAATTACAGACCATGACCAGCAAGATTTTTTTAAAGATTTTCCCAATTACGATATTTCAGAATAGAGGATAATACCAGACCAAATGGTCTTGCATGATCCAGGGCTCTCGGCTCCAGATTATAGTTGTGCTCGAATGACCTATACGATAGGCATTCGAATGATTTCTATTCGAGTTTGAGTATTCGAATACGAATATTCATAAAATCGCGTTTTTGAATGTCTCTGAATTCGAATGTTCAAAAATCCCCTTTTACGAATATATTCGACTTCGAATATTCAGAAAACAGTCTTTTCGAATATATTAGAATTCCAATGTTCGAAATTTGATAGTATAGTTGATAGTATAGTTGATAGTATAGTTGTGCTCTCGAATTTTTTCGAATGATCGAAACCATTCGATCATTCGAAAAAAATTCGAGAGCACAACTATACTTCAGATCCAGGCCCTTGCAAGATCCAGTGGCTTTCTTTGGAGCACCACCATGAAGGTCTAGAAGAGGAAGCCTCACCGTCAGACTTTATATTTCTACTGTCAAATCTCTGATTAGGTCCAAATTCTGTACCTATAGAAACCTACGTGACTTCAAGAAAATTAAAGGTTATAATAAGGATATCCTAGGATTGTCTGTTCAAGTCTTTCAAAATTTAATTGTACGCAATATGTCATCTTTACTAAACAAATTGATTGTTAAAATTTGGCAATTTAGAAAATAAATTAAACAATTTGAAGGGTAGAAGAAGAAGAATTTAAAAACATAATGAATATTAATACTTAGCAGAGTTAAACGATGTGTAATTATATGCTCCTCTTCTTCACTGAAGCGCCATGGGGCATAGAACAAAAGTTCGGATGAAGAAAGTGGCGAAACGAACCTTGTTCATTCCATATTAATGAATTGGCCTGTCATATCTTCTTTGATCTTGTCTACTCTTCCCTCTTGTTTTCATACAACTATTTCTCCCCTTTTCTTTCACTTTCAGTCGAATATGAAGGATGACGAGCTGTCTGAAAATGATAATAAGTTTCCCTTTTGCTTTTTATGTAGGGAAGCTTTTGTTTAATTCACGATTTTGTGGCTTCATTTTCGCCCAATATTCACGTGTGTCTATGTTGGACATAAATAAATAAATAGCTTCGGTTGAGCGAAGAATGTTGCGTAAGAGTTGAATTTCGATCATCTTGCATCCTCCCGCCTTCACAACACCTACGAATGCGGTCCTTATCGTCTTCTAAAAATGAGCTAAAGGTCTGGAGCCTCATTCCCTGCTACTCATTCAGTCGGTACCGTTCGTATCCCATGTCACGCAAAAGACTTGTTCAAAGCGCATCTCGGGATATGAACGAAGTGTTTGTTGTTGATTTTTCATTTTGAAGTGATCAGTTGTACAGCATTGGTCAGTTCCAAATTCTCCTGCTGGCGGGCGAAGAACAACGCATATGGTAGCCATGAGATATCAAATAGAACCGGATATCCGTGTCAATATTTACGAGAGTACGTAGTGCATGATAAATTGCGACCTGGACGCCCACAATGTACACTTATCGTTAGATGGAGAAAGAAATGTGCCTTAAAGCGAGGGTTGAGTCTTATGGTTAGTTCAAAGTTGAGAAACAAGGATGAATGGAGCCAACTAGCGCTTCAATTCTTGAAATCTTCGAGACGTTTGCTCATAAGTCGACGATTATTTTTCCTGTTCGGAACCATTCTAGTGGGGTCGTATTCCGTTATCAGCAAGTTTTTAAAAGCTTCCATCACGGGTTGTTGCCGGTCTGACATTTTCCTCTCTTCTCGATCATCTTTTGCTTGGACTCAGCTTACACGACAAAAACGTTTTGTCAAATCATGGAGGATATTCTAACCTCGTTCCCGGGAAACCACGAAAAAAAAAATCGTAGCTAGAGGTGATCGCATTGGGACACTTGAACCGATTCGGTCCACTTGGCGAGAAATCTCCTTCATCTGCCAACTTGTTTCAAGCGCATGAATAGCACTACCTTTACATTCCATGATTGTAATTGCTTATTTTGTTTGGTTGGTTCGTTTTGCCTAACTAGTTTAATCGTTTCCCTTCGTTCTGTCCCTTGCGTTCTTTCTCTTGTTGTTGAGCTATGGATCACTTAAATTTAGCGTGTCCTTCATGGGCACATAAATAAATAAATAAATAAATAAATAAAATGTGTTCTTTCTTAGGCCAATGTGCCTTTCCCCGGAGTTAAATTTCTCTATAGGTACCGAATTACTTAATTACTTGTACCGCCTAGTCCTCTATTCTGTTGGAGAACACTCTTAGGAATATAAGTAGTGTGAGTAGAGGATGTATGTTTGTACCAATTTGAAGTATTTCAGCTGTGTGGCTTTATCAACTGGTGAGTACACTACAATTATGACTTCTCTTTCAGTGATCATCGTCTCGTACTTCATCCACCTGCTTCCATACGTCAGCTGTGTCGCCTACCCGCTCATTTTCACGTTGCTCAATAGAGGTTAGTGTTTGTTTCTTCGAATAGGCTCCCCACCTTTTCCGTCGTCGTCATGCTTAGATAGGCTAGCCCCTAAAATTGTGGAGTTACTGAGAGATTCTCGTGTCCTACGCGTATGTTCACGTAATTATCTTGAAACAATTGGCAATCCTTTCTGAAAAGACATTGGAAAATGTTACACATTTGCTTGATAGTAGAAGAGGCAGGAGGTTCCATTTTTCTAATTTTCTGCCAGTAAAAAACGAAAGATTTTCACATAATAGCTCTCCCTTTTTTGAGCCACTCAGATAGGAGGAATGTCAACTGTGTCCACTGTGTCCTAAAGGCTCCTCACAGAGGAAAACATGACGGCGTACTACCATCCATCAACTGTTCCTACAACAGCCCTCTGCTTCTCCTTCAGAATCATTGAAGATCACTTATTGAAACTGGTCGTTGTTCGGCTCTACATTTAGCTGCAATGCACGCCTGGTAAAACGCGTCTTTGAGGCGGCATTTTCAAGACCTCGTACGTGTCTGAAGTCAGATTTGTTTCTTCCAGTCGTTACCGAGTGTTATATTTACAGGTATCCGATCCGCGCATGCGAAGATTGTCCAGGACCAGCGCAGAAGATTCCGCAGTCTTACCGACGAAGCCGGCAGTCAAATCCGCAATGCATTACGGTAAGCTCTTCCTCATCACAATATGTACAAATGGTAATAAAGATTCTGGCGCAGATATAACTGAAAATTCTCTCCACGTATAAAAATAAAGGATAAAAAGGACGGCGTTGATCAATCCCTTTTGGGATGCGCCACGCATTCTACTTATACGGGATATCGTCGAGGCGTTTTTGAATGCGCATTTGGCCATACAATGACTTGCGGTGGCCAGCCGATGAACAAGTCAGCGCTCTATACTTCCCAGACAAGTCTGGTACCAATTCACCGACCGCGGAGGGATGGAAGGCTTGGTTGGCCTGGGCGGGAAATCCGAACCAGGAACCTGGTATCGGTTGCACGCGACAGTTGGCGCCTCCTCCGACTGCGCTACATGCGCCTACTGCGCTACACGCACCTTCACTACGTATACCAAGTGTAATTTAATAAATGACGAATGACGGAGATTAACGTTTGTGTAGTTACTGGCGTTAATGAAGTAAAAAGTTGAAATATGAAAATCTTGATTGGGACTCAGCATCTTGTTTTTGGGAATTGTGGAAGGAGGTTGAAGACTATTTCGATAGCAGATTTGGATAGCAGAGGCCACTTGGTGGACAACTCAGTATTTTTCCTCCTCAGGAGATTCCGATACCGATTCTCCGCTCTGGAGAGATGGCCTAGACAAAAACCGGCCCATCCATCGGTTCGTCGTGCTAGGAAGAGCATATCTCGTCTGCTTTTTTACAGCTCTTGGTGGGATAAAGGACTTATTTGTGCATAAATTACCCATTACAAGTCATTGCGAAGCAAAAGCAGAGCTTGGTTGCCCTGTTCATAGTATCCTTCACTAGAGAGGGAGAGGCAGGTGTTATTCGCAACCTGCTCAGGAGCATGGTCAGTGGCTCAGGTGAAAAAGAAGATCGTACTTCAGTGGCCTGCCGAACAAAACGTCATCGACGATCCGGTCTCGCGTGTCTTCTGTCTTCGAAGAGCGTCGAAAGGGTGACAAGTCGGACAACAATCTCTCTGAGCTGATCCGGGTAAGTGAAGTGATGCCTTTGAAATTTTCAGTCATTGTCCTTCAATCCGTTGGAGATCCTAAGACCCTATTATTACTTGCCATGCCACAGACAAGTAATAATAGGGTCTTAGGATCTCCAATGCATTGGTGATGCCAAGCCATTGGTGATGCCATTTCGTTCCTCACAGGGTTTTCGGAGATTCTCAAAGTGGCATAGATATAGGATTGTCGCTCGAATGATGTTATTACGTGACACACTTCCAAAACTAATAGAAAACGTTTTAAAGGGATCACACATGGTTAGCATTTAACGAGAGCTTCCCCAATAAGACAAGCAGGTTTAATGTCCTGCGGCGGGCCTCTGGTCGGCGAAGGTTAGTCTGGTACACATCTTGCCAGAGGTTAAAAACTAGGTTGAAAAGCGTGCACTGCACCCAAAATGCACTCTACACTGATAAGAACTCTAGAATCGCAACTAGCAATGCGTAAGTCCCACCTCCAACCCGATCCTTGATCACTCTAGTGCAAGTCCGCCGCACTATCCACTCCGTCACCCGATCGCTGTAGATGTGTAATACATATGCCTCCCCCGAATGTGCCTTCTCGCTTCTATTAGGAATTTGCCAAATCCCACGTTTTAGCAATGAGTGAAGCTCCAAACCTTTTGGAGAATAATTCCTGAGCTCAACAAGGTTATTTCAGGCGTCGGTCTTGCGTTATCCACCCGCACTGAAGCGGGTTTTTGCCAATTTTCACCTACCCAGAGGTCCGCATTAAATTTGGAATCCACTGCGACGCTTCGCACCCAGGGCCCTACAATGCTACATAGCTCGCTCAGAGAATCTCCACGATCTCTTCGCTAACCTTCGTCGTTAGCGATCCTCCGTTCAGTAGCGGCGCTGTCCAAGATTTCCGAGGCGATCGGTCGGGCAAATTTCATTGTCACTGCTTTGCCTCTACAATTTCGCTCACTCCAGATACTTTACAATTTTAACGAAAACCAGTGAGAGTCAGCGCGCGCTAAAATAATGTTAGCAAAGACCGATAATGTCCGGAGTTTTTGTGGTGTAACTTCAAATGGTCATAAACCGTACTGTTATAACATTTTTACATCATATTGTACTCGGTGAGATTTCTGCCGTGGAAGCTTTCTAAGATATTCAAGAAAATATTGCTGGAACAGATGGCTATGCAAGATAGCAGATAATCTATCTATCTATCTATCTATCTATCTATCTATCTATCTATCTATCTATCTATCTATCTATCTATCTATCTATCTATCTATCTATCTATCTATCTATCTATCTATCTATCTATCTATCTATCTATCTATCTATCTATCTATCTATCTATCTATCTATCTATCTATCTATCTATCTATCTATCTATCTATCTATCTATCTATCTATCTATCTATCTATCTATCTATCTATCTATCTATCTATCTATCTATCTATCTATCTATCTATCTATCTATCTATCTATCTATCTATCTATCTATCTATCTATCTATCTATCTATCTATCTATCTATCTATCTATCTATCTATCTATCTATCTATCTATCTATCTATCTATCTATCTATCTATCTATCTATCTATCTATCTATCTATCTATCTATCTATCTATCTATCTATCTATCTATCTTCTACCATATATAATTGAGTTAGTGGTCGATGACGTTTGAGTGATCTAAGCTAACCTAAGTGAGTTGCTGCAGATGGGAAGCGCAGCCCTTTACTGCTTAACACAACAGCACCTATGCGCGTTTCTGAGCGTCCAGAATCAGAAGCCGACTTTGTGCCATTAGCATGAGAAGACCACTGAGGGGATAAGACTAGAAGGAGAAGACTTCGAGGGTGGCAAACCGACAGCGACCAGGAGGGAGCGACTCGGAGAAGGCATCGGGATGGGGGGAGGGTCGATAGGAGAAACAATGATGCAGGCCAGGAGGTGGCATCAAGAAGGGGTTACGCAATAATGAGGGACCAGTAGGCAGTTAATAAGTTACTAATCAGTGAGGGGGGGGGGCTGTAAGGAGGATCAGCAAGGGGATCAATTACCATTAAGAGAGACCGGATTTAGAAGATGTGACACCGATGTCGCGCAATGGACATTCGCCCCCCGTCGTCGTGTCGTGAGCGTGGGGGGGGGGGGGTGGTGCTATTTAATTGGGGTAGAATAGTGAGGAGGATCCCGAGGAGGAGGGATCTACCTGAAAGTGGGGCCCTGGAGGCGGGACCAGGACGGGGAGCCAACAAGAAGGGAGCCGTAAGGGAATTCATACGGAGAACGAGGAATCTTCCATATGCATAGCCTCTTCATGCTCGACACAGCGGCGACTGCACGCACTTCTGAGCTTCTGGATCCAGAAGACGGTCCCCCTAGTCGTGCAGCCAGCGTCCTGATTCTGAACCGTTAATATGGGAGGACCACTAAGGGGGTGGTGGAGAAGGGCAGCAAGGGGGACCTCTAAGGTGGATCACGAGAGCGACCAGGAAGGAAAGGAACAACCTGGAGGACTTGGCCAGGACGGGGAATCCAGCGAAAAGAGACTGGGGTCAATAGTGGAAACAAAGAAGGGGCCAGGAGTTGGGACCAGGAAGGTGGGAAACTAAAGAGATGCGGGGAAGATCAGTAAGGGGGGACCAGGAATAAGATCCAGTAAGAAGAAACGAAGGAGGAGGAACCTGACTTCGGAAGACATGTCAACAATATCTGGAAACGCTAGCTGTTGAGCATGAGAACGGTTGTGGAGGAGCAACCTGAGGAACAAAAGTACTGCGCAGAACCATCCAATGACGTTACTGGCCGGTCCGGAGAGAATGTCTATGAAGAGGGCGACGAAGTGGCGAACGGTTTGATGCCGATAAAGCACGCACCAGGTCCTAGATGTTAACGAATTTTATGTTTTACAAAACTACTTTCCATAGGTCAGTGATGCTGCAAAGTTGCGCGAAGCGCGCAAGCACGAGATACGCCGTTAGGCGTGTCGGAACACTTGTGCAGATAATATTTCAAATGAAACCACTGAAACATCTTTCAGAATGGCTCTAGATAAGCCTTCCCTAGAATCCCTCTCATTATAGTCACAGTCGTTGGTGTTGTTTTCAATTTCACGTAACAGGTTCCTCCCCGAAAGGTCGAAAAAATGATGACGAGACGAAGAAGTTCTCCAAAGTGAGAGGTCCTATTTCAGCCCTCGTCGCAGCTGCAGGTTACCCCAGAAGTTAGTCGATGCGATCCTTCAGTGAACTTCAAGGACTCGGTGTCCTCCATGGATCACAACGACTCCGAGACGTTGCTATAGCCTCCGCTCGTGTGTGTCGCTCCCATCGCTGAGGAGTCCGCCTAACAGTGATCTCCTTCAATATCTTCTCCAAGCTTACGTATTCTCATGCATTCCGTCGTCTGCTTTCATATCCATCATCGCTTTTGGCACAGTTGTTCTCGTCTTCTCCATCTAGCAGCACAAACATGAGCTGTAGTCATTAGTGCTTATGTTCTGCGACGGTTCGGGTACAGGCAGCCTTCTAAGATTCGAAGGTTTTAGTGTTGTCTGCTGCTACGGGTTTTATTGTACACGTTATGCTGATAAATATTAAAAAACAATAATGTTGAGCCGATGCTTGGCTTTGTTTCAAAATTAACAAGGCTCCTTAAGTACCAAAGAAAAATCAAATTAGTAAGGCTTTTTAGGCCTCGCAAGTCCTGGAATGAGGTGACGTTGTTGGGGCACTCATTAGGATATAGAATCACTCGAGCACCACCTACATATGTAGACGTTGCTTGGATGCGAAAAAGTACGATTTACGTTGACAAGAACTATTACAGAGGAAAGACCGGACATGGCCTGAAAATGAACAGGGAAGAAAATGCGAATCAGCTCCTAGTAGTGCACCATAACCATTCGGAAATGCTATTAAAATGGCAATGGTCGGCGTTAATTAGTAGCTCCACGGGATGCGCCACGCATCCTACTTTTGTGGGATATGTAGAGAGTATTAGTAGAATGGGCTCAAGAAGCTAGTCGTTAGGATTTATTGAAGAGTGGCGGCACGACTTTAATCGATTTTCATGTATTATTCTTGCATTTTCTGCATTATTGCAGTAACGTCCCTTAAAGATTGGTCTACACATAACTTGCGACGGCCGACCGATGGACAAGTCAGTACCCTTTCTTGATAAATCTGGCACCAACTCACCGACTCCGAAGGCATGGAAGGCCTTTTTGATCTGGGAGGAAATCCGAACCAAGGACTTCGAATCACAGCGCATGCGACAGCGTGCGCAACCTCCGACTCCGCTATTACGCGCACTGTACGACATCAGGCAATACGATGGGTAGCACGATGAAATTGGGGCAGTCAGCGCAGCATCTCCCAGAAGGTCTGGATCTCTAGAAATCTAAGTAGATTGGCATTGTATACGAGGAGTCGCAGAAATGGGGATGGCCCATCAACCGAAATATCACCGAAGTGGAAGTCGGCTTTGGCAAAGCTAAGTATTACAGTATGTGCAATTTTATATATACATATATATGCATTTATATATACAATTTTTCCCCATATCAAAACGAGCGTCTTTCAAGTTAAATTAGGTAATCTTTAAAAAGGTCGAAATAAATTACTGTCCTAAAAATATTGAAGAATACCGTTTCTGAAATCTCGTAATTCGCTTGCCCTGAAAAGTGAACACAGTTTTTGACATTGTTAAACATTTTGTTTTTTAGGACGAATAAGGATTCTAAATTTACTATAAACCGCAGAAAAGCAGCATCTTCAAATTATATTTTATCTGCATGTCCAGCATCTCTTTCTTTCGCTTCAGCAAGGAGGCGTACTGCACGATACGTTTGCTGCCTAGAACCATGTACTAAATTATGGGAGCATTTCTAACTATTCTAGAGTTTCTAACTATTCCTCTGTATGATCGTATAATCTGAGCGAATCTTTTTAAGGGTTTCTCCTCTAGTTCAAGTTAAATAGAGTGAAGTTCAAATAGTATTCCCTTTTGTAAAAAGCAAATCATGGGCAGTAGCACAAAATGGTTTGCGAAACATTTTGGAAACAACGAGTTTTCACGAAACATCGCGATGTTTCTACGTAAGATTTAAGCGGTGAATTTGGAATATGAATAAATGTCACGATATCATTAGAAATTTTGTATTGAGTTGTCCGGAATGTTTTTAGACTAATTGCATGGTAAGATTCAAAACATCGTATCTTTGCCAGTTGAAGTTGTGGGCGGGTCGGACTTGGAGATTTGTGTTTCACGTCCTGTATATGTAACTATCAGCAGCATGTGATACCTTATCGTCTCCTGCTCCCAGTCGAGCCTTCGCATTAGACGACAAGAAGTTGCTCTACCGACCAACTATCCTTCTACAGTACCGCTCCGGCCGGTACGTGAACAAGGCCTATCGCCTTCTGCAGGAGAAAGTGAAGGAGAAAGCCCCCTCTCGGGCGACATTCTTCAATTGGTACCGCAAGTTCGGGAACGGTGACGAGTCGCTCGAGTATTCCCGACACACAGGTCGACCACATCCGCAGAACAGACAGCTCGTCCTCGCCACCTGCAGTGCTCGACCTGATCTTTCTGTACGCAAACTCTCAGGTTTTATAAATACTACTAAGTCCACAGCACACGATGCTCTTCGTCCTTTGACGTCTCAGGACGAACGGAAGCGTGTTGATATCTGCACTTCTCTCTTCAACCGCCTCCGTACATTTGTTTGGATCGACTCGATCGTCACTATGGACGAAAAGTATTGCATCTACGACAATTTGGTGCGTCGCTAGCACTGGGTGGACTTCGATGAGTTGCCCCAACCACAGCCGAAACGAAAAAAATAGTTCCTTTTCTTCTAGTGCGACATCAATGGCACACTTTTCTGGGAATTGGTTCCTACCGGTTCCATGATAGACTAGAGCATGTTCTGCGCTCAGCTGGAGAAAATCAGCGAAATCCTTCGTAAACGCAATCCCAGAAGAGGAAAAATTCTTCTTCCCATGGGTAACGCCAGACCACACAGCAAAGAATACACAGAAGAATTTGGAGGAACTTGGAGTTGAACTGGTACCTCATCCGCCGTACTCATCTGATTTTGGACCCAGTGACTACCACATTTTCCGGTCGCTGCAGCCTTTCTTAGCTGGAAAAAAAGTTCGCAAATCGGGAGGAAGTCAAAAATGGAGTCAACAACTTCTCGCTGTTCAAGTCTCCGGAGTTCTTCGCTCGTGGTATTCGCTCTCTACCGGAAAGATGGCAATATGTGATAGATCATAATAATGAATATTTTATTGAATGATAGTGGTTGTTAATAAAGTTATTAACTATACAATGTTCTCCGACATTAGTCTAAAAACTTTTCGGACAACCTAATACTTTATTAGGTTATGTACAGGGTATACGTTTTATTGTTGTTGTTGTAGTCGCTGCAGTTGTCGTTGGTGATGTTGTCTGATTTCATACGAATATACCGTGTAAAACATAATGTTAATACGAATAGTAACAATAGACAGCTTGCCCATTTTGGCCTTTCACGTGACCTCACAAAAATGCCAGACGTCAACATTACCGCTAGATTACCCGTGTCTGGGATTTACTGCACTATTACTCCGCATTAAGCAGTTCCTCGGAAAACTTGTCGACAACACAATGCCATAGTATTTGTTGAAGACATGAACAATGACATTGGCGATGAGTGGTATTGTCGCCTAATGCTTCATTCACGTCGCCCATATCTAACTGTCACGGCTCTCCACACAACATATAGAAAATCAACCGACTAATCGTCTTATACTTGTACTAGAGGTGAAGACGCTTGCACTTTTGCTTATAAAAAATCAGCTTATAGTAGTGTCACAGAATGCTGTGTTGATCAGGAACAACGATAAAATTGCAGCTCTAGAGGAAAGCATCGATACCGATAGAAGGTTGTAGAGAAGCTAATCCATGAAGTATTTGCATTTTCATGTATCTACACTCAACTTTTGAAAACGAATAGCATATGGATTGTACGAAAACAGAAGTGTGGAATTAAAAGTGTTTAAAATCAACAGTTAAAAAGAAACTAAGAAGAGGAAAGACAGTCATACTAGGCGCTAGATGGTAGAACGCTGCAAGGCGTTTGGAAATGCATAGCAAATAGGAGGCTAACTAAACTGGATAACAAACCAGAGCCAGAGCAGAAACACTTCGAGACTCCAAATGCGTCTGAAATAACCGCAGACGGAACTGTCTTTAGACAACGTCACCAGCGGCTGAGATTAATGGTGAGGCTATCTTCATCAACTTTCTTATTTCTTTCTCTTTCTTAATCCGCAATCATTCAAAGGGTGTAGCAAACTTGTAGATAAAGCTTGCAACCAAGGGGGATCCTGACAGAAGACGAATTTGTCATTTGAGAATTGTCTTCCTTATGTTGAAATCCTTTACCCCTTTCTTCGTGACCGCTATGTATGTTGAGATAGTGAAAAACAAAGCATTGTAGCTCCTAGCTTCCCTCCTCTTAAAATTCCACATTGTAAGTTGTTACTGCTGGTAATATGTATATTGTGAGTGCACCACGAGGTTTTTAGGTGGACGCCTTTATTCAGCAGGGCGTGACACTTCGACCTTCCGTAGTTTTCAGAGGTTTAAATGTGGTGTAAAGGTGGCTTAAATTTGCGCTCTATACCACCAACAAGGGCACGTGTAGCGCAGTCGGAGGCTGTCGCGTGCACCCGATACCAGGTTCCTGGTTCGGATTTCCCGCCAGCCAAGCCTTCCATCACCCCGGGGTCGCTGAATTGGTACCAAACTTGTCTGGGAAGGACAAAGCGCTGACTTGTTCATCGGCTGACCACCGCAAGTCATTGTATGGCCAAATACGCATTCAAGTCGCCTCCACGACATCCCGTAGAAGTAGAATGCGTGGCGCATCCCAAAAGGGATTGAGTAACGCCGTCCTTTATCCTTTATCCTTTTACCACCAACATCTTCAACTACTCTAGCATTTTCGACCCACATCTACAGGGCGCGTGTAGCGCAGCGGGCGCGTGTAGCGCAGTCGGAGGAGGTGCGACTGTCGCGTGCACCCGATACCAAGTTCCTGGTTCGGATTTCCCGCCCAGGCCAACCAAGCCTTCCATCCCTCCGGGGTCGGTGAATTGGTACCAGACTTGTCTGGGAAGGATAGAGCGCTGACTTGTTCATCGGCTGGCCACCGCAAGTCATTGTATGGCCAAATACGCATTCATGTCGCCTCCACGACATCCCGTAGAAGTAGAATGCGCTGGCGCATCCCAAAAGGGATTGAGTAACGCCGTCCTTTATCCTTATCCTTATCTACAAGCGTCCCGAAGGGACCAGGGGGATGAGCACATCTTGGACGTTCGTTAAGGGCATATGTTCGCTGTGCATGATGACCAGTTAGGGTGAATGAACCGCACTGTGCGGATATCGCTCCTTGGTCATCCTACAGTTCACAGTGAGGCACAAATGGCAAGAAGTCGCTTTTTGCGGCTAGACACTCACTTCGGTTGTTCATTAGTGGATTTCTTGTAAATGTCCAAAATGCTTCCAAGCGTAACACTTGCCGTGTTGAGATATCGCCCTCAATGGCCAATATTATGCATTCCACCTTATAGTCTTCACTCCAAGTGCATCAATTCTACACAGGTTTGCCAAGCGAGCTGGATCACAGTCCACGTCGTTTGCTGGCTAGGTGTTCTCTGACGCACACCGCCTGAGCTTTTTCCGTTTCCCCATACTTCGCGCTACAGCTCAATCACTCGACCTGATAAATTTATCCGATCTTTAAGCAATTTCCTGCCTATCTTTGGGCAAATAACGGAGCTTTCCGATATGCACTGCTTATCGATTTCAGAACAGCTCTGTTTGAAGTGGTCTCCAGGAATGTTCACCAAGACGACATCGTCCAGCGGTAGTAAGAACGCTTTGAATATAAGCGATAACTTAGTTGAAGAAAAATCGAGGGTTAGAACGAGAGGCATCTTATCCACATGGATTATTGTCAGATCGTCGTTGGTGACCTTGTACACCGCGTAATCATTCGGGACAACTATAAATATTTGCAGCTAGTCGCAGTGGATCTTGTCGTTCGTTAGGTCCCGTACACTTCCTTACTATCGTTCAAAACACGCTGCTTACAACAGCTCGCTTCACAAAAGTAGGATGCGCGGACCTGGCGTGAATCAGGATGTTCTTAGAGTTTGGTTTGCAGTACCAACTTTCCCGCCGGACACTTTGATTTGCGTGTTGAGATTGAGAGCCAATCATTATTATTCGTTGCTTCCGGAGTGAACTTAATGCGCTGGGATTGCTTGTTCAGTTACCTGAAACACTCGTCCATTGGACCGTGTTAGTGTTCCGATAAAGCAATCATCTATGCATCTGCTCATCATCTCATCTGAGCGGGGAAGTACCGCTGCACAATCCTACCGATAAATCCCACAACTCTCATAAGCCGTAGTGATAAGCCTGCTGTAACAAAATGCCTTTTTTATTATACTTACTTTGATACTTTGATGGTCCTTTGTCGGCTGGAGGTCTTCTCAGCGGGGACCACAACTCTTCCAGACCGCTCGATCTCTGGCTGCTTGCATCCAGTGAGGCAGACTCCGCTCTCTGAAAGATCTTGAGAATGAGTCTGCCCATCGCGTTGACGGTCGTCCCAGTGGTCTCTTATGGTCTCTCGGGAGCCATTCTGTGACACGGAGACTCCATCTGTCGTCCTTTCGTCGAAGCAGGTGTCCGGCCCAGCGATATTTGGACTTCTTCATGTACTGCAGCGGGTCTGCTAATTGCGACTTCTCCTGTAGCTCCGAGCTTCGTAGGCCTTCTTGCCATTGCTGACGAAGGCTTGTCCTTAGAAGACATCTCTCCAGTGCACGATGCGTAGTTTGCATCGCTCTGGCGATTGTCTTGTTGTCGGGCCAGGTTTCCGTCGCGTAACACATCGCAGGCAGTACAGAGGCGTTGAATATCGAGGCCCTGAGGCCGGCATCCTTGACCTGATCGGTGACTTCGCGAATCGAACTGAAGGCTGCCCATGCTGCGCGTCTCCGCGGGCGATTTCAAGAGCGAGGTCGTTATCCATGTTCAGCTCTCTTCCCAGATAGTCGTAGGAGTCGACCTGTTGTAGAGCTACTCCATTTAACCTTACGATTCCCGTGTCACACCACTGGTTGACCATCAACTGCGTTGTGGACATATTCATGTCCAATCCAATCTTCATACCTGCCACATTGAGCTCGTTCAGCATTTCCTCGACTTCTGCCGTGCTGGTAGAGATGAGAACAATATCGTCGGCGAAGCGAAGGTTGCTGATCCGTTTACCGTCGGCAAGGTAGCCTTTATCGTCCCAGTTCAAGTCCTTCATGGCATCCTGGAGTGCCGCTGTGAATAGCTTGGGAGAAATCGTGTCTCCCTGCCGTACTCCCTTTTCTTATCATACTAGTAAAATTTAGTTCACCTTCAAACAGGAGAATAGAATGTTAAGCTGTGCCTCTAAAAAAGTTGAAGGTGAAAATATTATAGAAATCAGTTGCAAGCAGATATATGATGAGAACCCGTGTTCTTGACAATTTCCTTTAACTTTTTCTAAAGATTCAATACATGTTCTTTACGCCTCAAGTGGCTGTTGATGATGTTGCACGATGTTATCACGATCTTTTCTGCGATCAAAGCTCTAGCACCAGACGACTGTCGAATCCGCAACCCTGCTTACCGGGCAGAATGCTACGCTTTTTTTATTTTTCTAAACAGTTCAATTTCGAATGGCGGCGCTGAAGCCCGTTTAACCATCGATTCCACGACGTAGATAATGGCTGGTAAATGATTAAAACCGAATCGCAGGCAAGATCTAGCGATAACAACCACTCTAAAAGACTAAGTGACGTTGTGTGGGTTGCAGGGCCGTTCCAGTGTGATCCCCGTCGAACAACCTCGCCACGTTACCTACGGGTCTACCTTTAGCGCAACCCGCAGATCCTTCCTAGATCCTACCCTGGAGCCTGCGCTCACGAGAGCGGTGGCTCGGTCGGTACTTGCGATAACCTCTTACTGATGCTTCTGCGCGTCCTGTCCTGGTCGTCCTGGGGTCCTCCACTGGTCAAGTCGATGTCCCAATGGCGTGGAGATTGCGCTGGATGATGGAGCACCGGAGCGAAGAGCAGACCGACCGCTTGCTACGACGACGAAGCCGAAGACTGCCGGGCTCGCGCGGGAAGGAGTTTATAGTGCGTCGCTGCGCGTGCACGCGACCGGATGCTCTCCTCGTCGGGACGTGAGCGTCTCATAGCGGGTGTTTAATTGAAGAGTCGTGATGGAGCGTGGCGAACGTCACTACAGTGTCTTCCTGCGGTTGATTCGCAGTTTTGTCACTTTCCTGGCTTGTTTAGCTCACCAGGTATCGCCGCATTGCAACAGGTTTGACTTATTTATTTGAACCCAATCCAATTAAGAGCATGTATATATGCATGGAAACAGAACTGATAAAAAAAGAAATTGGACTTAATGAACTGAAATTAGAAACTCAAAGTTCTGAAAAGGCCAGGATTCCTCCTTTGATCATGAGTGAGTAAATAAGAAAGGGCTAGCAGGAGTGGACCAGTAAGAAAGGAAGCAGTGGGTAGAAGAGGCATTCAGAAAATTTATAACATAACGGTAACGCTGGCTAAGATACTACTGCAAACGGGAGCCAGGGAAGGCCCTGCATATCAAGGGCCCTTAGAACGATGATACGTACCCATGGCAATACCGTTAGGAGGTCCCAGGCTATCTTGAGAAGAGTACGACTCGCCCGCTCGCCCTGTGGCAACACTTCCCAACAGCAATGGTAAGGAGCGGTGGAAAAGTTGAACTGTCGTCTTCCATCCTGGGTAGCGGTCAGCGAGCTTTCAAGAGGAAAAGACGAAGAACGTACGACCCCGTGCCCGTCAATTCGACTCCACTGTTCTTCCTGCCCTAACACACGCCTCAGAGACCTGGGCTATACGAAAGCAGGATGAACACGCAATCAGCGTCGCGCAGCATGGAATCGAGAGGACAATACTCGGAGTGACACGATTCACGCAAGTGGGAGAAGACTTCCCGAGTTCCGAGCTACGTTGACGTTCGAAGATCAGGGACGCTTTCGCATGGGCAAAGTTATTTATTTATTTATTTATTTATTTATTTATTTATTTATTTATTTATTTATTATTTATTACGTGGGTATAAGACACAAGTGTGACAGAGAAGCAAAACAAAAACAAAACCATTAACCACATGACCTAGTACTTGAGTAGTGCATTTGTGGCTATACGCTTGAACGCAGCGGATGCATGGGGTGAGGCAGGAACACCGAACCTGAGTGCTACGAAAGCAGAAGCCGCTCGACAGGTGAAAGACCTAGCCCTCAGGTTGGTGCTGGCTCTGGCAAAAGTTAATTTCATGGAGCCGCCTCGAGTTCTGGACGGTGTGACGGAGTAACATTCTGACACAGAACAGCGTTCCCTCCCTGTGAGCATTTTAAGAAATGTGCAAAAATCCTTCAACTTTCGGCGCGATTCCAGAGTGTGAAGACCCAAATAAGCATTTCTAATACTAGCCCGTGGGATTCTAGAATAGAGAAATCCTCCGGTTCTACGTAAAACTCTCCTTGTAAAACTTTTTTGAACCTTTTCTAGCAAGGCCACATCTCTCTTTTTACGAGGCGAGAACACAACATATCCGAATTCGACAATAGGTCTGATATATATCTTATACGCCATTGTCAACAATCTTCTATCATTCGTTACTAAGGCTTTGAAAATTTGAAACAACTTTGTCAACCCCTTGCGACATATTAGCTTCACATGTTCTGAAAAGTCCAACTTCTCGTCGGAAACGAAGCCTAAGTCTTTTACCCAACTTACTTTCCCGATGCATTGCCCATCGATACAGTGATCTAAGGCAGCTGACGAAGTCCCAATTCTCATGCGCACTCTCTTCTCCGGAGCCAAAGGAAGACGCCAACGTCTGGACCAGTCCTTGATTAGATCAATCCCGAAGGTTATCGAAGATTAGGTGGGCCGGCCACGTAATGCACTTGGCAGTCATCCACTGGATGAGAGACGTCACGGACTGGATTCCGCGGGATGTCAAGAGAATACCAGGACTCCCACCAATGCGTTGGTCGGACTTTTTCGTGAAAGCCCTGAACGAACGGCATGACTTCGTGCCCCTCGTGCGAGGAGAATCCATTGGAGCACTTAGGCACGAAACAGGGACGAATGGAGACGCTGCTGGCACTCGCATAGCAACTCGATAATCAACGAGACAGGTCATACAGGTGCATGTAACGATAATAGGTACCCCCTTGAATATGAAAATTTTCATACTTCAACTTTCTTAGGGAGAATGCTTTTAAGACATGCACCTGTACAGAGCACTTCCGGATGTAAAAAAATAGAAAAGGCAGCGAAAAGTTTAAACTTGACAACTGCTTGACATTTACTCCAGCTTGAAGTAAAAATTTCTCGCTAACACCTCACCTCTCTACTTCCGCCCAAGCACTCTGTAGCTCGGGTGAGGAAGATTATTTTCTGACTGTCCCTTTAGATGCTCATTTGTTTAGCACAGATTGCGGCGCTTTTCATACCGAGCGAAGGGAAACGAAGCCCTGAAGCGTCGCTCCATGGCCAACATGTAGGAGAGAGGCGCGTGCGGCAATTGCAGGGCCGTACGAAACCGGAAATGGTGTCAGCCCCTCTGACCGACCTCTTTTTCCGCGGTCACTGCTCAACTGCATCCTCAACGCAACCGCGCTCATCGTCCAGCCGTGCCGTTCACGGTGTGATTTCTAAAGTGCTGTAGGATCTCGTGGAAAGCTGTTAGGAAAAGATTGCTATACTTCAGCTTAACCGCCTTTTTCAGAGCCTGGAGAAGACAAAAGGAGTTCAAAACAAGAACATGGTATATTTTTGAGATGGTTTTGCGCGATGAGTTACGGTCTCGTCTTAACGACGTCTCAACGAATTCATAGTCTCTGAGTACAGCCACCTTCCCAAAGCAAACAGAGATGTCCTTACCTCCCTGACCTTGAAAGTTGGGAATCAGAATTCAAAATGTTCAGCCTTATACCTCAGCAATGCCTCAGCATTCAAAATGTTATGAAGTTTTAAACTCAAATACTCATATCCGGACTCACATCATTGAGTATAACAGATAATTGCGTTTAAAACCTCATCACATTCTGAATACTACCTTTCCAACGATTTAAAAAATATGTTGAGTGCCACCCAAGCTGACTAATGTTTTGAAAGTTGGTTCAGTTGCAGTTATGAAGCTCCACGCCTCATGTCCATTATTTTGATTTACCGCCGGATTCAACTATCGTTTAATGAATTTCTAATGTTTGCCAAAAAGCTCGGTTTACATATGTTCTTTCCTTCGTGGACTGCTGCTTCTTGAAATCGCTCTCAAGCTACAACCTCTATATTTGATGCAGCCAACGTATCTTTGGAACCACTTTGGAGATGCATGACTCCCATACATACTCTATCAAGTAGTGCAAGCATTTACTATTCGGAACTGATCATTTTGAAGTAAATGTCTTGCTCCAGGCGAGAGAAATCACCGCTCAGCAATAGTGAACCAGCGATCTCATAGTTAGTTCAAAAGTTTGGAGGGAGTCACACTTTCAATTTAAAGCCCCTTTAAACTAGAATATGTAGCTTTACAAGGATCTATCTATTCACTCGTATCACCTATCGCTGCGCCTCCATTCGTTCCTGTCGCGTGCCAGAGCGCTCCAATGAATCCTCCTCGCATAAATGGCACGAAGAGCGTTATATCGTTTGTTCAGGGCTTCACGAAGAAGTCCGACTAACTCGTTAGGGTCGCCCTGTGTTCTCTTGGCATCCAGCGGAATACAGTCGGTGACTGCTCTCGTTCAGCGGGTGGCTGCGAAGCGCATTACGAGGCCGGCCCACCTTATTTTCCACAACTTGGCCCACGCGACAGTGTCTCTGCTCTTCGAATGTCGACGTAGCTCGGAACTCGGGAGGCCTTCTGTCACTTGCGTAAGTCGTGTCACTCCGAGCATCCTCCGCTCGATTCCGCGCTCCATGACGCTGATGGCGTGTTCATCTTTATGGGGAATTCGGAGATGTTCGTTTCGTTGAGCGGGAGTCTCCGTCATCGGAAGCTCCGTTCCTCATGAATATCGCCTTCGCAAGATTCAGCTGCAGTCCAACGTTCCCACATACACGACTGAAGTCGGTGCTCGGTGTGATGGGCATGATGTCGTCAGCGAAGCAGGATGGTGCAACTGCCGGCCGTCAACCTTCACTTCCATACCTTCCTATTCTAGAATGAGCATGATGTATTCGAGGGTGTTTTCTAAGGAGCTTCGGGGATACCCTCTCGCCGAACCCCTCTCTTCACGTTGACGATTACAACGACGTAATCGTCAACGTGAAGAGAGGGGTTCGGCGAAATCTTCTGAATCCACCTTGTACAGCTCTCGAAGGACTCTGATCTACTGAGTAGGAACGACTTGAGTGAGCAGGTCTTCGACGACCGCTACAGTTTCGACGGAGTCGAATGCATTCTTCAGGTCGGGGCACAGCGGCAGCTTGTACTCTCGCGATTATGTGGTCGAGAGTACTGAATCCTCTCCAAAATTCTGCCTGATAGCATGCATGGCTGTCCTTCGTCCAGCGTTCGACTCGAGTGAACAGCTTGTAGACTACGGATAGCAGGTAGATTGGGTGATAGTTGCCAATGTCGTGCACGTCTCCCTACTTGTACAGCAAGACGGTCCTGCTGGTTTTCCACTGAGATAGAAGCTTCCACTCCGACAAGTAGCGTGAAGAGCCGCCCCAGGGCATGGATGAGCGCTGGCGGAAGGTTCTTCAGGTATTCGGGTCTGACCCTGTCGGGATCGGGTGCTGTACGTGTCTTCAGCGACGAGATGGCGTATCGGATCTCGGAAAAGAGAACAGAGGGGACGACGCATCCATCCTGTGAAAGATGACATGGGGGCAGATGAACGTGACTATCAAAGAGATCGGAGTAGAAGTCGTGGACGACCATCTCCATGGTCCTTCTGGAAGAGGTGACGGTTCCGTCAGGACGCCGGAGAGCGCTCATCTTGGTCTTGAAGTTGGCGAAGTTCCGGCGGGCATTGCTGGTGCTTAGCCCTGCCTCTGCAGCTTCTGCTAACACATCCCCCTTCTCTCCTTAAGATCCCCTTTATCCCCGCTCTGCATAGCTTCGCAAGCTCGGACGTCAGTTGGTAGTTGCCTGACGCTCGTGCTGCTCCACGCTGGCGTATCAGCTCGAGAGGTTTTCCGGAGACAGACGTCTCTTGGTGGTCTTCAAGCTCTCGGCTCCTTTAGTACTATCGCGGAGATGGTGCACGAAGCGGTCGTTTTCCTCGTCGACGTTGTCCATGACGGCATCTTCCCAAAGGCCGACAAGAGAGGTGTAGAGGTCCCAGTTGAAGGTCTTTCTGGGACTCCTCTTCTTGAACTTCGCGGCCTTCTCTCATTGACGCGAAAAACGCAACTACGCGTGACGGAGGCGGTGATCCGATCTCGTGTCCACTTATACCATGGAAGTTATTGATGAGCTGAAGTAAACTTTCCCCACAATCCTGAAAAAATGCAATTAGGTATTACAAAAAAAGCGGGGGGGGGCGTGGAGAAACTCTTGGGGTTGTTCTACTCTCGGGGTTTGGCGGCGAAGACTACAACCAGATGGGATGGGGTTGTTCTATTCTCGGGGTTTGGGGGCGAAGCCCCCAACCAGACGTTTGGCGGCCCCTAGGCCGCTGAACGTCTGGTCTATATATATATATATATATATATATATATATATATATATATATATATATATATATATATATATATATATATATATATATATATATATATATTAGGTTGGAAAAAAAGTCTTTTCATTTTTTTCAAAGATTTATTACTTCACAACTACAAAGTCAAATCAACTGAGATAAACTATATTTTGTCCCACTACACTTCTCCAAAGACTGGGTAATTTTCCAATTCCTCTCGCTTAAAAGACTGCAGTTCTGGAGTCGAACCATTGATGAATCCAATTTTTGAGGTCTTCATCAGTTCCAAAATATTTCTCTCCAATTTCTTGCTTGAAAGCACGGAAGAGATGGTAGTCGGCACGAACGAGGTTAGGGCTATACGGTGGATGTGACATTACCTCCCAGCCCAGCTCCT
>OX375867.1:29901794-29987245 GCA_947359475.1 Heligmosomoides polygyrus bakeri
TGTAGATGGACGTATTCGCGATATCGTCCAACTTTCCACCAATCAATGTGGCTTCGCAGAGGCTGTGGCACCATCGATGCCATACATGCTGCTCGTCTTCTGGTAGAGAGACACCGCGAAAAGCAGAAACCGCTGCACCTAGCTTTTCTCGACTTAGAGAAAGCATTTGATCGTGTACCGCGTGAGGTTATATGGTACGCCTTACGACAACACGGTGTTCCCGAAGAGCTTATTGAGTGGATGCCCATACTTTACTCTGGTCCAAAGAGTAGTGTGCGAGCGCCAGCCGGCACATCGGCGAAGTTTCCTATCTCCGTCGGTGTTCACCAGGGCTCTGCGCTTTCCCCACTCCTATTCATTGTCGTAATGGATGTCATTTCGAGAGAGCTCCTGAAGCCTACCCCTGGACGCTGCTGTATGCAGATGACGTAATGCTTGCAAGCGAAGAGAAGAGCAAATTTGAGCGAAAAGCGCAGGCTTGGTGCAACCGCTTGGCGATGTTCGGGCTCAAGCTAAACGTCAAAAAATCTAAGTACTTGACGACAGAAGTAGACGAAGCCGGATCCATTGAGATCAATGGCACTGTACTAGTACGAATGACAAACTTCAAGTACGTTGGATCTGCAATTGCGTCTGATGGTAGTCTGACGTCCGAGGTGAACTCGCGCGTGAGCGCAGCGTGGTTCAAATGGCGCTCGATGACGGGCGTTTTATGCGACAGGAAGATACCCGGAACGCCTTAAATCGAAGATTTATAGAACCATCGTCCGACCAGTATGTATGGAGCTGAGTGCTGGCCTGCAACCAAGGAGGTTGAGACTCGCCTCAGCGTAATGGAAACGAAAATGCTGCGATGGACGGCTGGTGTTGCGCGTCTGGACCGTATTCGCAACGATAAAATACGCCAGAGGTTTGGTGTCGCTCCAATCGCTGACAAGTTACGTGAAGCTCGCCTTCGGTGGTATGGCCACGTTCTTCGAGCTAGTGGTGACATTTTTAGGAAGATTGGCCTCAACGTAGATATGCCCGGAAAACGGCCTAAAGGGCGGCCGAAGCAGCGTTGGCTTGATACGTTGCATGTGGACCTGAAGGTTGCTGGTATCCATCCCGATCAAGCATTTGATCGCGTAAAGTGGCGTCACCACACCAGAATAGCGGACCCCGCCTCGAAACGGGACTAACGCTGAAGAAGAAGAAGAAGAGTTTGATCTTCGTCTTACGCCTGTTTTGTATTTTTTCATTTGTAACTTTTGAAAACCAAAGCTCTAAACAAAAAACACAAACAACAAAAAACAAACAGGCTTCTGTCTTACCTTTCAACAGGATTTCAGCCTTCAAAGGCCTTGGGTGCGCCATTGCTAATAACATGCTCAGCTAATGAAGTGCAAGACCTTCTGATGGTTTAAAAAATGGTTTTATGCACCTCGTTCTCTGAAACATCGGAAGGGTTCGAGCTGCCGCTGTGCCTTACTCACACCGACCTGAAGAAGGCGTTTGTCTCTGTCGAAACTGAAGTGGTCATCGAAGCTCTGGTCACACAGTGTGTTCTTACTCGGTACATCAGAGCGCTTCGAGAGTTGTTTCCGGACCAGAATCTCACTACGGTGTCGTAGTAAACCTGAACAAATGGGCTCAACAAGTGGGTACGATGAGGCAGAGGCACTTCAGCGCCACCTTTGAAGACTTCAACAGCTGAACAAGGAAAAGGTTGTTGGTGAAGATGATTCTCTCTTTTGGAATTTTGTTGACATTCGACAGGAATCAGCATGAGCCAATAAACGCGACACGAATTCTTAATGAGCGAGACATCCTCTTCCAAACGACATATGTATAACACCAAGCAAAAAAGTCCAACCACAAGGCAGGAGTTTCGGCCAAAATTCGGAAGGAAAAGTCCGACCTCCCGATTTGATGACCTAAAAATCAATAAAGGACAAATGAGCAAATAGGACCAACATGAATTCTTGTAGTACAGTACATTGCCCTCCAAATGCTGTGAAAAGCTGCGCAAAAATTCCAATCCTAAGCGAGAGAAGCAACTGCGCAGATGACCACTTTTTCACGTTTTCGCTTTTTACTTTGGCGACCTAAAAATTAACAAAATTTAGGATAAAAAGAAATGCAATAGAAATTTTGATAGAGAACCTCATACCTCTTCCAAATGCTTATAGCGCTATGCAAGAAATCCGCAATGAATTGTTGAAAAAAATGGCGGAGACTTATGGGACAACTTAGTATATACTGCCCATAACTACGGCGCTTAATCGTAACACCAAAAATGGACCTCATATTCGTTCGATATCATCAACCTAAAAATCCTGCTCTGGGCGCGTGTAGCGCAGTCGGAGGAGGCGCGACTGTCGCGTGCACCCGATACCAGGTTCCTGGTTCGGATTTCCCGCCCAGGCCAACCAAGCCTTCCATCCTTCCGGGGTCGGTGAATTGGTACCAGACTTGTCTGGGAAGGATAGAGCGCTGACTTGTTCATCGGCTGGCCACCGCAAGTCATTGTATGGCCAAATACGCATTCATGTCGCCTCCACGACATCCCGTAGAAGTAGAATGCGCTGGCGCATCCCAGAAGGGATTGATTAACGCCGTCCTTTATCCTTTATCCTTTAAAAATCCTGCTCTAGGTGAAGTTATTAGGTTGGCAACTAAATTCGTAGACTGCTACGCACCTTCCACAAATAAGTTTATTAAGAAATAACAACAATTTTTAATCAAAGTAGGATCCTTTGGAACGCGGGACTGCTTCCTATTTCTCAGCTAGCTGGTCAATTTCACAGCTGCGAATTTTTCTGCTTTTGAGGGTAAGAAGAATTGTTGGAGGTGAATTTTGACCTGGTCGACATTAATAAATTGTCTTCCAACCAAGAAGTGCAGCAACGAACCAAAAAGGTGGTATTCACTCGGCGCACGATCTGGGCTGTGAGGTGGGTGAGTGAGACGCTCCCGGGCAAGATCTTGGGTTTTTTGAAGAGCCCGGTTTGCGACGTGTGATGGCGTGATCCTGCTGAAGGATAATGCCACTCTTTACCAGCTGGCTGAACCGATTCCGGCGGAGTTCAGCCTGCGCGCGGCCATGTTAAGAGGAATAGATTTCAGCACCAACGCTGAAACAGCTCTTGATGATCTTCAGGAAGTTAACACCTTATTGACACCACCAAACGGAGGGCGTTCCGCCAATCAGACGCTTCAAAAAAATCGAAGACTTCGGCTGGAAGCGTCTAACTCATTCACCTTACAGCCCAGACTGTGCACCGTGTGAGTACCACCACTTCAGCTCGGCGCAGCTCTTCTTGGTTGGAAAACGATGTATTAATGTGGACCAGGTCAAAATGCACCTCCATGGATTCTTGGCCTTAAAACATAAGGATTCGACAGCCGTGGAATAGACCAGCTATCTAATAAAAGGGAACCACTTCTACGCTCCAAGGAATCTTATTTTGATCAAAGAATGTCATTGATTACTAGTTATTAAATATCTTAGGACAGTTGTTTCCCTGAGCTTCATGTTTATATCTTCGTTATCATAGTAGTGAGGCTCAATGTGGTCGAATCTTTATTGACGACGTTTCGGGCCTTAAGCCCTTCTTCAGGTCTGAAAGAACCATGTCGCCTATATGTCATACATTGCGTACATTCAATAGCAACAAAACGTCAGACACACTACAGACCTGGCTGGGTAATCGGGAAGGGAAGCGGGCAAAGCCAATGACTTCGAATACGTGGCTTGGCCGGAAATGAGGTGCAGGGGTCTCTGGGCTGCTTATATAGAATCGCGGGAAGTCTCACAGGTCTCTCTTCTCTCAATGTCGCCAGCATCCTCAGCAGTCACATCACTAGCCCTTAGAGACTGATAAGGCTCATTGCACACTTCATTTCTTTCATTTTTTTCGCATTATAGAGCACTGCGTAGCCCCCAGAGCTACCCAGATAATCCATTCTCTAGACATCGTACCCTTAGACATGCACGTGATCGACTGCCACAGCTGCGAGTCTCGATCCTCCGAGTCTAGGAATTTAACAGATCCAGTGGAAAGGAAGATCAAGGAAGCGCTTGAAATAAAGCACTGGCGACCACCCATCAACAAGAAGGAAGAAATGAAGTGTGCAATGAGCCTTATCAGTCTCTAAGGGCTAGTGATGTGACTGCTGAGGATGATGGCGACATTGAGAGACGAGAGACCGGCACTTCCCGCGATTCTATATAAGCAGCCCAGAGACCCCTGCACCTCATTTCCGGCCAAGCCACGTATTCGAAGTCATTGGCTTTGCCCGCTTCCCTTCCCGATTACCCAGCCAGGTCTGTAGTGTGTCTGACGTTTTGTTGCTATTGAATGTACGCAATGTATGACATATAGGCGACATGGTTCTTTCAGACCTGAAGAAGGGCTTAAGGCCCGAAACGTCGTCAATAAAGATTCGACTACATTGAGCTTCACTACTATGATAACGAAGTTATTAAATACTTTTTTGAAGATGCTTGAGAGTCCACGAACTTAGTTGCCAACCTAATACAATGAAATAGGAAATCGTTCTCACGCCTTTTCTCATTCATACCGGTCATGTCCTACCATAATCATAATGTTGAAAAACGGATGCCATATTAGTAATCACGTCAAATAAATTGTTGTCTCCAAGAACATCAAGAAGCATCTTGAGTTTTATTCAGATACTCAACAGCAATCAGAATAAAAGTTCAGATCGGGGGTGATGGTAAGAGAACCGGCAGTCACGGAAGGCGAACTAATGACCTCATTCCTACGCAACTAGAGCGTACACCTCTTAGTACCGCCGCCGTTCGCGAAGAAATCTTATCAGTGCTCATAGCTCACAGCTGTCATCACAGTACATTGATACGGGCAACCTATAGTCCACATGCCAAACCTCGGGCAGTCAGAACTCGTTCAGCAGTTGCAATTTGCAGTTTCAACTTGTATGTTTGCGATCAGCATTGTTGACTCTCTCTCTTTCTCTCTCTCTCGCTCTCTCTCTCTGATGAATAATCCAGGACTCTAGTTAAGGTTCCGTGACAACTCTAAACCCTTTCAGGTGAGGATCCCTTGAAAAAGCTAAAGCGGGATGAATACGCAATCAAAGTTGCCTAATCAGCATAGCTGTCTACCCCGGAATCGAAGGACAACTTGATGATGCAAGGCCACAAACGCAGCCGCATTCGCTAAATCGTTAAGGATTGAAAGGACAGTCCACGTAATGCGCTCATTGACACACGCTTGATGAATCCGCAGTTGGCGACTGGAGTTGATATACGAAGAATACTAGGAGATCCAGCAACACGTTGGTTGCACTTCTCCGTCAAATTCCGAAACGACATGCGACACTCGCATTTGTAGCGAAGTACTTTTCAAGGCCCCGCAAGGCGGTCCACTAGTCGCACAGGTTTCGTTTGTTCTTCAGCTTGAAGATGCAAAGTCGCGTGTTCGTCACCGAACGTCGTGGTTGCTGGCGGTTCAGAGCGGCTATGGGCACTCGGCGAGGTGTCAGACGGCTCAACGCCGGACACTGTGTCGTTATGCACGTGCTTGCAGCGTACACAAACAGATGCGCAGAGTTACGCAGCGAGAAGTTGATCTTCGACGCAAACACGGTGGAAGAAGATCGTCTTCTCGAGCCGGCGCGCGCCGTATCCAAGCCAAATAAACAACCTTGCCATCTGCGCTGCTTTTGAGGCCACCTCAGGTCAGGGAGCTATGGACTTTCTGGGAGGAATCTACTCCTTTATCCGATAACCAGACGTTCAGCGGCCTAGGGGCCGCCAAACGTCTAGTTGGGGGCTCCACCCCAAACCCCGAGAATAGAACAACCCCATCCCATCTGGTTTGGGGCTTCGCCGCCAAACCTAGAGAATAGAACAACCCCAATCTTCCTCCTTTTTTCTTTAGGCCTTCTTACAATAAAAAACTGGTTTACTGTATAGATTAGTGCAGTGGGATATGGTAGGGCAGAATTTTCACTGCGCATATGAAGCCCATCCACCCTCCATTACATGCACGCGATTTATTCTCCGAAGCGCTCGTTCTCTATGTGTCGAGAAACAGGTAATGAGAGTCCCAATCCGGTGCCTAATCAGCAAAATCATAATTAAAATTAATCGGTATTGGTCGACACCGCTTACTGTCTGACGGCAATAATACTCCGCCGAATCCTATGGTCACCCCCCCCCCCCTCCCGAAATATTTCCCATCCTATGTTTCCACGCACATGTGACACACAGTACCGATTCACGTGTTACTACGTTGCCACGACGTCTGTAACACTTCTTCTGCACTCTGACACACGTGTCACATCTTCTGTAAGCCGTCTTCAGAAATCCGACCCCCCTGAACGATGTTGAGGGAAAATGCTGGTCCCCCCTATGGTCCCCCTTTCTTGGTCCTCTCCTATTGGTCGCCCTTACTCAAAATCCCTACGCAAGTTGGACGACGTCTTCAGCGCGTCTTCTAAATGCCTACGTACGTTGAGCGACGTCTTTAGCAGGTCTTCTGAATCCCTACGCACGTTGGACGACGTCTAGCGCAGGTCTTCTGAATTTTGACTCAGACGTCTAGCGAAGGTCTTTTGAATACCTACGCACGTTAAGCGACGTCTTCAGCACGTCTTTTGAATCCCTATGCAAGTTGGATGACATCCGCACCACGTGTTCTGAATCCAGACGCACGCTGAACGACGTCTAGGGCACGCCTCCTAAATTCCTACGCTCTGCACTCGATTCGTATTCATACTCTGACGCGCTGCCCCTTGAATATCTCGTAAACATGGACGATCAGCCGCCAAGTTGGCCAGCAATCGCCCATGGTTAAGCTCAAAGAAAGCCCTGCTAGCATAAGTCGCAGTGACGTAGACATCTTTTGGTTTCAGTCGCCCTCCCCGTGACGGATACGTGACATTAGCCAATTGTAGGATATATATATATATATATATATATATATAGAGAGAGAGAGAGAGAGAGAGAGAGAGTAGGATTACTTTTGTAAACAAACTGCTTAATAGAGGCCTCGACAATATCCCAAATTTCTCCTTCTTTTGTTGTTACATGTGCGAGATTTATGCCCTGTCGCTTGGCAGAATGTTCCTATTTTCAGCTGTCGGCGTCGACAACGTGTTCATACTGTTGTCCGCATGGCGATCGACACCGTCACACGAGTCGCTGGAAAAGCGCATGGAGGAGACGTTCGCCGACGCCGGTGTCTCGATAACAGTCACGTCACTGACCGACTTCATTTCCTTCGCCGTCGGATGCGCCACACCGTTTCCTAGTGTCCAGGTACTGTGACGAGTCGACAACGTTCGAAGCGAAATTAACTGCTGACTGTAGATGTTCTGCGCGTACGCTGTTACTGCGGTTGTGTTCACATACGTCTACCAGTTGACGTTTTTCGCCGGCATCATGGTCTACACGAATCGTCGTGAAATGGACAACAGGAACTGCATCACCTTTCGGAAAATCAAGAAAGGTGGGCTCCTAGAGATTGTCCGCGATGGTCAAGAGAATAACCACGGGAATTGCAGCACCATCGAAGCATGCGCACGAAGATAGGAGCTTCGAGAAGAATCACGCACTGTCGCAGTTCTTCCGCACTACGTACTCGGACCTCCTGCTCAACCCCTGCGTGCGAGTGCTGATCATTACCGCCTTCCTTGCATACCTGGTGAGCTGATTCCACACCACTCTTACTTGCGCTCCTACTCATGATGGCTGATTGCAGGCCGTAGCCATTTGGGGCTGTACGCAAGTGAAGCTCGGACTTGAACCGAACGACTTGCTGCCTGACAACTCGTACGGAAAGCAGACGCTTCGCCTAGCCGAGAAGTACTTTGCTGGTAAGACGCGGTTACTATTTGACGGGCGGAAATGCTTACAATTCGGTGGCTAGAGTTATCATCTCTACAGGGTGGCCCATAAGTCCTGCAACAAAATTAGGCGACCTTATTGGTTGTCTTTTTCCAATTGCAAAGAACCGCATACCAACAGTTATGTAGCACATACTAAGTGCTATACTTCTGGAAAGTATCATGGTTGTAGCTGCTCTTATTACAAAATAATGCGCTCTCACGTAAAACTGCCGAAGATTCTTCTCTGGCCCGTGGTGGAGCGCTCCCATTCCGATGTGACTAAATTTCGGAAGAATGGTTGTTGAAAATACGGTATGTTGGTGTTGTGTAGGGCAGTTCAGATGCTTCTCAAGAGAGAACATTAGATGAACGGATCTGAACTACAGTAGAAGAACGCTATTAATTTTCTGATCAAACACGATGCAGCATCCAGCTGGGAAAAATACAATATTCAGCCGTGTGCGTAACCTATTACTAAGCAATATGTGGTATCTAGAAAGCTACAAGGAGAGCTCTACAAGTCCACAGGTAAGGCGAAGACTCAGCTATGAGGAGAAGAAAGTAGAGAGAAAAATTTGAAAGCGCTGTTGGAGCGCGTCGTTCGAAATGGGTATTCAGCCTCTGTCTCATTTGACGAGAAAATTCTCAAAGCTGAGCGATCCCAGAATGGTCAAAATAATAGTGCGTTTAAAACTAACTTTGCGGAAAACTCATGACATAAACACAATGGCCACGCATGGCAGGTTTTTGTCATACACGATTTCCTAAAATGTCTGTCCTCACACCCTAGGTTTTTGTGTAAAAAGAGTGAAAATCAACAAAAATGTTCGTTTGATGGGAACAAAAACATAACACCATATATTGGAGACTCAATTGCGCTGTTTAAAAGCAAAATGCAATTTTGGTAGAACGATTCTTCTAACAGCAAAAGAAAAGGACGTGGTAGCGGTTCTCAGGCCATCTGCAAAATACTGCACCTGCGAAAGACTAGTTGTGAAATTCCTGAATCTTTAGAATTTCAATCTTTGTTTATTAACCATCTTAAAGAAAATGTCCTGCCCTATAAGGCATGAAGAAACTATTGTTCAACATCTACTTTGGAACGAATAAGAAATAAAACTCCGTACGAGGTGCTGCGACGCGAGCTGCAAAGCAACCCACACGATCTGAAGACTCTTATCAATCCAGGAGTGGTCCCCTATGAATAATACCACTCCACCATAATCTACAAACCATGTGCAAACATTGCTTGAAAGTGTTACAAATTTGGTACATTCTTAGCCTTTTTATACGCCTATGTTTTTGTTGCAGGACTTATGGGCCACCCTGTATATCACAATCCTCTTTAATAGCCTGATAGGTTGCGTATTGAGCATTTTAAACATGTCCAACTGTTTGAAAAGAGCCGTACACGCGACGTTTTCGACTTGCCGATTATCCGCTGTAAAACTTCTCCCTTGAAGCATTTCCATGCAACAACGCATTACTCTCCTTTTCTCGCCTCCATGTGGTGGCTTGTCTTTAACATTGAACCTTGTACAACCTTCAGTGGTTATCACTTCTCATTCACTCACCTCCACCTTCTATCGCAGCATTCGGAATATAAAGGTTTGTACCGGTAGTTCTCCCCAGGAACTGCTCCCATCCTACTTATTAATTGCTTGGGAGCAGCTCTTGTGCCTACTACGCCAAAGTGAATCAAGGTTTGAGTAACGCCCAGGCCATTCATGCATTCTAACTCTATGAGAGTCACTTTGGGACCAGGCTTGTCTGGGAGGGATAGATTCATGACTTGTCTCTCCCTGGCTATCGCTAGTCAGCCCAAGCAGATTGTACAGAGGCCAAACGTGCTTTCAAAGTGTCTCCACTAACGATTTATCTAAACGATTGGTTTACTCTGGATTTCACCATTTTCCTTCGCTTTTGGAAATCCAGAATCGTTCCTATGGCATGGTATTTACCTTCACAGAAATTCAAGCAGTCCATCGAATTTCCTTAGCAGAGTAACTTCTGCTCCAACCCGAATTTCTCTTCCTCCGAGTAAGAGTATGGAATTTCTCACGAGAGTCCAGGAGTACTGTATTCCCATGACGCGGTGTATCGCGGAAGTACTGTATTTCCTCCCAATTTTCCCAGCGAAGCTCGTCGGGGCGAGGTATGCGTATGCTCTCTGTTCTCTCCTGATAGTTTCATCTCATACATAGCTGCACGGTCCTAAATATTCGATCATCTGGTAAACCCATGTGTAGTGAGCTGCTTGAAGCCATGAGCAAGCCTTAAGAACACGTTGATATACATTTTAAAATTACATATGTTAAAACACATACTGTGTATACCTCACTTTGTCCCTTATTGTCTTTTGTCCTTTATCCTTGTGTTTGAATACGTCTTCACACAGGTGTTTCGTGCTTGGGAGAACCACCTTTGCTAGTCGCAAGACTATCGAAGCCTCCGTCTGCAAGGCAAAAATATTAGCGTCGCGAACACATTATATCATTGAGAGGAAGTGAAGGCTATTTTTTTGTCGCTACACATTCGCTATCTTCCCTGTGGATCTTTAATCTTGCCTTGCATGGCTTGAAAATTTCAGATTACGGAGCCAATCTTCACGTGTGGATGTACAATTTGTCGAACTTCGACTACGGTTCCAGGCGAATATGGGTAGTGCTGGATAAGGAGATCGAGCTCTATGAAAATACTGAGTTCACCGGGGTCGCTGACTCATGGTGAGCTGTTGCCTTTTGTAAGGTGTTGCGCGGGTCATATGGGATTCTCCATTTAGGCTACGCACCTACCTCACCTTTGCCGAGCAGTCCGGCTTGCTAGTCACACAAGACAACTTCATCTACATCCTCAAGAACGTCTTCCTTTCCCAGCCGCAGTTCGGCAAGTATCGGCGGTTAGGATCTCTCTATTATTTCCTCTATCCTCCATTTGCATGCTATTTTCTGAAGACCCTTCTATTCCTACTTCCAG
Source organism: Heligmosomoides polygyrus bakeri (assembly GCA_947359475.1). Lineage (NCBI taxonomy): Eukaryota > Metazoa > Nematoda > Chromadorea > Rhabditida > Heligmosomidae > Heligmosomoides > Heligmosomoides polygyrus. Next base: position 29,912,631 of record OX375867.1, read on the forward strand.
TGATGTGTTGTTCGACGCAAGCGGCTCTCAGCTGGACGCTTCTCGGGTGCCGATTCAGCTGCGACACGTCGGATTTGCGAACCAGAGCAAGGCGATGCACCTCTTCAGAAGGCTGGCCGAGACCAGCCAGCTGCCGACCGGCGTCTACGCCGACTTCTTCCAGGTATCCTGTTCCGGGATACGCTGACATCATAGCAGGTCGTAAAATGCCCTTTGCAGTTCGCTGAGCAGTACAACGCCGTACTTCCCGGCACCTTGTCTTCGATCGGCTATGCCGGAGTGGCTGTCATCATCGTCTCTCTCTTCCTTATTCCGGAGCCAGTGGCTAGTCTATGGGTAGGTTCTTCCTACTGATCACTCCTTACTCCCCTTTACTATCATGAATGTATAGGACTTTCTGTATTCTGTCGCAGGTTTCGTTCTCGATCGTCTCAATAAACATCGGAATTCTCGGCTTCATGACGTTCTGGGACGTCCGACTGGACTTCATCAGCATGGTGACGATTGTCATGTCGATCGGATTCTGCGTCGACTTTGCCGCCCATTTAGCCTACAACTTCGCCAAGGTAGAACACTTTCCAAAAACACCTGCTACCGTAGCGAAAACGCACGTTAAAAGCGAAACTTCTTCCAATATTTATTGACAACGTTTCTGCTCCTGAGCCCTTTTTCAGGTCTAAAACAACATGCTACACATCTCAAACAAACATGCCCAACAGAAAGAAAAATTGAACAGATAGAAGAAGGGCTTAAGGCCCGAAACGTTGGCAAGAAATACTGGAAATTTTCGTGTTTCACAACTGAAAAGAAAACGTTAAGAGCATGAAGTTCGGCAAACAAATAGTCTTGACGGGAAACAAACAGTCTATGTTAAAGGCTAATTATCGAGCATGGAGTTGTTCATTGTGCAGATGACTACCTTATTTTGCCACCATAAGAATGCCATACTTTGTTCGAGCTTAAGTGCCTTAGCTACGACAGCACCTATGTGCTCCGCCATGATAAGTAGAAAATGGTTCCCTGCACAGGAGTTTCAGGAACTGTTCAGACAGCGGAAGCGTTTGCAAAATTGTCAAACTCAGCTTAAACTACTACCTAAATTTCTATCCGTTAAGATCCGTTTTGAAATTCTAGAAAGCAAAATTCATCTGCAGTTTTTTATCATTCGTTTTCTCCTGTGCCAACCAGGTTTGTTATCAAATTATTTGTTATTACGGCCGACCTTTCGACTAGCTCGTCTTTTTCAAAGCCTGAAAGAAGCTCGGAACTTCTTCATTCGGGAAGCCACTTGGGTCAGAAACACCACCCCCCCCCCCTCGCTTAGTATCAACAAGTCCCAGGAAAGTCAGGCAGAGAACCCAAATCTAGTGAGCTAACTCACCGATATTCCTCCAGCGCAGATATATTCCGATATTTTATTCCATTGTGTGATTGTGTTTATTGAAAAATTTGTTAACGAGTCACACAACATGAAAACCGAGATTATTTTTTCTTAGTTAGTTTCAACCAGATGCCTCTGACCATGAGACTCTCAGACATAGAACAGCACCCTGGTAGCAATTCGCTGAACCCAAGGCAATGAGAGCTTTGGTTGGAGCAAGAGGTTAGAGGTCGAGCCGGCTGCTGAGTGCATTCCGAATCGAAAAACCTATTCAGCCAAGCCCCTCTGGATGGTCTGTGAATTGATTACACACTCGTTTGGGGGAGGGTTAAAAACTGACATGCCAGAGGCTAGCACCATGTCACTGTGGAGATCAGATGCCAATTCGGGTTTACATCATACTGAAAGAGGGCTTTCTCCATACGCACTTTTCTCGAAGTATTACATATTCAGGGACGTAACGTGCCACCCTCCGAACGGATGCGCAACGCTCTGTACGCGGTCGGAGCGCCGATTCTGCAAAGCGCAACATCCACAATTCTCGGTGTCTCCTTCTTGGCGTCGGCCGAGTCGTACGTCTTCAGAAGCTTTCTGAAGACTATATTTCTGGTTATTCTGCTGGGTAAGTTCGAGTTGTTACAAGGGTTGATATTGAAAAATTAAGTAAATAGTAGGTAGTACTAATTAAGTAAATTAAGTAAAAATTAAATAAATTAAGTAGCATGCTCGACTTCAGGAGTTCTGCATGGCCTTGTCGTCCTGCCGGTGCTTCTGACGATGTTCCACTGCTCGTGCGGCACTGGCAACTCCAAATCAGCGCCCGATCCTCCACTACCGGCTAAGGAATCTAAGCCGTCAGCTTCACCGTCAGTCGCTGTCAAGTACCTGACCAGCCCCGATTACTACAAGTTCAAAATGCACGAACAACCGCTTCCCTACTTGGGGTACCTGAAGGACCTGAGCTTGGGCAGACCTCCCGATTATCACGAGGCCTCCGCCGCTCCATACCCGATGCGTGCTCGTCTGAAGTATTCGAAGCCGCGGGATGAGGACTCTGACCGTGAGGCCGAATACTGCTACCACAATCCCGTCGCACATCCTCGGTGACATCGGCCCCTCCTCGGTTCCTTGGCCTCTTCGAGTTGAGCACTACTTAGACCGGTAACCTCTACTATTGGTTTCTGACCCCACCTAACGGTATTTCCCCAATTGAACGATTTGTCAGTGATACGAGTGCCTAGTCGTCTTTCTCAACAATTCCGTGCCATTGCGTATCATGTGCTGTTGTGTTTGTTTATTTATTTATTCGTTGTCTTCAACATAGTATTTTGCTCAGAGCGAGAAATAAAGGCTTCGTCTTTCGGTGATCCTCTTCTAGAACGATAGATACAAGGTACAAGCCGTGTCGACCTTTGAACAATCCCATCGCTGTGGCTTACCGTGGCTCTTTGCATCGGTACATGCACCTCAACATTGCTTGCGTTATAACGGGATCGTAATTCAAACAGTTCCTTAGGATTCACTTTATTTATTGCAACCTCTATCAAACACATCAGCTCTCTTCGTCGTCTGCAAAAGATCATCCCAGTCCTACGCCTTCAAGGGGGAATTCTCAAGTACACAGTTCAAAGCATACCCCCATATTTCTCAATACACCGTTCAAAAGTTCAAAACCTATTGAAGTTGAATTCAGTAAAGCTTTACTGTTCCAACGGTGTTTCATTACTGTTTCATTGAACCATCGCCGAGATCAATTCCAAAGAAAAAATTGCAGATTTTAAACATGTTTAGAGTTTTAGATTTGCGATTGCCCATGCAACTCTTCATATCTAAAATTCTAAACATGTTCATATAGGTAATTTCAATCTGTCAATACATAAGAAACTTCATGGTATAACCTATAATATAAACTTCACAACGATTTACCACATTTATCGCACCTGTCTAATGCTTATCGTAAAAAAAAAACTTGAAAGCCGCAATCCGAATACAAATATTTTTTCACAGCGGTTAAGCTAGGACTTTGATTACCCCCGTTCATCCGTTTTTCCAAAAGTTACTCATTCTGGATCTATCGTGGTCGGAGATGCTATAGTGTGAGCAGCAAAATTTTCAACCAAATAAGTAAATGTAGCACCAATAGACTATGAAAATGCAGTGGCAAGCCAAACGGTATTCAACAGTCGGTAATTCATCCATAGAATAACATTTAAACCGGTGTCCCATTGCGCTTTGCATGGTGACATCCGTTAGCTAGAATACTTTATATAAAGTACAATACCCACCATGAGGATTGGAAAAAGGGCGCGGTAGGCGCGTTAACCGCGTTCTTTTTGTTCTTTTGCCATAACTCTATTCATTTTCGTCCTTTCCTAGAAGATTTTCCAGAAACCAGATTAGATCGAGAAGGACTATCTAACGGTCTAAATAAATTTTATTCCACTCTCCGACCAGGATAGATCCAGAGCGAGTAACTGTATGGCCTATGTCATACCATCGCTCACCACGAGGGAAGCCTTATGATAGGCTCCCATATCGACTCGCGCGGTCGATATGGGAACTTATCAGGCTTTGCTCGAGGTATGACATAGGCCTATGGGCATTTCTGGTTGATTTTCGGCAAAAGTCGACCAGAAATCGAGTTCCCTCCCCTACCGCGCATGACGGCCTTTTTTGGTAAGGGTTTATTACATGGTAAAAAACATTATTTGAAAGTTAGAGGTATTTTCGAAATTCTAAAAATTAAGCGCGTTATGAACAGCTTTGTGATTTTCTCCAATGACGTCGATGAAGGTCGATCAGAGCCTCTGGGTAACTTCACGAAAAATATTATGAATCGGTTACATTTTAGAGCTTCAAAAATCTTGCCAGCTTTTCGAAAAATAGAGGAACAGAGCATTCTTATCGTTTCTAAAAAGGAGGTCTTCATGTAAGCGCAGGAGTTGGTTCGATTTTCAGCAAGTATTTCAGCAAAATCGACCAGAAATAGAACCCTCGCCGCGCGCATGAAACCTCCTTTCTGGAAGCTGATCTTTATATAGTAAGAAAGCATTTTTCTCTATTTTTAAAGCTAGCGGAAAAAAATTTATCGAGTTGATATGATCATTATGATTATTTTTGTTAATGTCCAGTTTTGTTGCTCCGATGACATTTATTTATTTATTTATTTATTTATAACTGCACCTTAAGTGCGCTCAAACTAGGAGATAACGAACAAGTAATCTTTTACAACTGCAACAATCTCACGCAGAACAACAATGAGAAACGTAGTATCACTATGCGCTGCAATCTGTAATTTTTCAGTGTTGTCCGGCCATTCAAAAGCTCAAGTACAAGGAGCCTGAACCAATGGGTAGTCGTAGCGTGAGAATATAGTAATAAGTAATTTAATCACTCAAAGTTACGTAATTGTTTTATAATTATTTTTGTTCTGGTATAACGGTGCAGAGGTTGGTTAGGCAACCAGTATAGCTATGGCATGATTCCGATTGAATAGGGAAATCACTTTCGAGCAGCTTATAAGAAGGAAGCACCTGGGAGTCCGGTCTTAATTCCGGTCATACCCAGGCCTTCATTACGCTTCCATTCGAAGCTGCTTCCATAGGAACTGAGTTAGCCTAACCAACTTTCAATAAAGCATATCTAAATGTAGCAACCTATAGATTATATCTGTATATGAACAGTATAAAAAATATGTGACTAAGAGTAGAAGCATCTGGGTCTTAATAGGCTCCTCTGTACCTAAGCTCTGGCAGCCGCAACAGAATCAGAAAAGGAAGGAGATAAAAAAGAAGTTTAAGCAGGCATAATGACACTGTAAGACATGTGAGAAGAAGGAAAACGCAAGAAAAACATAAGAAAAACATAAGAAAAACAACTCAACTCTTGAACGACCCTAATTCTGAACAGCCACTAATACTCAGTAAAAAATGTCCAACGCAGGCCTAATGACTCATTGAACAATGTGAGGAAGAATAGGAAACAAGACATCCATTTTTGGGTACGAATCGCTCGGCAACCATAGTGTCTTCCATGGCGCAGAAGAGTTTCCACAAGATGACATACACTCCATTTATGAAGCTACACTCAGATGTCCTGGTAACGCCACGATACAACAGTCAGCTCTGCAATTCAAGAATACTCAGAAGATCAATCTTTTTTAACCTACTCTTGAAAATGGCAACGGTAGGTGCTTCTAAAACATGATCAGGTAGTTTCTGCAACCAAACTGCTCCGCGAGAGAGCACAAAATTGGCATTGCAACGAAGAAATTTGTTACCAGGGTTTTTAAACTGCAGTGATAATATACTAGTCCGATTTCTACATGGCCTAAATGTCCAATATTTACTAGCTCTCAAGGTTAAATCACCTTTTAGTAACTTGAAACAGAAGACCAAATCATTATAGATACGCCTGTATCTAAGAGATTTTAGTTTCAAAAATTTCAATCTACTTTCGTAATTTAAAGGTTGTAGATCTGGTATGCATCTGCGAACCAGTATTCGAGTAAACGTCTGTTGTACTTTTTCAACTTTGTTTTGAAGCTTTTTTGTTTGAGGACTCCAGATTTGTGATCCATATTCAAGTATAGGTAGCACATATGCTTTGTACAGCTTCAGCAGTGTAGCAGAATCATTATCAACGATGCTTCTCAACATGCCATAAAGTACTGAAAAGGCTTTACGTACAGTTGTATCAACATGGGCATCAAACTTTAGGTGTTTATTCATATGAATACCAAGATCTTTGATCGCGTCAACTTGCCTTAAAGTAATATTACCGAACCTGTAATCAGGTGCCCTTCCAGGACCAAAATGCATCACGGAAGTTTTAGCAAGATTTACTGGTATCTCCCAATTACTAGCCCACGTAATCATATTAAGAATTGATTGATTTAAAGCCTTCAGGACTAACGATTGATTTGAAGCATTATACGTGCCAAAAACTTTGATATCGTCTGCAAACATTTGAACGCTAATAGCAGCGTGCGTCTTGAGTCTGTCCGGGAGATCACATGTGTAAACCATGAAAAGGATAGGTGATAGAACTCCCCCTTGCGGGACACCGCTGGTACATTGGCGCCGCCCCGAAAAGGAATTACCAACCTTAACAAACATGCACCTGTTCTCTAAGTACGACATTATCCACAAAAGTAAACGTCTTCCAATACCCAGTTCTGATAGCTTGGTGATAAGCTTTTTGTGACAGACTTTATCGAAAGCTTTGGATAAGTCGAAATAGATTACGTCGACACAATCACCCTTATTGACTGCAGTACTCCAATCGAAAAGGCAATCAGTTAATTGAGTTGTAGTAGAGGCACCCTTTGTGAATCCATGCTGCTCAGTAGGAATAACTTTATTTTTAACGAGCCAAGATACTAATTTATCTCTTATAAGCTTTTCCAGTACTTTGATTGGCATTGGCGAGATGCTTATAGGACGAAAATCCGAGAGGAGAGAAGGACTCTGCACTTTTGGAATGGCAGTGACCAGCACATTTTTCCAAATGTCAGGAACTTCACAAAATAATAGAGAGCTATTGAATATTATCGACAGTGGTTTAGAAAGTGATAAAGCACATCTTTTAAAAATAATCTGAGGGATACCATCATATGTGGACGATGTGGAATCCTTCAACGATGCAAGAACTCTTAACACGTCTTTTGGATAGATTAAAATCTCATTCAGGGCATCGGAGGAATCGCTGAAACTGAATTCATATCTTGAGCCATCGTTTGCTGTGAACACGGAAGCGAAGTAGTTTGCTAAAGCCTCTGCTTTTTCAGTATCATTTATGAATGTATTCCCAGAAGCATCCTTTAGGACTGGGATTTTGCCTTGGCCCTTCATCTTGAGCTTTACTAGAGAAAACATATGTCTACCAAAATGCTTTTTGGCAAGATGTTTCTCACGATTACATAGAAAACGCCTTAGATGAAAATCCAATTCATTGCACACGCGCTTAAAATGCGGGCTGGATATTGGATCGCGCATGGAGTGAAATAAGCGCACTTTCTGGGATATTAGGTTGGAAATATGCTTTGGATACCGTGGAGGTCTGTACTCAAAATGTTTGAAAGGAACATATAGAGAAAGAGCAGAATAAATCGTTCTACAAAATCTTTCATAAAGGTCGTTGAGAGATTTATATCCTTGAAAGATCTGCCACCAATCAATAATAGAAAGATGATTTGAAAGATCCTCAAAGGAAGTACCGTAGTAATTTGGAAGAGGTAACGCCCTCGGCTTGGGAAAGCTTCCGCATATTTCGAAACCAATGACGTTGTGATCAGCTGTTCCAAGTGGCGGATGTAGTGACATGTTTTTTATAATGGGGGCCGACGTCAGGATAATGTCGAGGACTGATGAACATCTAGTTGGATTCATAACGTGCTGTTTCAAACCAAAGCTATGGAAGAAGTTTAAAAATTTGACTGACGTGGAATTTCGTCCTTGATTTAAATCCCAGTTTATGTCCAAATTGAAATCGCCTAGTATAATTAGATGCGAGTCGCAAAGAAATAAATCCAAAAGGGTATCAATAAGAGAGTCATCATCCTCAACAGAAGACTTAGGCGGTCGATAGATTAGAATCATCCTAAATTTAAACGACCTGACAAAGTCAAATCCCTCGAGACAGAGAAAATCTGATTTAATGCAGGAAGAAACTGCGGAAACTGCGATAGGGTAGAGGTTAATAGTGTCTTTTGCAATGCAGCATACACCCCCACCTCGGCATTTTTTAATTCCACTAAGCTTCCTATCAGTTCTGAATACTGTATACGGAAGATTAAACGTGATTTCAGAGTTGTTCATTTTGGAAGAAAGCCACGTTTCTGTGACAAGGACTAAGTCGGGGTCAAAGGTATTGAGAAATAAATGCAAGTGCGAGATTTTGTTCGAAAGGCTACGAGCATTCATCAAATAACACCTTATACCCGGAAGGAAGCCGTGCTGGTTTGAGAGTTTCCCGTGACGCGGCTATTTGGGAGGTCGTCTACATCCGTTATTGCACCACGATAGACAACCCATTTACGATAATTTAATTTTGCATTACGGTCACGACATTCTTTCCGCAGCTCAAAGTCCTCCTTTCTCTCTGATTCTGTCATACTTTTGCGAATATAAACATCCCTGAGATCAGAGCCTCGAAGCTTATAAGCATTGGAGAGTGCCGCGGCCCAGTAAGATTTGCTAGGCATAACGATCTTAACAAGCCTTGGACGCGCACCGCCTGGTTTGCCCATGCGATACACCTCCAGCGGATAGCAGTCTACCTGCAAAACTTCTAGGACCCCGGACACTTTTTCCTCCAAATCCTTACGCTTCGCAGTCAAGGAAGTATTAGGCTCAGCTTCAGGTAAGCCACTTATAACCAGGCTACGACCCCTTTTTTCACTTTCCACCGCATTGATAGATAGCTTCGATAACTCATCCGGAAGTTTCTTCACAACAGCATCAATCATCTTGCTGATCTCCGGGTCGGTATTGCGCATTGGTGCAAGATCGACCGGAGGTCGATTCAACCCGTTCGATTTAGAAAATCATGTGTTTTCAGCGTGTCTTGTTCAAGATTTGAAACTTTTTGTGACAGAATTTGAATCGTATAGGTGGTCTGCATCGGTTAGAAAGTAATTTTGCTTTCACGAAAAACGAGAACTTTGAATACGATTTATCCTAATCATATCGACAACGGAGGAGCTTGTTTTATTTGCTGTACCATTCACAAGGATTGAATATTTATAGGGTGCAATTTCATTTTTTGATGATGTTTCCTTCAGATGGGAGAGAATAATTTCCAAGCAAAGTTAACGAATGGTGCAAAACAAGGTCACTGTTCAAATAGAAGATGTTTTTCAGAAAACGAGGTTTTATTGCTGTGTATCAAGCGGGGCATAAAATGTCATGAGAAACGGTCTCATTCTCCGATGTGTCCTCTTTCAGATGGGATAAAATTATTTAGGTAAAAAGTCCATCCTTCGGTCACGACTCCGTCATCGATTCGAAAAGCGCGTCAAAAAAAAATTCTGGGGGAAGCACTTAAGTTCTTGCTTCAACGCTCGAAATTTTATACAATAGTGTGTCGAGTGGTCTTAATGCTTCTGTGCCACGCAGGTTTGTTATAGTGGAACAACTTTATTCGACCGACGTTTCGACAACTTCGTCGTTTTCAAAGGCCTGAAAGAAGTTCGAAACCTAAGACCAGACACTCATTTCGGCAAAAACGTCCTTCTCCAGCTCTGTCAGTTTCAATATTTCCTACGAGTGTCATGCGGAATCTAACTGAAACAAGCCGAACTCACCGTTGTCCCACAAGTACTGAGGGAACGCTCAACTACGCTACCACTATTGAGCAACTGAGACCTACCAACTGCGGATCCATACTGATGTTAAGTGCATAGATTGCACGGTCTCAGAGCTCGCACAGCGGGATGAACGGCAGAAACTCATTGGTGATCGAAAACGCCGTTCATCCCGCTGTGCGAGCTCTGAGACCGTGCAATCTATACACTTAACATCAGTATGGATCCGCAGTTGGTAGGCCTCAGTTGCTCAATAGTGGTAGCGCAGTTGAGCGTTCCCTCAGTACTTGTGGAACAACGGTGAGTTCGGCTTGCTTCAGTTAGATTCCGCTTGACACTCGTAGGAAATATTGAAACTGACAGAGCTGGAGAAGGACGTTTTTGCCGAAATGAGTGTCTGGTCTTAGGTTTCGAACTTCTTTCAGGCCTTTGAAAACGACGAAGTTGTCGAAACGTCGGCCGAATAAAGTTGTTCCACTACAACAAACCTGCGTGGCACAGAAGCATTAAGACTACTCTCGCATATTCTTCTTCTTCTTCTTCTTCTTCAGCGTCTGTCCCGCTTCGTAGCGGGGTCCGCTATTCTGGTGTCATGACGCCACCTTTCCCGATCCAGCGCTAGATCAGGGTGGACGCCAGCCGCTTTCAAGTCCGTATGTAACGTATCAGCCCAGCGCTGCTTCGGGCGCCCTCTAGGCCGCTTTCCTACCACCTCGAACTTAAGGCCTATCTTGCGGACGCTATCTTCCTTTCCACGCAGAACGTGGCCGTACCATCGTAAGCGAGCTTCGCGCATCTTGTCCGCTATCGGCGCGACACCGAACTTCTGCCGAATAGCGTCGTTTCGGATGCGGTCCATGCGCGTGACTCCTGCCGTCCAGCGCAGCATCTTCGTCTCCATGACGCTGAGGCGCGCTTCAACTTCCTTGGTCGCAGGCCAACACTCAGCGCCGTACATCGCTACTGGCCGGATGACTGCCCTGTAGATCTTTGACTTCAAGCGCTCCGGTATCTTCCTATCGCAGAGCACCCCAGTCAACGAGCGCCACTTGGACCAAGCTGCACTCACGCGTGAATTCACTTCGACCATCAGTTTGCCGTCAGACGCGACTGCTGATCCCAGGTACTTAAAGACCGCAGTGCGTGGAAGCTCGATGCCGTTAACCTTGATGGAGCTGGACTCGGTAACGTCCGTCGTTAAATACTCGGTCTTCTTCACGTTCAATCTGAGTCCAAACCGCTCCAAGCGATCACACCAAGCTTGCACCTCTCGCTCGAGTTCGCCTTTATCTTCGCTAGCGAGCATCACGTCATCGGCATAAAGCAACGTCCAAGGGACGGGCTTCTGAAGATCTCGTGTGATGGCATCCATGACGACAACAAAGAGGAGTGGAGAAAGCGCAGAACCCTGGTGTACTCCGACAGAGATGGGGAACTCCATCGAGGTTCCAGCTGCAGCTTGCACTCGACTCTTTGGACAAGAGTAGAGAATTCGCACCCACTCTATGAGCTCTTCGGGAACTCCATGATGTCGCAAGGCGTACCATATCACTTCACGCGGTACGCGGTCAAAGGCCTTCTCCAAGTCGAGGAAGGCGATATGCACTGCCTTCTGTTTCTCGCGATGCTTCTCTATCAGGAGGCGGGCGGCGTGTATGGCATCAATGGTGCCACAGCCAGCCACGAAGCCGCACTGATTGCTGGAAAGCTGGACGATGTCCCGAATTCGTCCATCGACAACTCGCTCAAAGATCTTCATGCTGTGCGAAAGCAATTAAGACTACTCTCGCATATGCCCAGGTTTTATGAAAACCGAACATGGAGGAGTGTGTCGAGTGTTGTGAGTGAGTCTTTTCCATGATATCCTGAAAAATCTTGTAGAAAATGAGCTCTGGAGGTCACTTCGAAATCTGCTCGTAGAAAGTCTTTTTTAATTAATAAGTTTCAAATGTAGAACAATCGATAATCAAACCTTAAAAATTTTATTCTCATAATATGATTTTCGTAACTGTCCTCTTCAGTGAGTCTTCTTCAGCTCGCAATACATACTCTTCAATGTAGAAGTCACACCTGGTAAGAACAATTTATTAGGAGATACGAACACCACTAAAAAGCTGGGAAAATTGGACACGTTGCTCTGCCAAACAAAGAGATAGTACGGCCCCCCCCCCCTTCAATTCTCGAACCTCAAGCTCACTCTGGCTCCTTCGAAAATGTCTGAGAGATGCCTCATACCGAGGATATTTTGAGGAGGGACACTCGTGGGAAATAAAGTATAAAGAAGAACAAACAATTAAGAAAATAGGCCCTCAGAAGCTTCTTGTTAAGAGACGGTGGTCTAAATTAAGCGAGAAATAGTATTTTTGGTTTTTAGTGACCAGAGAAGCCTGCATACAACGCGCATGCTCAAGTCGTGCCGAAGCCTCGCTTTTTTGTAAGGTTTAGGTGATATATGGTGGGATACCTCCTTACCGATTTGTTTCTTTCACCCACTGAGAGATCCAATCCATCCGAAACCAAAGCCAATAAAGCGTGGAACAACCTCACGAAGGGCCTAGCAAGAGGAAAAATAGGATTTTTCCAGGCCTATCCGGATCCCTGTAACAAGCCGTAGCGTCGTGCTATGAACAGATGTTGGCTGCACAGCGAAAATGCCGTGTGCACTCCGCCATGCCCATCTACAGAGGTGGAGCCAAAAGCACGTGATGAAATCGAGCCTCGAAGCCCCTCTCATTCAGGAGGAAGCGACGGGTGCCTCCACCTACTTCGTTGATTCTGTCCCTGCACGCTGCAGAATGGAGTGCTGTTTTGGCGCATGCCTTCCTTCCATCCCTTTTCAAAGGCTTCAGCCTCATCGTCAGCCCTTCGTTAGAAACCAATCCTGTAATGGCAGGGACTCCTCGCGCTTTTCGTTTTCTGAGTCCGCTTTCTGATCGAAATCACTGCGTTGTTGACGTGTCTGGTGTGTGCAGTCACTCCCTGCTGTTGTTCCCCCTTCTCATATTCAGAAGGGACTTCATCAGCGTTAATCGCGTGTTTATATCGTCTCCTCGCACTGTTACCCATCAGCAGAGCTGTCTCGGTTCTCAATTGCTGGCGTTAGCCGCAGCAATTTTCTCGTCACCTCGAATTGCACGCGGACTCGCCATGGCAGCGTTCCTCCTCACTCAACCGTAATGAGGTATTCGAACAGCTTGCCTTTCACGAACGTTGACTAGAATTCAGCAAATTAACGAATCCAGCATTGCTGTGCACTGTATACGGCCAATGATTCTTCAACACGAACTACGAGAAATAACAGTTGGTTAGCGAAGCGAATACCCTCTCGCGTACCCTAACGAGTTGATGCTCAATTCGCGAGCTTCATTTAGAACGCAAGATGTGCTGATTGTGTATATATCTTCTTTAGTATATCTAGTTTTCCTTAATTTTTGTTTTTTTTTTCACTTCTACCTGTGGCGGTTTTAGCTGATCAGATGCCTGCTGTTGTTGGATGTAATAGCGTGCCCTTTGGCGCATAAATAAATAAATGAATAAATAAGACTGAAGAGGTAGTCCTACGAGCAAATTTGCAGAAACGGAACGGAAGTGTTGAATGTTTCAAGATCTCAAAACACTACACAATATCCGCTGAATGCTTTTGTTTCATCTCCTTCATATTGATGTCACTTTGAGAGTGTTGAATTACTAAGCTAATTAAGGAGCCTTGTGCTTCTAAGTCCGAATTACTTTCGATCAGTTGCTCTTATCAATAACTGTAGTGTTGCGCTCCCGGAAGTAGATGGCACAATGGGCAGGAATCGCTGGTTCTCTTATGTACGTCGGGTGGGCTTTAGTGCTGCTGGTTCATTCACAGGTCGGCCAAGAACTCCATCCCTGAACTAGGCGGTACCCATGGGTAGGAAACCCACCGGGAAAAAGCAACAAGTTGGTCTTTCGCTGCAATAGTAGGCGCGTTCCAATACGTCGGAGATTTGGTGTCGCTTCACGTGCTGGCAAGTTATGTGAAGCTCGCGTACGGTGGTATGGCCACGTTCTTCGCGCTAGTGGTGAACTCCGTTCGGAAGATTAGCCTCAACATAGATATGCCCGGATAATGGCCTAAAGGATGGCCTAGGCAACGCTGGCTTGATACGTTGCACATGGACTTAAAGGCAGCTGGTATCCACCGCGATCAAGCATTTGATCGTGCGAAGTGCTGTCACCATACCAAAAGAGCGGACCCCGCCTTGAAGCAAGAGAAACGCTGAAGAAGACGAAGAAGAAAAGAAAGTAGGCGCGTCCCAGAAGGGTCAGCAAATCGCCTCAACTACATCTTGCACTGATAAAGTAGCAGCTTTAAAGTAAAGTAAAGTGATGACGATCCACTGTGTTGAAGTGGATGTGTAGATGTGATGTGAATTCAACAATTCGTCGTCGTTCACATGCCTTTTCAAAGTCTGCAGGTGGTTTTCAAGTTTGAAGCTCCCTCAATAAATATGCTCTAGTATGCTTTTTAGATTCCGTTGCAAGCTTCCGCCGTTCTGAAATTGCAGTTTCAAATGATTACAATTTGTTTAGATTTAATCATATTAATATTATTATAAAAGCTAATACAGGCATATCTCTGCGAACGAAATATGTTGAAATTTTTTGCTCTTGGAACAAATGGGCAGTTGGAGCTCATCACTCGTCGCAATACGTTTCTCACATCCTCCAGTACACGGTGGGATTCCACCTTTCGAAGCTTTCTCGAGAATTCAAAAAAAAATAAACAGCGCTGTGTACGATACTTATGTGGATGTTGCGCAGAACGGGACAGGCCTCTATACCTCAAATTCTTCAGTTTTTGTACGGAGGTGTGTCTGACGATGAGTATTTGGAACTGCCGGTTGGATGGGTAGTACATCTCCTTTTCATCGAGCAGCAATATACACTTGCTGCAGATCATCTCAGTTTTTCATATCCTCATAATCATCCACAACTCTAATCTGTTAGCTTGTTCAGTGAACTTCCTTGTGAACTGCTCCGATAAAATGATCTGTTGAGAGTGACCAAGAAGCTTTGTGATGGTTCGAGGAGGCTGGGTCGTGCTCAAAACTTTCACAAAAGCGTTTTGCTTGTTGCCCGTGATCAGCGCTTTATAGTGGGCAGAAACTTATATAAGAGATGTCTGTTGTTCTTTTAGTAACGAGAGAAACCTGATGGCGAGTTGCCGCTGACAACTAATCTGTCGAGGCAACAGATTAACCAGGAGACTATTCCAACGGTAGGTCGGAACGGCCCGAGAGTTATATGTGGACAGAATCGCCTCTCCATGGGAAGTAACGAACTGCAGCTATCTTGACCCCAATACAACTCTGCGCTGAGTTAGGGGCAATGGAATTTGGGCAGTTTTCGGCGTATTGACGCGCATGCTTCGCACCTGACGGAAGCATGCGGGATGAGGGCTCTTATCGCGCCCAGCCGCTGTGGACAGACGGCGTGGTAGGGAGCGACGCGAACTTGCGAGCGAGGGACAGGAGTTTCGATCCCGCGGACTGCGCTTGTTTTGCACTTTTTCAGCACCTATGCTTTTCATGTATGTGATCAACCTAGTGGCATTGCAGTGTGTTATCCATGCATTTACATATAACACATGCTTTAAACTACAGATTAGCTAAAGTGTTTGCAGTAAACGCTTCTTATTTGTAGATCTATTTTGTGTGAAGTTATAGTTATATCACGTCAAATGTTTTGTAATTGATTTACTTCGCAGGTGGCACTGCTGTGGAGAACTGCCTCGGTTCTTTCGAAGTAAACATTCTAGCTATCTGTAGTTGAAGCAGGTGTTATATGTAAATGCATGGATAACATACTATAATACCACTAGGTGGATCACATACATGAAAACATGTGTTTTGCAAAAGTGCAAAGCAAACGTAGTCCGCGGGATCCAAACCTCCGGCCCCTCGCTCGCGAGTCTGCGTCGCTCCCTACTACGCCACCTGAGCCCGGATTCATCAAGCAATGGGTGTAGGTAGACATACCACTACCAGCAATGGGTAGTGGCCATAAGGGAATCATACCCACTACCAGCAATGGGTAGTGGCTATTCATGAAAGGAATCAAGGGTAAGGCACAACTATGCCTTTCCCGAAAACGGATGATCTCACTGGAGCGCCATTTTGTCAATGAGGCGCGAATGAGTCGCGGGTACACGGATGTACCCACAACGATTGGCGGGTTTTTTCTACCCACTGATATACCCACGATTTGGTTGGTAAGGTTTATCATGAATCGTGAGTATGTCCACATCATGGGTATGTCTACCCTTTATACCCAGCATACCCATGGGTATGCGCGTTGATGAATCCGGGCCCCGATCGCTACGGGTGCTGACACGAGCCCTCATTCCTTCAGGTGCGAAGCACGGGCGTCAATACACCGAAAACGGTCCAACTTCCGTCGCCCGAACTTACTTGTTAGCGCAGGGTTGTATTGAGGTCGAGATACCTGCAGTTTCTTACTCCCAGGGAGAGGCGATTCTGCCTGTATACAACTCTTAGGCCATTCTACCGTTGAGATGGTCTCCTGGTAAGTGAACTTCTCTCCTTTTTTATACGGAAAGTTGGATGTGGTACTTTCAGATACTTCTAGTCTGGGGCTAGACCATGAAAGCATCACTTGGGCTTTCCTTTTTCCGTTCCTGTGTACGATTCACATTCTGAGCACGTATTCCATTATTTCAAGGCTTTGCTCCTATGCATATTTAAAGATGCCTCTTATCAGTACTTGCGATTAGTTGCTGAGTTCTTAAACTATCCCTTCGCAAAGAAGCTTCTGAATTTCGATCCAAATTCCGGCAAAGGATTTCCGAAATTCAAGCTATAAAGCTTTAGGACACAAAATCGGAATAATCCTACGGCTGCCGAAAAGCGTGTCAAATTCTATGTTTAATATACCTTTGTGTAATCAAACTGCCAATCCTATGGATAAAAAATCGTGGAAAAGGCAGGAACATTCAAAGCGTGAAATCTTTGTAGCCTACAACTAAAATTCGTTCACTACAGCATTGAGGTCCTTAGTTGCATCTCTGCTCTAGCATGCACTAACCTTAGACGGAAAATCTGGGGCCGCCTATTTATTATGGGTTTCCTTAATCTCCTCTTGCGAATGCAACGTGCAGAAAATTTTCCAAACCGTGTAAAAAACAGGGGGCTCTTGCAGGATTTTCTCAGGCCTTTTCCCATTTGGCAGGTCGTCGTCTACGATGTTTCCGAAGGTTCAGTTTGCACAGTATTCGGTTTCTTTTTGAACCTCCTTTATCTCTGCTTTGCCCAGCTGACATCGGCAGTAAGGTTGATACATCGATCGTCTTTCTAAAGCAATTCTCACGTGGAACTAGACACTTTTCAAAACACATTGGGCCCTCTTCTAAACAAGCCTAAAACTTTTCAAATCAAAGCGACTTCATCCACACCAAAATGAGCTTCTTCTGCATTAAACTAGAGACTAAAAAAGTTAGAATAATTTTTTGCTCAAGGAAAATTTGGTATAACGTTCTTCGAAATTTTTTACTTTGCCTGTCCCAAAAAGTGTAATAATTTTATAACTTTTTAAAGAGAAAAGTAGTAAATTTGTCTTAAAGCACAATCAAACAAACATATAGCGCATTAAAAGATCAAATCGCATCATGCACTCAAAAGGTTCGTCGCAACTTTTATTTGATTGATGCTGTAAATGCCACTTACATGAACCATCAAAGCGGGGATATGTCCGTTTTTTACAGCTACTTTGTTGCATCGTTAGCAGGTGTCAAACTCCTTGCAAACAAAATTTCTGCTATCAATCGAATGAATGTCGCAACGTCTTGGATGAGGGCATGGCGCAATCCCTTTTTTGGCTCTAAAAAATGGCCGCCTTCCTGCACTTTAAGACAAGCTGCAAAGCATTATTTTTCCTCAAAAAAATAATTTTATAAAATTTAAGACAATTTGTTCACTTATTGGGTAGATGAACTGAAACTTCAAAGAAAGTTATACTAAAACGTTCCTTGAACGAAAAATTTTTCTAACCATTTTGGAGAGTCTCATTGTAATGTAGAAGAAGCTCATTCCAATTTTGAAGAGTTTGTTTTCAGGGGCATTAGGCCAGTTTAGAAGAGTGTCCAATCTGATTTGAAAGTGTCCAATTCGGAAATGGAATGGACCCCTTAGCTCTGTAACCGAACACATGGAGCGGTAGCGGTAACGTGGGGTAGGGTAGTGGACACTCAACGGATTTTTTGTGTGTCTGATAGCTTTTGAACGTTTTCTGCAAAAAGACATCACCAAATAGGAAAACAGCCAGAAGAGTCGTGTGACACGGAGCTGGCCTTCGGCGAAGATGTTTGTCTCCGTGTTAACGTTTCCAAAACAACACCGACCTTCTCAACCGTAAACTACGCATTGGCCCTGATAGCATTCTGTTTGTTGGCAGAGCAGAACAACAACCGCTGACCTTCATACTACTCGACTAGAACTCGAAAACCAGCGAAGCTGTTTATTCTCCAGTTAAGACCGATGCAAATCTGACTTCCTTGTAATCATGACTGCTTGTCGAGAATGTAATACCGCCGCCGCCAAACGGCCCAACCAATCCTGCGTTGTGCATTTCCCGCTTGTTCGATCTGGAATACATCATGAGCAAATGTGAATGATAAAGTCTGAGTTTTTCAAAACCTTTTGTGTGTAACGGGCGCGTGGTAACGCAGCCGGAGCAGCCAGCTGTCGCGCTCACTCCGATTCACTGTCTATGGTTCGCATTTTTCGCCCAGGCCAATCTAGCCCTCCATCGTTCCGAGTTAGATAAGCCGGCTCTAGGCCTGGATCACCGCGAGTTATTCCTAGTCGAAATACGCAGTCATATTGCCTCCATACCACCCCGTAGAAATGGAATACGGGGCGCATACCGCTAAGGGATTGACTAACGCCGACGTTTCTCCCTTTTATCGTTATTATTTTGCAATGGATGGCATTAAAAGAAGAAATTATAAAATAAATAAATAAATAAACTTGATGAAGAAGATTGGTATTCTTAGACAGATCTGGTAGCATTCACAGTTCCCAAAGAAGCTAAGGAATTCTTTGGACTTTGGGTGAGATAAACGTAAATCTGCAGACTACGAGTATGACATGCTGTATATTGAATTCTTAAGTGTATAGGGTTTTTTTCCAATCAAGTCACTTTGAAGCTTTAAAATAATTTATGTATATCCGATAACGCTTAAAATATGTATGTGGAGGCAAAACTGTCTATTTCGTCATTTTCGGTAGAGTTTCAGCCTTCGTTTCAATAGAGGGTGTAGGATTTTTTTCAATTTGTGCAATTGAAAGCATGAGATCCCTTTTGAATAAGATGCCCCGAATTACACGTACTGTTTTTTTATTTGCTCCTAGTAGTCCTTACAACGAATCCTACGCAATTGTGCATACGAAAGGCGCACTAAATGAGAGCCCTTGGTACGCTTTCCATTACCTGAAAAACCTAGTCGGAAAGCTTTGGAGTCTGAGTCAAGACAAGAGCAAAGTCTGTTTTATTTCATGATTATCTCATAATTAATTATACTGCTCCCACCGGAACTTTTCATTCAGGAAGTGAAAGTTCTGACCGCCGTCCGACTTCATTTGTAAGCAAACGTTGAAATTTTTTGATTTTTCTCGTTTATGAAGCTCTAATTTAACTGTAGCTATCACCGTTCGATGTTGCCAGGCCAGTATTTCTCAACGATCACTATGCGATGTCATTTAGCGCCTTCCTAATCGATTTCCTATTATCTAATCGCCTTACAATTTTTCCATAAATTGAAGATTAGAGGAATTCAGATCTTTCAGTCTCAAAATGTGAACCAGATTTCGCCTTTCATAGTGAACGTCACATGTTGGTGAGCAATCTAGAGAGACCCGACATAGCCTTCCTAGGGACAGTGTAAGCAGTGCAATTTAAAGATCGAGGTTCTTTGAAAATCAGCTGCTTCCAGTGTGGCAAAAATGAACCTGCAATTCGCTTTCCATAGTGCGGATAGAGCCTCTCCCAGGGAGCTGAATACCATCCTGCTATTAGAAGGAAAAAATCACAATACGTTCGAAAAGGTTGAATTTGATGTCAATACCTTCCTTGCACCCGCACAGCAGGTAACGCTCAGGTCGTCGATAACCTTCTCTTTTCATGACGATCATGTCCATCCCTTTCAAAAACAAGTTACTCCTCTTAGATGTGCCACAATTCATCAGGCTTCAAAAGCATTCTAAATCTTGAGACCATCCGCAACGATTTCATGCTGTTCTGTTAGCCTTGATTTGCGGTGCGCCGTGAATTCTCCTTCCATGTGGTGCCTTCGAAATCATTTCATTGCACACGCTTAGCTTACGCAACAACCTACGAGGGAGAATCGGTGAAAGGAGTATGTGCACTCTATCGTTTCAGGTCAAACGTGAAACGAATTTGTCTACCAAGAAGCGGTTAAAGGCTCAGGGAATAGAAATGAATGCGAATTGAACCTAGTATACCCCCGTTAGATCGATGTCTCCTGCGAATTCCGCCACGTGCTATGTATTTAGTTCTTGTCCAAGGTCACAGAAGACCTCGCTCGTTTCCTGTTGTTAGGCTTAGATACGTATGCATTGTGCACGAACATGAGCTATAGGAGAAATATGATCCCCCTTCACCTTGTTTAGTAGCTCCGACACATGCATCAACAGAAGGCCCGCTCTCTGTTTTTGGCAGCTCGTACCAAATTGTGCTTGTTTTATGCAACGCAGCAAACCTCAACCATCTAAAATCCTGTGCAAAATCAAATGCATCTCTCCGAATTCGACTCGTACTGTTAATTCACAAACGCTGTTCTCACGGCCAACTCCTGGCCTTCCCAGAGCTTCGCTGACATTCATGGCCTGCCGTGTTTGCACAGCTGAGAAAACTTCTGCGGAATCCTCCACGTGAACAGCTGTGTGGGAAAACGGTGTCGTCCTGTGATGCGAGCAAAACAGGCGAACTGCGTATCCAAGATGATAAATTGATGGACACACCCCGGTTTGAAATGGAGACGGCTATTTACCGCCGGCACCACTCAGGTCATCTCGTGCCTGCTTTCTCGGCAAACAGGATGCCTCCCTTAACTCCAGTGCATTTTATTAGGAGCGGCTCACTCACAACTTAACTTTTTCAGTCCACTGATAACCCTTTCCTTCGAGCGGCACACAGGCCCAGCTTAGGTCCTCTTTTTCATTTATCAGCTTTAAAAGATCCTGCTTTATTTTGTTACAGGATGTTTTGTTGTGATCAAAACTCTTGCGCCAGGCGGGACTCGAACCCGCATCTTCTGCTTTCCGGGCAGCGATGTTCGCCTTACACAACCAACCCCGTTTTGACCGCACGCAACATCCGCGATATCCTCC
Source organism: Heligmosomoides polygyrus bakeri (assembly GCA_947359475.1). Lineage (NCBI taxonomy): Eukaryota > Metazoa > Nematoda > Chromadorea > Rhabditida > Heligmosomidae > Heligmosomoides > Heligmosomoides polygyrus. The sequence goes on from OX375867.1 coordinate 29,933,713, forward strand.
AGGGGCCGGACTCGTCAACGACTTACGTAACTTTAACGGAGAATTGTAAGCTTATCAAGCGGTATGGTGAGCAATAAGCCGCGTTAAAAGCTCAGATAACGCGGCTTATCGCTCACCGTATCGCTTGATAAGCTTACAATTCTCCGTTAAACTTACCTAAGTCGTTGAAGAATTCGGCCCCAGGGGCCGGATTCATCAAAGTTACTGCAGTAACTTTAACGGAGAACCGTAAACGTAAGCTCAGATAACGTGGCTTATCGCTCACCATATCGCTTGATAAGCCGCGTTATCTGAGCTATTTGGTTACAATTCTCAATTAAAGTTACTGCAGTAACTTTGATGAATCCGGCCCCAGGTCTCTCAGCGCCCACCCGTGATACGGGGATGGGTCGCTCGCTGATATCAGCTTGGAACCGGTTAAGCTGAAGACCTTACTAGAAACAATGTTTTAACACATTTGCTTAAGCCTGGAGCGGCTGGTAGAGAGGCCATATGTTGTTACAGGATGTTGTGAACAAGACTCTTGCGCCACGCGGGATTCGAACCCTCATCTTCTGCCAGCCGCTGCAGGCTTAAGCAAATGTGTTAAAACATGCCTTATTTTATTAATGCGTTGGCAGCTCTGTCAGAGCTAAAAACGCCTACAGCGTCTTTACCGAAGATCTTGGCACTTTTCACACCAAACCGAACATTTTCCAAAGCAAAGTAGATATATCTCAAGATAAACTAAACACGCTAAGTTTTCGACAAAAACTGCGCCGCTGATTCCAAAACTAACTACTCGCCTGCGTCAAAAGCTTCATACACTTTTCGAATTCTTACAAATTTCTTATTATTTTGTCTACAAGAATGTTACTCGCCAAATACGCCATCATGTTGCTCTGGTTGGTGGTGTAGACGCTGTTTTCATTCCAACCACACTTTGGAGAATTGCGTGTTTCCTTCAATTGTTGCTGCTAGGCTGTTGACTACTGTGCAAGTACGAGACCCTAATAAAAATCGCGAACTACTGAGAGACTGAGTGACGCGACCTCTTCTTATATCAGTTCCCAAAACGGTGAAATTAAAAAATCGAATTTCTGCCCTCCTGCCTACAAAATAAAATTTAGAAAACAGCATGCTGCTATAAGAATAAGAATTATATGAATACCGCATATGCACCTTCTTATGAAGGTGTGTAGGTAGGCGTCCAACGTTTTTTTCAATGAAATTCAAGGTAAATCTTTCAATTCTCAAGTTTCTTTCGACCCTTCCTTTTGACTTAGAAGGCACAATTTTGACTCAGTATTTACCTCAATAAACCATTCCATCGACCAACACGCTTTCACTCCCCCCCGCCCCCCCCCCCCCCCCGTACGCCATAGAGATGTGTCGCAATTTTGCGCGAAGTGGTAGACATAACGTCATAAGCCAGAAGAAGACACAACTTGTGTCATTATCCTAATGGCGTAACAACTCAACTATGAGAATTTAAAAAAAGGAGATGGTACACGTTGGAACTAAGCGTGTACCTTGCGCAGAGCTAGAAGTATGACAAGCAACAGCACAAAACGCCCCTCCAATGAAGCAGCCTAGAGGGCTTCAGCCAGTTATAGAGCTGTTTAAAGGATGTTGCCGGAAGCACGGGTTCAGTGATGGAAACGAATTAATGTGCACTGTAATGAAAGGAAAGTGTACTCAAAGGTAGGCAAAGTGAATGTAATTGCCTATGACAAATTGAATGAAAGTACGAGTAGGAAGTGTGGGGAAAATCTGCAAAGGCGAATGTTGAGAAGGGCAATTATTTCAAAAGTCTTCTGTCATGAAATGTACTTAAAAGCGATTTGAAATCCGTTACTTTTCATAACAACGCTGTCATTCTTTAGCATTGGTCAGAGAACGAACCAATAGAGCCGTTTACTACATACATCTGAAAAAAAAGACAATTCTACTCAACAGCGATAATTTGCATATGGAAGTTCCATTTTACCCAGCCTCTCTTAAAATATCTGTTTGTTTCCAGCCTTTAAAATGTCAATTTGAATGCAATCAAGCCATGTAGCGTCTCGTTAGAACAATGAGTTGAACATCTGACGACGAGTCCAACTATCAACGGGTTTCTGGTGCAAAGTGATGCTTGCAGTCCTTTCACCCCAAGGACGGAAAACTCAGTATTAATGTGTGCTAAGTCTATTTTCCCTTTGAAGGACTATGACCATGGGAACTACTATGGCTCTCCTACACAGAAGGCTTTTCAAACTGAGTTTCCTTAAACGCGTAGAATAGTCAGGCAGTTCCAAAGATCCTGATCATCTAGACGTCTTCCAAAAAGCTATTTTTGTGAATGTTTTTTGAAGCTTTCAAGGCGGAGAATATCCTTCCTAGCGCAGGAATTTTATGTAGGCAAATATTTCAGTTGGGGGATAAACGTCTTGAACAAACGAACAAGTATAAAATGATCTGACCCAGTATTTTTTGGGATAATGGAAAAAACGCTGTGTATACGCTATGTGATATGTCCAGAAAATTTGAGAAACAATTTAATTTTAGGATCAACCAGACCAGGATGGCTTTAGTAACCTTTATTCCTTAGTAACCGCACAGTCTTTCGAATTCACCCCAGCTACAACGCAAAATTTAGTACTTGCTTTACCAGAGTGAAAAGTCGGCATTTATCCAAGTTGACAAGCAGGTCTAGTCAGAACGCGGATTCGTGCAATTTCTTGAAGCACTGTTCAGGAGCATCATACATTTTATCGGAAATCCCGCTCTTATGGACTCCATTCTTATGGACTCCATAGATTCTTATTTCATCTACGTACGTTCGGATGCTTATACCTTGTGAAATTAGAGAATCTTAGGTAGTCCGATTAGGTAGAATAAGAAAGGCACAGGACGGTGCCACCTCGAGCTACGCCACTGGCACAGGAATGCCTCCTGCAGTTGCTTTGGTTGCGAGACTGTCTCTGTGGTGGTCCCATTGAGAGAAATTTCGGTGGGAATCCCCAGCGCCGTGTCCGTTCTACCCGTGCGCTCCAACTCGTCGGGCGATCTTTCGGGAGAAGGGCGCCGCCATAAGTTGAAGGACGTCGTGCGTTTTGATTTATGGAGCGCAGACATCGGAGACGCACGTGTCGGAACGCGGAGATTATCGGCGATCACTCTCAACACGTCTCACGGCATACGATGACAGCAGTCGTATGGGAGATGAATGCTTCTATTATCGAATTTTTTAAATTGCTCACCAATAATTCAGACTTGCTATGTAAGTCGCGGCGCTCGTGGTAGAGATCATAAGTTCACATTTCTTCGTGAAAGCCAGTGAAGAGGACAGGTGAGAGGCTGCAGCTCCCCAAGTGTTCCGCTGATTATACGCATTTTTCCGCTCGCCCTGTTATCAGCGGCTTGCTGGAAGGCTGAACCCCCGCTCTGGAAACGGCTGTTTCCCACGTGTGCTGCTGAGGTGGAGAATTCCACTCGATCAATAGCGATTCTGATGAAAACAAGTTGTTTACTCGATCAGAGCGCTTGGAGAGCGCCATATGGCTACGATCATTCGCTCTCGCGGGACTCGAACCCACGGCCTCTCCCACGCCTGGAATCATAAAGTCGCCCAGTGAGCAACTGTCGACTTGATCTCCTAGTGCCCTTCCGTCCACACTCTTATTGTATCAGTTCCTATAATTTTACATTAAATTTCGGCTTTATAAGTTCAGATAGGGCAGCTGTTGCTTTCCAACTTCGGAAAAGATATTTCTAGAAAAATATCGTAGCCTTGAGCGCAGTCGGAGGAGGCGCCGGCTGTCGCCTGCACCCGATACCAGGTTCCTGGTTCGGATTTCCCGCCCAGGCAAACCAAGCCTTCCATCCCTCCGGGTCGGTGAATTGGTACCAGATTTGTATGGGAAGGATAAAGCACTGACTTGTACATCGGCTGGCCACCGCAAGTCATTATATGGTCAAATACGCATTCAACGCGCCTCTACGACATCCCGTAGAAGTAGAATGCTTATCGTAGCCTTCGGCATTTCATTTACTGGACGTACTGGACGGTGAGCAACTGATTTCTTTGTCAATGTCTTTACCAGTGGTGTCTTTAGAACTAGGGCGCTATGATATCTATGGATCATCTTCCAAAAAGCTTCAACAACGCGGAAAAAGAGAAACGAGACCTACTATTAGTGAACAAAACAATCAAACAATGAGACTGATGTGCTCCGCATGTGTTCTCCTCTGCGCCAGCACTGATTACGGCGGTGGAAGGAATTCCGGGGAGTGGGCCGGCTAACGCGCTCGTGTTATAATTTCCTACATTCAGAAGCTCCTTCACTTGCCAAAATATGTAGGCAAACTTAAGGAAATGTGTTACCGCAAAGAGGAAATAACAGTACAACAGTAATCCGCCATTAAACGTACGAAGAAAAAAGAACGGACGAGTTTTCGGAGGCTTTAGAACTTTACTCTAACTCCCAACGAACTGCGGCTGGCGCCGCGGAAAAGAAAGGAGGAAAGCAACGGGATTCAGCACCTACCCGCCACCCTGCACGGCGAAAGGAAGCATCGTAGGTATTTTTAATTTTAATATTTTTAATATTTTACATTATTTATCCGGTTCTTATTTTTCTGTGTAGCATAATCAATAACCAGTTCATTAGCATTCATCCTGTGCCACACACCGTGCGTGTGCGCCACAGTATGCCACGGTGACCCGCTCCAGGTGTCATGGCACCGAACTATGTATTTACATGCCTATATCAGCCTCAGAATCTCAATGTCATCGAAAGGACAGGCGGCTCCTCCCTACAGATCTACCTCTAAATTACCATACCAGCGAAATATGAATTGCGGGCAGCATTGAACGCATACGAGCCATTCCTTGCTGCAACGTTCAGTTTAATTGTCAGTTTTGAGGACACGCGATGTTGGATTGCAGGACGACCACTTTTCGTGGAATACGGTTTCTACCTCCACCGCTAAACGCTCCTTTAACGGCTTTTGGAGATATTCGAGCTGGTCACTTGCACAGTCGCCTTCAGCTCACATACTTCATCAAGAACGCCTGGACCCACGAAGTCTTCCAAAAAAAAGCTCTTCCCTTTGGGGTTCCTTCGCCTTAGGCTGACACAGACCTGCGTTGTCTTCCTTTTCTTGAGTTTTTGGACTGCTATTGAAATTCTAGCATCATTGCGGCAGTGTGTCCTAAGGCGTCCAGTTCTAAGGGCGGCTTCGTGCAGGTCCTTTTCTAGCTGAACCGGAGAGGAAAGTGGGTGGAGCCACTTTTCCCTATTAGCTGACGACTACTGACCTTCGGAATGCATTGGCGAATTCTGAAGACTGTGATGTTCAACGTCCTTTTGAACGGCAATGACCTACTCTTTTCTCTCCTTTCCCTTCCCATAAGTGAGGAGGAACCCTTTGCAGTTCCGTGGGTGTTTTTGTCTGCGAGAAAACTATTTTGACTGACCAGTGTGGTTGTTTGGGATTTTTGTCACAAATGTTAGAAATGCTTTATTTGGCGGTCGTCTCGATGTGTTTTCTTGCTTGGCACCCTGAAAAGGAATGCGACATTCGTGAAGCTCGCCATTAACTCTGCTTTACTCCTATTCTAGAATGGTATTATCTTCCCGACTTGAGTACCTTCGGTTGAGGTCTGTGCAGTTAAAACCAAAAAGCTCGACAAGTGTTCCAGTCCTTAGGTTGTCGTTAAGCGCTTGACCTTCGGATCCATGGGCAACATCCAAAGCTGCTGGGTTATGGATAGAGTTGAAGCCGCTTGCGTAAATTACAAGGTTACGCAGACTGCAGCAATACAAAGCTAATGGACATACTTGGTTCAAGCTAATTGTCCTAAAACTATGTTGAAAATGTTGTCCCTCGGAAAACTCTAGCTGCAAAAGGTACATACTTCTGCCTGCAGGAGAGGCTTTTCGCTCTTGTCTACTTAGCCGTCAGTTTGAGGTCAGAAGTTCGGCCATAACACAGACATGTCGTGGAAAATGATGGGAATGGCGTAACGTATCAGACACTTACAGCAACGATAAAGTGGACTTCGGAATTTCGAACATCCGCTTCTGAGGTGTTCCCACACTGCGCTCAAGCTCCGTCAGGCATCTGTCGGCATTTCTGCTGCTTTTTCTGTATTCGCTAGGTTTCAAATAGTGCTAAAAATGTCCGAATGTCACCGAACTCACTAATGGAATTCATAGAAGAATTCAATTTCACACTGCTGCTGAACAGCTCGCCATTTTCCACTTCTACTGCAGAATAAAAAGGCGGCCTCTTTCTCATCACACTGTAGCCGACTTCTAACAGTCTGAAAGCGATTGATGTGGAGGCATTCCGCGTCGGTCGGAATTCAGACCCACTAGGGCTTTGTCACGTCCAGTGGAATCCCATCAATCTCTGAGCATCGACCATTTCACGGTCACCAGACATTGAACAGATTCGGAGAGCGATTGAGCGCAGAGAGCGAACAATAACCCCCCCCCCCCCGCCTTTCACCTCCCTCACGCTCCGATTATCACACGAACTTTCTCGGGGATTTATATGCTCTTTGCCTGCACTGCAAAGTGTCCGCGATATTAAAAATATTTCGTGACTATTTGTGATGCAAACTTGTGGACGATTGCTGAACTTATATGTAGATGAATCTTGCAAGAGTATTTTATCCTTAAATCATTTCTAATTTTTCGAAAATTTAATTAAGAGCCTATATCAATTTTGAAAATGCATCGCGGGAAAGTGATTAGCAACCGTGACTTGACCGATATCCATATCTTATGCATGTATACATTTCATACTCGTTTTTATTTCTTTTCTTTTTTTTTAGAATCGGCTTCTCTTAGACATTATGTATTATAGATATTCCTCAAATATCCGCTATGGTTAAACATAATGGCAATTGGGTGCGAGTTCCAGAATTCGGTGCACTTTAGGAAACTTCCTTTTCGTCTCCACATACCCCTCATGAATACTGGGTTCGCCGACGGGTTGAGAAGAAGATCCTGCGTGGTTTTCTCCATTCTTTGGCTTGATTTGGAGAAAACGTCAAGAATTAGTGCCTGTGACTTGTTGGCTCTCGCGAAGAACTGTTCTTATTGCAACGATTGGGGTCCTTTTTGTCAAGCATGCGAGATATGGTCAGGGGCTTTCCGAGAGATGTCACATCTGAGAGAGCCCGAAGGTAAGCAACATGAGAAGAAGATCCCATGCTGTTGGTTGTTGATTCTAACGATAAGTCAGTGCGTTACTTTGAGTTCCCTTCTACTTGGGCTCGTAATGACGATGGAATCGAGCTACGCTCAACTTCAGAAGTTTATCGACGCTGTTCGCCTGAAACGTCCGAAGCTCGACAAAGTCCGTCTACTGCTTCACAACTTCTGTTCTGCGCTGCCGAGCTGATCCGCTAGAAGGCTGTTCTGTATTACTACCCACACTCCTTACTCTATCGACTTGCTTCGTTCTGAGCACCTCCCATTCTACGGCTTGGAGCCTCATTCTCGTGATAGGAAATTCGATGGTCGGTCGGAACTCGCAGTGGAGGTCATTCACTTTGTCTACTCGCAACCATCGTCGCTGTAGGCCAAGGGAATCGAAAAGCTGTCGATTCCCTTGGCCTACAGCGGCGTTAAGCCCATGTTTAGATAGTGCCAAATTCCGGCCAGCACTTTTCCTCGCCAGTTCAGTCGTATTCCGGAACACCATAGGAAGATCATAGTGTTCACTGTGTCAGCGTCCACCTGACAGTGGAGGCCGATAAGGATAAGGATGAGGACAGCGGCACTCAATCCTTTTGGGATGCGCTACGCATTCCACTTCTACGGGATGTCGTAGAGGCGATTTGAATGCGTATTTGACGATACAGTGACCTGCGGTAGCTAGCCGATGAACAAGTCAGCGCTTTATCCTTCGCGGACAAGTCTGGTACCAATTGACAGACCCTGGAGGGGTAGAAGGCCTGGGCGGGAATTTCGAACCAAAAAGCTGGTATCGGATGCAGCGACAGCGGGCACTTCCTCCGGCCGTGCTACACGTGCCCCTGAAGGCCAATATTTCGTATACTCTTATCGAAGGGCGCGTGTAGCGCAGTCGGAGGAGGCGCTACTGCCGCGTGCACTCGATACCAGGTTCCTGGTTCGGATTTCCCGCCCAGGCCAACCAAGCCTTCCATCCCTCCGGGGTCGGTGAATTGGTACCAGACTTGTCTGGGAAGGATGAAGCGCTGACTTGTTCATAGGCTAGCCACCACAAGTCATTGTATGGCCAAATACGCATTCATGTCGCCTCCACGACATCCCGTAGAAGTAGAATGCGCTGGCGCATCCCAGAATGGCTTGAGTAACGCCTTCCTTTATTTATTTATTTACTCTTATCGAAAACTCCGTAAAAGTGTCAACTCACAGACTATAGAGCGATGGAAAAAAAAATTTTCTAATTGTTTTTTGTTTACCGTTAGTAATTGTTGTTCCCTCTAAATAACACGATCAGCCGGCCTAATTGGCCAACGTATATCATTTATTTCATTCCCGTAACACACCCCACTGCAAATCTCATAGGTACTGAAGGCACGGTTAGTTAAGCCATCCCTGTCGAACCACCATGACTCCTCTCTCGCTGACTCTGCTCTTTCCACTTCTACGAAAATCGCAGCAACAGGTCGTTCTCTGGAAACTTTGCTACAGTGAGAATATATGTATGCAGGTGGAAACATATGTTTTGTCCTTAAGTACAAGTATCCATCTGGAGCCTTTTTAAAGTTTTTATTGCATTTGGAAGGGCGCACAAGGATAGGCCTGAGAACAGGTCAGGTAACAGAAACTAAAAAGCTAATTTTAAAAATATAACAAACTGCTGTAACAACTGATAGAATTGAGACCACGGAAAATTTCTTAGGCATGAACTATACGCATCCCGATTGATAAGTGCATGAATTATAGTGCAAATGAGTTTGTTACTCAGGTGGGTGGATAGCATTAGGGAACTACTACTACGGCCCTACGGGCGCCAGGTGTGTCGTACAGAATTTCGTACTAAGTTTTTGGGTGTCTTCTTACAACCTAGCGCCTAATCCACCCAAAAGTATTCACCATCATCATAATCATGATCATCAACTTCTTCTTCTTCTTCTTCTTCTTCTTCTTCTTCTTCTTCTTCTTCTTCTACAAATGTTTTTCGGGAACTTGTTAGCTGACGTGAGTGCTTTAAGCTGTAGAAAACCTCATGCATGGAAAAAAATTGGACACATTTCTAAGCAAAACCCTCCTCTCTTCTAAATTTGATGCGCTGGAACGAAGGTTAACGTCTACCAAAATCGACATTTTCCGTGGTAAACTATACAGTCCCCAAGATGGATAGAATATTTTTTGTTTCAAGGAAAATTTGATATAGCTTTCATTGAAATTTTTAGTTCAGCTGCCCGAATGGCTGTAATAATATCAACATTTATTGTAATAATATCAACATTTATTCTTTGAGAAAAGTTTAAAAATTTGATTTCCGTTTTAAAGCGCAGCAAGGTAGCAACCATGTAGTGCATTAAAAGGAGAGAACGCGCTGTGCACTCGAAATATTCGTCGCGATTTTTATTTGATTCATACTGTAAATGCTGCTTACTGAAACATCAAAGTGAGGATATGTGTGTTCTTTACAATTATCCATTCCGACGCGAAAATAGCATATACTATTTTCACGCCGGGTATATGTCGCGTAGGTGAGCAGCCTTGGTTGTTGGTGGGAACGCCTAAACGAATCAGACCGCATTGAATGAGCATGCCGTCCAGATTCGTATTCATCTTCAGTCGGTACCCCGATGGGCTGGCATGTGTTCGGGCTGTGCTCTGTTTGGTTATTATTGGCTGGCGCACTCCGACCTACCAACGCTGCTCACCTACGCGACATGTACCGTTTTACATTGTAAACTGTGCAAAAAAAGTATCTGTAAGGAGCACATATGTCCTCCATTTGATGCCTTATTTAAGCAGCATTTACACTAGCACTCATATAAAAATCGCGACGACGTTTTTAAGCGCATGGCGCTATCTGGTCTCTTAAGTATGATTGCTGCTTTGTTGCACGAAATTCAATTTACTATTTTTCTCCGTATTGCTCTATATTGAAAACTATATTGTCTTGCTCCTGCGTTCTAATCTGTCCCTACAAAGTCAGATATTTTACTGTCCCCATTAAATTTGTATGGCGCGGCTGATTTTGGAACATTCCACGTCTACCATTCGTTGTGCCTTCCGGGATCGACGAACTGCAGCCAGGCTTATCTGCGGGAACAGAACAGCTCTAGTTTATTTCTGAACGTAATTATGCAGCCCAAACGCGCACTCAAAGTGGTTCTACGACATCTACTAGAAGTGTAGCCTGGCGCACCCAAGGATTTATGACTGCTGACCTTAATAATCCTTCATTTTCTATCCACGGAATCAGTAATAAATGTACAACGTGCAGGCATAACTATGGAACAGAGTTCGATGAGGCCGAGGAGTACCCCCTCGGAAGAAATATAGTTGCTGTCCAAACTCTGCTTTAGCTTCAGAGAATTGACTCCAAAGTAATCGACATCAGAGGTTTTGCGAAGGAGATGATTGACCCTGCACGCACGAGCTGCTCCAAAGAAGAACCCAACTAATTCCCATCCACGTAGTTGGACAGGCGTTCGGAACAGCGGACCCGTAGGAAACCAGCTGACTCCAATTGGGAGCCAAAGGTCCGGAACAATCCAGCTGCACTTCGGACAATGTTGCGAGTGTAAGGAACAGGCGTGAAAATGCGGCTTCGTCTCCAGCCATCTGCCTCTGGCGTCCTCAGTGCAGTGGAGCGGAACAGCGAGTTCAGCGGCTTTGTTTCGAAGGTTCAGCTTGTTTACGACTCGACTCCTCGGTCCGGTCACGTGCAGTGCTCTATCACTCGCTCAGGAACTCGAGTTCCTGTGTAAAAATCGCCTAGCATATGCTTGTTGGTCCGTCCTCCTACCACCACCGCTCAAGGCCAACCCGTCTAAACACCTACACAGCCCTTCATACTTCTCCCAGCGCTTCGTCAGCTCTTGAACTATTTCTAATAGATCGTTGATGGCAACCTTGTTGAAAACAACCTTGCCAAACTGGCAGAGTGGTCGTTGCTCTTCGCCGTTGATTTCCTCCCGATTCGAAGACTCACTGCGATCATTCCTGACAGAACTCAAATGATCTGTTTCAAGTGCAATTCTAACAGAAGTAAATGGTCAGAACTCTGCGCTTTTAATACTACTCCGACCAATTCGTGTCCATCTTTTTATCGTGCCCAGTTTAGATCTTTTTATTGTGATGCTTATGAAGTTAGCACAAATAATACACTAATAACAGTGTATCTATGTGCATCAATGTATGTGAGTGTTATTAGCGTCGGACCAAATTTTTTTTTCAAATTTCCGCCGTTTAAATGGAATTTCAGGGAGTCATAACTTCGTTCGCTCTGCACCACTCCAAACAAATTTGATGTCTGCATCATTTTTCATTTCTTATCCAGTAAGGCGTCTACAAAATGATCTTCTACCCTCGAAGTTTGGGCTCTAAGAGCGCATAAACGGCTTTATTTTTGTTCGTTCTCTGTGGTAACCCTGCGGGTTTCCGGGTAAGAGATGTTTCATACATCATTTCAGTCGCCTTTTAAATCTCTAAATACTGAATCCAATGATACCAGAGCCTTTGAGAGTTTTCTGCAGTCAGCTCAACTTCTTAGTGTTTATCCTACGAAGCTGTTGTGCCTCTACGATGCAAAGATCGGGTATGCAGCTGGTTCGGTTTCGTATCCATCTTTCCCATCTGCCCCCCGATTGACGGTGGAAGTGGGAAAGAAGAGACGGTTTAGTCGGGCTGTGCATCCCCCGATCGAGGTGATTGATTTCTCGACGCATAATCCAGCTGGATGCGTTCCAGAGGTTAGCTAAAGACTGAGTATGTTTGCCCTTGGTGTGAAGTGTCCAGCCTTTGTGTATTTTGTATGTATAATTCTCACTTCAAATTCGACAGGTTTCAAATCAAACTGTCACTTTGAAAACCACATTGGACACTTCTAAACTCAAATTCGATAATATTCTAAGCAGACATGACAAGGAATAGTGGGGCAGGACATTCCACTCTATTTTTATCAGGGTGGCAAAACTGAGAGCAGGCAAATTTACAAAGACGACACCTCAGCTGATATTCGAGAGCACCTTTCTTCGCAACATCCCACCTAGGAAGGCCACACTGCTTTCATTTGTTTTGCTTTCTTAGCTATGCCTCCCTCCGACTAGGATAGATCCGCGTTTTGATATGAAAACGAAATTTTCCAATTTAAAACGAGCTTCTTCCATATTACACTAGGGATTCCCTAAGAAAGTTAGAACACGTTTTTGTACAATAAAAATTTAGAATTACTTTTTTAAAATTTTTTGATTTAGCTGCCCCTGTACGTGGACGCGGCCTTGTTTGAAATTTTTATAAAATTTTTATCTTTAAGGGAAAATTGTGTTTTAAAACGCATTTAAGAGTACAGGAACATCTCCGTCGTCAAGCTGAGAAGAGAGATTGCACCATGCACTTGTCTGGCTCGTCGCGATTTTAACTTGTTGGATAGCGTAAGCACTGCTGCTTACCTTCGAAGCTACACAAATAGTGAAGTGTAGATATGTGTGTCTTCACCAATTATTTTTGTTGTACCGTTGACAACTGTGTAACTCCACCCAAACGGAATCAATCCAAGTAAAAATCGATGCCTGTTAGACGAGCGTATGATGCGATCTATTATTTACTGTACTGAAAATTGCTGCCTTTCTCTGCTTTAGAATCAAAAAATTAGAATAAGCTTTAAAACCCCAATTTTTCTTTAAAATGAAAACTTTATACATTTTCGAACAGTTTGCTTGTTGGAGCAGCTGAATTTTAAAAAATTTCAATAAAAGCCTAATAGATTTTCATTAAGAATATCCAGTTTGACTTGAAAAGTGTCCAATTTGACGTGCAAATGGAATATTTCGATGTAAGGGCAGCCCACGTTCTGTTCTAGGGACTGGATTTGCTCCGCTGCTGTCGGAGAATTCAAGCGATACTAAGCTGTGACCTGAAAAAATTCACTGTTTGTCATGGTCGTTTCTCTTACCAACAATCGGATGTATTCCTTGGGATAGAGATGCGCATAGCGTTCATTTTCGGCAGGAGGAGGCGCTCCCGCTCCCGTGCACACCAAATCGCTTTTTAGATCTGTTTCAGACCAGGCTAAGCTAGGATTCCTTTCCATCACGCATAAGCATTCCAGTGGGTGCTGATAGATCTTCTTTGATTCTCAGCGCGATAGCAGCAACAGGGAGCGAAGAGAAAGGGAGAAGTTCGAACTGTTCCTGGCTACATACTACCTTCGTCCAGCAGGCTCTTGACTCATGGCGACTTCTCCCATTTAGTCTTCCCTGTACATGCAGCGTTTGGAATGTGCTTTGGTGGCTTCCTGTTTACAAGTCATACCGCTTACTGCATACAGAATTAGTCGTTGTTTCCCTCATGCCACGTGCTTGAATTAAGGCAGCGTTTGTTTGCTTCAAGTGAGGACACGTAGAAGGAACCTCAACGTAGCTCGAAGCTGTTGGTGTAAATGCGATCTTAACTTCTCGCTGTGCGGTAGCGCAGGCAAATTTTTCTGTGAACCGTTGGGGAGGAAACGGTGATATTTCGAAGGTCCCAAAGCAAGGAGAGGAGGCAAATGTGACCAGGCAGGCGGTAATGTTCGCTGAACGGCACTAAGAATATTTCCCTTCACATACGTGTCCCATGATGGAAAGTGCAACCGCGCTTCTGAATCCGCCCCTAATCAACCGGTTCTCTGCATCTGACCTCCCCTCGACAACATTCCTCTCATTTTGTTACTGGATGTTTTGTTGCGATCAGAACTCTTGCGCCAGGCGGGTCTCGAACCCCTTTCTGCTTTCCGAACAGTCCCATTCCTCTCATTCTTTCCTTATTTTGTTCATTCATCTTAATCTCGGGAAACCCCACTGAAGCGATTTCCTTGCGTTACAGCAACTTCTTCCATTAATGCGGATGCAAGTCTAAAGTGTCCATTTATCTCATCCACATTTGGCAGATCTACTGTTGCGAAGGCAGGCTTAAGGCCCCCATACTTCTGCGGCGTAGCCGCTGCCCTATCCTATATCATAGGGCAGGGACGCAGGGCCCGCCGCCAGCGGCGCCGTCCAGCGGCACCGTCGAAGATGATTCGAATCACTTGAGACGGCACCTCTCCAGCGGCGCCGGGAGAGTCTGTCTGCGCTCTGCCCTTTCGCGGCGGGGATCGGGATTAAGCACCAGTTGTTCCCGACTAGAAAGACTACAGTACCTCGCCGTTGCCGCTGAGCGGCGCCGCTGGCCGTCCGCCGCCCGCCGCTCGCCGCAGAACTCCTGGGCGGGGGGGGGGGGGGGGGGTTTCGTTTAGATTTTCGTTTCTCTTCTACAGTACAGTTGCACTATACCTCCTTGTATGTCTAACCAATTTCTCGGGCTTTGTGGAGAAAAAAGACGGCGGATTCACTATCTAGACGTTCATCTTAATGAAGGATAAATAATAGAGGATTTGAAGAGGCGTTAGTCAACCACGTTTCGGATGCTCCACGCATTCTACTTCTACTGGATGTCATTGAGACAATGCGCATTCGGCCTATATCATAACTCCTGGTGGCGTGCCGATGGACAAGTCAGCGCTATTTCCTTCCCACAGCCTGGTATCAATCCACTTACCCCGTAGGGATGGAAGGAGATCCGAACCAAGAACTTGGTGCCGGCTGTGCTACTCCGAATATGTAGAAGGAGAAGAAATTCAGTAAGGGTATTTTTAACGGATGAGGCTGTAGCTGTGTAGGCCTTGCTCTGTGTACAATCTGTCAATTACCGTTTTATGAGGTATTGCGTTCAAATCAAAGGAACTAGACCGCCGGTGCTAGTCATTTAATGGAAAACTGTAAAATTCACTTGGGGATTTTGGAGACTTCAACGGCCAATCTGACCGACAACAGCTCTTCTCGCAGCAGTACAAATTCTGAGCCTCAATTTTAAGCCTGCGCGTATCCTATCTCAAATATCTACCTCCTCTTCACGCTTCTGCGAAAGCTCCTCCTCCACGGGGTACTCCTATGTGGAGGTGGACTTGTGTTCCGTCAATTTATTCTGACTTCTGGTGATCCCACGCGAACAGCGGTTTAGGCACCATACATCTTGAACGGCCAAAATGGATGAGGTGTTGGTTTTTGGCGGTGCGAAACGTCGTCGTCCTTCTGTGAGCACCTGTTGAGAGATCGAGATTTTCTCAAGGCCTTCTCAGCGAAGGAATGCTCCTCCTCTGCTGCTTCTTCCTGCACCGCCCTTTCCTACATTAGAATACATACATACATAGCTCCTAGGCGCACCACCATTCCATCATGCGGTTCGTTCTTTGATCGAGGAAAATTACTCGCGAACACGGGCATACATCACACTATGGCTCGTCATCGCCACTCATCTTCTTCTGTCTCTCGTCGCCTATTCCATGGTTCTATCGCTTACAATGATCGCTGGCGTCCTTCGGATCACATGCAGCGACACAACACTGTCTGTCAGTGGAGTGAGAAGTTGCTGTTGTCTGTTTCGTTCTGGATTTGAAGCGAAATCATTCAAGAGTTATCTCTTCTAAATGGTTATGTGCACTTTTATCTGCGCTTTACGAGAATATTTTTGAATGATGAACATTGTTGCTGTTAGCTAATGCTTTTTATAGTTGCGCAGAAGGAAAAACAGATTGCTAAGGTCGCTTTTCCGCATACACAGTGGTGTTTAAAAAATTCAGCACTATCAGGCAGAGTCTATATCTCACTTAATCTGAGTTTCGATGAAAACAGGTTGTTGTCAGCGAACTCTGTATCAACGATTGAGTGCTCAAATTCCAGTGTAGTGTTCTTTTCCAAGTAATTCTGCCTTGGACATTTGGATACTTACAGGGATTGCTGAGAATTGTTGGCTAAAATTCAGAAGACTATTGCTGACATGGTGGGATGAGTTACATGGCTTGCTCGTTAATGACGCGCCTTGGCTCCGGCTCCTCTTACTGCACGGAACCCAGCAGCCGGATCCATCAACGACTTACAGAGATTTAACAGAGAAATTACGGCCGAAATTCCTGAGAAAAAAAAACCGCGAATTAACGCAGCTCATCAATGGGCGAATGGTGAAATTTTGGCATTATCACGAATTTCGGCTGTAATTTCTCCGTTAAATCTCTGTAAGTCGTTGATGGATCCGGCTCCTGGTCTGTAGCAAGTTGTAAGACTGCATGCTTCTGTATAAAACATACAATACTGTTATCGCTTTTGACCGGAAGAAGGTCTTAGAGCTCGAAAGGTTGACAATAACGCATTGACTGAATCGAGCCTCGCAATCACAAATCCAATTTTACAGCGATGACGCTCAGGGGACCAACGATTTTCCGGAGTAATGTTTTTTGTATGTTCTTCAGCGGTAAAAGCACTGCGGGATTCGTGCCTTTAAATCGGATGTGGAAGTTGTCGATCCCGAAGGCTGAGAATACATAGTGCTTGGTTTCGAGAAGAAACCCAGCCAGACTAGCTGATGTTCTTGCAAACTAACATCAGTAGAATTAATGGGACAAGCTGAATCTTATGAATACGACTTATATCAGTACAAAAACTGCCATGTTGTATATGAGAACAAAAGTTGTGCTTATGGTGAGCATAAGTAGATGATATTCAGCTCTTTTAAGCAGTGCCACGCCTTCTTCTTTTGCATTGTTGTTGTTGCCGTTGGAATTCTTGTTTGGCTGATGCAACGACTAGTGCAGAGCAGAAGCAGCCAAAGAATCCATCGAAATCACACAAATGTGCTCTCATTGCACTCGTCGCTAAAGGACGGTAAATCAGGTAGTATGGAACGGTTCCATTTCTTGGAAGTGTGGAGGGGTGCCAATGTCCATTAAAATGAAGCCCACAGAATCCAAAATGTGGTCGTTCGTCGAAAACGTCAACGTGAAGACAGTAACAATTTATGTGTATATTTTTTAATTTGGGCCGGATATAGAGTGCAATAGTGGATCGCGCTTCCTAACATAAGAAACCTCAAGGCTGCGTCATGCAAAGACATCAGCAAATTCGAGAAAATAAGTTTGTTGTCACAAGGAGTCCCTAAGTTTCAGTTTCACACGGGGACAATTGCTTACAATTTCGAGTAAATCACCGTCCTCATTCAACAACCTTCTTCACAGGTTGAGTGAAATTGAAGGATCCCAACAATTTGACGTTGAAATCGACAAGTGTTTTCTTCAGTGTGACCAGGATTGGTATGTCTTTATTCCGGCTTACGTTTCGGCGTTGTCGCCTTCTTTAGAGCTTGGAGAAATCGATGTCATTGGGGAAGCTACCCTCCCAAATGCCATTCCATTCTGCCGAAACCCCTCCTCCCACTACAAACGGCTAAGCGACTATGAAAAGATCATGCTGAAGAAAATACTCGTCGATTACAACGTCAGAGATGCCAAGATTCATAGAGAGTCGAACGTGGAATGCTTATTTATTTTATTCTCTTTATTTATGGCGTGGATACGTGATACACACGCGTAAAACAATCGCTGAAAAATAAATAACTTCTACTGCATAGAAAACAGTAAATCTCAAAACAGCTACCAGAAAGTGGATATGAGGTATCCAAAACTCTAAAAATAAACACGACAACAATTTAGTCAACAACAATTTCTTGGAAGCATGCATAAAGGCAAGCAATGAATTGAGCCCCCGTTGCCTTCTACATATATGTTAAAAATGATGATCTTGCTGTGGTCCATTTAGCCGGAGCCTGTACACTTTTTCTCGTTCTTAGCACTTGATCGCCGAAAAATTGGAAAAGATTTATGTGGTGTTTGCCCGTGACGATCTTAAACGACATTTTCACCCTACATACAAGCACATTACACACGTACTGTTACACATAGCATCCTATTTTTCCACGGCCATTCGGGAGAAGCGAGTGATTTATGCGGAAGCACCTCATCAAGAGTTTTCGCGAGAAATTGTTTTGAACGCTGTCCAGTTTGTCTATGACTTTTTCCTTGACATCACTGAAAAGCGCTGTTCCAAATCAATTATATGATTATGTTTGCACAAATATGTTTTTTGGGTAGGCAAAAGTTTATCGGGACTTTTGCACTTTGCTGCTTTTTAGAACAACACTTCCTATTGCTTCTGTAACCTTCGTTGACTACATACTTGTTAGGCATGCAGATTTCGCCTATAAACAGTGGGAATCAGTTGTGTTAATTTTCATGATGGAACCGGTTATCCAGCTGATAGGATCGCCCTGTCTTTCATATACAGAAAATGATACTATTCAGTGATACTGTACATACTGTTCCCCTTCAGTGATAATGTTGCAGTTTGTTACGTCGAATTGACTTTCCTTTTCCTTCTCGTCTTCGCATCTTCAGAGACACTCTTTCGATTCTCATCGCAATGGCTCTATCTATCTTGCGCAATAGCTCCACCTATTTTGCATTCACACAGAAAAGGTGCCTAAAGCATCTGTAAATTTGACTCCCTGAAAACTGCTTGCGCTGTCTATCTCTATAGATAACACCACAACTCAACCTGCAGAGCGCGGCCTACACTTATTTCCTCTTTTTTAAATCACGTCTGTCTATCTTGATGGTGAGTGAACCCGTTAGTGCTTTGTGGCTCCAGTCCACAACGTCTCGTTCCAAACTATCATCGCTAGTTTTTTGAGTATTTCCGTCTGAATGTGGCAACTAAATTTCGGCTGGGTCTGATGCAACATTTTGCGAAGCAGCTCGAAGTTCGGTGCATCTGGACGAATGACGTTGAATGCGGAATGTGGAATTCATTTACCAGCGATAGCGAAGCAGTGCAACTCTGTCCAACACCAACCCTGATCAAAAAAAGGATGAAATGATGAATAAATTAGATGAATGAAAATTAGATGAATTAGATTAGATGCTAACTTTATCAGTAATAATGAGCACAGAAGACGTTTTTTTTCGAATTCCAAAAAAAACGTCTACCTAAATCTCAGGTTTCACGCTCTAACTGCGACGCCATTATTTTTTTTTGAGAGACCTTGGCATTTTGATGGTAGCATGGAATGCTGTGCAGTGTAAAGGAATTCTTCGGAGAGCAAATAATCCTCCAGTGCTCCCCATTAGTGTCCCTCTCGAGAAGCAGTTTACAACCTCCGATATCGCTGCTCATTTTTTTTTCAACCAAAATGCCTTTCCACAGTACAGGAATGAAGTGGTAGCTGCTTTCGAACCACTCTGCACATTGGTTTTCTGTTTTGTGAAACCTTTCATCCAATCACTTCATTTTTATGAAATTCTTCTGACCGTTGAAAACCTTCCTATACGAAATATTTCGATTTTTTATGCCAAGGTGTGTAGTTTTCTGCGTCAAACTCTTGTGTATGTGTTTTCGTATGTTGGAGGTTTTTTTTCCAAAATTCAGCTGAACCAGGTGTTCACTCGGGCTCCATATATGCCTGCTGGGATCTTTTTCCTTTCCTTTCAGAACTGAAACGGTTTCTGTTGCTTAAAGAGTTTTAATGAACCCTTCATCTACCGGCATTCTTTAACCTCCGGTTCTGCAACCCCTTCACAAAACGTGTAATATGTATTATTTTTATTGTATGACAAATGTTGGGGCTCGAAGTGCGTTTGGCAGTTGATAGATTTCTCTCAGGACTGGAAAACTGAAGGTGAAAAGGGTTAAGAGATTCAAGAACAATCTGCCTCTGAAACGTATTCTGCTCTCCTCGGTCGGGTTTCATCTCATTTACCTACAGGTACAGTCTCTGCCTTCGTATAAACGTTTTTGCGAGAAACTGGCTGTTCCGTTGACTCAAAAGTGTGCGAAGAATTCTGCGAAGTTATGCCTCTATCTGTTGGGTGTTTTATCAAATGAGTAATGGCACCGATCGACAACTGACCTCTTGTTGTTCACAGAATTCACGAACGAGATCGGCGAACCTGTTTCTGAGATCCGCCTCTCCCATCAGTTCGCCATCCAATACAATACCAGCCCTATCTTTTGTCCATTGGGCGCAAGAGCGCGTCTTTTGCGCCGTTTCAGGCGAGAAAGCGCCGCTTTGCAATAACTCCTTTCAAAGTGATCCCTCTTTGAAAACAAGCTCATATTTGAAATGAGGATTGAATCTCCTATCAGATAGTATAAGAGTTATCAAATCATTCTGAAGAAAAAATTTTGGGTTTTTGAGTATTACGGTACAGGCCAAGGGATTACTGTAGGTTTACGGCCGCTCCGTCTTCGCGCGAGGTAATTACCTCCTGAGGACCTTTCCATCTCTTTTGTGACTGTTGGCAGCTGATCGACGATTGCAGGACCGAAGGATCATGTAGTAAGAGCCTTTACAAGGATTTCACAACCTTCAATTTTGAGAATAGCCATCGAGGAACAAATTTGCGCCAGACAAGTGTCAGACGACAACAGTAAAACTTCACGAAAAATTCGAAGATCGCTTCGAGCATCTGGGCAGAGCATCATCCGCCTTGTGTAATTCTGTCGCAGTATGAGGACGCACGGCGCGTGTAGCGCAGTCGGAGGAGGTGTAAGTTCTTCAGTGCATTAGATTCTATATTCCTGATTCGGATTTCCCGCCCAGGCGAACCAAGCCTTCCATCCCTCCGAGGTCGGTGAATTGGTACCAGACTTGTCTGGTTCCATCCCTCCGGGGTCGGTGAATTGGTACCAGACTTGTCTGGTAGGGATAGAGCGATGGCTTGTTCATCGACTAGCCACCGCAAGTCAGGCCAAATACGCATTCAAAATCGCCTCCACGACATCCCTTAGGAGTAGAATGCGTGACGCATCCCAAAAAGGATTTAGTAAGCCTCTTCCATTCTTTTATAGGGAGATGTTTTAGGGTTTAATGGAAGAGTTGGTGTGGACAGAAGAACTTGAAAACCCGCGAAGAGCATTGCCTTTCGTGTTTCTTGCATTTCAGCTTTTCTGCTGTGTCCCTTTTGAGGTTCACCAAGTAAAAATTCAGATTTTAAAATAATTTTTGACGAACGAGAGGTAAGGATCGTAGTGCAGTCGTTATTGTTGTAAGCAGCGCAGGCTTTTGATGATCCGAAAACACTGCTTCGATAATTCAACGACAAGGTTTTGTGAACTTTGGCATCAGATTTCCTATAGTCAGTGAGCCTTATTGAAAATTAAAACAGTGTTCAAAGAACAAGACTTTCCCTAAAGCGACGATGAAAAAGAAACTTGAAAAGTACAGAGCGAAGCCTAGTTCTTCACCATGATTCCACTCTACTCCACCACCGGATAGACTGCGTAGGATTTCTCCATTTTCGAACGGCCGGAATCTGCCTTATACGAATAGCTGAGAGCTCAAGCCTTTTCTAGCGCACAATAGGTTTTTATGTCCTTAAGACTTTGGTAGTAGCAAGGAGCGAGTTTGCTTGAAGAAGATTCAAGAATCTTTCTAAGCGCCTACTTTTCGCGAAAATCTGTAAAAGAAATATTGCTTCCACTCCTACTCCTCTCCTTCATTCTCAATTGAGAAACCAATGTGCTAGTTGTCTTAGTAGAATGGGAGGCTTTAGATACATGCAATTTTATGTTAATCCGGAAAGATCAACCTTTTTGCCCCCGTTGAGTTCTGAGGCGGGCTCGGCTGAGCCTGCGACCGAGGAGCGGCCAGAGCCTAACGCGACAGGTCTGGGTCGCTGACCTTCCTTCCTCGCACCTCGGAGAAAGGCCCAGCGGCAATATGTCGTCCCTTCGAACGAACAAAACATCGCCGTGACAAATGTGGATAGGCTCACGGCTCCTTTGTTGAGACCCCATATTTGTGCACCTTTCTTCATTTTTTAAAAAGCTCTATAAAATGTAGCTTGAGTTCCAACCATTCTTTCCTGTCCCTGGAATCCCCAGTTGGTTGTGTCAAAGGTCGTAAAAAAAACTTTTTACAACTCCGCTGAATTAGCAGCAGTACCCACAAGGCTAACCTGCATTTTCGCCCCGCTGTAACTTTGTTCAATCATAAGCTACATTGCTGTGTTTCAGCGCGCTACTAGTACGATTTACTGCCTACAAATCCTACAAGCTGCAACCGGAAGGGTTCACATGTTACAGAGTAATCGCGCCCAGAACACTCCCGCGTGTGTAATTTGGCACAAAACCGTCGATGTTCTCCTCGCTCTTACTCGCCCAGAATACAGTTTTCCCTATTCCCAATAAGACTGTTCAATTCAGCATGAAAAGCTCTATCGAATGGTATCAAGCGTGGCCCAACTGCAAGACATCGATTTTCGATGACGTCATCGTCCAAGGCCTCGAGCGGCCTCGTGCGAAACTGTCAAAAAATCTGTTGTTCCAAAATCGGTCGAAATTGACACCTTTCCGTAGCGCCTTTCATGCTCAACAGAACGTTACCTTTTTGGGTGTCAAAGACTCAAATCTTGGCGAGTAAGAGCTCAAGAAACTTTAACCGCTATCTTTTGCCGCTTTAAACTGGCAACTGAGGCTGAGGTAGTTTAGGAAGCTGAGGAGTTCTGAGCACGTTACGGTAAAGTACCTTAAGCGTTCTGCTCGCATACGCATTCGAAGGCTGTTAGCTCGCCACGTCTTCCCGCGGTGGTCCACCGAATTTGGAAAAAAAGCGTCACACAAGGCTAACCTGCATTTTCGCACCGCAGCAACTTTGTTCAATCTCAAGCTACATCATTCTTCTCTAGCGCACTACTAGACAGTTGTAGTGCCTACAAAATCCACAAGCCGCAGCCGAAACGATTCGATCTCCACAGCTATTGCGCTCCGAACACGCCCGCGCGCTCCGAACACGCCCCCATCGAGGCCGCTCGAGGCCTTGGCAGACGGACGATGACGTCATCGAAAAATCGATGTCGTTGAGCTGGGCCATGCTTGATACCATTTGATAGAGCTTTCTATGCTGAATTGAATGGTGTCATTTAGAGTGGGAAAAACTGTAATCTGGGCGAGTAACAGCGCGGAGAGCGTCTGCCGTTGTTGCGCTAAATTGCACGCGCAGGGGTGTTCGGAGCACAATAACTCTGTCAAGTTCGAACCGTTTCGGCTGCAGCTTGTGGGTCTTGCAGGCAGTAGAACGTTCTATTGTAACACTGAAGTAGAATGGCCTAGCTTAGGAGGGGGCAATGTTACAGCGGTGCGAATATGCAGGTGATGCTTGCGTGGCGCACTTTTTTCCGATTTCGGTGGACCACTGAGAGAAGACGCGGCGAGCTAAGGGCCTCAAAATGCGTACACAAACAGAGCACTTAAGGTACTTTTCGGTGACGAACTCAGAACTTTTCAGCTGCCTAAACTGCCTTAGCCCCATCCGCCGTTTTAGAGCGGCGAACTTAGCGGTTGAAGTTTCCTGCCCTCTTACTCGCCCATATTTGGGTTTCCGACACTTCCAGTAGGGGGCAGTAAACAGAGCAGTATCATTGCGAGTGTCGAAAACTCAAATCTGGGAGTGCAAAAACTCAAGAAACTCTAACCGCTATCTTCCGCCACTCTAAATTGGCAGATGGGGCGAAGGCACTTCAGGAAGCTAGAGAGTTGTGAGCATGTCGTCGTAAAGTACATTAATTGTCCTGCTCACCTACGCGTTGGTATGCCGTTAGGTCTCCGCGTCTTCCTGCAGAAGTCGACTCAAATCCGAAAAAATCGTTTCACACAAGGCTAACCTGCATATTCGCGCCCTCTAACTTTACCTAATCATAAGCTGCACCGTTCCGCTTTAGCGTACTACTACATCGTTTCACCTTCTACAAGACCTACGAGTTGCAGTCGAAACGACTGGAACTTGACAGGTTATTGCGCTCCGAACACGGCCGCGTGTGCAATTTGCAAGCAGTCGCTCCCACTCGATTGATAGGTTCGATCCTATATGCGTTGTGCACGGCGCACTCCGAAGGCTCGGTGGACAGTCTTAGAGCAATTCCTGAGCAGGGCGGCTGCAAATTTGTGAGAAAACTCCTCAGACGCTCACTCTACAAGCTGCCTCCCCCCGGTCGATTGATAGGTTCGATCTAATATGCATTGTGCACGGCGTACTACAAAGGGTCGCTGGACAGTCTTAGAGCAATTTCTGAGTAGGGCAGCTGCAAATTTGGGATAAAACTCCCCTAACGCTCTCTCTTCAAGCTGTCGCTCGATCGTTCTACAGGTTGTCGCGCCCACTCGATTGATTCTGTCGGGCCTATATGCATTGTTCAACTCTACTGAGAGCTTGGGCAGTTGAGCTCAAGTATACGTTTCTTTTTACAAGTACTTGATTTAAAAAAGTTATTTAAAGAGGCCGCTTTGGACCGTTCCAAAGCGGCCTGTGTTGACCTTTCCGGGATTTCCGGCGAATGAACGGAGGAACATGTCCGGTACTGTAGAAGCTGGGGCACGAAAGAGCTGGCACCTCCTCCGACTGCGCTACACGCGCCATGCGTCCTCATACTGCGATAGAATTTTACAAGGCGGATGATGCTCTGCCCAGATGCTCGAAGCGATCTTCGAATTTTTCGTGAGGTTTTACTGTTGTCGTCTGACACTTGTCTGACGCAAATTTGTTTCTCGATGGCTCTTCTCAAAATTGAAGGTTGTGAAATCCTTGTAAAGACTCTTACTACATGCTCCTTCGGTCCTACAACCGTCGATCAGCTGCCAACAGTCACAGAAGAAATGGAAAGGTCCTCAGGAGGTAATTACCTCGCGCGAAGATGGAGCGGCCGTAAACCTACAGTAGTCCCTTGGCCTGTACCGTAACCCTCAAAAACCCAAAAATTTTTCTTCAGAATGATTTGATAACTCTTATACTATCTGATAGGAAATTCAATGCTCGTTTCAAATATGAGCTTGTTTACAAAGAGGGATCACTTTGAAAGGAGTTATTGCAATGCGGCGCTTTCTCGCCTGAAACGGCGCAAAAGACGCGCTCTTGCGCCCAATGGACAAAAGATAGGCTGGTATTGTACACGTAGACGTTCAAGAAGGCTTATGCTTCTAGGCTGCTTACTCCTACTGGTCCATATGACTCCTATTCCAGGTTCATCAAGCAGATTCCTTCATCTGTTCATGTTGCGTAAAAATAAATTTGGTACTGGGCTTCATCACTGTCTTCCCGTTAGTCTACTCATGATATGGTTTACAAAACAAACTACCTCCCTATTCTTCTATTCCTTCCTTCCTTCCTTTTCTTCTCTGCTTCTTTCTTCTTTCCCTCCCCCTTTCTGGTCATTTTGCTTTAGACTTATCTTCTCCCCGTTAGTTCAAGCAATTCCTGAAGGATTTAGGCTTATTTAGAGTGAGTCGAGAGAGGTGTTAAATTAAAAGGGGACCCCATCACAAATAGTTCTCGTCGTGTTCATCGTTCATCCACCCTTCTGCACTATAGACTTAAGCAAGCATTATGGGTCTGTTCATTATTTTGAGGATTTACGTTCTTCAAAGCAGTTTTAAAAAGGAAATTGAATAAACTTGAAATACTAAAAAATTCTCCACTATTATATAACTTTTTGGATGAGCAAGGTTCAAATGAGAATTTGCCGACAATTTTGTGATATAGTGTGTGAGGTTCATTTTAGAGTTGAGGTAATTTTCTATAGACCTCAAGTGACTGTTACTGAGGTGGAAGACTATTATATTGGTGTTTTATTGCGATCACAACTCCAGCAGATATCAGCGGCCGACTCATCTCGATATACGAGTGCTGATGGGTCCCACGAGGTGTGGATGTTGCGTTCGACAACGGCGGTGGTGATGGCGTAGAGTACTCTCGCCCGGTCAACAGGAGGTGCGGGTTCGAGTCCCGCCTGGCGCTAGAGTTTTGATCGAAACATAACACCGTTGTAACAGCTTACAGCAGATAAAAAAACAGCTAGAACAACTTGCAATTCCGAATAGATGTCCTACTTATGGTTAAGAGTGGACTTCGTAAACATTTACTAGGTCAATGGAGGCCGCATATATGTGATGGTTTCACCATTTAAAAAGGACGGCGTTAATCAATCCCTTCTGGGATGCGCCAGCGCATTCTACTTCTGCGAGATGTCGTGGAGGTGACATGAATGCGTATTTGACCATACAATGAATTGCGGTGGCCAGCCGATGAACAAGTCAGCGCTTTGTCCTTCCCAGACAAGTCTGGTACTAATTCACCGACCCCGGAGGGAGCGAAGGCTTGGCTGGCCTGGGCGGGAAATCCGAACGAGGAACCTGGTATCGGGTGCATGCGACAGTCGCGTCTCCTCCGACTGCGCTACACGTGCCCTTGTTTCACCACATAGGTGTACAAACGTATGGTGCGAGCACCAATCGACACTTCGCAAACCAAATTAGCCACCTTTCCATGCATTCTGGACACTGTTAAAATTATGTTGGATACTCCTCT
Organism: Heligmosomoides polygyrus bakeri; assembly: GCA_947359475.1. Lineage (NCBI taxonomy): Eukaryota > Metazoa > Nematoda > Chromadorea > Rhabditida > Heligmosomidae > Heligmosomoides > Heligmosomoides polygyrus. The sequence goes on from OX375867.1 coordinate 29,960,130, forward strand.
AGGCAAGCTTGACGCTTTTGAAATCAATTTTAACATCATCGAAAAAACCGCCGTCCTCCAGATTGAGCAGCGACTCTCCAAGAGAGTTGGAATAATTTTCCTTCTAAGGAAAATCTAGCCAAAGATTTGTTAATTTCTTAATTCATGTGCTCCAATAAATGAACACGCTGTTTGAAATAAAATAAAATAAAATATTTTTTGAAGAAAAATTATAATTTTAAGCTGCTTCTGGAGGCGGAAATTGTGTAGTGCTAAAAGAAGAGACTGTGTCATGCACTCGTCTCGCCTTTCCTTTTGATTGGTAACAAAGCCCTATTTATGTGGAATTACACAGTTGTAAACGCTACAACAGAACAATTGTGGAAAACACACTTTCAGTTGCTGCTTCAAGTAGCTCTACTTACACTATCTACCAAACTAAAGTTGCAACGAGCTAAACTAGTGAACGTGGGGGACCTTTGCCGTCAACACGCAAAAAATATTTCTGCCTTTTTGAGCTCTAAAGTAAGCTTTAAAATTTTTACTCTTGAACAATTTTTATGGGCGTGTGAATTTCTAAGGAAGTTGTACTACATTGCTCCTAGACATAAATATTGCAACGGTTTCTGAAAGCCTCTATTTTAATGTGGAATAAGCTAGTATTGATTTGGAAGATGTTCAGTTTGATTTCAAAAGCGTCAAACTTGCCTAGAAGAGCGTCCAGTTTGAGTTTCTTCCTTTCCCTTTCTTTGCACTTTGTTTTCCAATTTTAATTTGTTCGCGTTTCTTCGGTACATAGCATCACTCGCTTCACTAATTAGCCATCGGGGAGATGTTAGGATATAGGTTCGTTTAAAGTAGTGGCGAAACGAACCTATCCAATGTTATGTAGTCTTTGTTTATTTGACGGGAAAATGTGTATGCAGATATGTATCTACCCATCTATATCTGTGTACCTGTGCCCATATATCTGTATTTGTCCGTTTTCACCGACGAATGGGGTATGTATGCGTTCTGGGGACTACTGGCTGAGCGACCTTCTTATTATCAAAGCCAGTCGCATGTGTCCTCCGGTGTTGATGTGTCAGGCGTTTTCCGATGTCACGTGAGGCCGTTGCAGAGAGCTACTATACTCGTTTTCAGCGCACTAATTGGTCACTGAACAGCAACGCACGTCTATACCCGTCCCTTTTGCTGCCAGGACGGCCCTCCCCTTCCTCCAGATGGGATCCATGAATTTTGCGTTGCATAAGATCCATTTGCACTCTTTATTTTTTGGCTTCTGCTTTTCATCAGCGTCGAGAAAAGCGAAGCTAAATCGTAGCACGTGCACCCACAACAGCTTTTATGGTGAACGTCGACGCGTCTTCAAGATAGTTCGATGAACTAATGTGCGTTTTCACTTTGTGCTTCATGAACGACGCAGACCTGCATCTGATCTGCTGCGATTTCGACAAGAAGCAAGCAATTTTAAAGGTTGATGCGTGACACGAGTAGGACTCGCGTTGTTGGAGACTTGATCTTCCTCAAAAACGTGCTCGTTTAGACCCTGTGGTTAAATCGTGGTCCCATATTTTTGTTCTTCGATTGGGGCATACGACACCGACAGCGGCTTTTTCTCGCGTCATGAATTTGAAGTTCAGTTCGAGTTTCTCCATTGAGTTGTTCCGTACCTTCGGAATTTGTATTGGCTTCATAGTATACATAGTTGTGCTCTCGAAAGTTTTTCGAATACTCGAATAGTGTCGAGTCTCCACAAATTTCGAGTGTTCGCATTCGCATATATTCGAATAAAGCGTTTTTTTCCTGAAGACTCTAATTAGAGTATATTCGATTTTTGAATATTCGATTCGAAAACATTTGAAAAATGCGATTTTTTTGAACAGTCGAATTTGTATATTTAAACTCGAATGAAAACTATTCGAATGCCTACTCCAATAGGTCATTTATACACAGTATTGAGAGCAGGTGGGCGCGTGTAGCGCAGTCGGAGGAGGCGCGACTGTCGCGTGCACCCGATGCCAGGTTCCTGGTTCGGATTTCCCGCCCGAGCCAACTAAGCCTTCCATCCCTTCGGGGTCGGTGAATTGGTACCAGACTTGTCTGGGAAAGGTAGAGCGCTGACTTGTTCATCGGCTGGCTACCGCAAGTCATTGTATGGCCAAATACGCATTCATGTCGCCTTCACGACATCCCGTAGAGGTAGCGCTGGCGCATCCCAGAAGAGATTGAGTAACGCCGTCCTTTATCCTTTATCCTTTATTGAGAGGAGGTGAAGACCATTCCGAGTTTTATTCCCCTTAAACGAGTGTAGTACATGTTCATGAAACACAGAGTGGTGGAAGCCTGGCACGAACCAAACTTACAGTCGACGTAGGCTAGGCAACCAGACAGATCTTTACTTGGGGTATAATTCAGTAACAAGCTCACTATGTATTAGGAGGCGGGGAGAGAGATTATATATATGAGTGCAACCCTATTTTCGAAGAAAGCATACATGCCCTAGACGAAGATTTCGCATTTCGTCTTCCGCCTCAGATTGAAGATTTTCTAGGAAATGATGTTGTTCAACTCCAACAGTTACCCTATTCGTTTCTAATAACGGCGCTTTTGCACCGATTGCTACTACTACAGTTAGCCCGTTCTTCTTCTGGCCCGCATTCATCGCAACCAAAGATTATCTATCAGCGTTTATTTTTGACCATTACTATTTATTTATTTGAATTGAGATGCTAAGGACAATGCCAGAAGATAAGACACGGCTTTAATCAATCTGTATTTTGTATGCGCCACGCATTCTGCTTACCCTTATTGCGACTAGCAAATTCGCTGAGAGTAGTGGAGGAGCGAAAAGCGAGAATAGCGAGGTGACAGTTTGAATGCGTATTTGGACGACAAACAAGTCAGTGCTTTATCCTTCACAGACTAGTCTGGTATCAGTTCACCGACCTCGACGGAATGGAAGGCTTGGGTGGCTTAGGCGGGACCGTAACCAATAACTGTGTCTCGATTTGCACTGAACTGCCAACGCCTCATCCCACTGCGCTTTCACGAGCTCATTAAGACAATATGCACTTACAACATGAATTCGAAGTAGACTGAGAAATTCATTAGTAGACAAGTGTGAAGCGAGAGTCCACCTGGGCGGACAGGCCTTGTTTCATCACAAAATGAATTCGTAGAAGACGTGTCTGGAAGGGATAGTGCATTAATCATTCCATTCTCTTATCTGCTGCAAGGCATTATTTAGGCCGAATACACATTCAGCGCATCTTGCACCTAAGCACGCACGTGTGGTATGCGAGCTTTCCAAGAATACAAAATGCCAGAACCTACCTTCTACTTGGAACGAATTTCTTAAACCGATCCACAAAAAATACCGAACCAAAGGACTAAATATTCTGAAAGATAAACATGGAAGGGCGCTTAAACATTAGCCCTCAGACGGTGGAGGTAGACTCTGTTGCATGTTGGTGCAGGTGGGAGGGCACCCTTCTTCTTCTTCTTCTTCTTCTTCAGCGTCTGTCCCGCTTAGTAGCGGGGTCCGCTATTCTGGTGTCATGACGCCACCTCTCCCGATCCAGCGCTAGATCAGGGTGGACACCAGCAACCTTCAAGTCCATATGTAACGTGTCAGACCAGCGCTGCTTCGGACGCCCTCTAGGCCGCTTTCCTACCACCTCGAACTTAAGGCCTATATTGCGGACGCTATCTTCCTTTCCACGCAGAACGTGGCCGTACCATCGTAAGCGAGCTTCGCGCATCTTGTCCGCTATCGGCGCGACACCGAACTTCTGCCGAGTAGCATCGTTTCGAATGCGGTCCATGCGCGTGACTCCAGCCGTCCAGCGCAGCATCTTCGTCTCCATGATGCTGAGGCGCGTTTCAACCTCCTTGGTCGCAGGCCAACATTCAGCACTGTAAATCGCTACCGGCCGGACAACTGTTCCATATATTTTTGACTTCAAGCGCTCTGGTATCTTCCTATCGCAGAGCACGCCAGTCAACGAGCGCCACTTGGACCAAGCTGCACTCACGCGTGAGTTCACTTCAGTCATCAGATTGCCATCAGATGCTACTGCTGATCCCAAGTACTTAAAAACCGAAGTGCGTGGGAGCTCGATGCCGTTAACCTTGATGGAGCTGGACTCAGTAACGTCTGTCGTTAGATATTCGGTCTTCTTCACGTTCAATCTGAGTCCAAATCGCTCCAAGCGATCACACCAAGCTTGCACCTCTCGCTCCAGTTCATCTTTATCTTCGCAAGCGAGCATTACGTCATCAGCATAAAGCAGTGTCCAGGGGACAGGCTTCTGAAGATCTCGTGTAATGGCGTCCATCACTACAACAAAAAGGAGTGGGGAAAGCGCAGAACCCTGGTGTACCCCGACAGAGATGGGAAACTCCATCGAGGTTCCGGCTGCAGCTTGAACTCTACTCTTTGGGCAAGAGTAGAGGATTCGCACCCACTCTATGAGCTCTTCAGGAACTCCATGTCGTCGCAGGGCGTACCATATCACTTCACGCGGTACGCGGTCAAAGGCCTTCTCCAAGTCGAGGAAGGCGATATGCACTGGCTTCTGTTTCTCGCGGTGCTTTTCTATCAGGAGGCGGGCGGCGTGTACGGCATCAACAGTGCCACAGCCAGCCACGAAGCCGCACTGATTGCTGGAAAGCTGGACGATGTCACGAATTCGTCCATCGACAATTCGCTCAAAGATCTTCATGCTGTGTGAGAGCAAGCGAATCGGACGGTAGTTGGAGCAGTCTGCAGGACTGCCCTTCTTCTTCCAAATCGGAATCGTCGTACTTTGGCTCCAACAGTCAGGTACTTTCTTCTCTGCTACAACCTGATTGAAGAACTTCGCCAACCACTCAGCCGGATACCAAAACTTTGACTTCCACAGGGCAGCCGCCACGTCGTCGGGCCCGGTCGCTTTGCCTGGCCTCATCTTCTTCAAAGCCGCTTCAATCTCCTCCACGGTGATCATTTGAACGGGGTCGTGGGTTGGAGCCGTTGAAGGGATGGCTGGATGAGGAAATTCTACCGTAGAGATTTCCTCAAAGTAATCGCGCCATCGCTTCAATGCTTTCTTGCGGTCCATAAGAAGATGGCCGTTCTCATCATTGATGCCGAAAAACTTTTCAATGTCCTCGGTCTGCCGATGGCGATTCTTAGCAAGCCGGTACAGATACCGCTCGCCATCGCGTGACTCGAGTTTCTCGTTGACATCTGCATAATGAGTGGCTTTTGCAACAGCCACGGCCTTCTTTGCAGCTTTCCTCGCTTCTTGGTACTTCCGCCAGTTATCGGCTGTCTTTTCGCCGAGAAACACGTGATAGAGCGACTTCTTCTCTCGCACTTTTGCTTTCACGTCGTTTGTCCACAGCCATGTCTGCTTGTTGACCTTCCGTCGCCCAGGCTTCGTAATGCCAAGTTCTGACTGTGCAGCTTGACGAATCGCGTCGGTCGCCTTCTTCCAAGTTTCGCCGACAGTCGTGACTGTCGGTAACCGCACGCGAGAAATCACAGCTGTTTCCTTCTCTCTCATTCGCCACCACTTTATTCTTGGTGCACCGCATCGCTCGACCTGCTTCAGCCTCGGAGGGGCGATCTTCAAAGTACAGATCAGCGGTCGATGCTGTGGGGCGACCGTCTCATACGGCACGACCTTCGCGTCTGTGACAAGACTCCGGTCACGATCCTTAACAAGCAGAAAGTCTATCTGAGACTTGGAGCTCCCACTATAATATGAGATGAGGTGGGAGTCGCCTTTTCGGAAGACGGTGTTCACTATGGTGAGGTTAATGCGATTCCGCATAATCAAGAATACGCTCACCATCGGCGTTACGTGACCCGTACCCGAAACCACCATGACAGCTGTAACCGTCCTTCGTAGCACCTACGTGCCCATTAAGGTCACCAGCGACTATGATGACATCTTTCGACGGTATCTCTGCTGTCTTCTCATCAGGCTCCAAAACTCATTCTTGGCTTGCTCTGAGCAGCCGGTCTGCGGAACATACGCTGAGAAGAAGTGATAGAGTCGCTCCTTAGCGGCGACAACGATCTTCATTAACCGATCGTCAAAGCGTTCGACGCTTACAATCGAGTCACGAAATCGTTCGGAGACGATTACACCGACACCACTGGTGGTCCTGGGACTTCCACATAGAACGGCCTTGAAGCCACGTCCTATGTCCCTTGACTTGCGGCAGGACCACCTCGTCTCCTGCACCGCACAGAAATCAATTCTTCTACGCTCCAGTGCTTCAACCAACTCGCACGAGCGGCCCGTCAACGTACCCACATTCAGCGTTGCCAAGCGGGTCCTGCTTACGTTACGGGACTTTCGGACTAGCTCAGTTGCCCCCCGATGCCGTCCTCGCATCAGGGACCCTCGCATACTTCTCACACTCGCCGGGCTTTGCGAGTGCGCGTCGGCTCCCGCGGACGCCGCAGCACTATCTCGGAATACTTGAACTGTCATACACCATGTGATGTGACACGGGTCTTCGTAGGCCGGCCTGTCACAAGGGCCTGTCGCCTGCATTCGAGTGTCCGTGCTTAGCTTAGCTCACCAAACGAGCAGTTTCCAGTGGCACCACGAGGAGGAACGGACATCGCCACCGTGGGAGGGCACCCTCCCTTCGCCAAAAGACTTCTAGGTTTATAGCACGCTGCAGTGGTGTGTACTGCTTCTAGTGGTGGAGCGGGCACTCGTTGTTCCTTCCACCTACTTCAGCAAAGTGCGAATTGTGTTTCAATGCTCACAGAACCACCGCATAGTGATAAAGACGGATTTCATAGACTGGACTTCTGTTTCGTCGAGACCTCGCCTGGTTCTATTACGTAGAATGGAGAGATTTCACTGTGTCAACGCGCTAAGACGCTCCCTTGTCTATTCTCTTCGTTGCTTCCCGACAACCTATGCTACGATGTCTGGTGTTACTGATCGGTGATGGATCTGAAATCAGATACGTTCCCGTTCTCTTCATTAAGCAGATTAGTGTCACTTCTGTCAGAAATGCAATCGGGAGTTGTCACACCGATATCGCCCCGCGAAACGACCGCATCAGTTGTCTCCAAAGACGCTAGCAATCACATTGCAGTGTTTTTCATAACAATAACCAGTTGTGCGCTCTATACGGCGCTGCTCTCTCCCTTATTTCTATGCATTACATGTTCAACTTTTGTATTAGTATATATATATATATATATATATATATATATATATATATATATATATATATATATCACCTGTATCACCTGTCGTCCCGTTGATCATCGACTTGCTCGAGCGGGCGCCAGCAGCGTCTCCATTCGTCCCTGTCGCGTGCCAGAGTGGTCCAATGGATCCTCCTCGCTCGAGGGACACGAAGAGCGTCATATCGGTCGTTCAGGGCTTTCACGAAGAAGTCCGACCAACGCGTTGGTGGGCGTCCTGGTGTTCTTTTGACATCCCGCGGAATCCAGTCTGTGACGGCTCTCGTCCAGCGGGTGTCTGCGAATCGCATTACGTGGCCGGCCCACCTAATTTTCGACGACTTGGCCCATGCGACAGCGTCTCTGATCTTCGAACGTCGGCGAAGCTCGGAACTCCGGAGGCCTTCTCTCACTTGCGTGAGTCGTGTCACTCCGAGCATCGTCCTCTCGATTCCACGCTGCGCGACGCTGATCGCGTGTTCATCCTGCTTTCGTATAGCCCAGGTCTCTGAGGCGTATGTTAGGGCAGGAAGAACAGTGGAGTCGAATAGGTGGGCACGGAGTCGGACGTTCTTCGTTTTCTTCACGACTTCTTCGACGCTCTTGAAAGCTCCCCAAGCCGCTCGTTTCCTCCTGCTCAACTCTGGTGCTAGGTCGTTGGCCATGTTGACTTCGCGACCCAGATACACATAGCTGGAGCATTCGGAGATGTTCGTCCGTTGAGCGAGAATGGGGCATCAGAAACCCATCCGTTCTTCATGAACATCGTCTTCGTAAGATTCAGCTGCAGTCCAACGCTTCCACATACACGATCGAAGTCGGCCAGCATTCGCTCCGCCTGGCTGATGCTCGGTGTTATGAGCACGATGTCGTCAGCGAAGCGAAGATGGTGCAGTTGCCGGCCGTCGACCTTCACTCCCATGTCATCCCATTCTAGTTCGCGCATGACGTTTTCGAGGGTGGCGCTGAAGAGCTTCGGGGATATGGTATCCCCTTGTCGAACCCCTCTCTTCACGTCAATGACGACGTCGTTGTAGAATGGTGAGATCTTGGTCGTGAATCCACTGTACAGCTCTCGAAGGACTCTGATGTACTGAGTAGGAACGCCCTGGGTGAGCAGGGCTTCCATGACCGCTTCAGTCTCGACGGAGTCGAATGCCTTCTTCAGGTCGATGAAAGTAAGGCACAGCGGCAGCTTGTACTCTCGCGACACTTCGATGAGCTTCGTAATGGTGTGTATGTGGTCGATCGTGCTGAATCCTCTCCGAAATCCTGCTTGTTCGCATGGCTGTCCTTCGTCCAGCGTTCTACTAATCCTATTCAGGATGACTCGAGTGAACAGCTTGTAGACTACGGACAACAGGCAGATCGGGCGATAGTTGCCAATGTCGTGCACGTCTCCCTTCTTGTACAGCAAGACGGTCTTGCTGGTCTTCCACTGAGATGGAACCTTGCACTCCGACAGGTAACGTGTGAAGAGCCGCGCCAGGGTGTTGATGAGCGCTGGCGGGAGGTTCTTCAGGTGTTCAGCTCTGATCCTGTCAGGACCGGGTGCTGTACGTTTCTTCACCGACGAGATGGCGTGTCGGATCTCGGAAGGGAGAACAGAGGGGATGACGTGTCCATCCTGCGGAAGATGGCGTAGGGGCAGGTGGACGTGGCTATCGAAGAGATCGGAGTAGAAGTCGTGGATGACTTTCTCCATGGTCCTTCTGGAAGAGGTGACGGTTCCGTCAGGACGTCGGAGAGCGGTCATCTTGGTGTTGAAGTTGGCGAAGTTCCGGCGGGCCTTGCGGATGCTCAGCCCTGCCTCTGCTGCTTCGGCCAACACTTCCGCCCTTCTCTCCTTCAGATCTTCCTTTATCGCCGCTCTGCATAGCTTTGCAAGCTCGGACGTCAGTTGATAGTTGCCTGACGCTCGTGCTGCTCCACGCTGGCGTATCAGCTCGAGAGTTTCCGGAGACAGGCGTCTCTTGGTGGTCTTCAAGCTCTCGGCTCCCTTAGCACTATCGTGGAGATGGTGCACGAAGCGATCGTATTCCTCGTCGACGTTGTCCATGACGGCATCTTCCCAAAGGCCGACAAGAGAGGTGTAGAGATCCCAGTTGATGGTCGTTCTGGGACTCCTCTTCTTGAACTTCGCGGCCTTCTCTCCTTGACGCGAAAAGCGGAACCTCACGCGAAGGAGGCGGTGGTCCGATCCCGTGTAGAACTTGGGGACAACGGAGACATCGGTCAGGCAATACTTGCGATTGAAGATGATGTGGTCGATCTCGTTGTGGAACTGGCCACCGGGGGATTCCCAGGTCCATCGTAGGGAGGGAGGCTTCTGGAACTGCGAGTTTCCATGGATGGTCTTGGTCGACATGATAAACTCAGACAGCCTTTCACCTTGCTCGTTCCACTCCAAACCGTGGGTTCCGATGTGAAGTTCTTCCGGCGACCTTCGTGGCCCGATCTTGGCGTTGAAGTCGCCGACGATCACCTTGTAGAAGGTGTGATCTTCCTTATAGAACTTCTCCAGCTCCACGTAGAAGGCCTCCACGTCTTCGTCGTCGTAGTCGGATGTTGGGGCATACGCGACGAACACAGTCAAGGCTGGCACGGAGCCACATCGCTTCAGTCGCAGACGTCCGATTCGGCTTGTCAGAGACTCGTACGAATCGATGTTCATGGCCAAGTGCGTGTTGACGAGGACACCAACGCCGCCTACTCCCCTGCTGTCGCATGTTCCGAGGAACAGTTCTTCTCCGGAGTCGTAGGCGGCGTGTAGGGGGTGGTGTCTTCTCGTCTCGGTCAGTCCGATGACGTCGTACTTGATCTTCCTGGCTTGCATCATCAGGTCCTCGACGGATGCTTCCGACGCAAGCGTGCGGGCGTTGTAAGTACAGATCGTCATCCTAGTCCTTCTCAGTTTGCGCAGCCTGGTTAGGCCCTGAGATTTTAGCAGCCTCTCCGTACTCGTCCTTCCCATCGCTGCAGAAATGGGGCTCTTTCGGGGTCAGGGGAATGAGGCCCTTTAGTGCTGCTGTGTTTGACTGGAATACAACACGGGTAGCTAGTCAGGCTCTGTCGTGCGGGCGGGGTACTCCGGGCAGCCAGCCAGACTGCCCGAAGGGACGGGGCGAGACTTAAGGCGGCCTCGAATCGCCTTACATGTACTCCCAGTCTACCGAGTGCAAGCTTTTGGCCGAGCCGACACAGTTACAATCCGCACAGTCACGGACACATCCACGCACACAGTGCACGAACATGCCGCTCCCACGCACAAGGAACGCATCGACCCGACACAGCAGGAGCAAGGAGTCCATCCCCTGCATCCCACCTGCGTCTCTGGGCAGTACACGGTCGCATTTGGTTCGCGTTTAATTCCCCTATCCACCACCCGGGGACGCGCCACGTGGCCCTGCGACAAGCGGCCCGAGATCCCTCTTACCAAGAGAGCCCGAAGGCTCTCTATCGAGGGAGATATATATATATATATATATATATATATATATATATATATATATATATATATATATATATTAGGTTGAAAAAAGTCCCTTCACACTTCGAAAAAATTTTTCTCGCGCTCCTTGTAAATGCACTAGCCAATATCGATTGCTGATTTCGTAATCCTTTCAAACCTGTCTACCGTTCGCAGGCGGACACAGATCAAGACGCTTCTTGTTCTTCGTCATCTATCCAATCTTCCGGATTCAATGCCAGATCTACCTCATGGCCATTTTCGACACGTCATTCTTATGAATTCATTAAAGGATCTACAACACGTCAGGCAGCCGACCAAATTAACCAATTACATGTGTCCTGGAATCTATTACTCAGCGCACCTGTTATGAATGGTTCGAAAGGTTTCAAAGGGTGATTATTCACTCGAGGACAAAGCAAGGTCAGGAAGGTCAACTGAGTTGGACGACACTGAACTACTCCGTCTTCTTCGTACCGATAGTAGGCAAACGAGACGTCAACTGGCAGAGAAGCTCGAAGTGTCTCATAGGATAGTGGGAATCCATCTGAAGAATCTTGGCTTTGCATGGAAATTCGGAGCTTGGATTCCACATGCCCTGTCAAACACTCAGAAAGGTCAACGGCTCTCCATCGCTGCTTCTGTTCTGTCCAGACACGAAGGAAAATCGTTTCTGCCGCGGAAAGTGACAGGCGATGAGTCCTGGGTTCTGTCAACTTTCGAAGAAAAAGACAATGGGTACAAAAGGAGAGAACCCCGAGCCTGATCTCAAGCCCGGTGTTCACGAAAGGAAGATTATCTTGAGTGTTTGGTGGGACATCAGAGGAGTGATTTACTGGGAAACTCTCAGAAGTGGAGAGACACTTACTGCTGCCACATACAGTGGCCAACTCCACAAAGTCGCGGCAGCACTCCAAGAAAAGAGGCCTGAGAAGTCAAAGGTGACGATCCTGCATGACAATGCAAAACCACATGTTTCAAGGCTCACAAGAGAAACAACAGAGGAGCTGGGCTGGAAGGTAATGCCACATCCACCGTATAGCCCTGACCTCGCCCCTACCGACTACCATCTCTTCCGTGCTCTCAAGCAAGAAATTTGAGAGAAATATTTTGAAACGGAAGAAGAGCTCAAAAACTGGATTCGGCAATGGTTCGACCCCAGAACTGTCGTCTTCTAGGCGAGAGCAATTAAAAAATTACCCAGTCTTTGGAGAAGTGTAGTGGAACAAAATGGTGATTATCTCAATTGATTTGACTTTGTAGTTGTGAAGTAATAAATCTTGGAAAAAAATGAAAAGACTTTTTCCAACCTAATATGTATATACAATTCTCACGTCGAATTGGACACTCTTCCAGGTTAGCTTTAAGACTTGAATCAAAGCGAACTCTTCCAAGTCAAAACGACCTTCAGACAAACCAAATTACAGACTCAATACCCTGGTTAGAATAATTTTTTGTTCAACCAAAACTTGATGTAACATTCTTTGAAATTTTTTCGTTCACCTACGCCAGTACTACGCCAATAAGTGTAACAACCTTATAAAATTTTTATTTTTAGAGACAAAGAACAAATTAAAATTAGTTTCAAAGCACAGCAAAGAAGCCAGCACATAACGCATCAAAGTCTAGATCGCGCAATGCACTCAAAAAGCTCTCCGCGCCCACTTAGAAATGTACTGATTGGTAGGTAAATGCAACTTACATGAATCATCAAAGTGAGAATATGTGTGTTCTTTACAGTTGTTTTTGTAACATCGTTAACAGAGGTGAAACTCCATGCAATCAGAAATTCCGTTATCAGTCGAATACTAATCGCGACGCCTTGAAAGAGGACATGGCACAATCTCCTTTTTAGCACTAAAAGTGGCCACCTTCTTGCACTTTAAAACGATGTTTTTCCTAAAAGTGAAAGGTTTACGAAATTTCAAGCAATGCGTTCACTTACTGGGTCCATAGTTGAACTGAAACTTCAAACAAAGTTATATTAAAATTTTCCTTGAGCAAGGTAATATTCTAAGCCTTCTTGAAGGGTCTGTAGTTTATTGTAGAAGAAGCTCTTCTCAGTTTTGAAGAGTTCGTACCGATTTATAAAGTTTTAGGTTAGCTTAGAAGAATGCCCAGTATGAGGTGAAAAGTGTCTAATTTGATTTGGAAAGTGTTCAATTTGATTTTAAAAGTGTGCAGCTTGACGAGAAAGTGGGATATATGTGCATATGTATATTGAACAGATAATAAACATATCCCATTTCCTATTTAAACTGGACATTTTTTATTTTAAGCCAGAAACTGATTTGAACAATGCACTGAATGAACATCCTCTGAAAAAGGGCAACATATATTTCTGATTGTAGGACTTCACATTATGAACGCATCTATATGTAGAGTGGGCATGACTTGACTGCCTTAATGGTAGGAAAACTAAAGTGCAGAGGAGCTCATATTTTCCTATTATCAAACGAAGTGGTCGCTCACTGCATTTCTGTACATAGTACCTTACGATGTTTAATTGATTGATAGTTTGGATGCTATTTACGTGGTATTGCAAAAATATCTTTGAATCAGCGGATGCAACAGCAGAAACACCCAGTCTTGTTCCGCCTAAACCCAAATAAACAGCATTTATCCAATTAATGAGGGGTGCATATATAACTTTTATATAACACTGTGCTGGACAAATACACGGCGCAATCTCTTCAATTGGTACAATAGAAAAATTATCTATGCTTCAACACGGCGCAGGAACAGTCCTATGATTCCAGAGGAATTTTGTAACCGTTCAATCCTTCCAATTTTAGCATAAGAACCCCTAACACGTCGACGACCATGCAATTTTCGCGCGTCGGGCCCGCGTGTTGCGCGCGAGTGACACGATATTTCGTCACCTCAGCTTAGCATAAATTGACTTTTCAAAATGCACGCCACGAATCTGATATCCGCTCTCAAAATTTTGGTGTTGTTTTTGAAATATTCCAGAGATCTTTTCTTTACCGTAATGAGCTCCCCTCCTCCATTTTTATGGCAAAATTGGAAAATAATTGTTTTTGATGCGGGACATGGACTGAAAAATTCTAGAATTGCCTCCAGAAGTCGCAACCGACCGCAAGGAATCTAACTAAGAGGATTAAGACAGAATGCATTGGATGCAACAAATTATGTTGTTTACATCGCTTCCAAACATCTCATAGCTATTGACTGTAGATTAAAAATGTTTTCTGTCTGGACTTTATTCGTGAAGTTGATTTCTTTAGTGACATTTGATAACATCCAAGTAATTATAGTTTGTAATCACGCCCGAGCAAAATTCGAGAAGCGGATATCAGATTCGTGACCATCACCTTAAATAACCCCAATCAGGGAGTTTGGACAAAGGTGGTGGCAGCACTAGTTATCGATATGGGTGGTAACCGGTCGTATTTTACCAACTTCTTAACAAGTTTCCAGTTTGGTTTTAAAAAAACCTCCATTTTGATTTGGAATACGTTAAGCTTTGTATGAAAAATGTCCAGTCTATCTGAAGGGTTGCCTGTTTGATGTAAAGGTGGTATGACATTGTAAATTACACATTGATAGTCTATTTCACGGATCGTCACTACTTCATGACGTGACCTGTCAAAGCCGTGACCTGACTTATGAGATGGGAAATCTCATTCTTTATCGGACTGCAAGAAATTTCCCGTCTGATAACTAGGTGTGGTATAACTACCTTTTTATCAATGGAAAGAGCAACCGACTGGCAGTTGCTGGTATTAATCTACCTTACGAAAACTTTATTTTCGGGAAATTGATTGGACGTGAAATGAGCTTTGCGGAACTTTACAGCTATTACGGCTTCTCCTTAGTTCTGTGTAATGCCTTGTCTTATACTATTGAGATCGGATCCATTTAATGTGCACCACTTTTAACGACTCTGTTTGGTCTGCTTAGAATGCCATGTGATGACGGCAATTCTTCCTCTCTACTATGCCTAACAGGTTTACTACCTCTCGCACCCTGACCATGTCGTTGTTTTCGAATACCAGCAGGTGTTCCTACGTTCTTGTCCATCTGCGGTTCAGTTGAGTAACACCCTTCTTCGCCTAAGCTGCTTGAAAAATGCCGAAGAAGCACAGATGCTCTCCCACATTTATTTATTTACTTATTCTGCGTCAAGTAGACAACGTGCCAAAACACATTATTAATACAACCCAAAAATTGTAGTATAGCTAAAAGAAGCACACAAAAAAATTTACCGGAACTTGGATTGATTATTCAATGAGTAAATGTCAGGAGTAAATGTCGATGTTTTTTCTCTTTCGTTCTCCATTCCTTTATCTATTCTATTTTTTACCTTTTTTAGAAACGAGTAAAAAGAGACCGAAAAAATATAAATATACTTTGAAACAAATATGACTAAAGAAGACATTGGTGCATCTATAATCAATATTCACAGTTGGGCCCGTTAATGAAACGGAGAGACTAGGAAAACTATAATTCTGAGGATTTTGCCTCCAGATTCTCGCTGCTGTGTTACTTTCCCTGCATTTTTGCAGCTATTTTGCTAACGTAGAGAGAAGTGACGGTGTAAAATGAGCAAAGTGAGCGTTGGTTGGTTGCTTAGGGATTCCCTTCGAATTGTGAATCTAGGTTGATAAGATTTTGAGTTCGTAGCCTACACGTATGGTTGCGATCAGGTAAGCACTCTAATTTCTCCCCTAGAACTTCCGCTCTAAGGATCATCCACCTAATTGTTATTGTTGATAGAAAGAAATTTGGCTGGCTGATTTTCTCAGTTATTTTTTAGTTATAGCTGCTCCTTAAGTGCGCTCATAAAACAGGGTAATAACGAACACAGTAATCATGTACAATTTAAGCAATCTCACGCGGAAAACAGTGTAAAACGTAACGTCACTATGCACGGCATTTTTTTCTTAGGATGTAAGGCTGCTGAAAAGCAGAAACCCTGCAACGATCTCCCTTTTTAGAGCTTCTGTACTTCTGACACGAAGAGAACGTTAAGAGTAATGCGTTGATTGCGTGGCTCTCGAGGTGTGCTCGAGAAGATCTAGAGCTGGATGGTGCTTATAGGGAAGCGGGTCCGTGATCACGCGGACGATGAAGACTTTGGTTGAGTTCTGTGCTTCAATTCGCTGCCGCGGAAGAGAACCCAGACCGAGCGAGGGAAAAAAATCCAGACCAGCTGGATTTTGCACCCATTCCTCTTTCTGTCATTCACCCGCCGTTCGAAGTCGAAGAACATTAGCCAGAGTGTATGATTTCCCTGATCGGATACATATTGGTGCCCCAGCAAAACAAAGATAGACTGGGTGAAGGAGATGAAAAGCACCGAACGAGTTGGCGATTTATTGTGGGCGAAGACGAAGAACGAGCTCCTGCCTCGCAGTTCTCATGCTCATAGAAAGAAAGCGGTTTTTATCCGCAGTCAGCTGATAGGGAGGATGGCGTAATCGGTCGCCGGTCCATGACTTAATCAGCCCTACTCGACTAGAGCAAAGTCCTACCCCGTGTCATTTGATAACCACCAATGCTTGTCTGTGTACGGGATTTGAGGTCACCGTACTTTAGTTCTCTGACGTTTGTTGTTCCCGCGTGGTTAATCAGACCGAGTTGAAGACCATGCATTTTGCTATCGGCTTAATCGTAATCCACGCTCTGAACTGGCTTTATAACCCACCACTGAAGGTTTCCTGTAGTTCATTTCACATGAACTGGCTGCTTTAAATATTCAACCAAATCCTTATTTGCAGTACAGCTGATATCTGCAGTACAGTGATTCACTTCATCGAGCAATAGGGGTCCATGTCCCAATTAAGACGACAAAGGATTTAGCTAAGATTTCCAGTAGAGGTGATGACATTGTCCAGATGGGCTCCCCTTTAGCGTTAAGCGAAACATATACCGACCATTCATTTGTAGCTTCAAGTGTCCTGAGGGTCTCTCTAGTATGGCGAGACTTGACGTTGTCGTTTAGATGCCATCAAACCTTTTCTACTCCGCTGTTGTGTCGCACTTCCCTGTCCTCTCCAGCTATGTTTGGTCCACCGTAGTGATTAAGTGCGTAGCTTAATAAAAGCGATCTTAGTAACATGATCTCCTCCCTTTGTGCTCATTAGAGCAGGCTCAGCGTGCAACACACTGACATGGAACACCCTCCCCCATATCGCCGTGTTCTGCAGGAAATTTGCTCTTCATTGTCAGTGTTTGTGTTGCCTATGTTTGTCTCAAATGTCTAGGACGCGTGTGGCGCAGTCGTGGGAGGCGCCGACTGTCGCCTGCACTCAATACCAGCGCGCTGGTTCGGAATTCCCGCCCAGGCCAACCAAGCCTTCCATCCCTCCGGGGTCGTTGAATTGGTAGCAGACTTGTCTGGGAAGGATGAAGCACTGATTGTTCATCGGCTGGCCACTGCAAGTCATTGCATGGCCAAATACGCATTCAAATCGCCTCCACGACATCCCGTAGAAGTAGAATTGTGGCGAGTCCCAAAAGGAATTGAATAACGCCGTTCTTTATCCTTTATCCTTTATGTTTGTCTACGTTACTGGTTTTACTGAACTTTTATGTTGCTTCGTGATTTCTGTTACTGTTTTTCGCCCGTCTTATATGTAGTAGCAATAATAATAATAACAATCTACCAATCAAAAGGCATCATTAGGAAGTGAATAGTTGTGTTCTTGAGCGGCAGTGCTGTTGTGTCTTCATCTATACATGGTTGTGCTCTTGGAAAATCGGATTTGGGAACCAGAATTGATTCAAAGAATGCTATTCGTGATTTAAAAGACACCTTCAAATTAAGGACGTCCATATAAGTCTCCTTCAGGGCACGTTGTTGTGGAGGTACTGAATGACCTGTTTAGAAACAAGTTCTGGAAACGCTGCAGTTCGCGCGATGTGGTTTGGTGATTCGTATTGCTTTCGCTTATGATCTAGCGATTCTATACGGAGCACTTTCTGCTCAAAACCTGGCTAATGCTTCAGTGCAAAAGAACTGCGAAGTCAGCTTGATACGTATATGGTTAGTAAATTATATAGTTCGAGGTTTTTACGACATGTCTTGCCTTTCGGCATTTTTCTTGATTAAAAAACTAGATAGTACCTGGTGGTTCCTGACAGAGTCGACGGTAAAATCGGATGATTCTAGCTGCTCGTTGTCAGTTTGGTTCGGAATGGCTTCTGCTTCCTGGTGTGCTCCGTCCGCTTCGATCTGTTCAGCAATAGCACTGTGGGTGCACGCTGCCTACATCTGCTTTTGACTGATGGCCCGTTGTTGGCCAACCGCTCCCTTGCCGGTGAATTTACCTCGTCATTTCGGCCCATCATACTTCTCCTGCCAGGTTGTGGCCATTGTCTCCTCCCTCCATCTTTCGTCGCCTTCTTTCCAGAACACTGCTATTGATCTCATTTCCTATTAATTCGCATACGCGAAGAATTCTCACGACCGGAGACGAATTGCTAAATATCATGGCAGTGAACACTAAATGAATTTTCGCTTAACGCATTAAGTTGAAGTAAAATTTAGCTTTTGCCCTTTTGGTCTTCCTGCTTCTGGCCTCCATTTTTTCCTTTCAATTCTTTCACAACAGAAGATCTTTCATAACGTTTTTGAGCATTAGAGTCTCCGCCGATCGGTGTGAGTTTTGTTCAGTGGTTCCGCTTACTCTCATATTGCCAACAGTCCGCTTTCTCCTGGGCGTCAAATTTCGACCCATAATTCAGCTGAAGGCTCTCGTGGTTCTATATTCATATCATACAGTATTGTATCCGCTATCGTTTTTATTTGCGATTTTTTCATGGAACTGTGTACGTAATAGTAAAACTGAACACTCCGCAGACATCTGCAGTTTCAGCAATCAGCCCAGTC
Source organism: Heligmosomoides polygyrus bakeri (assembly GCA_947359475.1). Lineage (NCBI taxonomy): Eukaryota > Metazoa > Nematoda > Chromadorea > Rhabditida > Heligmosomidae > Heligmosomoides > Heligmosomoides polygyrus. Next base: position 29,978,643 of record OX375867.1, read on the forward strand.
TTACCACGATTTCGAAGAAATCTACTGTAGTGCAAACATAGTTATTATTCGACTAACCTCACTTGAATAAGGGATAAGTTGAAATATGTAGAGATAAAAGAAATATGTAGAGATTTCTTATATGGCGCGTCCTATGACGTATTCAATAAATAAATAAATAAATAAAATAGATAATTTAAACCTGTGTGGCCATGTATGTTACACATATTAGCTCCAAATAAAGTGTTCAAAGCTATTTTCTATCCAATTCGTTACAATCCTGAAGATGTCCATTTTTGGATGAGTCAGATCACTGCAAATTCTATTGAACTGTGTGGTATTTCAATCCTACGTATTTCCTTAAAATGGCTCACTTGGATCACATACGCAGAAGATCCGTATTTGAGAGTAACAGGCGCTCTTCCGATCCATTTTCATTTTGAAAACATGCCTTTTCATGGCTTGTCGTGCAGATTTTTTCATACACTTGGGATCAGTTTGGGCTTGAGCGATGAGGTTAATCTGAATTTCAGCTATTCATCATACATAGGTATCTTCATATCTATCAGTTGGGGACGAGCTTGGCAATCATTAAACATGCATACCGAACGCTACATCTGATGGCGCGCACTATAGCCGGTTTGAAGCACTGTGTTGTTTATGAAGTTCTCATCATTGCAATGATGAGATCAGGCTAAGAATTCTAATCATTCGAGCTTTCCTTCCCTTATTTAGACTCCGAGCAGCATGATATAGGGGAAGAAAATCTGTTTGGCAAGGTATTTCAGAATTTGTGCAACAACTTCTATAGTAATGACACTGTAACACCCATGATTGTCGGAGAATCCTCAAGTTTATTTCTGCCTGCATGTACGGCTCGCCTTGTTGTTTCATAGGAGCGAAATACTTGATTATTTATATTTAAATATCAGATGTTTATTTATTTATTTATTTATTTATTTATTTATTTATTTATTTATTTATTTATTACTGCGCCTTAACTGCGCTCATAAAACAGAGTAAAACAGAAACACAAGCTCGCACAAAATCAGTTAACACACACGGAGAACAAAAATAAAACATAATATCCCTATGTACTACGAACTAGTATTTTCTAATGCACTGCAGCCATCCAGAAGCACAAATACAAGTAGCCTGAAACAATGAATGATCAAAAAATAGAATAAAAGTAATAGGTAAATTTAAACTATTCATATTTTAAAGAAATAATTTGATTGTAGTAGAACAGTGCAGAGGTCAGTTAGGCAACCAGTATAGCTATGCCGTGATGTTCTGAACACTGTGCTAACGTTCTTTTCTTCCATTCCAGATTTCGTCCCTTTAGCCTTCCCTAAGATCGTTAAGCGATTGGTTAGTGTTTCTATAGGAGTATACGATCAGCTTGAGCTTCGTAAAAGTCGAAGAGTCTATTCCTTGAAGGAATGCATTTAATACTCCTGCTCTCAAGAAATCACCAGCTTTCTGATCGAGATAACTTTAGGTCCATAGTGTTTGGACATGAAAATCACTCGGTCTCGTACACCTGTTGGGATCTACTTTTACACCTGCTAAAGAAGTTAGCGACATAGACTGTCCGATATTACAAAAACTTGACTTTGCACTCCACTTCAGACCGGGTGTGAAGAAAGCAATCACATGGCTTACAGGCTGTTCAGATTTTGTGCACAAATGACTGCAGTTTACCTACATGAGCTCCATGTCTTACACTCTCCCGATAATGCAATTTGAAATATCAGCATGCAACATCTTTTGAGAAGTGTGATATAGAGCTCCTAGAAAGTGTTCAAAATCATTTCAAAAGCAGGTTATATAAATGAGATTCTTTGGAATGAATTAGAGTCCCATGTCTGATCTTCGCAAGGTTCAGGGCCCCAATCTTCGAACTCCTCAGGGCAGACGTATAAATGCAGATCTCACTGCATCGTTTAAAATCTTGGCATAAAGATTTTCATTAGAGCAAGCGGATTTCTTTGCATTACCGCTGCGATGTCGGGCTTTATATTTCCGTTGCTAAGCCTCCGATTAGGTGTTTACGTATGGAAATCTTAAGGAGTTTAATAGGCTGCTGAGTGACATTCTGACAATCCAGTGCTTCTAGTCAAGCCTTTCAAAATCCCATTGGACGCCAAATGTTGAATATGTTGAATGACGCGTTGGTTGCATATATCAACAAGCGTGCTTCAGTTGCTTACTCTGCCCTTCCGAACTGTTGACGGCTGACTTTTCATTTGTTTCACCCGGTTTTCTATGGGAGTTATTGTTTGTCTCACGTTCTGCTTCTGATCTCCACCCACGCCTTTAGTGGACATCAATGCATAAATACATAAATGCCCTCTCAATTCTCCGGAGAACGAAAACTCTGCGTCTGCTTTGTCGCCAAAGGCATTTCTGAGTGTCTTGGCGAGACCTGTTCCTTCCCGTGCCATTTTGTCGTCCGCTCCTTCTTCATCCGTTTTTCATCCTAAAATTGGTGTTGGTTCCAGTTCTTATCAACGCACGAAATGCCAGTCGATTACACAGCGGTCGACGTCGACCCCAACACTCCTCCACCCTACATGGATCCCACGAACAGCATCGCGAAGAAGAAGAGCCTGATCATGCACAGTGAGTCAGCAGTTTTCAAGCGCGCAATGTGAAGGCGGCCTCTGCGCTTTCGCCTTGTCTTGAACCGGTTCATATTCCGTGGCTTTTTTCCGAGCATCGTTTCATAAATTTTCTTCGTTGCCTGGAATGATGGTGTTTATACTCCTGGTAGGAAACAGGTTTGTGGTGACTGAACTTTACTTCGTCATGTTTCGACGGCGTTTTTCATGCAAAAGCTGGTACTACGAGCGGTGCTCCTCTCCTTGATGTTTTTAATATGTGAAACACATATTAAAAATCAAGAAGTGGAGCAAGGAGTGGAGCAGGAGTGAACAGCACAGGAAACGAATCGTGACTTTGTACTTTTATTCACACCCATCAAACACTTGACAGTTTCTTTGATGACATCAGCTGGGCAAGGGTGGGTGATAATAAGTGTTGTTGTTATGCAATTCCCTTGGGCACACAACCACCTGTTCTTGTCTTAATTTCTTTTTCTTGCCCAGCAAGTTTCATGCAGAAGTACTTCTCCCGATGGAACCGGGGCGTAGAGTTGAGGACCTTCACAGCGAGCGCATCATTCTTGTCTTGAAGGCAATACACTGTTAAAGTAAAGGGAGAACGTTGTCTTGAACGTTTTCGATAAACTCGGAAGCTTCACTACCGAACCTGCTTTAATAGGAAAGAGGAGCTTTTTTGCCTGTCCCGTTCATCAAAAGGATAGGGAGACTGTCCCCTATTGTACCGCTGTTCGTGGAGTTGCTCGTGCGGACGCCATCAGCGTCTCCGATCGTCCGGGTGCCAGAGTGCTTCAATGGATCCTCACTCGAGGTAAAATACCTCCATATCGTTCGTTCAGGTCTATCACCAAGAAGTGCGAGCAACGCGTGGGTGGACGTCCTGGTGTTCTTTTGACATCCCGCGGAATCCAGTCTGTGACGGCTCTCATCCAGCGGGTGTCTGCGAATCGCATTACGTGACCGGCCCATCTAATTTTCGACGACTTGGCCCATGCACAGTGTCTCTGATTTTCGAACGTCGACGAAGCTCGTAACTTCGGAGCGCTTCTCTCATTCGCGTGAGTCGTGTCACTTCGAGCATCGTCCTCTCGATTCCACGCTGCGCGACGCTGATCACGCGTTTATCCTGCTTTCGTATGGCCCAGTTCTCTGAGGCGTATGTTAGGGCAGGAGGAACAATGGAGTCGAAGAGGTCGGCACGGGGACGGAACGTTCTCCGTCTTCTTCACGTCTTCTTCGACGCGTTTGAAAGCCCCTCAAGCCGCCCGTTCCCTCCTACCTAGCTGCGGCACTAGGTCATTGGCAATGTCAACTTCGCGACCCAGGTACACGCAGCTGGAACACTCGGAGAAGTTCTTCCTTTGAGCGAGAATGGGGCATCAGAAACTCGTCCGTTCCTCATCAAGATTGTCTTCGTAAGATTCGGTTGCAGTCCAACGTTTCCACATCCACGATTGAAATCGTCCAGCATTCGCTCCGCCTGAGTAATGCTCGGTGTTATGAGCACGATGTCGCCAGCGAAGCAGGATGATGCAGCTGCCGGCCGTCAACCTTCACTTCCATACTTTCCTGTTCTAGAATGAGCATGCCGTATTCGAGGGTGGTGCTGAGGAGCTTCGGGAATACGGTAACCTCTGGCCGAACCCCTCTCTTCACGTTGACGACGACGTCGTTGTGGAATAGCGAAATCTTCTGAATCCACTGTACGGCTCTCGAAGGACTCTGATCTACTGAGTAGGAACGCCCTGAGTGAGCAGGGCTTCGACGACCGCTTCAGTTTCGACGGAGTCGAATGCTTTCTTCAGATCGATGAACATAATTCGCAGAGGCAGCTTGTGCTCTCGCGACACTTCGATGAGCTTCGTAATGGTGTGTACGTGGTCGATCGTGCTGAATCCTCTCCGAAATCCTGTCTGTTCGCATGGCTGTCTCTTATCTAGCGACCTGCCAACTCCCTTTAGAGTAACTGAAGTGAACAGCTTGTAGACCACGGAACATAGGAAGGAAGGTTCACTTAAGCCATGGCAGATTCGTTTTGCACCCAGGCCAGCCAAGTCCTTCCTGCCTCAGGGATTTAATGGTAGCTGGTCCAGTCTTAACGGTCGTCTGTGAACTTACCTAGCAAGAGCTATACGGACTGTGTTGGGTATCTACCAAAGAACACATGAGTGAAGTTTGTTTTTGCTGCGGGCCATTGGACGGTCCAAAATGGCAAAAAATATTGCCAAGCAAATCCGCTTCGACTTCCAGCAGGCTTGAGAGGAACGAAAATTCTGAGTCAACCCGTGTGCAAAAGAACTTCAGGCCCACACTTGGGTTGAAATTGAAAAGCTTACTCGATTTCGGTTTAAAGTAAGAGCGGCGAAATGATCAACACTTGTCCCCAACCTCCCTTCCGCGAGTCCCAAGGCAAATTTTTTGCGATTTTGGACCACGAGTGGCAGCAAAAACGAACTTCCCCACTGCCTCCCTTGTTAGATGCCCTACAAGACCGTGTAGGCCCTGTTCAGGATCGTCGAGGGTAGGTTCACAGTCATCCCTTTTTAGAAGCGCAAAGCGTTGTCTTCTCCTGGCATTACGAGCTATTCTATCAGCCACTGTGGCTTAGACCGTACAGCCTGTGAGGTAGAACAGAATGCGTGTTGCATCCCAAGAAGGATTAATCTTTTATCCCTTAGCGGTATCGGTGTCGACGTCTTTCAGATCCCCTAGCCATAAGTGAAATGACCACTGAGAGCTCATTTTCAGAAGCTTATTCGCCCCAGTTTTCTAGAGGTTTCAAGAAAATGGTCAAGATCAACTGAATATCCTGTGTTTTCAGAGAAATCCGTCGAGCACACCGGTAAACGATGTGAGCACTGCGGCCTCTATGCTCAGCCGCCAGGTGGTTTGTTCATCTTTTCTATTATTCATCCTTCTTTGTATAGGAAGACGATGTCTCCTGAACACGGCAAAAGAGCGGACACACACAGCAGCTGAAAATTTGGCCGGCTTAATTCAAAATTCCCCAAAGATCATTGTTTTAAAGAACAAAAACTCGCTTCTGTCAAAACAAGACAATATTTTGCAAAAACTTGTAAAATAACCTTTAGTTTTTGAGTTTTCTGAAGGCCGCATTTGTGTGAAGAATGTTTTTCAATGGCATTGGGAAATGATTGCTTCTGGCGAAAGGCTGTTAAATAAAGAGCTGTTGTTTAGAAAAGTCTGCTTTCTAGGCGGCTTTTGAGAAATTCTTTTTCATGGAATGTTTCCCACGATAGCTGTAGCTGGTTATACAATACCGCCCGCGTCGCGCGGTCAAAAAGACGGTTTGCGACGGAAAAATCCGTCGCAAACCGTCGCATGCTCATAACTCCTTTAATTTTAAGTTGTTTGAGAAACTGTTGATACCGTTCAATTCGTCTCCTCGAGATCTACACAAACGTCTATAAAACTTTACCAGACCTCCGCGTTTTCGCCGTGGGTGGCCTAAAAAATAACTGCAGAAGGCTTTTGCGATTAGAGCACCTTATTTTCCAGGACATGCATGTGACGTGCAGTGCTTTCGGAGTATCTCAAGCATGGCGTACGTTGTCAGCTCTGCTCTGTTATGCCTGGAATGCTCCGAGAGTGCGCCGTGCACAATGTATATAGGAAAATGTAAAGCCTTCAAGACTATTTCGAACCTTCGGAGAATTCTGTATGAAATTTCGGGCTCTCCTACTCAGTATTTGCTCCAATCTGTCCCTGCGAGACTTTGGAGTGCACCGTGGAGAATGCATATAGAATCGAACCTATCAACCGAATTGGCGCGACAACATGTAGAGTGAGCGTCTGGAGAACTTTATCAGAAATTTCCAGCCGCCCTACTCGGGAATTGCTCGAATCTGTCCCGGCGGGACTTAACTGTGCGCCGTGTGCAATGCGTATAGAGATGAACCTATCAATCGTGTGGGTTCGACAACTGATAGAGTGAGCGTTTGGGGGCTTCTATCATAAATTTCCGGCCGTCCTACTAAGAAATTGCTCAAAGGCTGTCCGGCTAGCCTTTGGAGTGTGCCGTGAACAATGCATATAGAATCGAACCTTTCAATCGAGGGGAACGACCGCTTGCAAATTGCACGCGCGGGCATGTTTGGAGCGCAATAACTCTTTCAAGTTCAAATCGTTTCGACTGCAACTCGTGGGGTTTGTAGGCAGTAAAACGGACTAATAGTAAACTAAGGTAGAACGGTGTAGTTTAGAAGAGACATTGTTACAGGGGTGGGAAAATGCAGGTGAGGCTTGTGTGACGCATTTTTTCCGATTTCCTTGGACCACTGCGGGAAGACCCGGAGAGCAAACAGCCTTAAGATGCGTATGCAAACAGAGCGCTTAAGGTACCTCACGATGACGTGCTCACAACTCCTCAGCTTCCTAAACTGCCTTAGCCTCAGCTGCCAGTTTAAAGCGGCGGAAGATAGCGGTTAGAGTTTCTTGCCCTCTTACTCGCCCAGATTTGAGTGTTCGACACTCGCAATGGCATCCTCCTGTTCAGCATGAAAAGCGCTATCGAATGGTACCAATTTCGACCGATTTTGGAAACATCGATTTTTTGGCAGATTTGCATCGAGGACGAGGCCGCTCGAAGCCGCGGCAGATGGACGTTGTCGTAATTGAAAATCGATATCTTCGAATTGGACCACGCTTGATACCATTCGATAGAGCTTTTCATGCTGAATTGAATGGTGTTACTGGGGGTAGGGAAACTGCAATGTGAGCGAGTAAGAGCGAGGGGAACATCGACCGTTGTCCTAAGCCCGCAGGCGCGGGCGTGTTCTGAGCTCGATAACTCTGTCATGTGTGAACCTTTCCGGATGCAGCTTTTGGGTTTCGTAGGCAGCAAAATGTTCTAGTAGAGCTCTAAAATACAGCGATGTAGCTTATTACTGGACAAAGTTATAGCAGTGCGAAAATGCAGGTTAGCCTTGTGTGACACGATTTTTTCCAGTTTCAGTCGACCCCTGTGGGAAGACGCAGAGAGCTAACGGCCTACAAATGAGCGCGCGAGCAGAACGCTTAAGCTTCTTTACGATAACGTGCTCACAACTCCCTAGCTGATTAAACTGCCTTAGCACCAGCTGCCATTTTAGGGCGGCGGAGTTTTAGCGTTTTTTAAGTTTCCTGCGCCACTATGCGCCCAGATTTGAGGTTTCGACACTCTCAATAACACCATTAGCTTCTCCACGAAATGTTCTATCGAACGACGTCAACCTCGGCCAATTTCAGAAAAATCGACTTTTTGGCATTTCCCATCGAGGACGGGGGCGCAGGCTGTTTCGAGCCGTTTGAAGAATTTTATAAGACATTTCGGGCCCTCCTATTCAGCATTTGCTCCAATCTGTCCCTGCGAGACTTTGGAGTGCGCCGTGGAAAATGCATATGGAATCGAACCTATCAATCGAGTGGGCGAACGCATGCTCACTGCGCTTCAGTCTCTTCTTAGTGGAAAATATAAAGTCACGAGGCTATTTCGAACCGTTTGAAGAATTTTATAAGAAATTTCCGGCCTATCAATGATTAACTCGGTGGCTGAAGTCCGCCGTTCTGATTTCTTCATGTTTGTGCACTAATAGGGCAAGTAGTGAGCCACTACCGGCTGAGGTCTCTGGGCTACTCGCCCCCGTGACGTCACATTCGGCGCGCGAACGAGGTTTCGCACGACGTCTGGCGTCTCTCGCCGCAAACCGAATCTCTTACTGGCAACACGAGGCGCTACATTGTTCATGAGCTCATTGAGAGCAAACAGGCACATATGATCAACACTTCATCCCATTTAATCTCTTTAGCTTTTCGACCAGTTGTCCTAGATTATCTACACTTGCCCTATTAGTGCACAAACATGACAAATCAGAATGGCGAACGCAGAATGGCGGACTTCAGCCACCGAGTTAATCATTGATAGGCCGGAAATTTCTTATAAAATTCTTCAAACGGTTCGAAATAGCCTCGTGACTTTATATTTTCCACTAAGAAGAGACT
>OX375867.1:29987445-30058904 GCA_947359475.1 Heligmosomoides polygyrus bakeri
CGATGTTCCCCTCGCTCTTACTCGCTCACATTGCAGTTTCCCTACCCCCAGTAACACCATTCAATTCAGCATGAAAAGCTCTATCGAATGGTATCAAGCGTGGTCCAATTCGAAGATATCGATTTTCAATTACGACAACGTCCATCTGCCGCGGCTTCGAGCGGCCTCGTCCTCGATGCAAATCTGCCAAAAAATCGATGTTTCCAAAATCGGTCGAAATTGGTACCATTCGATAGCGCTTTTCATGCTGAACAGGAGGATGCCATTGCGAGTGTCGAACACTCAAATCTGGGCGAGTAAGAGGGCAAGAAACTCTAACCGCTATCTTCCGCCGCTTTAAACTGGCAGCTGAGGCTAAGGCAGTTTAGGAAGCTGAGGAGTTGTGAGCACGTCATCGTGAGGTACCTTAAGCGCTCTGTTTGCATACGCATCTTAAGGCTGTTTGCTCTCCGGGTCTTCCCGCAGTGGTCCAAGGAAATCGGAAAAAATGCGTCACACAAGCCTCACCTGCATTTTACCACCCCTGTAACAATGTCTCTTCCTAAACTACACCGTTCTTCCTTAGTTTACTATTAGTCCGTTTTACTGCCTACAAACCCCACGAGTTGCAGTCGAAACGATTTGAACTTGAAAGAGTTATTGCGCTCCAAACATGCCCGCGCGTGCAATTTGCAAGCGGTCGTTCCCCTCGATTGAAAGGTTCGATTCTATATGCATTGTTCACGGCACACTCCAAAGGCTAGCCGGACAGCCTTTGAGCAATTTCTTAGTAGGACGGCCGGAAATTTATGATAGAAGCCCCCCAAACGCTCACTCTATCAGTTGTCGAACCCACACGATTGATAGGTTCATCTCTATACGCATTGCACACGGCGCACAGTTAAGTCCCGCCGGGACAGATTCGAGCAATTCCCGAGTAGGGCGGCTGGAAATTTCTGATAAAGTTCTCCAGACGCTCACTCTACATGTTGTCGCGCCAATTCGGTTGATAGGTTCGATTCTATATGCATTCTCCACGGTGCACTCCAAAGTCTCGCAGGGACAGATTGGAGCAAATACTGAGTAGGAGAGCCCGAAATTTCATACAGAATTCTCCGAAGGTTCGAAATAGTCTTGAAGGCTTTACATTTTCCTATATACATTGTGCACGGCGCACTCTCGGAGCATTCCAGGCATAACAGAGCAGAGCTGACAACGTACGCCATGCTTGAGATACTCCGAAAGCACTGCACGTCACATGCACGTCCTGGAAAATAAGGTGCTCTAATCGCAAAAGCCTTCTGCAGTTATTTTTTAGGCCACCCACGGCGAAAACGCGGAGGTCTGGTAAAGTTTTATAGACGTTTGTGTAGATCTAGAGGAGACGAATTGAACGGTATCAACAGTTTCTCAAACAACTTAAAATTAAAGGAGTTATGAGCATGCGACGGTTTGCGACGGATTTTTCCGTCGCAAACCGTCTTTTTGACCGCGCGACGCGGGCGGTATTGTACTCTTTTGAAACATCGAATTACCCAGAATGATTACCCTTGAAGCTCGAATTGTTGTCTACGTATTAAGGGAACGATAGCGAAATCATCCCTCCATTTTGAAATCATAACAAAGGCCGCTACCTCTAACAGCACAGAGTATATGTAAATCCAACGATTTTGATAGCGTCAGTTTCTTAAAGGGTGCTAGCTTCTTTCGGTCGGTAAATCGATTTTATAAGCGAAATTCAAGTGTAGGTGCAAAAAATGAAATAAATAAATAAGTAAATAAGAAACACGAGAGGAAAGCTCAGACTTTGTGTTTCTGTTGCAAAATCGCGAGCCCGAGCAGGCTTCTTAACCCGAAAAAGTTTAAAGGAATTCAAACACATTTTGAGTGCCCATCATGAAGTCTTAAGTCTATTTTTTCATGGCTTCAAGAAACTACTTTTACTTGTACAGTAAGCGCCATCGATTGTATTTATTTGTTTTTCGAATTAGATTGTTGGTATTTCATTCTGACACTGTAGTTTCACGTATGGCCTTGGTATATGTCGTAAATAAATAAATAAACAATGAACTAATTAACTAAATATTGGAGTAGACAAAAGACTATTATTTTGCAGTGCAACTGCTCTGCCGTTGTGTTCAGAAGTACTCCGCCCTCATATGTGGTTATACTTAAGCCATTAGATTCCCTGCTTGGACGATGCTACGTTTCAGTGGTGATCTGGCCAGCACCTCGTCCCCACGATCACATTCGACCGGACAACACGAAATTCATCGGATACGTGATTCTGATTGCCGTCGTGATTTTCCTGCTCTTCGCCGCCTGCAAGTACTTGCCATAAACGTGCGCAGCTCTCTAGAACTGTACCAGCATATTATCTCTGTTCTCGCTCCACTATCGTTAGAATTCTACGTCGGTATGGTTGCCGAGCCTGTCAGATCGCTAAGCGAAGCTCTCTTCCTCTTATTTTCCCCAAGCATTTCATGATCCGAATGCGTTGGGTTTTGTTATTCTTCATTCAGCTGCGGAGAGGTTCCGGGCTGAGCATATCTTCACTTCTTCTAGCGACGTCGTGTCGCGCGGTCCACTGTAAATATATACCTCTCCTTCTCTCGTCTGTAGCACATATTCTTGTATATTCCAAGTTGTTTCGGATAAAATGTCTGCTCTTGTTCACATGTGTTCATTAGAGGTCTTCACACCATTCGCACTTTTGTGGACCAAAAAAAGTGCTTGAGAAGTTTTAACACTCAAGTGTAGAGCTGGTGGCGTGATGTTATTGCACTGTAACTTTCATCGCTTTATTTAGGGTTAGCGCTAGTTAAGCGCAAGTCCCTTGTCCTTTGTTGAAAATCCTAGATTAGGTGGCATTTGCACTATCGTTCAAGTAAACTTCTCAGAGTTGCCAAAACGCATGGCGAGGTCCCAAGGTTAACTACGGTAAGGTCTCTGTTAGACGGGGCTGCCGTTTTTCGCTGCTGATTTCGAACAATTACAACTCCGCTCAACATAACATAAACTTAACCTTCAGCTTACATCCGTATAAGGGTAGGAAGGAAACGGTTGTATGATTTTCTTTTCTCTCCAGTTTGTTTTGTTATTAGCCTAACCATTCCGTTCTTGTTAAGGTAAATGCTGGCAGTTAGAGCTATGAGCTGACCGAATACTACAGTGCGTTTCAAAACTATGTATCCACTCCAAAACTTGTTTCGCATATTTGTTTATTTGTTAATATTTTGTTTCGCATTTACTTCTGCAGGGCTGCATTAGCTCCACTAGATTACTCGTGGTTGAAAAAAGGTAGCCATTCGCTTTCAGGATTTTTTTTTGCCTCACACGAGATTCAGACTTTCTTGAAGAAAATTGGTTGAATTTTTTTTTCAAATCTATGTATCCACTTGTGAAAAACAAACTTTTACCAAACTCAAAAGTCGTTCGGTCCACGCAACACACCATGCATCACATTATTCATGCTATTGACAAGGTTATGGATGATTTTGCCTTCATCGGTGTCTCACGTAATCAAGATTGGCACAACGTCATTGAACTGCCGGTTATTCGCATAGACTCCTCGAACCACGATCCCCCACATGTTCTCCATTGTCTTGCTGTCTGGAGAACAGGCCGTATAGTCCGTTTCTTGAATGTTGTGCAGGTGGAGAGAATCTTTGGTCAACCTGGACACAGGACTGCAGCGCTGCCCTGCCGCGGAACATGTGTCTGATGTCTTCTGCCTCTCAAGAAAGGCAGAAAGATAGACTCCAGCACACCTTGACACTCCAGACTGTCCATGCGACACAGCAAAAGTCCTAGTTTCAGCATTTCGCTGCTGAAGAAACCGACTACTGTCACTAATGAACCAGCTCCAAACCGTCTCCAAGGTTGCGAAGACGGGGCTTCTCGCAGGTCTCTCCAGTAAGGTCGGTATCCATCGGAGACCATCCATATTAAATTTCTTTCATCCTTACCAACGGGAGAAATGTAATCTGGATGGCCCCGATGGATACAGACATTACTGGAGAGACCTGCAAGAAGTCCCCGTCGTCGCAACTTTGGAAGCGGTTCATTAGTGACAGTGGCCGGCTTCTGCAGCGGCGGAACGCTGAAGCTCAGCCTTCCGTCCTGTTCTGTTGTGTCGTATAGTCAGTCTGGAGTGTCAAGGTGTACCGGAGTCTATCTTTTTGCCCTTCCTGAGAGGCAGAAGACATCAGACACATGTTCTGCGGCAGGGCAGCGCTGCAGTCCATGTGTCCAGGTCGATCAAACATTGGCTCCACCGTCACAACATTCAAGCGTTTGACTGGCCGTCCTGTTGTCCTGACAGCAACCTAATGGAGAACATGTGGGGGATCGTGGTTCGACGAGTCTACGCGAGCAACCTACAGTTCAATGACGTAGTGGGATGGGACACCAGCGAAGACAAAATCATCCAGAACCTTGTCAATAGCATGAATAATGCGATGCATGATGTTATCAGAAGCTATGGTGGTCCGATCGACTTTTGAGTTTGAGAAAAAGGTTGTTTTTCACAAGTGGATACACATTTTTAAACGCAAATTTTCAACCGATTTTTTTTCAAAAAGTCTGATTGTCGTGTGAGGCGAAAAAAATTCCTGAAAGCGAGTGGCTACCTATTTTCGACCGCGAGTAAACTAGTGGAGCTAGTACAGACCTGCAGAAATAAACGAGAAACAAGAGATTGGCAAGTTTTGGAGTGGATACATGCTTTTAAAACGCACTGTATTTAGTTTAACTTTCGTACGCGGTGAGTTTAAGAAGCGAGCGATTTGGAGAGCTTTCAAGACCGACGAAGAGGTGGTGAAGAAGACGAAGAACGTCCACCGGCGTGCCCGTCTGATCGACTCTAGTGCTCTTCCTTGAGGGACGTTCTGCCTGAAGGCGGCGCGGAGGCGATGGTGACCTGGGGCCGGATCATCAACGCTTACGTAACTTCAACGGAGAATTGTAAGCGACAATCTCAGATAACGCAGCTTGTCGCTCACCATATCGCTTGATAAGCCGCGTTATCTGAGCTTTTCGCTTACAATTCTCCGTTAAAGTTAAAATCATTGATGAATCAAGTCTGCTCGATCTGCGTGCTCTCGTGCTCGATCAGGGGCTGGATTCTTCCGTTAAAGTCGTCCCTGTTCGAGCACGGGAGCCCGCAGATCGACCAGATTTGGTGTGATTACAGTCGACAGAGGGCTATGTACAGTACCGGACATGCCGCTTCGTCCAACAAGCAGAAGCGGCGCCAAAGATGAGAAGCGGCGCAAAAAGGCGCCGGAGAACGCCGTTTTCCGCTCGCCACGCGTATCGCCGGATGCAAATCGTTTAGGGCGTGGCGTCTTCAACTTCTGGACGTTAGGCTGATGGAAGGAGGCACCCGTGCGCTTGGACGACCATGCCCTACTATTTGGGGCTATCTGCCAGCATGGCGTGCTGTGATCAATGCATATAGGCTCGACAGAATCAATCGAGTGGGCTTGACAATCTATAGAGCGGGCGATATGTAGCTTGTAGAGTGAGCGTATGGGAAGTTTTATAAGAAATCCCTATCCGCCCTTCTCAGCCTTTGCTCTAGGACTGTCCAGCTTGCATCTGGAGTGCGCCGTAAACAATGCATATAGAATCGAACCTATCAATCGAGTGGGCGCGAGAACCTGTAGAGTGACTGTTTGGGAAGTTTCATCGAAATTCCCAGCCGTTCTACATACTTAGGAAATGCTCCTATCCTTTCCAGCTTGCCTTTGGAGTGCTCCGTAAACAATGCATATAGAATCGAACCTATCAATCGAGTGGGCGCGAGAACCTGTAGAGTGACTGTTTGGGAAGTTTTATCGAAATTCCCAGCCGCTCTACTTAGGAAATGCTCCTATCCTTTCCAGCTTGCCTTTGGAGTGTGCCGCAAACAATGCATATAGAAACGAACCTATCAATCGAGTGGGCGCAAAAGCTTGTAGAGTGAGCGTTCGGGAGTTTTATCAGAAATTCCCATCCCCCCTACCCAGGAGTTGCTCTAAGACTGTCCAGCTTGCATCTGGAGTGTACTGAGAACAATGCATACACAATCGAATCCATCAGTCGATGTCCCGCGACCGCTCGCAAATTGCACGCGCGTGCGTGTTTGGAGCGCGATAACTCTGTCAAGTGTGAACCCTTCCGACTGCAGCTTGTGGATTTTGTAGTCAGTGAGAAGCTCTAGCAGTTCGCCAAAGCACAACGATGTAGCCTATTCCACCGAAAAGGCTCACACATTGCAGAGTTATCACGCTCAGAACATGCCCGCGCGGGCAATTTTGCGCAACAACGGTCGATATTCTCCTCGCTCTTACTCGCCCAGATTACAGTTCTTCCGAAACTCAACAACACCGTTCAATTCAACACAAAAAGCTCTATCGAATGGTAACAAATTCGGCCCGGTTCGGAAATATCGATTTTCGATGACGTCATCGTCCCTCTGCAGCGGCCTTGTCCTCGATGCGAAATTATCAAAAAATCTATAATTCCAAAATTGATCGAGATTGAAACCATTCGATAGAGCTCTTCGAATTGAACGGAACGGTGCCATCTCGAGCGTCGATGACTCAAATGTGGGCGAGCAAGGGCGGAAGAAAGCTCACCGCTGCCGTCCGCCGCTCTAAATGGCAGATGGGACTAAGTTTAGGCAGCTGGGGAGCTGTGAGCACGTCAATGCAAAGCGCTTTCAGTGCTCTGCTAGCACACGGATTTGCATGCCGTTAGCTCGTCTCGCCTTACCACAGTGGTCGACTGAAATCGGAAAAAATTGCGTCGCACAAGCCTAACCTGCATTTTCGCACCACTGTAAGTTTTTCAGTTCTTAACCTGCATCGCTATGCTTTGGCAGACTGCTAGAACTTCTTACCTACTACAAAATCCACAAGCTGCGGCCGGAAGGGTTCACACTTGACAGAGTTATCGCGCTCCAAACGCGCCCGCGCGTGCAATTTTGCACATCAACGATCGATGTTCTCCGCACACTTACTCGCTCAGGTTACAGTTCTCACCCCTCTCAGGATTACCTTTCAATTCTCCATCAAAAACGCTATCGAGTGGTACCCTACTTGGCCACGTTCGAAAACACTGATTTTCGGTGACGTCATCGCCCCTCCGCTGCAGCCTTGTCCTCGAAGCGAAATTATCAAAAATCGATATCTCTAAAATTTCTCGAGATTGACATCGTTCGATAGAGCTCATCGAGCTTAACAGAACGGTGTCATTGCGGGTGCCGAAAACTCAAGGACGGAAGGAGTAAGGGCGGAAGAAGCCTCACTGTTGCCGTCCGCCGCTCTAAAACGGCAGCTGTAACTAAAGCAGGTTAGGCAGCTAGAGAGCTGTAAGCGCTTTCTCGTAGAGTACCTTAAGGGGTATGTTAGCCTATGCTTTTTTAAACCGTCACCTAATCGCCTCTTCCCGCAGTAATCGACTGAAATCGAAAAAAAAGGGGTTGTACAAGCCTGACCTTCATTTTCGCACCACCGTAACTTTGTCCGTTCTTGGGCTACATCTACATCGCTGTGCTTTGGCGAACTGCTAGAGCTTCTCACTGACTACAAAATCCTCAAGCTGCAGCTGAAATTGTTCACACTTGACAGAGTTATCGCGCTCCAAACCGCCCGCGCGTGCAATTTGCGAGCGGTCGCGCCACATCGACTGATGGATTCGATTGTGTGTGCATTGTTCTCAATGCACTCCAGATGCAAGCTGGACAGTCTTAGAGCAACTCCTTGGTAGGGCGGCTGGGAATTTCTTATAAAACTTTCCATACGCTCACTCTACAAGCTGTCGCTCGCTCTATAGGTTGTCGCGCCCACTCGATTGATTCTGTCGGGCCTATATGCATTGTTCACAGCACGGCATGCCGGCAGTTAGCTCCAAACAGTAGGCCATGGTCGTCCAAGCGCATGGGCAGGCTCCTTCCATCAGCCTAACGTCCAGAAGTTGAAGACGCCGCGCCCTAAACTATTTGCATCCGGCGCTACGCGTGGCGAGCGGAAAACGGCGCTCTCCGGCGCCCTTTTGCGCCGCCTTTCATCTTTGGCGCCGCTTGTGCTTGTTGGACGCAGCGGCATGTCCGGTACTGTAGGAGAATCAGACGGCTTTGTAGTGGCCAGAAATTCGGATTGATTTGAATCCTACCATCTCCCATATTAGAATTTTGAGCTCTATCTAATGGACCAGGAAAGAATCTTGCCTCAATAACCCTTACAGCGATTTTTTCAGACGCTTTTTAGCTTTCGTTAAATGTTAGTTTTTATTTATATCAGAATTAACTGCGAGGCATGCTTCCAGGTCACTGATGTGAACTCTACCATCTCCCGCATTGAAATTTCGATCTCTATCGAATGCGCCAGAAATTATCCTGTCTTAATAGCCCTTGAGGCGACTTTTTAGGTGTTGTTTATTTATTTATTTATTTATTTATTTATTTATTTATTTATTTATTTATTTATTGCACTCAAAGGTGCGCATAACATTGTACAATTCATAATGCGAGACCAAAAAAAACAGATCCAGTTCTGAAACAAAACCAAAAAACGGAAAACAAGAAAAAGTAAACAGCCCCCAAAGAAAGGCCCAACAAAAGAACTCACAAACAAGTAGAAAGGTGAAATACTAAGGTGTTTTTTGAATACCATACCTACGCTATAAAGCATTAGAAATTGTGATGTCGCTTCCATTTGCAGTGCCTTCATCTAAAACTTGACAACTGTTAAATCTACAGCACAATAAGAAGGTGTGGTTAAGTAGTACCACTAAAGTAGTCGGTGAGGCGAGATAGTGTCACTGATGCTCAAGTAGAAACCAGCATCAATCTGCTATAATGCCGTATCTGGCTCATAAATAAATATGCCACAAAATGTGCTGTGTTGAAACATCCATATTGTTGGTGGGCAAGTTAAGTGAACCGGTTTTGTGGAAGCCAGCCCAGCTGTAGCTTGGTTCAGAAAATTCAAACCACTCTCGAGCAGCATTATTGGCTGGTCAATACCTAAGCTTCAGGTTGTAGCCTTACGTACTTAGGCGAGAATATCAGATTTTACTTATATAAGTATTAGTTGCGAGACATGCTCCCAAGCTGAAATTGCACGAGGAATCCAATTATATAGACGAGAGGATTTTTTTCACAGAATTTTAAAGCATTGCTTTCAACATGCCATCCATTTAGCATTTCGTAACTGATTTTTCTACTTCATCATGTCTGAACGTCCTCAGAAAACTGCATCGATAACATTTTCCGAACGATATTTTGAACGTAAGAAAAGAACTCCAAAATAATCTAAAGAACCAAATGGACGGGGAAGTGACACTATTAGACTAGACGGAAGTCTCCGAAATTCGTTGTAAGAAAGGGGTAGCGAGAAAAGGCTGCTGTAGTAGTAGTGACCAGTGACCTACCCAAAATCAAATGGCCAGGAATGGGTTCGGTAGTGCCCATCAGGGCTGCAAGTTGTTCCCAAACTCACCGAAAAACTCTCCTCACCTCGTGGAGTCGTCTCGCTGCTACCAGCAAGACACACACAGTGGAATATAATAGTCTACTATAGCACAGGAAAGCGGATCAGTCCTGGCGCTCCGTCGCAGTGGTCCATGTAGGCAAAGGTGGCGAGGTGTTGGGCAGCAGCCGCTCCTGATGGTCGTGGTCGCTTCTTCCCGTCCTCGCTTCGCTTCACGTCCGCACACGCCTCCTGTAATCAGCTCTTCGATCCCTGGGTCAAGAGCTAAATACTTCACGATGTTCCGATCGAACTCTTGGCTCAGGAGACTTTATGAGACTTAGGTTCCTTACAAAAGTTGCGGTGGAAAGCTGTGAAGGAGGTCATTTGTGGTAGAGCACATAATATTTATTCAGCTAATAAGTGACACAAGATCAGTTCGACAAAAATACCAGCAAAAGTTGGCTTTGCAAAGATTGCCAAAAGAGACACGTCCCATAATTTGCATTAATCGGAAAGTGTTTTTCTCTCAAAGCGATTTAGTAATTCACCCACTTAAAAGTATTAAATACTTCACCGAAATATTGCCTATTCTTTTTAAAACTAACTCATAAATATCTTTTCTATTTAAGATACCTTTATAACATGTAAGTGAATGTTTTTAAAGAAGAGAAATGACGCAGTATGTTCATTATAAACTTTAGCAACACGAGCCGAAAAAGATTCTTGAAACTTCTTTGAGTGCGGTTTTTGCATTTGGCAGAGGCTACAATTTTTCACAAATACAAGCTTTCATTCAACCAAAACGAGGCCTTTACTTATTGTAGTTTCTAAGAACATGCTATTGTTTTATTTGCACAAATTCGCTTGAGGTAGTTTTTATTTTTCGCGATTTGCCTAGTGTTCTTTTAAATAAGGGTTTATGACTGATAGCAGAGGTGGTTTTTCAGTATAAGCGTCTCGTCTACAATAGGTGCATTTCAAGAAAGCGGTGAATAGTTGGTGTAAACAGTTCCAGTTCGTTCCACTTTTAAACAAATCGAAGCAAAAGATTAAAGAAAAAGGAAATTACTAGAACATGTTTTCGACAAAACACCGCCGAGCAACAATGAGAAGACATTTCTGCATCGTTGCTATCTGGGATTCAGATGAAAAAACATCAGAAAAACCGTTTTGCTCGTGAGGTGCGTTGTAAGGTTAGCTGGGGTTCACTTTTGGAAGGAACCTTTTCATTGAGTCATTCCTTTAGTTTTTAGAGCGCATGTGCTCGGGACGTTCTAGGGACCGGATTCATCAACCGCTTTCCGCCCTCTAACGGTGAAAATACCTCCAAACACCGATGCTGGTGAATCTCGTATCAGGGGATTTGACGATGCTTTTACCGTTGAAGGGCGGTAAGCAGTTGATGAATCTGGCCCCAGATGAGAGCGCTTAATTAACCGGAGTTGAGCGAAACTATAAGTGGAGAGGAGGTTTATGACCAACGAAATGCATGCTATGCTTTATGTTGGAGGGACTACCATTCGAGCTGACAGAAGAATCATTTTTCCATCTTTGGGTATTACCGCGTGTAGCAGTTTCCTTTAAACAGTGGTACTTAAACTACTCCCACTATCAGTTGGCTATCCGCGGGGCGCGGGTAAAACCGAGGCGCAAATAGGCTCGGGAGTAGGGTGACCTTGTACTCATTGGTTATCCGCCTTAGTAAGAAAGCATATGTATCTCCAATTAATTCTGGAACGCCATACCTCAATTTTCCATAGGCGCAGAATACACCAGCTCTGCATAAAAGTTTCATTTTCGTACAGCACAGTACGTTGAGTAGAGCCGTCCTACATGGTGACCCCCGAGGCTATTTGCGCCAAATCCGATCCGAAGGACTCACAAGTAGTGTGCAGGTAAAAGCCGAAGCCGAAGCGAGGATTCAGGAGCGGATCAACGAGGATTGATGGTTGAGCTCAGCCCCTTCGGCTGGTTTCTTCAGTCATGTTTGAATCTGCTTCTCTTGAAGTGATTGCACAGCGACTACCGATTGCCACAACCGCTCAAGTCCCGCGCAGATGCGTGCATGCGCAAGGAGGTGCCGGCTTAGCCCTCGTTTATACTTGCGCCGCTGCCCGGCGTGGTCGAGTTAGATATCGACCGGGCGGCGCGAAAAATCGCTATAGGCCCATGCACACTTCTGCGACACCGTGGCGCGGCAAGTGGGCGACGGCTACCTCCGCGAAATCCGGCGGTCGCGGCGCGGTCGCGTTAGAGCATCGTCATAGGCAACGGGACCGAGGTCCCCGTGCATGCCGCGCCGCCAGGAATGATTTGAACCATTCCAGCCAGCGGCATTCAGCACGGCGTCGCCTGCTATAGCAGCCGCGACAGCCGCAAGAGTGACAAGCACGATTCTGGCACCCCGAATGGTTACCGTATCATATAGGCGTGCGTTGGCGGTGGCGCGCGAAATCCTTCATGCCTAGCATTACACATGCGAACCTTTCGTGGCTCAGGGAATGCGGATCTGGGTTCACGCTAGGGAAGGGACTCCGGTGTGGGTGCCATCCAAGATGTTCGTGTGGGAACTGCTTTCGCTGCTCAGGTGGACTCAGCAGCTGGATTCTGCGCTCTTTGAGCGCAGAATCAGGCTAGGTAAGGGACTCCAGAGTGGGTGCCATCCAAGTTGCTCGTGTGGAAACTGCTTTCGTCGCTCAGAGGGACTCCGCAGCTGGATTCTGCGCTTTTGCGCTCTTCGAGCGGCGAAGCGCATACGGCTGAAACAATGCGCAAAAATCTCCCCAGATCTTAGATAGTCAGCTGAAATGCAAGAGTGCCACGACACATGGGAACCGAACACCCCACGCCCCTCCCACGAAGTAAACCCGTTACCCACTGCACCACGACCCACCTGCCAGCAGTGCCATCGCGGGCGCAGAAGACATCGATCGATCAATCGACAACGTGGACGCCGACGCGCGATCTCTAAGCAGGAGGGCGCAGACAGCCGGTATACGGTAACCATTCGGGGGTGTCTTCGCCGGAATCGTTTCTCAGCAAGAGTGTACATGCCGCCCCCCCCCCCTGCGGCACGTGTCGCAGTGTCGCGCCGCGGCCGTCGCGGCCCTATGCCTCATCATGGCCGCGTCGCGCTGTCGCAGAAGTGTGCATGGGCCTCATGACGATCGTGATGCCGCGCTGCGCGGGGGCGCAAGTATAGACCAGGGCTTACGCGGGCAGTCGTGTTCGACCTGTTGTGACGTCCCCAGGACGGGCGACTGTCAGGTCAGCCATCTGCGACGCCTCCTGCACGTCGGTGTGCCGCGCGGGCCCGTACCCTCTGCTTTGCTCGCGAAGCTGCCATCCTTTTGTGTCAGGCGAACTGCTCTGTTCACGCAACCGTCCCTCCAGTTATGGTCTGCTATCCTTCGAAACGAGAGACTCCCGAAGGCCGAAGCTCCATCGTCTTCACGACATGACGACTATTCTTCCGCCATGGGATGCGTGGTGCAAGTCTAGCATTTTCCTGCACAGGATGCTCGCGAATTGTCGAAAGAACTTCCAACACCTTGACGACCACACGATTTTTTCTTGCCTGGCGCGTGAGACTAGTCGCAACGTTTTGTTTGATAATTGAAGCCACTACTTGAGAAGCTAAATAAATCAGTAACCGAAAATTGCTCTCGTGGACCACGCTTTTTGCAACAATATCTCAAGATGAAATACACATACACAAAAAAGTTCATTCGAAAAATTTGAGTCCAAATTTGAGTTTAGAAAAATAAATTACAAGTGTGACCCAACATCGTATCACATGCTCGTCAACGTCTTAAAATAAAGCCGTACACGAACACAGGTATGAACAAATATAGATTATCACCGTAGGAGATTTAGGCCTGCTTAGTTTGGGTAAAGCGTCAGATGGGAGATACATTGTGGACCCGTTCCTAGATTTCCACCAGATGCACCTCTCCTCCAAGTTAGAATACGCAACATTTTCTCTGTTCGCTATTCTTTGTTTCATTTTCATATTATTCCTAACTTTAAAAGCAGTAGTCACAACACCTAGCGACTGAGGCTTCGCTATAGAAGACGACGTTCTTTTCAGTTGCCTAATGTCATCTGCTTGAGAAAACTGAAGGATGAACTACGCGCTCTTATCACTTCATTTCGGTCACACATTAGTCTAGAGAGAGGGAAGCAACTTCTGAATGTTTTCACTAAGATACGTTAGTTCGGCGTTAGTTAAAAGTTCCTATTCCACCGACACGACTCCGGTCGAAACAATTTTTTCGCTGAAATTTCGTCTAGGGGGCTATTTTAGGGTGATGATCACGAATCTGGCATCCGTTTCTCACGATTCTCTTGGAGACCACCCATGCCGTTAACAAGGGTGGTCCGGGCAAGGCAACCTATTTCGTCCAAACCTCGCCTTAGGGGGGGGGGAGGTTATTTGGGGTGCTGATAACGAATCGACATCCGTTTTTCGTTTTACGCTGGAGTTTGGGCGAAATCGGTGACCATTACCTTAGTCACCTGTACCTTCCATAACCTACCGTACTCCAGCGTAAAACGTACCGTATTCCAGCGTAAAAGACGGGTGTCAGATTTATGATCAGCACCCCAAATAACCCCCTAGACGAAGTTTCAGCGAAAATTTTTTTTCGACTGAAGTCGTGTCGTGGAGCCGGAACTTTTAAGCAGTGCCGTTAGTTCTGCTGCAACCTAGAGTTCCTTCTATTGCACATTTCTGCGTGCGTTACTGAGAGGATGTTTCCATCCTCCCGTTTTCTGAGTTGCTGAAACTCTATAAGATGACCTTCTCTCGCAGCTTCTTTTTGAAAGCGTTCAATGACAGTCGTCGAACTCGAACATTTAAAGAATTGTGAGCATGTTGCCTAGCTTGTGACTGTGCTTATCTTTCGTTCCATAACGTTGGTAAGCAGAGCAGCCTATAATTAAATCCCTGAAATTGTGCTCCCCACAGGGTCCGATGTGCCGACCACATGCAATACTATCTTGACACTCCTGCTTAAAGCTTCTCGCTATTGAAATGGTTGCTTAAAATTCGAAATTTATTGCAGTTTTTACAGAAAAATCAGAAATTACAATGCTTTCACGTACTTTTAACGATAGAGCTGATAAGAACATCATGAACAGGCAACAACTGATGAGCTAGAACGACGTGTCAATAGTGCCTTCTGTGGGGCTATGTTCTCTATCCAACGCACACAGACCGAGACGTTTTGCAGCGCTTCTTAGCCTATCCTTTGTACAATCATTTCCAGTGAGGCTTCGTATGCTTCAATTTATTATGGAATCCTTATTGAGAGGGGCAACTCATAACTGCGATGAAAGTAATTCGCTTCAGAGTTCTTCTAGAGCCAAGTTATACTCATGGAAGTGCTAGGTTCTGAGACAGTTCCTTTCTACCTTCTCAGAGACTATTGCGTCCGTGTTAGCCTTACCCCAAGCTCTCAAGCCGGTTCAAAACCGATGTCTGTCAATTTGCTGGTCGATGTCGATCGAACGTTTAAAACAACGAAACGGCTAAAGCTTATGGTCATACTAAAACAGAAAACGGTCATTCGAGAAAATTTGGAGCATTGACATCAGGCCAGTTTGGAAAGGATTCACTTCAGTTGATTCATGTCAAGTATAAGATCTGACCTCAGCAATATTTTATAGAAATAGAATGCATCGCGATTACAGAAAAGTGATTCGCTAGCATTCCTCTTCACATTTTATCCCTCATAGATGCCTTAGGTTGCTCTTTCAACATTTTCGTTACTGGTTTTCTGCCTTCTTCAATATTACTTTTTCCTCATTCGTACCATTTTCACGTTATATTGGGCACCATTCTAAACAAGAAGAACACATTTGAAATCAAATTGAACATGTTCAAATCCAGCTGAGCTCCTTCACACATTAAGCTAGACTTTTTCAAAAAGATTAGATCATTTTTTCAAGTTTAGTACAATTTTCTTTTAAGTATTAGTTTCATTAACGAACAAGTGAACGCATTGTGATAAGTTTTTACAAAATTCAAATTTACACATTGTTGCAAATTCTGCAATGTTTATACCTTTGAATAATGGTTTAAGGATTGCCTTGAAGAGCAGGAAGGCGGCTATTTTTTAGTGCCAAAAGAAGAGATGGCACCATGCCTCCTTCCAAGGCGTCGGGATTTTTATTCAACTGATACCAAAATTTTTGTTTGTATGGCGTTTCACACCTGTAACCAATGCAAAAAAAATACAATTGCAAAGATCACACTTCGCACTCACACTAACAATCATGTAAAAATCGCGAGATTTTGGATGGCGCGATGTCGTCCTTTAATGCAGTATATGATTTCTGTCTTGTCGCGTTTTAGAATATTATTTTATTTTTTATTTTTTAACAACGATTTTATAGGATTGATGCTTTTATTTGGGCAGCCGGAGTGAAATGTTTCAATTTCAACGAAGGTTGGACCAAACTGTCCTAGAACTACAAAATTCTATTTATTCTAACCATCTTCAAGAGTCTGTAGTTCAACTTATAAGAAGCTCGCTTCAGTTTGGATGACGCTCACTTTGATTTCAGAAGCACTGGATTTGTTTACGTGCTGTGTTAAATTTGACGTCAAAATGACAGACATTCTTTTTTCATTCCTTCCAAATCTGCACTGTACTGGAACAACCGCCCGTAGGTGCCAGAGGACCGGAAATGACATCGCAGGCGCAACTCGTCCTAACCTGTCGGGACAGGTCATCGCAGCCCCTGCAGTGCCTGATTCCTGTACCTGGGCCCCTACCACTTGTCAACCTGGTCAAGCCACGTGGCGATGGGCATGTGGGCGGCTGCCGACGGGTGCGACCACTTCGATTCTTCTGCCATCCACGGAGCCGGCAAATGGCGCCATCGGTCCCACCTGCTCAGACGGATGGGCAGAACCTTCCTGCGGGCTGCTGCAAAGGGAGCCAGAAGCTGCCCGATGGAGTGGTAAGTTATTCGCATTTGCACCCAAACTATCAACTCTTAATATAATCGCGCATACCTGTATAATTCTGTGAAACGGCAAATTGCCATTATCAAAACTGCCTCGTTACTCTGTAGAAACCGGGTGAGGCCATGGCAGTTCGGGTTCCCATTTATCGAAACGGAAGAGTTCTTCGCCACAGCCGTTGGTAGCGGGGATGTGGATACTTACGATTTACGATTATATGACTTACGGTGATTTCGGAAGTCGGTCGTAAATCGAAAATTTTCGTAGATCTGGTCTTTGATCAAAAACAGTTAGCGTCCGATTGACGAGACTGCCCGAGTTATAATATTACCAGACGTCCGGCGGCCTGGCGGCCGTAAACGTCTGGATGGGGGCTTCGCCCCCAAACCCCGAGAAAAGAACAACCCCATCCCATCTGGCTGTGGGTTTCGCCGCCAAACCCCGAGAATAGAACAACCCCAATCTTCCTTCTTTCTTCTTTGGGCCTGTAAAAAAACTGGATTTACTATATATGTAGATTAGTGCAGTGGGATATGGTAGGGCACTTCACTGCTCATATGAAGTCCATCCATCCTGTATCACATGTACGCGATTTATTCTCCGAAGCGCTCGTTCTCTGCGTGTCGAGAAACTGGTAATGAGAGTCCCAATCCGGTGCTTAATCAGCAAAAACATAATTGAAATTAATCAGTATTAGTCGACACCACTTACTGTCCGACGGCAATAATACTCCGAATCCCATGTATATCACTCCCTCTACCCCCCTCCCCCCCCCCTCCCGAAATAGTTCCTTTCCTATGTGCTGGCAAAGAAACGGAGTGAGAGTCAAGCACGCACATGTGACACTGAGTATCGATTCACGTGTCACTACGTTGCCACGACGTCTACGACACACTTCTGCACTCTCACACACGTGCCACGAATTCTGTAAGCCGTCTTCAGAAATCCGACACACACACTGAACGATGTTGAGGGAAAATGCAGGTCCCCCCTTACTCACACTCCCCTCTAATGGTCCCCTTTGTTGGTCCTCTCCTATTGGTCGCCCTTACTCGGGATCGCTACGCAAGTTGAACGACGTCTTCAGCGCGTCTTCTAAATCCCTACGTACGTTGAACGACATCTTCAGCACGTCTTCTAAATCCCTACGTACGTTGAACGACGTCTTCTGCACGTCTTCTGAATCCCTACGCACGTTAGACGCCGTCCTCAGCACGTCTTCTGAATCCCTACGCACGTTTGACGACGTCTTCAGCACGTCTTCTGAATCCAGTCGCACCTGAACAACGTCTACGGCACTCCTCCTGAATCCTTACGCTCTGCACTCGATCCCATTCATACCCTGATACTTTGCCCCTTGAATATCTCGTAAACTTGGACGATCAGCCACCAAGGATATAGTTCGCCAGCAATCGTCCAAGGTTAAGCTCAAAGAAAGCCCGGCTGGCATACGCCGCACTGAAGTAGGCATCTTTAGGCTTCGATCCCCCTCCCCGTGACGGGCACGTTACATTAGCCGATTATATATGGTAGGAAGGATTAACAATAATACTTATTATTGATATTATTGTTTATTATTATTTATTGCAAGGATAAAATCCATGTAAAAAGAATGGGAAGCTTATAAAATGACATCCATATATTAGGTTGTCCTACAAGTCCCCGCCGTTTTGTTCAACGATTCATTGTGGGTTTTGCCGGCGGTCTCTTGGAGAGCGCCATATAGCTTTCGAAAGGAAATGATTTGCTGTATCAGAATTTGTATTGCTTTTCTTTTTTCATCCAGAATTTTATCAATTTTTAGGCCCTTAAAGTGAAAAGTGAAAAACTAGCCATTTGCGCACTTGTTCTCTCCGCTTAGGTTTGGAATTTTCTGCGCAGTTTTTCATAGCATTTGAAAGACAATATTCTGTACAACAAGAATACGTTTTGGTCCTATTTGCTCACTTGTCCCTTAATGATTTTTAGGCCATCAAATTGGGACGTCCGTCTTTTCCGTCCGAATTTTTACCGACAGTTCGGTTCTGTGGTTGGACTTTTTGCTTTGTGTTACATGTTGTTCGGAAGAGGATGTCTTGCTCAATGAGAATTTATGAAAAATCAATGAGAAAATGAGAATTTCGTTTATTGGATCATGCTGATTTCTGTCGAATATCAGAGGTGGAGTTGTTGGTGAAGATGATTTTTCTTTTTTTAGAATTTTGTTGATATTCGATAGACATCAGCATGAGCCAATAAACGCGGCACAAATTCTTATTGAGCAAGACATTCTTTTTCGAACGACATATAACAGCGAGCAAAGAAGTCCAACCACAGAACCGAACTGTCGGTAAAAATTCGGACGGAAAAGTCGGATGTCCCAATTTGATGGCCTAAAAATCAATAAGGGACCGTGAGCAAATAGAACCAACAAGTATCCTTCTATTACAGAACCTTTCAAATGCTTCTGAGCCTTTCAAATGCTATGGGACAGCTGCGCAAAATATTCCAAACCTAATCGAGGGAAGCAACTGCGCAAATGGCTAGTTTTTCACTTTTTCACTTTTCACCTTTTCACAAAAATTGATAAATTTCAGGATAAAAAAGAAATGCAAAACATTGTCTGATAGAGCAAATCATTTTCTTTCGAAAGCTATATGGCGCAATGCAAGAGATCACCGGCGAAATCCACAGTGAATCGTTGAAAAAAAACGGCGGGGACTTATGGGACAACCTAATAACATTAGCTAACGTTCTAAACCGAAGTGTGATAATTGCAAGAACGATGCAATAACAAACACCCAGAAATAAATAATGAACAGAAATGTGAACAAACCAAGAGCAACTCTGCCACAAGATCCCGCTATGTCCTAGAATTACTTATGAAGCGACTTGTATTTTAAATAAATGGTTTTAGCTTGCATGGAATGCCCGTGTTTTCATCAAATTTCACATAATCCGAACCTGCTCTACACATTAACAAAAAAATCATGCCGAAGTGAAGATTTTGTAGTTTGACTGAAATTTTACGTCCTCCAACTTGGGTTTTATATGGTCTCACCATGAATGTGTCGCGTTTATCAAGTCCACAGAAACCGCGGAGAATTTTGTGAATTACTACGAGGTCATGGACTCTTGTTCTGTATGAAAGTAGGCCTGCAGTTCAATTTGTTTGTCTCTTGCTTCACTATTGGGAATAGCTTGGTATCAAACGCACATTTATTTATTGACAATAGTTTTCTAGAGAAGCCATTTCGGAAACACATATTTATTGACAATGGTTTTCTAGTGAAGCTATTTTGGACTTTTTCAAGCTAAGCATGTTTTTCTTCTTGACTGCGTGAAATATTGCTGTTCCATACTCAAGTATCGGCCTAACGTAAGTTTTAAAGGCTTTGACAAGGACAGAGACGTTTTTTGTCGAAAGACTTCCAGAGACTGTCCTGTGTACTACAGCCATCGCTTCATTTGCAATTTGTTCGCTACGTCCGTCCAAAGTCTAATTTGCATCGAGGAGAGACAGATCTGTTGATTGATCAGTGCTTGTAACCACATTTTCGCCTAACCTGTATGAGTTTTTCTTTCTGAACGGAACACCTTAGCTTTTCTTTAGAAAAGGGAGCTGTCACTAGTGGTACCAGAGATCAACAGCATCAATGGCTTGTTGCAGAAGGTTTTGATTGCGGAGTGGTGAGCTGTGGTGAATTCTTACGTCATCTGCAAAAACCATGCATTTCACTCCTGAGCTCGTTATTAGCGATGGCAATCCGTAGGTATAAATTTAAAAAGAAATAAAAAATAGAAAAATAGAATGGAGGATATAAGGCAATCTTGTGGAACCCCACTAAGACTCAGCTGAGATGCTGATTAGTTGAAATTAACGTACGGTGAAAGTTACAGTAGAAGTTCTGGGATTTAAAAACTCAACTATACAATAATTTATTCGAGGATGTATGCCCACCATGGTAATCGTAAGCGGGATGGGACAAAAGGAAGTTTGCAAGAACAAAACGTTCATAATAGAAGTTGAATATTTTATAGGCGTATATAAAGTAGTTAAAGCGTGCCTAATAGTGGGTATTCATTTAAAAGGTAGGCGTTGATCTGGTCTCCTAAGATTATTCTCTAGCTTTTGCTTGTGCTCATTCACGTCTACTATGCACTAGAAAAAGAAATAACCAAAACACCTACAAAGAAATCGCTCCTTCTTCTGGCCTACGAGGACCACACTCATTTTAGCCACTTGTTCAAAAGTTGAGTTTTTCCATGCTATTGCTCCTATATTTTCTCCTTTTTCCTTCCCATGCACCTATACAAACAACACCTGACCGATTCCACGCCCTCAATGACCTGATATTACACCTTCTAACAAAGGCATCATAATAAATTGAAAAGCAGCAAGCCTCACTAGAAATAGCAGCTGTACTAAACGTATACTACTCTCAGACCACATAGGCTAGGAAACATAGAAGTAGAACAGCCACTATTTGCTTTTCCTGGATTTTTCCCTTACCAAAGTCATTACTTACTTACTTTACTTTGATACTTTGATGGTCCTTTTGTCAGCTGGAGGTCTTCTCAGCGGGGATCACAACTCTTCCAGACCGCTCGATCTCTGGCTGCTTGAATCCAGTGACGCAGACTCCGCTCTCTGAAAGATCTTGACAATGAGTCTGCCCATCGCGTTGGCGGTCGTCCCAGTGGTCTCTTATGGTCTCTCGGGAGCCATTCTGTGACACGGAGACTCCATCTATCGTCCTTTCGTCGAAGCAGGTGTCCGGCCCAGCGATATTTGGACTTCTTCATGTACTGCAGCGGGTCTGCTAATTGCGACTTCTCCCGTAGCTCCGAGCTTCGTAGGTCTTCTTGCGATTGCTGACGAAGGCTTGTCCTCAGAAGAGATCTCTCCAGTGCACGATGCGTAGTTTGCATTGCTGTGGCGATTATCTTGTTGTCGGGCCAGATTTCCGTCGCGTAACACGTCGCAGACAGTACGGAGGCGTTGAATATCGAGGCCCTGAGGCCGGCATCCTTGACCTGATCGGTGAACCATAAATAAAGATGACCATAAATTGCGTTTTGGACATATTCATGTCCAATCCAATCTTCATACCTGCCACATTGAGCTCGTTCAGCATTTGCTCGACTTCTGCCACGCTGGTAGAGATCAGAACAATATCTTCGGCGAAGCGAAGGTTGCTGATCCGTTTACCTTCGACAAGGTAGCCTTTATCGTCCCACTTAAGTCTTTCATGGCATCCTGGAGTGCCACTGTGACTAGCTTAGGAGAAATCGTGTCTTCCTGCCGTATTCCTTTCCCGATAGGAATCTTAAGCTTTCGATCGAACAACTGGATGGTGGTCGATGTGTTCGAGAAGCATTCGTCGAGAAGTCGGATGTAGGGCGGTGGCATACCAGCGTGCACAAGTGCGTTCAAAACGGCGTTGATATCCACAGAGTCGAACGCTTTCCGGTAATCCACGAAGACAAAGACAAGTAGGATGTGGTATTCGCGGCTCCTTTCTATAAGTTGTGAGACAGTCTGAATATTGTCCATGCAGGAGAAATCCTTGCGAAACCCTGCTTGCTCCACTGGCTGATACTCATCCAAGCAACAGTCCATACGATTGAGCAGTATCTTGGTGAAGATATTGTACACAACCGAGAGAATACTGATGGGTCGATAGTTGTTGATATCCTCCTGCTGGCATTTTTTGTTTTCGACTCCTTCCATGAGTCCGGAATTCTACCAAGTCGAAGGTACGGGTTGAAGTGCTTGGCAAGAAGTGAGAAGAGGGCACTGACACCCGCACGAAGGAGGTCAGCAGAAATGCCGTCCGGTCCGGGAGCAGTGCCTGACTTCATCCTTCTGATGGCATGAACAACTTCTGATTCCAGAATGGGAGGTACCTCCTCAGCTGGTGGCATCAAGCATTTCGGGACAGCGCTGGAAGAACGAAACAGATCTGTGTAGAATTCTTGAACGATGGTCTCCATCGCTCTTCGAGACGTTTGCATTGTTCCATCCTTATCCACAAGGGCTGACATTATTGCCTTCTGGTCGCAGAGATCTCGTTTGCAGCGCTTTATGCTTGAACCTTTCCCAGCGGCTTCTAACAGCTTCAATCTTCTGTAGGCTTGAATGGACTCTTTCACTGCAATTCGACAGGCCTCCGAGATGGTGATTCCAGATGGGAAGCATTAGGATCCAGTTTGACAGCTCTTCTTTGCTCCAAGAGTTTAATCAGATTTTCGTTGAGTCTTGAAGCAGACGGAGATGTGGCTTCGCGAGAGCTGCTAGCACATTTCAGCAGCCCTTTATAGAGAAGGTCGTAGTCTTCCGATGGATCTTCAAGAAGATTCCAATCATACGACTTTATTGCATATTCCAACTCCTCAGACTTGAATGTGGGGATCCTCACCGGTGCCGGTTTATGAGTGTCACGCTTGAACATCCTCTTTTTGAGAGTCAGCTTCGCATGGACAAGACGGTGATCCGGGCCGGTTTCAAATGAAGGCAGCACGGAGACGTCGAACAGACTCCAGCGTCTGTTTGTAAGAACATGGTCGATCTTCGAACGTGTTTCTCCATATGGGCTTTCCCAGGTACATCGTCGGTTTGAAGGCTTCTTAAACATAGAATTTCCGTGGTAGAGACGGCACGCGGATAGGAAATCTATCAGGCGCTCTCCGTTTTCGTTCCTTGAGGAAGTTCCGTGTGGTCCTAGCCTCCATTCGTCGTGATCATTCGTAACGACGGTAGCGTTAAAGTCCCCAACGACAACCTTGTAGTAGCTCTTCTCGTCGTTGACAGTCCTTTCCAATAGCTTGTAGAATTCCTCTTTTTCTTCGTCTGTGGCCGCAGATTTTGGAGCATATCCATTTATGATGGAGATGGTTCCTTAATCTTTGGTTTCCAGACGAAGAACAGCTACTCGCGGACTGATGATCTTGTAAGAGTCTACTAGGTGGTGCACTGTCGAATTGGCGAGAAATCCAATTCCGCCAATATTCTTTCTGTCCACCTTTGCTCCAATAATGAGAAGCTCATTGGTCGGTCCTTCTTATGGTTTCCGTTCTGCCTTTCGTTTCCTGCAGGACGATAACGTCGTATTTGATGTTGCGGCTTCTGTAAAGCAGTGTCCGAAGATCCTGCTCAGATGCCATCGTACGACAGTTATAAGTGCAGACGAATAGGCAGTTTCCGTGTCATAGTGGGAGGGAGTTTCCGGTAGTCCAATTCCAATGACGTCCTGATAGTTTAACTCCGAGATTAGATGGCCCCTCGCCGGAGGTAGATGCAACCGATGTCGTAGAAGTCCATCTCCGGCGTGCGGGGGCAGGGGCGCTGGTTTAGTTGTTTGAGCCATGGCGGTGGTCTGGTTGCTCACATGTTCCTGGCCAGGTATACATGAGAGCACGACAAAGCATCGTGTACTGCGTGACCATTTGTGCCGTGAGCCATCACTAAGTGATGTTCACCCCTTCACCGCGATGAGGTGGCACATGGGGGGATCAAAGTCATTAACACTCCTTAAAATCGCCCGCGCAGCAGTTCTTGCTTTAAACAGACCTTAAAACACCGTAAATTCAATTGTTCATGAGTAAATAGCAACAACGTTTTGAACTCTGCTATAACAAACCAGACGTTCAGCGGCCTCGCGGCCGCCAAACGTCTAGTTGGGGGCTTCGCCCCCAAACCCCAAACCAAGGTATAGAACAACCGACCGTGTTCTTTTCTTCTTTTGGCCCTCTTACTTTCATTTCATTCTCCAAAGCACAAGTTCTACTAAGTCCTGAGGAACAGACTGTGCTCCGAAGTACATGTTCTACTAAGTCCTGAGGATTAGACTGTGAGAGTCTCAACCCAAAGTGCTTAATCTGCGGAAGCATAAATGAAACCAATGGGTGTCGGTAGACCGCTCGATACCGTTAACTGTCCGACAGCAATCATGTTCCTCCGATAACATTAACCATTCTCCTTGCCCCCACTCTCAACCCCGCCAATACTCCTTACACTTGTGCCGAAGTGAAATTTAAAAAAAAACAAAGGCATAGTGAGAGTCAAGTACGCGCACACTTGTCGAGCGAAGCCTTCAAAAAGTTTTCTCACGAATGCTGTGCAAAGTATGACCTGTGGAATGACTTCTGGATCTGGACGCACGTTGTATGACTTCTAGGTCACGTATTCTGAATCCGGACATATGATGATATCGTCTGTGATACATGCTATATGCTGAGCCCAAGCGTACGTGTAACGATGTCAGCAGCACGTTTTCTGAAGCCTGATACCCGTTGGACGATACTGATAAAAAATCATGGTCCGCCCTTACTGGTCCCCTTCACTGGCCCCCTCCTTCAGTGGTCCCATCTTCACTGGTCCCCTTTACCGTCTCTCCCCCCCCCCCCCCGTTACTGGTTTCACCTTTGCTGGTCTCCCCTTTTCTGGTCCCTTTTACTGATCCTCTCTTCACTGGTCCCACCTCGTTACCGGTCCCCCCCCCCACCGGACTCTCCCCTGCAGTGGTCCCTCTTAGTGGTCCCCTCTTCACTGGTCCCTCCTCCCCCTCCCCACCCGTTACCGGTCCCCCTCACTGGACCCTCCCCTGCAGTGGTCCCTTTTAGTGGTCCCCTTTCACTGGTCCTCCTTCTTTCCACTCCCCCCCCCCCCATTATTGGACCCTCCTTTGCTGGTCCCCCATTAGTGATCCCCCTTAACTGGTCCTCCTTCTTACCACTCCCCCCCCCCCATTGCTGGACCCTCCTTCTGCAGTGGTCCCCATTACTGATCCCCCTTCACAGGTCACCCATCGGTGACATGTCGTCTAAACCGGGGCACCCCTTGCACGATATCGATGGGACCCCTTCTTAACCCAAGCATCCATTCCGCGACATCGGTGACACCTCTTCTAAACATAGACACCGACTGCGCGACATGGGTGACACAACTCCTGAACCCGGACGCCTGTCGAGCGACGTCGGTAACACGTCTTTTCAACCGTTCGTCCTTTGCGCGACATCGGTGACACGTCGTCTGAATCCGAACACCACTTGGGCGACATCGGTGACACGCCGTCTGAACCTAAACACCCACTGCGCGACATGGTTGGCACAACCCCTGAAGCCGAACGCCTGTTGAACGCCGACGGTGTCTTCTCAACCCAGACGTCCTTTGCGCGACATCGGCGACACGTTTTCTGATGCACGCGACACGACGTGGGTCACACTTCGGCTCAACCCGGACGCCTGTCACTCGACGTCTATGAAAAGCTAGATAGACCACGGAAGGACGGATGGACAGAAGGCGGACAGACGGACGGACAGACAGACGGACGGACAGACGGACGGACAGACGAACGGACAGACGGACGGACAGACGGACGGACAGACGGACGGACAGACGGACGGACAGACGGAAGGACAGACACAACCGCTTACTCTTTTATATATAGTAGGATAACAAATTCGAGCAAACGTTTCGGCTATGGCAACGACGATCTGTTTTGGATTCGGCACCATTGCAAGTTACAACTTATAGGTCAAATTGCAATACTTGCACAATGCAAGTATTGCACTGTGCAAGAATAGATAGTCGCCGGAAACATGCTTACAATTATTTGACTAATCGAGTCCGATCATTACATTGAATATTCGCAAAAAAAGTTTTTATTCGTGCTGGAAGCGATCTATGCAATTTCTTTTCGGTTTCGTTCCTTTTTCGTTACCTATCAGCTAAGCAGCCTAAAGCACCTGAAAGCTGCACGAAAATAGTAAGCTTCCTACATTCACTGGCTTCTTAGCACTTATTTCAGGGGCAAGCAGAAAGAGCGTCCACTAGACGTCTGACTGGTGGTAGATAAACTAAACCCAGGTGAAGACATGGGATCTGCGCCCGGATGGTACGTGCACATCCCGGGAGGGTCACACGGCTCGATTGGGTTGGCTTAGGAGTTGGGAGCACACAGAAAGCGATCAGGATTAGCTGCAAAGGAAGGGTGGAAGGACGTCATCAAGAGAGGTCCCGACGAAGCGGGCATAGCGGGAGAGGAGAACGATAATGAGGCGAAGCGATGATGACGTCCTTCCACCCTTCCTTTGTAGAATTAGCGTGTGTACGATTATATGCTCAGCAGGAAAAACAGAGCGGGAGTGTCGTGACGTTCGCCACGCTCCATCACGACTATTCAAGGGCACACACGCTGGGAGGCGCACTGGTCCCGCCGCGGAGGGCATACGGTGCGCGCACGCGCCGCGACGCACTATAAACGCCTTCCCGCGCGCACCCGGCACTCTCCGGCTTCGTCGTCGCACCGAGCGGTCGGTCCACTCTCCGCTCCCGTACTCCATCGTCAGCGCAGTGTCCACTCCACCAGGACTTCGACTTGACAGGCCGCGCAGGACTCCAGGACGACCAGGACAGGACGCGCAGGAGCATTAACAGAGGCAACCGCAGAGACCGACCAAGCCACCGCCCTCGTGAGCGCACGCTCCAGGGTAGGAGCGAGGAAGGATCTGCGGCTTGCGCTTGGGGCTTACCCCATAAGTAAGCTGGCGGGGCTCAGCCTTAACTCGTAGGCATTGTGTTCCACATTGATGTGCATTGTGTATATGTATTGGGTTGCCATGAAGCATATTTTCTGATGCGCATTGTCATGTAACTCGAGAGCGGGGGAAGGTTTATTCTGAGCGCAGTGGTAATACTGCAGAAGGTCGGCTGGTTCAATTGTATCGCGCGAGTGATGTGAAGATGGGCGAAAGTCGCCGGGGGGCCAGCGCAGGTGCAGTCCGCGCGGGAGATACTAAATAACATCCGCATTGGTATGAGCTGTGCTAAGTCGGGGCAACAAGGGCCTACCCCTTACGTGGCAGGTTAGGTAAGAGCTAGCGCGCACGGGTAAGACCTCGACTCCGTTGTGCCTCACACGTTACCTCGGGTTGAGGGCCGCATGAGTTCTACCACCGGTGCAGCGGGCACGACAGGGAGGAAGAACAACAAGAAGATCATGAATCACTCAACAATGGAAAACTTAATATTTCAATTTTCCCTTCGGCATAGTAAGAATCCGACAGCTCTTTATTTAAAAGTATAGCAAGATCGTAACGCTTAGTACATTTCTGAAAAAAAAATATCGGCTTGCTGAGGCCAAAGCTTGAAATATCCACAGATGATAACAACGAGCTTCAGTTGGTCAAGAGGCACTAAACGAAGCCTCTTCGAAGTCTGCGCCAGGCCGGTTGAGAAGAAGTACCATAAAAGATAGATGTCCGATGTCTTCTCACCAAGGAGGGTTTAAATTATTGTTGAAAAAATACGGATTTTGATGCTAATGGGTCTAGACTGAGATACTCCATACTAAAAGGCATTGCACTTCCGAGAAATATCGTATACGCCGTCTGTGATTTATCCTACACATTTGTATGCACTTGTCGAAGAATCTCTAACTCCTTGCGCTTTCATGTGTGCCTCAAGCTATTTCAACGTCTTTACTGGCAGTAGTATTTTATGCCTCTTAAACAGTGCCTACTTTTCAGGGGCACCATGTGCCTGTTAACACTGCATAAAAATTATGTAGACATTGTAAATGAATGATTAATAATAATTATGTAGACATTGTAATTATGTAGACATCAAAGGTAACTCAGACACCCAAAAAATGTGGCTGAGAACTCAACGCGTTACATGTGTTGTTAGAGCGGAATGCGGGTCACGTCTTTCCTATACTTTCAGATTGCCTCGATTATAGTTGTGATCGAATCGGAATTGAAGCTCAGACAGCTTATTGAAATGGGAGTAAGTGTTTCTGCTTCAAACACATGGCTGGATACTAGAGAACCATCGAAATTTCCAGGAAAAGTTGCATCTAGCCTATAGTGTCGGTCGAGCACCCAGTGACCAACAAAGTGTTATAAAGCAAGAGGTTATCGACCGTAGGTTTCACGACGTTCGTCCTCGCGAGGTCAGAATTTTCAGGATTTTCCACTGTTTAGTGACATATGAACCGGAACTGGAAGAACGTCCTGCAGAAGCGCACATATCGCAGTCACTCCCGGGGCCCTCTCAGGTAGGATCTTCATGAATCAACACGGACGCTTTAGCACTGTATGCTATTGTAGAAGAGCATTAAGTGTTTTGGAAGATGTGCCGACAGCTAGCGATTTTCTGAAGGAAAAATACAAATTTTAATCCAACGCCTTCTGCAACTCCTATTTCGTAAGGGGTGCGTTTTTCTGGTTCACCAGCGGATGCGTCTGCAGCCAATTGTAATAAGTGAATTATTACTTCAACAGAGCCAAACGCGAGTAGTGCATCACACTAGGTCATAAATACAATGCGCAGAGGTGGAGCTACAAATGTCTCCGATAGTAGCCAATGGGGCAAACTTCCTCTGGTCTTGAAAGGGGGCACCGTGCCTAGAGTGGACTACTTGAGCGTAATCTCTATCACCTACTTGTGGTACCTTTAAGTCATTCCTGTCGACGTTACTCAATGATACTTATGTTAGAGTGTTCACTTAAGTATGTTTAATCATACCATTTATTTCTACATGCTTTATATTAGAATAGGATTATACATTCATTGATGTAGACCCTGGTTGGGTATTCACAACACTGGGGCGAGGGGCAAGTAGGAAGCGGTAGGCACACAACACTACAATTTCAAGGAAACAATGAGGAAGTAACAAATATGTTAGAACCGATAAACAACACGTAATTGAGGACAAAAAGTCTGCAAATTCGATAGAAATTTTAGAGACGATCTTTCGTCCCGAAGTTCTCTTGTACAGATGAGGTGCCGCATTTGAACTTGGTTTTCCTTCTGTAGGTCGTCTCCTTGGCAGATTTCTCATTCGTTCCTTATTTATCCAGCCAGTTGAGGAGTAATGTTCGTTACCAGGTGGTAACCTTTCCACTCTTGCGTGATAACCTCGGCGAAACTGCTGAAACCAGCGCTTCCAATAGCGTGTAGGCGTTCCAGATTACCAGTCGCCGGATTCATCGTGAGCTTCTCAATTTGATTTATTCCTTTAGTGTCATGGCTCATAACAGAAGATTGAGAAGACGGTTGAACCTTTGTATTTTTAGCGTCCTTAGCTGCGTTTGACACCGTCGTTGATTTGGCTATGTATGTCCTTATTCGGGCGCGTGTAGCGCAGTCGGAGGAGGCGCGACTGCCGCGTGCACCCGATACCAGGTTTCTGGTTCGGATTTCCCGCTCAGGCCACCCAAGACTTTCATCCCTCCGGGGTCGGTGAATTGGTACCAGACTTGTCTGGGAAGGATAAAGCGCTGACTTGTTCATCGGCTGGCCATCGCAAGTCATTGTATGGCCAAATACGCTTTCATGTCGCCTCCACGACATCCCGTAGAAGTAGAATGCGCTGGCGCATCCCAGAAAGGATTGAGTAACGCCGTCCTTTATCCTTTATCCTTTATGTCCTTATTCACGCATTTGTGTAGTCGTCTATTCGCACGTAGCTGCCTTCGTTGCCAATTGCGACCTCGAGTCTTCGGCTTTGAGCCAACGCAGATGCCTTTCAAAGATTTGCCTGTTCCTGTTGCAAGAAAGGAACTGCAATGAGTTCTTTTGCTTCTTATAAGTGAGACTCGAATATCAGTGGCACCTGATATGGTGCCAAAAATGGTAGGCGTCAGAACCACTTCAGATTGTTGGAGCCTCGTGAAGAATGATGTGGTTTATGAGGTCTCACCCACTGTTATATCGGGAAAAAACATCGTGGAATGAAGACTTCTTTGAGCGATAACAGTTTTTTCTCTTTGATGAATTTGTGGTCTACTGACAGTTGGTTTCCGGTGTTCAATGACGCTGTCAGCTTCCCCTTGGTGAAGACTGGCACCCGATTCAGCTTCAAGCTGGTGCGAGTGTTCTTCAGAGTGATGTTAACTTCCGTGGATTTGAAAACTTCTTGAAGCTCCCCATTCCGAAGTTGTAACCGAAGTTAAGCCTTTGGTTGCAAGCTTCAATTCTCCTTGAAGTTTATTTTATATAAAACTT
The DNA here is from genome assembly GCA_947359475.1 of Heligmosomoides polygyrus bakeri. Taxonomy (NCBI): domain Eukaryota; kingdom Metazoa; phylum Nematoda; class Chromadorea; order Rhabditida; family Heligmosomidae; genus Heligmosomoides; species Heligmosomoides polygyrus. Next base: position 30,017,852 of record OX375867.1, read on the forward strand.
ATTTGGGCGCCAGAGTCAATCAGGATAGTTGCCGGTTGGTAATCTACCTCTGACTCGTTGAATTTCAATGCGGAGGCCATTTGTGGCAAGCATTGATCGATAGTCGGTCGTGAAGGTCCGATGGCTCTGTGAAATAAGCTGCTTCACATCCGATGGCTCTGTGAAATAAGCTGCTTCACATCCGATGGCTCTGTGAAATGAGCTGCTTCACATCGTTTGATATTTCGGGGCAATTCTTCATTTCCTTTTGCGTGTCGCATGGCGTGGCTGTTCTTCGATGACGGATATTACTCCGAACGGATGCTGCTCCTTGATGGACTACTATTGGCGGATAATTTTGCGCAACCCCTAGTACAATTTGTCTATCTGAAGTGCATAGAGAAGAACGATGATCCTCCCGACAACTTGGGCAAGGTCCTACGATTTTGCAGGATTTCGAGGTGTGTCGTTCTCTGAAGCATTTCCAACAAGGCATTCGTTGTTTGGCTTCAGTTCTGCGTTCCTCAGGGGTTGAGACTTAGGACAGTACTGTGGTGGATGGGTTTTACCACAAAGGTATAGAGGTGATGTCTTCTGAGACGAGCGCAGCTCGTTTTGTTTTCGGAACCGGTCTCGTCAGTTTCGTGGGAAGAAGTTCCGAATATGGGCGCAGTTGTGAGCTCACCTCAGTCGTTTCCTGTAGATGACGATCTCGTCAACAGCTTCGAATATTTCCTTGACTTCTAGTGGTATGCCAGTTTTGCTCTCCTTCCTTACTACTCTGCCGCAGATGTATGCTGTGAATTTCGAGAGAATTAAGCGACGCCATACTCGATCCGTCTTGAGTGATACACCCGTTTGCTCCAGGTGAATGGTCCGTGACGTTATGACAGATAAAGTGTCGCGACAGCTCTTGGTCGTATTGTGTGCACGCGGGATTTTTTCGATCTCGTTTTTAAGAATACCTGCTATGCTTGCCGATCTGTCACTGCTTCTTGAGGATTCCGACGGCCACGTAGTACTTTTTCCCCAATCACAGTAATGTATGTGATGGATGCTGCAGCTTCGCCTTTGAGAGCCTGCTACAAGGACGGAAACTTTTCCTGGTCTATTAGACTGGCATCTTTGTGTATGAGTGCTTCGATTACCGACTAGAAGGCGTTGAACTCTCTAAAGTCTCCTGAGAAACTTGGTACCTCGAGAAGGCTGAGCGCGAGTTTGCGTCCTTGTGAAAGCTCAATGACATCTTCACTGTTGCCAGTGATAAGGTGGTTCCTTCCGGAGCTTTCTTGACAGCTGGCTATCAAAACCGTTTTCCACTTGTCCTGCAAACACATGATGTCAAGCTCGTATAATTCTGCTTGTAAATGGTCGTCCAAATCCGCCATCAAGTTTTCACGCTCCTTTTTGGAAGGGCGTGAGTTTATTGTCTCAATTGCTTCCTTTGCGCAGTTATCGTGGAGCTTCTTGTTCCTTATAACTGTCCTCATCAGGTGGTCCAGCTGCGCAGTTTTTTCCTTGATATGTACTTCGCTTTCCTTCCTTTCTTCCTGGAAAGCGAACGGCTGGTCCAAACGGTTGACGTCTGGCTCGCTTGAATTGAGGATTCCACAGGCGTTTGTGATCTTTTTCTTGAAAACCTGTACTTCTGCCATCTCTATCGCTTCTGGCACGTTTTTCCAAAGTTTCTCAGTTTAAACTTTGAATTTAGCTTCGTTAGGTTCGTAGTAGAAGTGTCTTCCTGCCACGGGGGACTTTTCTTCTTTCTTAGGATTCTCAAAGAGAATTCGCTATGAAATTCAGAATTTCCTTCTGATTCCTCGGTAGAAACTCTCGAAGAAGGTATTCTTCCGACTGGAATAAAAATTTATTCGCTTTCTGGTTTCTCCGAAGAAAACTAGCAAAGAAAGATTTTTCTTTTCCTGGTTCCTCGTGAGAGGATTCCCAACGGGAAAATTTGGAACTGTCGGATGCTGCTCACGAAGAGAACTAGCACAGCTGACAGTCAAGTCCTGGTTTCTCCGGATAGAACTCGCAAAGGACTAATAGAACCAGTGTGTTTCTTACTGAGAAGAACTAGCGCAGACTTTTGCGTTGGACTGAATCCACGCTGATGCACCAATTTGGTGATTCACCACGGTCTATAGCAACTTGTAATAATTGGTTCATTACGTTATCATTTCAAGATCGCAACATATGTAACAGAACATGGCGGTATATATAAAGAAATTCTTTGGGTGGAGTCTATAAACGGGGTACATATTTGCAATGGGTCAGAAACCCGCTGGTATTAAAAGGATATACTGTGCCTAAAATTGCTCATGCGCAACCTCGATTACCTAATTACGGTATTCCTAGGTCATGCCTGTGAAGTTGCTCGATGGTACTTATCTCTTAGTGCTAGCCTAAAAGTCTTAGCATCTATTATTCAAATTCTAGTTTCCCTGCATGACACTACATTTATACATTCATATATCGACCATACAATAGGTTGTGGTATTGACAACAGCGTTAGAAGTAAATTTACAATTTTGCCGCTTCAAGACGAGTTTAGCATGGTGTAGGGAACCAGAGGAGGTTCACTCCATGCATATCTCTTTCAAAACCGGCTGCTTCAAAACTACCACTGCAAACTTATTAGATGTACATAGATGTAAGCTGTAAAGAATATGCATTCGTGCTTAACAGTTTCAGCTGTTTTGGAACAATTTCTCTGAAGGGTATGAAGGGGAAAAGGATGGTCTCTCTTTTTGTACTTTTGCCAGGCCTGTTAAGGACGCAAACATGACATGCGTTGAATTAGAGATGCAAAAATCAAAAGTGAAGGTGCCATTGCTCAGGATCGAAACTAACTAGTAAAATTTTTTAGAGTGCACGAGAACCCCATGCTGTGCCACTTTCGTACGTTAGAATAATAAGGACACCTTGTGGGAAGACTATAATATGACGGACACATGTCGCGAATGTGGGCAGCAATAGGAAAGCAAGCATCATAAATTCGAAAAATTTCTCGTTCTTTTGCAGAAGAATGAACTCTTGAAGGGTAGAGTGCGTCAGCCGACGTAAGCATATTGTTGCTGCTCCTGTTTCCATTTTGATCTTCCACAGATTTTTTAATCATAATGAATTTGAGAACACGGACAAAACCATGAGTGTGAAAAATAGCGTTCTTTCAGATAAATACTGCAATGAATGTCGGCCAGCCAAGCCTACTCAGCACCTTGCCGTTCCTGCAGAATAAGCAGTTTTACGTAAGTCTTACTGTAATTGTTTCTGTGATACAACGAGCAGGGAGGTACCTCGAAATAAGTGTTATTAACAGTGCGCCGTTTCAGAGTACTCATTTGGTAAACGGAACATACGAGCCCACTTATCTAAATGCTCTTGTATCTCTGTTTCTGTTGAAGCTTTAGCGAGGTGTGAGAGCACGCGGTTTGGACAATAACCTAAATAGGAGTATGTACCAGCGATTGACCATTGAGTTTGAAAAAAGTTGTGCTCACCGGATAGGGGTGTGCGTACTTACGATTTTATGATTTAAGGCAATTTTGGCAAATTTTTAATGATCTCCGTCGTTTTGGGCCGTAAATCGTAAATTTTCGTGAATGTTATCTTTGATCCACAAAAAATGAGCCCACGTGATGTAAGCGAGCCTGGCCTCACTTTTAGAGCCTCCTCTCACGGCACACTACCATCCCCAGTTTATTTCGTTTTTGATGGTCCTTTATAGACCAAAGAAGAAGTCATCGCCTTGTACACATGCGGCTCAGGTTCACTCCCCTCTTTGCTTAATTATTTATTTCTCTAACATTTTGAGGGCTGTCGGATGGTATCAAGAAAATGAACCTTTCGTCACGAGATTGTGTTCCTCCTTTTCCTCATGTCGCGCGCTAGCAATAGACCTCGTTTTGAATTGTCAGAAAATGAGCCACTCCGGTCGACAATATAATTGAGGAAGAGTGAGAATGTCAGAGAATATACTTCCACCTATTAAAGAACGTGATCCAATTATACAAGGCGTCATAAAACATCGTACCGTTTTAGTTCTATTCGTAAGAATCTTCTTTGGTTTATGTCAAAATGTAGAGAATCAGAGATCTTTTTGTGCGTCAAACGAACTGATTGCAGCTCACTGTTGCTGAGTTTTTTGGATGACTTGAGCAAACGTTGTTTTCGCCACGTTGTTGAACGTCTAAATATTTAATGATTTATTCTCTGGTTTTGACACCAAGTTGCTGCCATGTTTCTCGTCTCTGCTAAAGTAGATTTACACGTAAGCTAAAAAGTAGGTATGGGAATTTTACAATTGTGCTTTTTATTTGGTCAAAATGATTATTTATTTATTCATTTCACTCAACAAAGGTGTGCTCAATATATGCATACGGTATATACTCCTTTTTGGGATAGTTTTAAACTAGCTATTTATTTATTTAGACTTTCTTATACGTGCTCAGTCTGTTTTTTAAACATTCAATTGATTTTAAAGGGTTTCAGGTGGCCAGAAAACTGATCAGCTTAAGCTGAAAATAACACTATAAATAAATACTTGGGTTCCCCTTAATTACCAAAAAAGCCCTTTAAACATACCTTTAACGATCTGTGGCTTATGGTTTGCGATTTACAACGATTCCTTCGTAATTACAGTTTGCGATTTATTTATTTATTTATTTATTTATCCGTATGAACGGATGCAGTTCTGGAACGTCGATAATGTCGTCGGATACGGTGGTAGCCACCGATATATATAGAGAGATGATAGAACATATAAATATGTATATATATATATAGAGAGAGAGATATATGTAGTGAACATGTAGTAGTTCGTAGAGTGTAGTAGTTTACGAATTTACGAATTTTCGATTTCGTTAACACCTACAATACCCACCATAAGGATTGGAAAAAGGGCGCGGTAGGCGCGTTATCCGCGTTCTTTCTGTTCTTTTGTTGTAGCTGTCTCCATTCTTTTTCAAAAATTCACATACCATCGTGATCACCTCTACGAGATCAACCCACTGCCCTATGTCATACCATCGCTCACCCTGAGCGACGTATAATGATATGCACCCATATCGATCCCGTCGCGCCGCCCGATCGATATGGGAGCATATCATTAGGCGTCGCTCGGGGTGAGCGATGGTATGACATAGGCCACTGCCATAAAAATATTTTTCGTTGTCTCATTTTTGACCGCTATTTTTTCCAAAGCACCAGGGGATACTCATTAGCAAGGGACATCTCCACTAATTGCGCCCAAAGGATACTTAAGTGCTTCATAGGCAGCATAACTGACAGCAAGCGCCTCTTGAGGAAATTTTCGGTACACCAAGAAGTTTATAAGACCACAGCCATAGAGCCATAGCTTTCTACTATATCTTTTTTATTTGTTATTTATTTTTGACTATTTAAGAACTACCAAATTTTTCCATTATTTACCGAACAGTAAGAAAATAGTCTTTATCTGATCACCTTAAAAGAGGGACAAATTATAGATAAAAGGCGGTGTTAGCCAATTCAAATCGAGACGAGCCATGCGTCCAGCTTCTGCGAGGTATCGTAGAGGAGATTTGAATTCACACTTGGTCTACAAAATGATTTGTGAATACTGCCGATGGGCAGGCCCGTGTTGTGTCCTTGCTAGAGACATCCAGTACAGAATAGCCTACTCCGGAGAAATGAAGGGATTGGTTGACATGGACCGCGACCAGCCCGAGAACATCGACTCTACAAAATGCGACAGCCGGCGCATCCTCCTGGACTACAGCTAGCACAGGGAATAGTTAATTATGTAATATTTAAAGATCTTTGCAGTTCTACTGACTTAGAAGAGGTATCAAATCTGGAGATGAGATGGCTACACATCCCTATACGTTCCGCATTCTTAGTCAGCAATAATTTTTCCTCTGTGCGAATTTGCATGAGCATGAGCTGTAATTTTTGAAAAATGAGTTGCAAAGTTGAAACCTGTTTTGAATCCTAAGCGTGCACAGCAAGTGCAGATAAACCATTTTCAGCTTGAAAAAAGAAAAAAAGTTTCTACTCATAAATTCACTACCCTTCTCAGCAGTGGATTTATCCTATATTTCATGCCCTATATCCTCTGTGGAAACACTCCCCGAGGGAGTGGGAAGCTTTCATGTGTTTGGCGGACATTCCAAGCATCGAAGCACGGCTAGCAAGAGAAGATGGGACACTTCGAGTTGAAACGGCAACGTCTTCAACAGGCCACAAACCCACTGCCTTCCACTTTCAGCAATGGGTTTATCTGGTGTTGCGCCCACTATAACTCTTAAAAAAGAAAAGCTAGGATGCCGAGAATTTTCCTGTGCAAAATGGAATTGAGTGGTTCTGGAACAGGACAAGAAGAGGAAACCAAGTTTAACCGAATAGCATTTTATACGCACCTAAATTCGTAGAAAATCGTCGAAATCTTGTTCCCATTTTGTTTTCGCCACTTAGGTCTGCAGGTCATTCAATCTCTAGAATGCTTAGGGTAGTTCATATCTCCATTGCAAACGCTTTCTAGCAATGTGGTTTTATAAAATTTCAAGATATTCGGTATTTTGCGCCTTTTCCGCCGAGGCGACTTCTGTGCAGCGTTCGCCTCGACCTGGCCTCTGCGCTCATCGCCCGCGCCCGCTCTAGGTCTTCCTCGCACCTGGGTGCGAGACCCAGCGGTGCCATTTCTATTGAGGGACAGAGTACTGTTAGAGGAACGGTGTTATTGACTATCCTAGTCGTCACATTCTTTTGTTTTGATTTTTTGTCGAGGAAACAATTTAACGGAAATCTTTTTTTTTTGAAATGCAATTATGGATCATCAAATCTATACGTGTGTAAGAACCAGAACTATTGAGTTGTGTTGTGCACCTACTTTCTTAGAAGGTGCTACCCTTTCGTATCGCGTCCCTGATATCTACAGTACCGCCGCTAAACATTCAACCAAACGACGTTTGCGACGCAAAAACGCGTTTTTTGCGTCGCATCATGATAACTTTGTCCAAAGTAAAGACTTTCTCACCAAAATTTACAGAGGCGCCTAGCATCATCCTACCTACCACTGGGCATGCGATCGTCATTCAAAAATATGTGGAAGCCTGAAAACCAGTGCCGCAATTAAGGGGGTCTTAATCACTGTGACCTGACCCTAAAACCGTCGACGAGTCTCGCTTAATTATGTCCCCAGGTACAAGTGGTGGTGCCCAGTTGAATTTTAAAATTCTTAAACCTAATTAAATTTTATTTTTCTGCCATTGACGGTCTTTCCCTGGTTGCGACAATTCTTTTGGTACCAAATTTGGCAGGAAGATGCTCACTTTGAACTTCAACCGATTTCGTTTTTTCAACGGAAGAATTCTCAATCTAATGATTGTAGCTTGCCATCTACTCATGCTTAAAGAAGGAAAACGACATAGAAAAGTTACGTGGCGAGTTTATTTTGGGAATTTGGGTGCTACTTGCAGTTTGATGAACTGCAAGAAGCATCCAAATTCCCAACAAATTCCGAACATTTGGTAAACAGCACTCTTCGGCTGCAAATATCTATCTCCTAAAGTTAGTCTAAAAATACGTTGACTAACCAGACACAATGTAGAGATTCTAGTTATCAAACATCGAGAAGCCTGGTGATCAGGCGGCACAATTTCAACCGGTTAAAGTGACGACTTCCTTCAAAAGTGTGACTGCGTTTTAACAACGTTTCATGCTGAGTCTTCGCAGAATGAAAGCTGGAAAGCCCAGTATTGTAAATGTGTAATTTTTCGCTCAAAATTTTCAACCAGTTCGGACGCCAACATTTTGACGCAGCAGATCGAGCACTGATATAGAGGCCCCTTCTGTCATAATTGCGCTGACCTGACATGCCCTACAGAGACAATGCACTCGGCTGCATCATCAACGAGTCTCTCATTTCTCTCCCGTTTCGACTTTTCCACCATTATCGACCCATGCTGCCAAATCTTGATGAGTTTTGGGTTTTCAGGATTACATAGATCATAGCTTGAATATGTTGGATAGTATGTAAGCTTCACATAAAAGAAATTTCAGCAGCTGTTGTTGAGCCCAATCAACTCAATTTTATTTCTCTGTTAAAAAAATATTTGTAGTAAAACAGCTTCATTACGAGTTGGAATTGGAAACTTTACAGATCAAATTGAACACTCTTCTAAGCTAGCTTAAGACTTTGAAATCAAATTCAACTTTTCCTAATTAAAATGAGCTTCTTCTAGAATAAACTAAGATCTCTCCAAAAGGATCAGAAAAATTTTTTGTTCATGGAAAATTTTAGTATAATTTCTTTCAAGTTTTACTTCACATTCCCAAAAGGTTGTGGTTTTTTTGTTTGAAATTTTATAGAACTCTCATTTTCTGTGGAAAAATAATGATTCATAGCTAGTTTTAAACAGTAGGGCTATTTTTAGAACCAGAAAAGGAATTGCGCCATGCACTCATCCAAGACGTCGCGATTTTTATTCAATTGATAGCAAAATTGCCGTTTGTATTACTCGTGTAAAAAATATAACAAAGACAATTGTGAAAACACACATTCTCACTTCGATGCTTCATGTAAGCATCATTGACACTATCAATCAAATAAAATTTGTGGCGAGCTTTCCAAACGCGTGGTTCAATCTGCTCTTTGACGCACTAAATGATTGCTGCTTTGTTGCACATCAAAACAAAATTTAGATTATTTTCTCTCAAAAAAAAATTTATGAAATTATTACACTTATTGAAGCAGCTGGACTAAAAGATTTCAATAAAGTTATACAAAACTTTCCTCTGACAAAAAATTGTTCCTACCATCTTGGAAAGTCTTTGGTTTAGCCCTTAAGAAGTTCTTTTCAACTTTGAAGACGTTTAATTTGATTTCAAAATTCTTAGGCTAGCTTAGAAGAGTGTTCAATTTGACGTGAAAAGTGTCCAATTTGTTTGAAAAGTGCAATTCGACGCAAAAATTGTGTATATTTTGGGAATCCTTACGACAGGGATTACAATTCCAAGAATTAGGGAATCTGTGTGATCTACCTAATCCAGAAAACATAAAAACTCATCAAGATTTGGCAGCATGGGTCGATAATGGTGGAAAAGTCGAAACGGGAGAGAAATGAGAGACTCGTTGGTCATGCAGCCGAGTGCATTGTCTCTGTAGGGCATGTCAGGTCAGCGCAATTATGACAGAAGGGGCCTCTATATCAGTGCTCGATCTGCTGCGTCAAAATGTTGGCGTCCGAACTGGTTGAAAATTTTGAGCGAAAAATTACACATTTACAATACTGGGCTTTCCAGCTTTCATTCTGCAAAGACTCAGCATGAAACGTTGTTAAAACGCAGTCACACTTTTGAAGGAAGTCGTCACTTTAACCGGTTGAAATTGTGCCGCCTGATCACGAGGCTTCTCGATGTTTGATAACTAGAATCTCTACATTGTGTCTGGTTAGTCAACGTATTTTTAGACTAACTCGTTCACTTAGGAGATAGATATTCGCAGCCGAAGAGTGCTGTTTACCAAATGTTCACTTGCAGTTCGATGAACTGCAAGAAGCACCCAAATTCCCAAAATAAACGTAACTTTTATGTCGTTTTCCTTCTTTAAGCATGAGTAGATGGCAAGCTACAATCACAGGTTTTAGATTGAGAATTCTTCCGTTGAAAAAACGAAATCGGTTGAAGTTCAAAGTGAGCATCTTCCTGCCAAATTTGGTACCAAAAGAATTGCCGCAACCAGGGAAAGACCGTCAATGGCAGAAAAATAAAATTTAATTAGGTTTAAGAATTTTAAAATTCAACTGGGCACCACCACTTGTGCCTGGGGACATAATTAAGCGAGACTCGGCGACGGTTTTGGGGTCAGGTCACTGTGATTAAGACCCCTTAATTGCGGCACTGGTTTTCAGGCTTCCACATAATTTTGAATGACGATCGCATGCCCAGTGGTAGGTAGGATGATGCTAGGCGCCTCTGTAAATTTTGGTGAGAAAGTCTTTACTTTGGACAAAGTTATCATGATGCGACGCAAAAAACGCGTTTTTGCGTCGCAAACGTCGTTTGGTTGAATGTTTAGCGGCGGTACTGTATAATAGAAATATTGCTGAACACAGTTATAAAAATTTTAACCGATAACCATTGTCTAGACGAAGGATCACTTGGCTTTAGCGTAGTAACACATATCTGTGTCTTCTGCATCGGGCATGGTTTCTGAGAGCTTTATTGTCAGAAATATATATGGATAAAGTTGATGCGTCCAACGCTACAGTTTCTCATAAAGTGCCAAAGTTCCTAAGTTGAGAAGCAAACCTCCAAAACTTACAAAGGTTCGTTATCGGAAGAAATCTTCTAAAGCCTCTGTGCTGCAGAAGTTCTACATAGAAACCACGGAATGCTCTAGCAATTACTTGCAATGTCGCGAAAGAAATGTCCATTTTTCTATATTACGTCACTATGATAACACATCTAATAGAAGACTTTTGGCTCAGGTAAGAGCTGAGGGAAATTTTTTCGGTCTAAACGGTAGGAAGTAAATACAAATACGTACGTATGAGGAATTAATGCGTAAGCACGCAATATGTTCAAAACAGTTCCACAATGCCGTTGAGAACAACGTTTATTGCATTTTTTTGCAATTTAATAGAGCGAATTCTTTAGATCTTCACATTTTCCTTTCACGCGACGTTAAGATAGAGAAACATAATGTCCGTGAAACGGAGCTTTCGCAAACGATCAATGATGTTGAAGAATGCAGCTGCCGGCGTTTAAATTGTCATAATTTTGAAAATTCTCGGTATTTCTGAGAAACTAATAATGTACTGAAATTGAAAACATATTTTTGCGTAAAATAAATTTAAGTGTTTGGCTGTCGCTGTACTAAACACTAACACGAGACAGGACTTCCTCCAATGCTCACCCGTTTCCCCTCACCCTCAAATCGGTAACTTGACGCTAACCTTCTTCACTTCTTAAAAATGCTCGAGGAGACACATGGGAAGGATAAAGTCACTAGAGCACATGGGAAGGATAAAGTGCCGACATGTTCAATGGCTAGCCACCGCAAGTCAATGTATGGACCAAATACGCATTCAAAGCACCTCTACGACATCTCGTAGAACTAGAACGCGTGGCGCACCCTAAAACGGATTGAGTGATGCCGTCCTTTGTCACTTATACTTTATGAGTTTTTAAGGAAAACATAGTAAGATGTTAGTTGCTTTTAAAAGGTCGGTACAACATTATTAAACCCAATCGATATAGCAAATCAGATCGGTGCCGTACAAGTAGATAGAAAATACAAATGCAAAAAATTTAGATGGATTAGTTATATTAGATAATCAGGAAGGTGGCATTGTAAAGAAATAATATATTTTTAGCACTGAACGTGTGATGCTTTAAAACCTATGTTTCAAAAATAGAAAATATTTCTATTAATTGATATGTACGAAAAAATCCAAAACAAAGACATGTGACAAGTAGGGACAATCAATGGTCCTTTGGTCCAACGGTGCTGTGCCGCTCCCTAGAAATGGCGCAGCACCGCTGGGTCTCGCACCCAGGTGCGAGGAAGACCTTGAGCGGACGCGGGCGATGAGCGCAGAGCCCAGGTCGAGCCGAACACTGCCTGGAAGTCGACCTCGGCGGAAAAGGCGCAAAATATCGAATATCTTGAAATTGTATAAAACTACATTGTTAGAAAGCGCTTGTAATGGTGAGACGTTCTACCCTAAGCTTTTTAGAGACTGAATGACCCAGAGACTTGGGTGGAGAAAAGAAAGTGGGATCAAAATGTCGTGGGTTTTCTCCGAATTTCGGTGTCTATAAAAGACTACACGATTGAACTAGGTTTCTTCCACTTACAGTTTCAGCGATACTAAAGCCTACTTTGCACCGAAAAAATCTCAGCATCCTAGCTTCCTTTTTTAAAGAGTTACAGTACGTACAACGTCAGGAAAATCCATCGCTGAAGGTGGTATGCAATTGATTTGTGGCCGCTAGATGTCAACGCTGTTCTACGCCAAAGCGCTCCATCTCCTACTCCCTCCTGTATTCCGTTGACAAGAATGTCTTCCGTACCCAGGAAAACCCTCGGGCACTCACTTCTTCTTTCACAAAAGATATAGTCCGTGCAAACAGGGAGAATTCATTGCTGAGAGTGAAGCACAGAGGATTTATGCCTGGCGAATTTTTTCTTTTTCAGGGTTGAAATAGCTCCCCTGGTCCCAACAAATATGTTTTGGAGCCTAGAGTAGGAGCTGATTTTGTAACTTCCTTTCCAAAAAAGTTACAGCACCTGCCACACAGAAGAAATCGACTGCTGAAGGAGAAAGAAGAACGGGATAGGGAAACCTAGTAATTCCTTCGGACGTGATACCTTTGAAGATCAATAGTTCCACGAAGAACCTTTTGTCAATTATAGATAATTATCCGTTCCTTGTGCGAGAGGTAGCGCACTCGTAGGACACGCCTGCTCTACAATATCTCGAAGTACAGTGTATGGCGCGTTCTAGTTTCGAACCGGCTGCACCATCTCCTGTCTATTTTTATTCCTCATTGTTAACTTGGCCAGTCAGAGACAATTTTTTTGCCAGTGAACCGTAGATAGAGGAAAAATGTGCCACTGCTTGTTAGAATAACCAAAATAAATAAATAAATAAATAAATAGAGTAGAATAATATATCTATCGACTTAAGAACTTTTTGGTCTACAGATTTTTCTGTAAAGAAACGCTACTGTCAATTACGCTGGATTTGAGTCCGAGCACCTAAATGTCCTTTGGGCGCAATTAGTGGAGACGTCCCTCGCTAATGAGTATCCCCTGGCGCTTTTGAGAAAATAGCGGTCAAAAATGGAGAAACGAAAAATACTTTTCTGGCACTAAGTAGATCTCGTCAAGAGTATCACGGTGATGTGTGAGTTTTCTAAAAAGGATGAAGATCAAGACGGCGACAGCAAAAGAACAGAAAGAACGCGGAAAACGCGTCTACCGCGCCCTTTTTCAAATCCTTATGGAGGGTATTGTACCCTTACAAGGGAAGGGTCTAAAGCGTATGCCTGAATGGGGGAGCGATTCATATAGGGAGAATCCCCACTCCTCAGTTAGGATGAAAATGTGATTATTTTTTTCCAAGTCATTAAACCCAAGGAGTAGGGGGTCACAATGGACTACGGCGCATCACGAGTTTGGGGTTTTGTACGCCCGCGATGTCCCTATCGGCAAGCGGGTCGGAGCGCAGTGGAAGTGTTGTTGCTTCGTGCGAGGAAGGTCGAGAGTTTGGTTCCTCTGCGGTGCTCCATTTTTGCATTTCAACTGACTGGTTGAGATTTGGGGGATCCTGTCATCTATACCAGACCTTTCCTGCGCATTTTCAGCTGTTCGCTGTGGTATTCAACATGATGATGTAGAAATGTTCAGCATCAGTAATACACCGATAAACTGCGTGAAGCACACTGGACAATAAGGGTAGCGTATAAAGGCGACTCCCCTCACAGTCTGTTTCCATACATGGACCAATGACCTCGGGAAAAACCATCCTGCTCGGATTTTCAAAGGAGACCACGTTGTGACGTCGGAGGTGGTTCAAATGAGAAATGAGGTGTGCGGATCCCGCAAATTAAGCTAAACGGCATCGATACACTCTTTCTCTCATGTCTGCCTGTCACCTGGAAATCAGGGGTTTGCTGAAGGTTTTCTAGAACCTAACACCAACAATGTCCGCCGACGGTCGAGTGGTGATCCACCCGCTCACGCTGAAGTGTGGCCCACCTTTAAAGAAGGAGACTTCGAGGGAAGAAATCAACTTGGCCGAACTTATGACTAACATACTCAAGGATCACATCAACTTCAAGTTGACGAAGACGAACAGCTGGAACTGGTGGAAGAGGAAGAGGAAGTTTGGGATCCGCAAGATGAATTGATGGACGTGGAGAGGCAAGCAAGCAGTGGGCATATGATGATATTTTCAGGAGGAACTCTTGTTTCGGAGGAAAAGGTACGTCTTCAATTGGATTTCGGTTGCGTGCTCATAAGCGAAAAATCATTTCGACGTGGCAGGTTACTCCCATATCATGACGACTCCAACTCTGCTCTCCTTCTTTGAGCATGTCTTCGTACCACAAATGCCTGATAACTGTACTGTTATTCTGGACTCATGGGCCGGCTTCTCGAACCAAACTACTACACCCCGAGGGAGGACCCTGAGTATTCGAGCTAATCCTTCGGGTGCCACCGTCCAGACTCAGCCAGCCGACGTGGGCTTCTTCATTTGCATGATATCGCTTATAGAGCGATTTTACTCCCACCTAATTGTACACGACCTTTTTTTGACCTGCAAAAAAGGGGCAACATCCTCTCCAGGGCGTACAGCTGGAAAATGAGCAGAAAACGTCTGAAAATGGTATAGACGTCAGAATCCCCCAAATGTCAACCAGTTAATTGAAATGCAAAAATGCAGCATCGTAGAGGAACCAAACCCACGACCTTCCTCGCATGAAGCACCACTTCCACTGCGCTCCGAGCCGCTTGCCGGTATGGGCATCGCGGGCGTAGACCTCCAAACTTGTGATGCGCCGTATTCTATTGTGACCCCCTACCCCTTGGGCATAACGACTTGGCAAATAATAAACACATTTTTATACTAATTAAGGGTGAGGATTCTCCCTATATGAGCCGCTCCCCCGTTCAGACATACGCTTCAGACTCTTCCCTTGTTAATAATAATAATTTATTATCAGCAGCAGGTTAAAAAAGTACAACCCCAAATTAAGACAACGGCCGATAACTGTGGAACTGAACAAAATAATAATAACATAAAACAAGTGAAGAAGCGAGAAGTGAAAACTTATATACAATCCATAAGATGAATAAAACGGCACTGCTGAATAAACAAGTCGCAGCCACGGGCGGTGAACTGATGGTGAAGGGCAGTGGGCGGCCAGCACTGCAAGTCGTTTATGTGGCTCCGGGTACCAACTTAGTAGGCCCGCCAACACCACCAAGGCCGCACGTTACGGATCCGGGAAAACTCTTCTGCAGTGCTACTCCTCAGCTGATTCGATGTAACAGATCGTACGCTCCAGAGCTCCCGCAACAAGACATAGCATCGTTTCAACAACCGAAAAGAAAAAGCTGCCTGAAATTATGGCGCAGCAGTTTATGTGAGTCAAAAGATAATAGAATCAAAAAAGATCCCTCTGTTTTAGAAAGCCTTCAAGATGCCGACTGAAGCTATATGGAGATGATGACATCAGTAAACACGTTGGGAGCTGGTTCCATGTACCTATCACTCGGCATCAAAAGGACTCTGCATAAAGCTGCGTGCGGGCTCTTTCTGGAAGTAGTCGAAGACGGTGTCCTCTTGTTCTAATGACGGACTGTGACATTATTAGTGGGAAATCACAGCTAATGTCAACGTATCCCATAAACATCTTAAATAGAAAACTTTGGTCGTACAACATCCTTTTCAGTTTTAGCGAACTTCCACCCAATCGAGTCAGTCGCTCACGGTAACTGAGAAATTGACCGTTTCTTGCAAATATCTCTTTTGTGAATCTTTTTTGAAGGTCTTCAATTTTATTAATGTACTGAACTCGAGAAGGAGACCACAGCGGCGTACAATACTCCAAGATTGGCCTAACATAGGTCACGAAAAGCTTGAAAAGTGTTTCCATATTACGTGTTTTGAAAGCTCGCAGGATAAAGTTTGACTTTGCATATGCCATCGATACTACCTTCTCAATATGCTCCTTGTACGAAAGTTTGTCGTTGTACGCAATACCGAGAGTTAATGCCGTCACGAATGATGTGGTTTGCATAAACGAATTGTTTCAAAAGCCTTGGCGAGAGAGCTCAATTTTGAGGTGGCTTGGTCTTGAGTGAAATCAACTTTTCTACAATGCGCTTCCTCTGTTTGCCGTAAGTGCTCTTCTAAAAATTTTCTATGAATTTTGCTTATGAGTACAGGACGAAATCGATATTTTCTTGCAGTACGATGGGAGTTCACCCTACGGCAACCTTCCCTTCTTCCCGATGACCGACAATGTAAATCCTTACAGCTTTGTAAGTGTTATACAGCCTTATCCGAGAATATGGCTTGAATAAGAGTGGTATGAAGAGAATTTTATCTTCATATGCAGGGATTCCGTCCACGTAGCACACTGGCGGCCTCAGCAGGCAATGCAGGCTTTCCCAGCAGTCAGAATTCGAATGGTGGATTCAACGTAGGCCCAAGCGCTTCACCATGTCTTGCTCCGAATTTCGACGGTCAGGTAAGCTAAAGGCCGAAGGAGCAATTGAACCTCAAAGATGCACCGCAATTTTCTAGCAACAACTTCTACAGAGTCCATTCACTGCTGAGGTTTGGAATCGGGAAGAGTCCGAGGGGGAGGAGGATGAGCGTATACGTTCTACAGAAGACGAATACGAAGTGCACGTACGTTTTGAAGTTTTCTGCTGGATAAAACTCCGTATTCCAATTGCAGAGGAGGCGCAGGTCTAAAAAGAGGATTCGCGGACACTGTGAAAATGGAGTCTTTCGGGTAACCCTGAACTTTGTAGTTCGGTTTTTAATTACAAGAAATGTTGGGGATGTCATACAAGTAGCGCTCTTCTGAGAACATTATGAGACTAGAGCAGAACAGGTCGAAGGAGCGGTTAGCGGAAAATCCACAGCTAGGCTCCATCCTGCACAAGCATTGGCACAGCCCACACAGATTTCACCCGAAAAAAACAAATCAGCCGTGCATGCACTTGAGCTTTTGATGAGCAATACACATTTCTCCGTGCATGCCCGCAACATCTCTATCCCTACAATACGAACGATTTGTTAAGCACTGCCAACACGTAGTGGCGTGTCTCAAAAATTCCCAAATAAGGCTGCAGATGCTCGACGTTTTCAACACTGAATGCTAGACGATGAATTCAGGACTCTCAGCTTTCGTTTCGGCTCGAACAAGGTCGCGTGAGGCATGCTTGCCAGGTAGTCGAGACCACGCTTCTATTTCTTATTATACTGCTATTTGATTTTGGCCGTTTTTGTCGGCTTTGCTCGACTCTAATTATTTTTTCCAATCTTTTCGGTCAGTTCAAAGAAATCCCTATGGGGATATGAAAAGCCCAAGAAAGCCTGCTATTCAGGAAATTGGCTGCCGAAGTTCGTTGGGTCAGGGGTACGTGCTGCAACATGTCCGACTCCACTGGTGAGAAATGTGGACTTTGTTTCACCATTTTTCACATTCGCCACAAATTTTCTCAATACCTGTCCTGTTGCAGCAAGCGAATGCCACATGTGTCACCTCAGGATATGGCCGAACGGTGTTTCCCAAGGATTGCTTGGACGTGGCTCTCCTGAACTTCACGAGTCAGCAGAACGCGTGGCAGGTGACGTTTCCGAATTTGCAAGCTGTCGCACCAATATCTGAAGGAACTTGGGGCATTAAACGGTGCGGAGAACACCGTTATCACATGCTCGCGCAGGCTAGATGTGTAGATATAAAATATGTCCAGTATTTATTTATTCATTGCTGCGTTTTCCAGTCCGCGAAACAACCAAATCAATCACATTTCCAGGATACATACTCATTCACTGTAGCTTCCTTAAAGCTTCCTTTTTTACAAGGTAACGCACAGTACGTAACGCAGCACAGACTTGCACACTAAGAAATGAGGAAGATTATAAAGGATAAGGATAAAGGACGGCGTTACTCAACCCCTTTTGGAATGCGCCACGCATTTTACTTCTACGGGATGCTGTGGAGATGACTTGAACGCGTATTTGGCCTATACAATGACTTGAGATGGTCAGCTAATGAATAAGTCAGCCCTATATCCTTCGACGAGGCAGGAAACCTGAACCAAAAACCTGGTATCGGGAGCACGGTGATGCTATCAGGATCAAATTGCTGATACTAAATAAACGCATCGTCTACGCACTTCTCTATTTTGCTCTCGTATAAAAGCAGTCGCGCGAAAAGCGCTTCCTTATCACCTTATCCTATCCTTATCCTATAGACGTCTCACCTTGGTACAAGGAGAAGTGAACTCAGTTGTGGTAAGAGATAACATGGGTAAGTGAATCAAAACCATGTCATAATGACTCGTGTTATGCTTCAATGCAGATTTTGCCAATTACTCCTACAATGGCACCAAATCTCTGCGCATAAACGTCCCCATAACGATCTCTAATTAGATGCCTGTTCAACTATAATGTATGGAGCTAGTCCTCACAGAGCAGTTCTGGCCGTGTTCGTGCTTTGAAGGTGAATTGCATTACGGAAGAACAGATCTTTAGAAGTGGGACTATCCCGTCTATACACGCCTGCTCCCTGCCGCTGTCCTATGCAAAACGTAGTGACGTCTTCGTCATAGTCTTGTAACTAGCATCATCCAAATCGAGACCTCTTGGCATGAACCAATTCTGCTTCTGTTACGTTCGATCAAACAGTGGCGATGGTGCAATGACGTGGAGCATTCCAGAGGAGGCGCGGGGTCGAGTCCGCCTGCCGCTAGGGTTTTGATCGCAACAAAACATGTATCACCTTTAACACCAGCCGCTTGATGCTAAAAAAAACTGAATCCACTCTGTTTCAGTTTGTACGTCGTCTTGAAACATCTAAGCGCAATTTGCACTGCAAACCCTCCTGTCCACGGTGCTCGAGAAGATTCATTGACGAATAAGAAGTGTTCTTGGGCTCCTTTTCGATGTATTCACTAATTTGACCAATCAACCGTAGGCTTGCGTGGAAAGTCCTTACCAGATACTCGATTTCTCATTGGATCTCGTCGTCTTCATCGAACTGAACTGCATGTCTCCATCTCGCATTGCTTCAGGGAGTCTTTACAACTGAATTCGTTATCACAACAGCTCACTGCAGTTCCATCGTTTTGTTTTCATTAAATGTGCTTGTGACTTTACTAGGAAGCATTCTAACTGTATGGTCATCAAAAGAGTGAAATCTGTTTTTGAGTCCCCGCTTTCTTGTCACTTGCTAGGCTTAAGAAAAACCATAGTGCTGTAGCTGTGATGGTGATGTTGTTCGCAGTATCGTGCTTGGGCGTATGTCAGCCACATTTTGCAACGTTAAAAAGCTTGAATTCTTCTTTGCTTCGACGACGAAGTCTTGTCTTGCAGTGCATGTGTCCTTGAATCATTTGAAGGTGCACCCTGCTTGTGAATGAGTTTGGATGCTTTATTGGACGAGCAGGCCACTGAAATGCTGAGCTGGATGTATGCCCATGAACTGCTATGCTCGAGCACTCCCTCCAAACAATCCGAATCAGAAACGTGAACTTCGCAAACGTTGGAATCATGGTGCTGAGTTGTTTGACACGCAGGTCCTAGTGTTCTTCTCTGTGAAATCGCATGTCTTATCGTATGTCATTGTTTTAGCTTCAATTGTCCGTTGTCTTTCGTTCTGCATTTTGCCACCGTTTGCTGCTCCTGCGCGTCCATAACCTGCGCCGTCTCTGTAACATGATTTATATATCCCATATGTGAGGCAGCACTGAGTGCGCTGATTTTTGTTTGTCTGCGACTATTGGCTCATCTAAACTTTGTGTTTGTGTTTAGCGTAAGCGATCACGAACAGGTTTCGATAATGAACGCCTAATGTACATACCCTTCTCAAGAAAGTGCCTAAGATATGAAGCTCTCCCTAAAGGTAATGATGCGAAAAAGGAGGCCGGAGAAACCACTGTCTGCAATCAAGCTTTCCTGCATTGGAGCGGCCCATACGATAGATACCTACGGGACAACAATCGATTGAAAGAAAATCCAGAATTTACCTAAAATAACCAGCATCATATAATATCTGAAGCAATACGGGAAGTCTACTCATTGAATCCAATAATGACAGCTGAGCGATTGCGCTCAACACCTTCATGGAAATGAGAGCTCGAGATGTCAACAGAAGGCATGGGAGCAACAGCAACTTGAAAAGATAATGTTTGTTTGAGAACACTAGTTTGAGATTTCAAACTAAGTACTTCATTTTCTAACCCAGCATTTCTTGCGCAGACTGCAGTGGTTTCCTGCATTAGTTCCCTGTTCTCAGCAACAGTGGAATTTAGCACCTCGCGTAATCCCAGCATGTAACCCACCACTGCTTTTAGGAGCAGCGGCGAGAATCGGTCCTTAATTATCATATCTACGGCGCGGTTGAGGTCATCGTTGGGCATTAACGAGGACAAATCCAACCTATGTTTTTTGCCAAGGCGATCCTGAACTGGATTAGGAGCAAGAGGAGTGTCCATCAGAAGACTGTCGAATCGATAACAAAGCACATACACCTGAGAAAGTGGGTTAATTTGATAGATGACGTTCCCAGCCACAAGGAAGCACGCTTGTCGACACTGAGCAGGTAAATCAATCCTTTCAACGGTGCCGGAATCGGCTCGGAACACCGAGAAAAAGCGAAATATCTGTAGCTCGACGGGGAAAAGGCTCGGGAGGAAGCCGAGGACAGCAGGGAAACAATTCTAAGCCCCGTGTCGAGGAATCAGTAATATAGGAAGAAACCGCCTAATAATATGATCGAATCCTGAGACGCCACAAGAAAATCGACCGCTCACCACGGCGCCAGGACAGTGACTTATATGTTTCATAGAATTTCCTTCCACCGTTTCAGTGATCATAGATACTTCGCCGCACTTCCCAAAAAACGAAATCGTCTGGCTTATTCCGTAGCGCAAGAAAGCGAAAATGTTCTTGGTTACTATGCATGCTACCGCGACGGGGTCGGTGACAGAGCGAGCAACTGTTCCTGATGCTGGCGAGAGTGCGGTATTTTCATACGGGACCCCCCTACCTTCGCTACAGTGCTGGGCGGTTCAGCCGATTTCGAGGAAAGAGTTGGGGAAACATAGTTCCGTGCAACGACGGTTGCTAGTCCTCGTGCAGTGCAGAGCGACCAGTAGGCGGGACAGGAGACGGAGGAGCGCTCGTCATGCACTATACTTGCACTGACTTCGACACCTGCTGGCACGGAAACCCACATTTCTGTGCCGACGAGTCACGGGCTAAATACCGTTGGTTTACGTGTCAAAATGAACACTGAAATAAAACGAAATCGAAACGAGCGCTTTGCTTGCACAATAAAGTAGAGGCTCTCGAAATGATCGAGGTTGCCAGTCTTATTCGAGGAAAATTTAGTATGACTTTCTTTGAGTTTCTTCTTTTTATCAAGTTCGACGAGAGCAGGTGAATTACCTGTGTGCGTCAACCACCGGAAAGAATAATCAGATTTAAAAAAGGAAGATCTAGAAAGGCAATAGTTGCAAGAGATTTCTCAGAACGTACCTTTTGTGAGCGATTCTTTTATTTGTTTCATTAGGCTGCTGTCACGTTCGAATATGAACGGTCTTCCTTTCGTTAATCCAAGAACTGGAGGTGGGTGCAACGTTCTAATTTCATAAGCTTAACTGTTAGAACCCTTGGGCCGGGGTCGCGTTCTGCTCTGAAAACCCTTCAAATTAAAAGCGAGAAGTGTGAAAGCAGTGTGGTATGATGTACACAAAAACTTACGTCATAAGGTAGATTCTGTGCCAATTGTGCTTCTCTCCTCCGCTAAGGCGACTGACTGTTGAAAAACTTCGCTCAGGAGCAGCATTACTGGCAGGTATGACGAGTAAGCATTTAAGTGCCTAAGAACGTGGTAATTACTTGAATGTTAACTTTAAGTGTAACCAGCTTGTTTCTGATCAGCATTTGCACGGTGGTGTGGGGACGTGGAGGCCTTTCACAAATTTCCTGATGCTCCTCGCTAGATTGCGTGCAACTAACAATCTAACAGTGTTCTTCAGTCGTTGGGTAGTAACACTCACCGGGCGTCAACTCCGAGGAAGATCTTGGATAGTTCCTCGCATGAACACACGTTATCGTCGAGTGTTTGATCTTAAGAATTTTAGCCATTCCCGAGGTTGTCCTGGCCCTGTCTCGGTTTGGATAAGGCAAGGATTAGTTTTTTAAACCATTTTTAATCACGATTTTCTATGAAAGGATCTACATTTTTGAAAACGATGAGGGATATGTTAGAAGAATGAATGGTTAACACTCGATTTTAAAAAATCGATATCCTTCCCGGTAACTGAAGCGCAAAACTTGTTGCAGGACTTATGGCTCACGTTGTACACATTTGGATATACCATTCATTTTGGAATCGAAAATGCGCATCCAACTCAGCAGGGAATCCAAATGGCCTGCATACGTTGATATGTGTTGTTGTGAAGAGCTAGTCGGTTCTTCCGAACGAGTGCGATCGACGGGATAACTTTTGGCTTCATCGCTATCAAGCCGTTGCGCTCCTTCGTCTGAAATGCATGGTGTGGAGGAGATGTGAGCTTTCAGTGATACTGGTGTGGAAGGAATCTGAGCTTGCAGTGTTATTTTTGATAGAACATAGTCTTTTGAAATTTCCGTCCTCGGTCGCTCCCAGGAGATCTCACAGTAAGAGTGTTTGTCGCTCCCAGGAGATCTCACAGTAAGAGTCCAACAGCATCCACAGAGAGACACAGAAATGATGCCGTTGATTGCGCCCGGCGTAAGATTCTGAAGAACGATTGTTGTAGGACATCCAAAAATCGGTATGAGTATCGGTATAATCTCATAAATTGTATGAGTAATACTTTGGTATGATTGCTGGTTGGTGAAAACGCAGCAATGTGCTTTAGCTTGCTAGAGAGCTACTTTTGCTGATCACTCGGAACGTCAGGATGATTTTGTTGGTGCACAACAATTCTACTATCAGTAGTTTTTAAATTGAAGTTGGTGTTGAAGGCATTGTGAGACTGTCTGCGGCTATCTCGGTGAAGTGTTGACGGCGAAGTGAGGAATGTGTCGATCTTGCTGGCTTGGTGTGGATCAATGGAACCAGGCATTGCAACCAGTTTATGAAGCGAGAGTACTGTGCATGGTTATCGGCGGTGTTGTAGAAGTTCTGGTTAATCGAAGTCGTTTCTACTGCAGAGCTGCCAACAACGAAATATTTAGCTAGCTCTCCGTGTTTGCGAGGCTATTTGTGAATGATAAAGTCCACAAATGTGATCTTCATTGTTCATTGATTTCCATGCGTCGTTTGTTCAATGAAGCACTTAATGCCGCACTACATAGACGCCTATAGAAATGAAGACCCAAGAAAAAGGAAAAATTCTGGGCTATCATGAGAATTTATGGAGCAACCTAATAAAACATAAGAAAAAACCTTCATTTTTCCAAAAAAACTCACACGACGTGACTTCGTCATCAAAACATGGAAATCGTAGCCCTTCAGTTTCACGTTTGATTTGCTATTGCAAGCGTCATTCCGTGCGAGTTCATAGTACCGTGCCATAGGTGATGTGGTGAATCGCACCGACGAAGTTTCGCTGATGATGGGAGGCCTTCGCTAGCAAGCGAAATGCGAATAATCGAGCGGTGTGTTGATGTAAGAAAAAGTAGAGGCATGTTCATATATAATATTTACCCACCATTTATATAGTACGGCCTGCACGAACTTTGAGCCTACAAAAAACATTCGGTAGTATTTAGTGCGAGCGCTGGGTAACACAAGCTGCTGCACGAGTGCTCTTCATCAATATCTAGGAGCTGCGAGCAAATGCTTACATGAAAATGCCGACAACGACAACAATAACAATGGCAACGAAGATGGTCACCGCGAAGAAGAAAAGACTGCGTTGACGTCGCGGGGTTCTGCATTGCTAGGAACAAAGACCTGTACTTCAACGAATTACGTGATGTACTCGCGCCATCGCATCTGTGGTGGACGAGGATTCATCTTCCGTTGCATCTTGAATGCCCTCAAGCGCAATCGTTTTGGCCCTTATGGTTAGTTCTGCTCTCGTGCAGAGAGATAATCAGCGGAAAAACTCATGTAAATAGATGGTCATTACCTTCTTATTATCCTTACGAGGTGACTAATTAAAATGACATGTGTACAGCATTTTTCCTGCAAAAACAGTATGGGTTGAGTTTCAAAGTCAGGTGATCAAAAGAACATTTCTGGCGCAAATCTGTATTATTGTCTTCATTTCGGAATTATTCTTTAATCCTTCGGCTTTCCAAACACTGCCAGTAATCGGAGTTTCTAAATGAGACATACATAAGCAACAAAGCTGTCAGGAATCAGTTGAGAAAACGAAGAAGAAAAACCAAAGTAGGAAAGGAGGCCTTTCTCCCCTTGCCATTTTAGGCCTTCGAAATCTGTGAATCGCGTCCCCGGCCTCGCTTCCGTTGTTATCCCAGTCTATGACGTTGTGGCTCTTCCCCTTTAATTGTCGTCGGAGCATTTTTGTTGAGGCCGTAGTCGTCGTGCTTGGTTTGGTGCGTCCTCTAGAAGCAAAATCCATAGCAAAGTTTTTATTTGTCAGAATAAATTAAAACATGTGGATCATGGAGTCGAGTGCAAAGGTCTCTCATCAAAAAACGTTCGATTCTGCGCACTTCCTTTTACAGATCGTTTGTAAAACGCCCGCCGGACCCTCGGCGTTATGATGTCATTTTGAATTAAATGCTTTGGAGTGCCTAAGGTCCGAGCGAGCAGCATGACTGCATTGAAGATTCCACAGGTGCAAGGATGGCACAGGTAGAATGAATGGATCGTGATAATCGCAGAAGGAAATATCGCAGAGGGCTCTTCAATGAAAAAAGAAGGTCTGCTCAAAGAAAAAAACCCACATGACGAGATTTCCTACTGTGCACAAGCATATAGTATAGTATAGTATAGTATATATAGTATAGTATACTATATGTTCAGATTTATCTGCAAGTTGCCGGAATAAGCTTCGTGTAGTGTGAGCTCGAAATACTGTAGCTTCGCTGACGTTGCTAAACATAGCGAAGAAAGTTGGTTGATATAGGTTGATGTTCGCTAGCGAGCGAAATGAGTGACTAGAGTGATTTTCACTATTCCGTATATATGGTTAGCTGCGTTATGATACAAGAGGAGCCAACAGGATGGGTCATTTAGCGTTTGTTGTTTTTCCTCTCTCGCCTTTCTTTAGTCTTACTGGCATTAAGCCTGGCTTTTCAGCAGTGACCGGAGCCGGAGCGGGTTGGCTCTGTTGGGCCCCCGCTCTGCGGCACGGCGACGGCGACGACGGCCGTAGGCTGGAGGGTGAAGGCGAAAGAGAGACGGAGCCACTGGATCGCTGGGGCTGAAACTGGACCTGGACCCCGCTGCCAGAGGCGGCTGCCTATATGTACTAGTCTGGGGTCGGGTCGACAGGCCTCATGCCGGTTCTCCATTGGGAAATCATGATTCCGGGGAACGGAATTCATAACACGTGTTCCTGAGTCCCCGGGTGCTCCGCCCATGGATTACATGGAGTCGCGACTTGACGGATGCATTGCCATACATCTCAGCGCTTTCTCTTATCTAGCCGGACGTAATCCACAAAAAATATCGGTTATGTTTCTGGGAAGAGCACTCAAAAATTGGGCAGCCGTAGTTCTTCCACTTTCAAGCGTTCAGCAGCAGTAGAAGAAAAACTAGAATTGTGAGTCTTGTAAGTCTCTGTCCTGGTGACATTTCAGATTGTGGCTATGCTACACTGGCACACTGACATGATATTATAGCTTTGGCCCCATCCTGACAGACAGGCTTCACAGACAAATGTCGCCTCGCCTACCATTCCCCGGTCGCTGCCACCTGGCTCAGATTGGTGAGAGTCCCTTACCGGCTTTCATGTGTCTGGTTCATTAGGCTCAAACTTCGGAGGGAACCGACCTGAAAGTAGAATGACACCGATTTCCCATCTCTCCACAAAGTGAGCCGCGGTAACGGCAGGAGGAGCGCTCTTTTGAGCCTGAGGTTCGCTAACCGTTACGATAACTAGAATAACAGGTCTCCCAAGATCTCTCTAAACAAGAAGGTATTGGTGGAGCAGAGTGATGGAACAAGCAGGAACTTATGTTTAGTGGACAAATCAGTTTCGAATCAAATTTCACGCAGCGCCTGGAACCGAAGATGACGAGAGATACACTGCACTAATGGACCTGTCTTTTTGATGAAGCTCGCCCAAAAGTCATCGTTTGACAAACCAAGGGCATACTTGAGCTCTATCGTTCAGTATACATATTTCATGTGTAGCCATGAAAATGTCTGAAATTGAAAACTTGCGAAAACTCGCGGTCGAGCAGTCGGTCGAAAGCCGTCGAAAGCCGTTGTATGCCCACAATTCCTCATATTTGTGGTTTTTCGAGAAACGGTTGGTGTCGTTCGATTCATCTCTTTGAGACCTACACAACCATCTATACAACTTTACCAGCTTTGGCCACCCAGATTTTCGCTGTGGGTGGCCAAAACGAATGGCTGGAGCAGGCTCTTTGCGATTGGAGCAGCTTATTTCTCAGGACTGGTCTGTTTTCGGAGTGTTTCAAGCACGACGTACGTCACCAGTGTTCTGTCATGCCAGGAATCCTCCGGGAGTGCACCGTGCACAATGCATACAGGATCGAACCTATCAATCGAGCGTACGCGACAACTTTTAGAGCGAACGTTTGGGTAGTTTTATAGAAATTCCCAGCCGCCCTACTCAGGAATTTACTCTCTTCCGGAAAGACATTAGAGTGCGCCGAGCACCATGTATATAGCACCGAGCCCATCAATCGAGTGGACGCGACAGCTGGCAAGTTGCACCCGCGGACGTGATCTAAGCGCAATAACTCTGCCAAATTCGAGTCATTCTGGCTACAACTTGTGCATTTTGTAGGTCGTAGAAAATCCAAGAAGATCGCTGTCACACAGCGACGTAGCTTATGACTGAACAAAGCTACAGCAGCGCGAATTTCAAGTTAGTCTTGTGTGGCACGATTTTTTCCGATTTCAGTCGACCACTGTGGGAAGACGCGATCAGCTAACGGCTTTGGCAATGCGTTGGCAAGCAAATCAGTTAAGTTACTTTACGATGAAGTGGCCACAACTCCCCTCGCCTGACCTGCCTTGGTTCGAGCTGCCATTTTAGAGCGGCAGAGGGCAGCGGTGAAGCGTCTTAATTCGCCCATATTTGAGTTCTCTACACTCTCAATGTAAAACTCTGTTCAGCTCGAAAATCTCTATCGAATGGTATCAATCACGGCCATTTCTGGGAACATCGGTTTTTTGACAATTTCGCATAGAAAGCGAGGTGGCTTAAAGCCGCGGCAGAAGGAGGATGACGTCACCGAAGATCGATGTATTCAAAATTGGCCAAATTTCCTCGTCCAAAATCATCATTATTTGGTGCGCTGGTTACGAATCCAACCTCCGTTTTTGAGAATTCCGCCGATTTCAGTAGGTTACTTCCCGTTTGAGGGTGGTCGGGTCAGGATCACCGATCACCCTCACCTGTATCACCTGTATCACCTGTCGTCCCGTTGATCATCGACTTGCTCGAGCGGGCGCCAGCAGCGTCTCCATTCGTCCCTGTCGCGTGCCAGAGTGGTCCAATGGATCCTCCTCGCTCGAGGGACACGAAGAGCGTCATATCGGTCGTTCAGGGCTTTCACGAAGAAGTCCGACCAACGCGTTGGTGGGCGTCCTGGTGTTCTTTTGACATCCCGCGGAATCCAGTCTGTGACGGCTCTCGTCCAGCGGGTGTCTGCGAATCGCATTACGTGGCCGGCCCACCTAATTTTCGACGACTTGGCCCATGCGACAGCGTCTCTGATCTTCGAACGTCGGCGAAGCTCGGAACTCCGGAGGCCTTCTCTCACTTGCGTGAGTCGTGTCACTCCGAGCATCGTCCTCTCGATTCCACGCTGCGCGACGCTGATCGCGTGTTCATCCTGCTTTCGTATAGCCCAGGTCTCTGAGGCGTATGTTAGGGCAGGAAGAACAGTGGAGTCGAATAGGTGGGCACGGAGTCGGACGTTCTTCGTTTTCTTCACGACTTCTTCGACGCTCTTGAAAGCTCCCCAAGCCGCTCGTTTCCTCCTGCTCAGCTCTGGTGCTAGGTCGTTGGCCATGTTGACTTCGCGACCCAGATACACATAGCTGGAGCATTCGGAGATGTTCGTTCCGTTGAGCGAGAATGGGGCATCAGAAACCCATCCGTTCTTCATGAACATCGTCTTCGTAAGATTCAGCTGCAGTCCAACGCTTCCACATACACGATCGAAGTCGGCCAGCATTCGCTCCGCCTGACTGATGCTCGGTGTTATGAGAACGATGTCGTCAGCGAAGCGAAGATGGTGCAGTTGCCGGCCGTCGACCTTCACTCCCATGTCATCCCATTCTAGTTCGCGCATGACGTTTTCGAGGGTGGCGCTGAAGAGCTTCGGGGATATGGTATCCCCTTGTCGAACCCCTCTCTTCACGTCAATGACGACGTCGTTGTAGAATGGTGCGATCTTGGTCGTGAATCCACTGTATAGCTCTCGAAGGACTTTGATGTACTGAGTAGGAACGCCCTGGGTGAGCAGGGCTTCCATGACCGCTTCAGTCTCGACGGAGTCGAATGCCTTCTTCAGGTCAATGAACGTAAGGCACAGAGGCAGCTTGTACTCTCGCGACACTTCGATGAGCTTCGTAATGGTGTGTATGTGGTCGATCGTGCTGAATCCTCTCCGAAATCCTGCTTGTTCGCATGGCTGTCCTTCGTCCAGCGTTCTATTAATCCTATTCAGGATGACTCGAGTGAACAGCTTGTAGACTACGGACAACAGGCAGATCGGGCGATAGTTGCCAATGTCGTGCACGTCTCCCTTCTTGTACAGTAAGACGGTCTTGCTGGTCTTCCACTGAGATGGAACCTTGCATTCGGACAGGTAGCGTGTGAAGAGCCGCGCCAAGGTGTTGATGAGCGCTGGCGGGAGGTTCTTCAGGTGTTCAGCTCTGATCCTGTCAGGACCGGGTGCTGTACGTTTCTTCACCGACGAGATGGCGTGTCGGATCTCGGAAGGGAGAACAGAGGGGATGACGTATCCATCCTGCGGAAGATGGCGTAGGGGCAGGTGGACGTGGCTATCGAAGAGATCGGAGTAGAAGTCGTGGATGACTTTCTCCATGGTCCTTCTGGAAGAGGTGACGGTTCCGTCAGGACGTCGGAGAGCGGTCATCTTGGTCTTGAAGTTGGCGAAGTTCCGGCGGGCATTGCGGATGCTCAGCCCTGCCTCTGCTGCTTCAGCCAACACTTCCGCCCTTCTCTCCTTCAGATCTTCCTTTATCGCCGCTCTGCATAGCTTTGCAAGCTCGGACGTCAGTTGATAGTTGCCTGACGCTCGTGCTGCTCCACGCTGGCGTATCAGCTCGAGAGTTTCCGGAGACAGGCGTCTCTTGGTGGTCTTCAAGCTCTCGGCTCCCTTAGCACTATCGTGGAGATGGTGCACGAAGCGATCGTATTCCTCGTCGACGTTGTCCATGACGGCATCTTCCCAAAGGCCGACAAGAGAGGTGTAGAGATCCCAGTTGATGGTCGTTCTGGGACTCCTCTTCTTGAACTTCGCGGCCTTCTCTCCTTGACGCGAAAAGCGGAACCTCGCGCGAAGAAGGCGGTGGTCCGATCCCGTGTAGAACTTGGGGACAACGGAGACATCGGTCAGGCAATACTTGCGATTGAAGATGATGTGGTCGATCTCGTTGTGGAACTGGCCACCGGGGGATTACCAGGTCCATCGTAGGGAGGGAGGCTTCTGGAACTGCGAGTTTCCATGGATGGTCTGGGTCGACATAATAAACTCAGACAGCCTTTCACCTTGCTCGTTCCACTCCAAACCGTGGGTTCCGAGGTGAAGTTCTTCCGGCGACCTTCGTGGCCCGATCTTGGCGTTGAAGTCGCCGACGATCACCTTGTAGAAGGTGTGATCTTCCTTATAGAACTTCTCCAGCTCCACGTAGAAGGCCTCGACGTCTTCGTCGTCGTAGTCGGATGTTGGGGCATACGCGACGAACACAGTCAAGGCTGGCACGGAGCCACTCGCTTCAGTCGCAGACGTCCGATTCGGCTTGTCAGAGACTCGTACGAATCGATGTTCATGGCCAAGTGCGTGTTGACGAGGACACCAACGCCGCCTACTCCCCTGCTGTCGCATGTTCCGAGGAGCAGTTCATCTCCGGAGTCGTAGGAGGCGTGTAGGTGGTGGTGTCTTCTCGTCTCGGTCAGTCCGATGACGTCGTACTTGATCTTCCTGGCTTGCATCATCAGGTCCTCGACGGATGCTTCCGACGCAAGCGTGCGGGCGTTGTAAGTACAGATCGTCATCCTAGTCCTTCTCAGTTTGCGCAGCCTGGTTAGGCCCTGAGATTTTAGCAGCCTCTCCGTACTCGTCCTTCCCATCGCTGCAGAAATGGGGGCTCTTTCGGGGTCAGGGGAATGAGGCCCTTTAGTGCTGCTGTGTTTGACTGGAATACAACACGGGTAGCTAGTCAGGCTCTGTCGTGCGAGCGAAGAACTCCGGGCAGCCAGCCAGACTGCCCGAAGGGACGGGGCGAGACTTAAGGCGGCCTCGAATCGCCTTACATGTACTCCCAGTCTACCGAGTGCAAGCTTTTGGCCGAGCCGACACAGTTACAATCCGCACAGTCACGGACACATCCACGCACACTGTGCACGAACATGCCGCTCCCACGCACAAGGAACGCATCGACCCGACACAGCAGGAGCAAGGAGTCCATCCCCTGCATCCCACCTGCGTCTCTGGGCAGTGCACGGTCGCATTTGGTTCGCGTTTAATTCCCCTATCCACCACCCGGGGACGCGCCACGTGGCCCTGCGACAAGCGGCCCGAGATCCCTCTTAACAAGAGAGCCCGAAGGCTCTCTATCGAGGGAGATCCGTGGAAAACATATAATATTTGTGGGTATTTCACCAGTCGAGAAAAGATTGTAACGCGAGCTACCCACAGCCACAATTTTTTTTTTATTAAATTAAAAAATTAGGAACAGTTATTCTTTAAGCCGATCACCCTCAGTTATCGTTATGGCTGTTCTCCTGCCATAATTGGCCAAATGTACTTCGGCATCGTGTTCGACACCCTGAATAACCCCTGCCCTTAGACGAAGTTTGAGCAAAATCCGTGATTCTGTCCCCACAGCTCTCCGTTATCAAGGTGAGCATCTAAAATCTACCAAATCGACCAAATTTTCAAATACGGACGTCGGATTCGTAATCAGGGCACAAAATTCCCATAGATGATTTTGAACGAGGAAGTTTGGCTTCAAAAATATCGATTTTTGATGATGTCATCGTCCGCGCATGCTCGGAAAGCCGAAGAAAAAGTCGAAAGTCGAAAAAAAGTCGAAACTTGAAAGTCGCCTGGGACATTGTCAAAAAATCGGTCTTTCTGAAATTGGTCGAGAGTGACACCTTTTGATAGAGCTTTCCGAGCTGAACAGAACGTTCGTCTTGCGAGTGTCAAAAACTCAAATGTGGGCGAGTAAGTGAGGAAAAAACACCACCGCTGCCCTCTGCCGCTCTAAAATGGGAGCTAGGGACCTCGTCGTGAAGCAGTTTAACTGATTTGCTTGCCAACGCACTGCCAAGGCCGTTAGCTCTCAAAAGGTCGTCTCTGAAATCGGGAAAAAATCGTGTCACACACTGCGAACCTGCATTTTTTGCACGGCTGTGACTTTGTCCATTCATAAGCTACCTTGCTGCGTTTCAGCGGCACCACTTACACTTTTTCTGCCTACAAAACGCATAAGCTGCAGCCGGAAAGGTTTACATTTCACAGAGTTATCGCGCTTAGAACACCTTGTCCATTTTAGCACAACAACCGTCTTCGATGTTTTCCGCGCTCTTACTCGCCCAGATTACAGTTCTCGCTAGTCTCAGCAAACCGCTTAATTCATCACGAAAAACTCTATCGAATGGTATCTAACTTGACCCGGTTCGAAAATCTCGATTTCGATGACGTCACCATCCAACTGCGTGGCCTGAAGCGCCCTCGCCTATACGAAATTGTCAAAAATTGATGTTCCCAGAAATGGTCGAAATTGACATCATTCGATAGAGCAGTCGGTCTAGTCCGGCCTTCTGTACGCTTTCTAGCGTACCTCCACAACCAAATCCGGCTGTCTTATTGATATAAACGACGATCACAACAGATTGGGACTGGGAGCAATATTTATCAGAATTGAGATTTAATCACAAAGGGAAAATGATGAGAGCAATTGGAGGAAGACCACACCAATTGGCTCCTAAGTGAGAAGTGTGTGGATCAGATGGCTCTTCAGGAGAGTCGATGGTGGCACGCCTACATGCGCTGCTACGGTATCTCCCCCGGATACCAGTCTACGACCCTTGGTCAGCCGGCTCCGTATCCGCCGGTCACAGATCCTTCTGAAGGATTCAAAAGGGATATGGAGCTGGGTTGCACGATATACATACATACTACAGAGCTTCTCGAGCTGAACAGAATGATATCATTGGGAGTGTCGAGAACTCAAATGTTGAGGAGTAAGGGCGGAAGAAACTTCACTGCGGCCCTCCGCCGCTCTAAAATGGCGGATGGGGCTAAAACAGTTTAGGAGACTGGGGGGTTGCAAACATGTCGTCGAAAAGTGCTTTCAGTTTCGTGCTCTCCCATGCATTTGCATGTCGTTAGCTCGCCTAGTCTTCCTGCAGTAGTCGACTGAACTCGGAAAAAAATCGTGTCACGCAAGACTAACTTGAATTTCGCACCGCTGTACCTTCGTCTAATCATAAGCTACGCCGCTGTGTTTCAGCGCTCTTCTTGAACTTTCTACTGCCTACTAAATGCACAAGTTGCAGCCGGAAAGACTCAAACTTGACAGAGCTATTGCGCTCAGATCCCGCCCACTCGACTGATAGGTTCGGTCCTATATACATCGTGCTCGGCGCACTCCAACGTCTTTCTGGGAGAGAGTACAGCAATTCCTGGGTAGGGTGGCTGAGAATTTCTGTGAAAATACCCGAACACTCGCTCTAAAAGCTGTCGCGTGCGCTCGACTGATAGGTTCGATCCTGCATGCATTGTGCACGGTGCACTCTCGGAGGATTCCTGGCAAGACAGTTCTGGGAAATAAGCTGCTCCAATCGCAAAGAGCCTGCTCCAGCCATTCGCTTTGGCCACCCACAGCGAAAACGTGGATGGCCAAAACGACGGGGGTCGAGCGTTCTACCCCCTCGCCCCCCTGGCCCGCCCACCCCCAACCCCTGGGCTTGCTCGAGACTCCAGTGGCTGCCTTACGAGATAGTGGAGACGCAGACATTTGCCACGCCTCTGTTTAAAGGGCGGGGGGTAGAACGCCACTCCGCCCCAAAACGACCGACAACTCGTCTGCGATCGCCCTTCACCCTCCTTCCTCATCAGGAAATAAGGCGAATACGTGAATACCCGGCTGGGAAGTGAGTGGGGGGGGGGAAGGGGAGGATCCATCCTTCCCCATTTTATAAGTATAGAATGTTTACAAAACCCTTGAGAACGGTTGGGTGCACGTTATAAATGTGGAAGGACACCTGGTCTCGACGTGGCTAAGATAGAACCGCCAGTTATAGATGAGGTGCAGCAACATACTTTTCTCTCTCTGGATGCAGCAATATACCCTAAGTTGTGATTCACCTTGAAGAAAAACAGAGTTCTGTTAATTTTTAGAAATAATTTAGAGCGTTGCTTTGAGAACTGAAAAAAATTTGCCAACTTCATACTCATTAATGTTTGAGAAAATCTAAATATAGGGAATATCACCCTATTTACTGCTAATTTCGAATGAAGGAAAGTGTTTCTAGGAATAAAATGCTTAACGCGCTATAAACTGTGCTATCCCCGGCGGCAAAACTTTGTAGAAATTGCATTTAAATACATAAAAGAAAAATCCAAAATAAGCGTGTGCCGCTGCTGCCTTGAAAAGAACACGTTTATGCAACAACTCCCTCACCGGTGACTTATGTATTCACTGGTGAAGCGGGAGTGTTCCATGAAAAAAAAAGAAAATCAAAAAAGCTCAATGATATTTGTATTTAGTTACGGAACCAATGTGGTAAATAATACGAGAGTAACGGAGAAAACAGCGATCTTGACACGAACACACGAATGAAAATTCCACAGCTGTCTAAACAGTATGAAGACGTTCCTTAAACAAGCACACAGCGATTATCTAGCTCCTTCCCAACGAGTTCAGTAGTGCAGTAGAACAACAGCAGAATGAAAGCGGCAATGCAGCAATATATGTGGAGTAGCCACGCAATAATAGGCAGTAATAGAAGTAGAATAACAAATGGTAGTAGCAAAATAGCAGCAGAATATCAGCGAGTTAATGACCAGCACTAGGAATGGTTGTCGCGAGATTCGCGGTAGCAATTACCATCGAAGAAGAAATGTCTGTCATCTGCTGAGACAGATAAGAACGCGGTCAGTGGCGAAACTGACGTCCGAGTTTCCAAGCAGACATGCACCCGCTTCGCTGCCCGATCACACGAGAGCACAGAGAAACCAGCTCTCTGGGCGCCCTTCAGCAGCTGTGCGGTAGAGGAGCGCCAGCCCGAAGAACAGACCTCTGCTCTGCATGTCCATGCCGAACCGCACAAGAGCTGACGGGCTGCTTAACAAGCGATGGCTTGAAGTGTATGCCCGAATGGCGGAAGCGAGTTCTTTGGAAAAATCGGAGATCTATCATAGTCGGTGGTAGAGGACACCGCTAATTATCATTAAGCTGGCCTAAAAGTTTTGAAACAAAAAAATCTTGTTGATCCATCCATTGTTTTCCGAATCCAAACTATGCCCATCTGCTCGGCAAATCGCTGATTCCTTTCGCCCAGAAATCAGCGGCTTGCGACTTGAAGAAGTTGTCGACTGACATTTGGAAGTCATAATAGCTTTCAAATTTTTCCTCTCTCAAATGATGCCTCAGCGATCCATACAGATGGTTTTCCGATGGCGCAGATCCGTCGAATACGGAATATCTGCGCTGCGACCCGTCACCGACAGCCCGTCACCGACGTCGCCGACGCTGACGTCACCACCGACGCGTGCTCGACGTCGGCGACGTCGTCAACAGATTCTGTAGCGGCGTCGGGGACGCCGTTGACAGGAGAGCATCGGAGCGCGTTTTCAATGTCACTGTCAAGTTCTAAACATCAAAAAAGCACATCATAGGTTCATGTGGCCAAGTAACAACATGATTGTAAGCATTCAGACCATGCACAATCAAACAAGTCTGAAATGCAAGGTTTCAGACGGTATTTACAAGTTACATAAATCTCGTTACCTGTGCTTCCATACGTCAACAACATATGAGTCTCAAACGTCCTCAAAGGTTTCACTAGCAGCAATGTTAGAACCATTCAAACAGCACCTGTATTTTTAGGATACCCTGTATTTTTCGCAACACATAGTGTGTTTCTAGGTTCTAAATTTTAAAAGAAGCACAAATCAATCGATATGGTCACATTGTAAAAAGATTATAACAAGTATTATGAGCCTTTAACTTTTCAGCACCATTTTTGTGACCAAAGTTATCACCTTTCTAACAGTGTTTACATTTCTTGAGACACCATGTATTATTAGAATTAGGTAGTATAAAAAAAACACTCACGCATCTATTAGGTAGAGATACGTATATTTGTAGGCCTTTTTTCTGTCGAAACTCTGTTATCCGTCTCAGTTTTGTTGTTTGTTGAAGAACACGCCAAAGAAACTTTTCAACGTCCGCGATACGCCGCGGGGTATGCCCCATTGGCTAACACCCTCAACCTGACTACTATTTGATTATGGACAAATTATATATTATAGACATAATAATAATAGAAGTACGGGATAGTGTCGGGCATTTAACGACTATTGATTTACCAATTTAACGATTTTACCAGCATTTTCGGTTTAGCAAAGGCCTTTTTCGATAAATCGTATTCAAATTAAATTTACGCGGAATTCTCGAAGTTCAAAGGAAAATCTAGCTCTTAATTAGTAAGAGTTCTATCTCGAAAAGCTCTTCGCAGAGGATTGCATTACCATTTGAGAAAGCGAGGAAACACTACTTATTTTCTACACATTTCTATTTAGTATTACTCGCTGTATAAGGAAGCAAATAGGCCTAGAAAATGCGAACAGAAAGGCTGAGAAGGACACAAAAAGGAAGAAAAGTGACAACGTGAAAGAGAGCTAAAGTTTAGGCTCCCACTCCCTTCCAAACACTCAGTATTCTAGTGAATTGCACTTTTTGTGTTCGCAAGACGGCGTCTTTTGCACTTCTCGATTTCGTAATTCGAAGTACGGTGGTGATGATGGCAGTTCCGGTAACGAAGAACCAACCCGCAATCATAACACTCCACCGGAGCGCATTTTCTGCCACCCTTGGATGACGTCGGCGACGTCGGTGACGGACCGCCGCCGTGCACAGCACGTTCGTTTGCTTTCCCGGTTCTTGCCTGTACTATCTCTCAGTGTTATATGTAAGGAGCTTTATTCAAAATGTGTGTGGTGTGTGAATATATTTGCCGTTCGTCTACATATTTATCCAGTTATCTAGTTGTCGAGCTATTTACGTCCTTTTTTATTATTATTATGCTGATTCAATGTCTCGCATGAACCGTCTCTAAAGGTACAGCCTAAAGAAATTCACGATGCCTGTTTAAGCTGCAGCTTTGGTTATCGCCGCGAAATCCTCCCTCGAAAGACCTTCACACTCAGAAACACTCTCGGCGGGGAACTAGTCCTTCTTTAATTATTTAAAATTCCTTCGTCGTCTGAAATTCGACGTTGGAACGACGCCCATTAGCTCACCTTTCGTTTGAGCGAGGCTGTGAGCGGGCGAGCCCATCATAGAACGAGGAAACTGCGCAGATTTAAAGTGAGGATTGTATTTATTTATTTGAATATTATCAACCCTTTGAAATTTCAACTGTACAGCATAATACCGTTCAGGTGATGTTATCCATAAAGGCGTCATATGTTTGGAAGTGGAAATTCCTTTCTTCAAAAAGACAAAGAATAACACGGGAGACTTGGCTGAACAGGCCACCGACTGCAAAGAATGGGCGATAGTTGCTGTCGTGAATGCTCCCTTCCTGAGACTCGGTTCCGTGCCCTACTTACGGCAATTCACCATTTTACCTTTGCGAGGATTCGGAATCGCGACTTCGAAGGAGCGCGATTCACGTGGGAGAGAAGGTTTGGACTTTCGAACAGTTGGGAGAATTGGAGGCGCTGTTGCGCAAGCCAATTCGTCGAAAATTCGGTGGACTAGCGATGTAGTGCTTTTCGTAGACAGCCGCTGGATGAGAGCCGTAGCTGGCCGGATTCCACTGACAGAAAAGGGAACACCCACTCTTCGCTTTCCTCGCGCAGGGGATTGACTAGCGTTGACCGTCGACTTCTATTCTGCAATCGACGTCTTGTCAACATTGTTCATTTTCTGTGAAGCTCGCCCATTAGCCGTCCTATATATGTTGACCCAACCTCCGGTAGTCATCTCTAAACAGAAAGGTCGCGCAGGTGAGCAGCGGGTGCGGGGCTATGGTAACGCCAACCGTACTCTCGCACCGTACAGTAATCGCTGCAGTCAATCAAACTTCGACCGAATGCGCCCCTTTGTGTGGGATGGGGGACGGCTAGTGTTCGGCCGCGCTGGCAGGGCACTAGGATCAACGCGGAAACTCAGCAGTTAGGTCGGGGAGAGGGTTGGAACGCCGCACGAGAAGAACCTCCGCCACGCGGTCCATCTAAACTACACGTGCCAAAACTGCCCACAACCCGGAGTTCATTCCCTTGTCCAGATCCGTGCCCGAAAGGCCAGGTTACTTTTACCTGTGCAGGCCAGAAAACCTCATCTTTCGGAGGCATCGATAGTTCGGGTGGCGTGTACCTGATCACTACCTACCTCGAAGGAAGTGCCATGCAGAGCTGCGTTCGATTGATGCCATGATTGGCCACCGTTGGGACTACGGTAGAAGGCCGCACCCTCGCTGCAGCTTCCGCATCCCGCTGCTGCTGCTGCTCACCTCCGCGACATGTTCCTAAAAATCGGGAATGCACTTTATTTGTTGTGAAGCCGGACCACCGCTCATCCTATTCACTTGATTCCCACCGCGAAGAAATTATCTGCGACGAACAATCCCTGTCAGATCGAAACAAACCTCTCTCAGTCCACTGCGCAGGGCCGTCTCGTCAAACGCAGGTATCGCATGACACGTTTACTCACGGATAAGCACTAAATACAAGCAAAAATAATTCGAGGAGCCAGCAATTCGAATTCACAGACAAACAAAACACTCAGTGCACTCGGTGCTGCCTCATACATGAGATCACATCCATCATGTTACGGAGACGGCGCAGGTTATGGACGCGGTGCAACAAACGGCGGCAAAGCGCAGTACGAAGGACGATCGACAATTGAAGCTAAAATAATAGCCTATCAATCGAGTGGGTGGACAGCTTGTAGACTGAGCGTTTGCGGAGTTTCAACAGAAATTTGCAGCCGCCCTACTCAGGAATTGCTCTAGGACTGTCCAGCTATCCCAAAATGGTGCTGAAAGAGAAATATCACGTTCAAGAAGCCTTTTTATTAGAAGGAAAAGATCTGACCTCCTCATGACATTGAAATAATCTGACCTCCTCATGACATTGAAAATAATCAGAGGTAGGGCTTCTATAAGCCCACTCCAGCTTTTTTGCTCTACACTGACAAGCAACATAAGAGGAAAGATCAGACTTTAGATCGGTGGAAAGATTGCGAGCCCGAGCAAGCTTACTCACCTATTGAAATTTAAGTATTGAAATTTAAGGGAGTTCAACCAAATTTTGGGTGCAGTCAGGAAGTCATAGGTCTATCTATGCATGGTTTCAAAAAACTACTTTTGCGGGCACAATGAGTACCTTCAGTTGTATTTATTTGCCTTTGATTGAGTTCGTTGGCATTTTGTGCTAACATTATATTTTCACGCGGGGCCTTGGTCCACGTCATAATTAATTAAATAAATAACAAAATTTACTTACTTATTTTGATACTTTGATGGTTCTTTTGTCGGCTGGAGGTCTTCTCAGCGGGGACCACAACTCTTCCAGACCGCTCGATCTCTGGCTGCTTGCATCCAGTGAGGCAGACTCCGCTCTCTGAAAGATCTTGACAATGAGTCTGCCCATCGCGTTGGCGGTCGCCCCAGTGGTCTCCTATGGTCTCTCCGGGAGCCATTCCGTGACATGGAGACTCCATCTATCGTCCTTTCGTCGAAGCAGGTGTCGGGGCCAGCGATATTTGGACTTCTTCATGTACTGCAGCAGGTCTGCTAATTGCGACTTCTCCCATAGCTCCAAGCTTCGTAGGCCTTCCTGCCATTGCTGACGAAGGCTTGTCCTCAGAAGACAGCTCTCCAGTGCATGATGCGTAGTTTGCATTGCTCTGGCGATTGTCTTTTTGTCTCTTATGTTATCCTTGACCTGATCGGTGACTTCGCGAATCGAACTGAAGGCTGCCCATGCTGCGCGTCTCCTGCGGGCGATTTCAAGAGCGATGTCGTTATCCATGTTCAGCTCTCTTCCCAGATAGACGTAGGAGTCGACCTGTTGTAGAGCGACTCCATTTAACCTTACAAATCCCGTGTCACACCACTGGTTGACCACAAATTGCGTTTGGCACATATTCATGTCCAATCCAATCTTCATACCTGCCTCGTTCAGCATTTAACCCACTTCTGCGGTGAAAACGATATCATCGGCGAAGCGAAGGTTGCTGATCCGTTTACCGTCGACAGGATAGCCTTTGTCGTCCCAGTTCAAGTCTTTCATGGCATCCTGGAGTGCTGCTGTGAATAGCTTGGGAGAAGTCGCGTCTCCCTGCCGTACTCCTTTCCCGATAGGAATTTTAAGCTTTCGGTCGAACAGCTGGATGGTAGTCGATGTGTTCGAAAAGCCTTCGTCGAGAAGTAGGACGATGGTATACCAGCATGCACAAGCGCGTTCAGAACGGCGTTGATTTCCACAGAGTCGAACGCTTTCCGATAATCCACGAAGACAAGGACAAGTGGTATTCGCGGCTCCTCTCGATGAGCTGTGAGACAGTCTGAATATGGTCCATGCAGGAGAAATCCTTGCGAAACCCTGCTTGCTCCACTGGCTGATACTCATCCAAGCAACGCTCCATACGATTGAACAGTATCTTGGTGAAGATGTTGTACACAACCGAGAGAAGACTGATGGGTCCACGGTTGTTGATATCCTCCTGCTGACCTTTTTGAAGATTAAAACTGTTTTCGACTCCTTCCATGAGTCCGGAATCCTACCAAGTCGAAGGTAGTGGTTGAAGTGCTTGGCAAGAAGTGAGCAGAGGGCACTGTCACTTGCTGGGATTCAGAAGAAATACGTACAGTGCTGTGACTGTGATGATAATGTTGTTTGCACTCTCGTGCATAGGGGTACGTAAGTCATTCTTTGCAGCGTTGAAAAGTTTGAACTCTTCTCTGTTGTCGACGACGAAATCTCTTGTCGTCCAGTGCCTGCGTTCTTGAATCAGCTGAAGATGCGCGTTGCTTGTGAATGAGTCTGCATACTTTGCTGAGCGAGCTACCCCGCTGAATGCTGAGTATGCTCTTGAACTGCTATGCTCCTACAGTTCGTCTTAAACAATCGAAAACAAAATTGTGAGCTCGCAAACGTTGGAATCTTGCTCCTGAGTTATTGAGCACGCATGTTCATTTGTTTTTAGCACTAAATCATGAAACACTATCAAACATTTTTTTCCTGAGAATTAAATTACCCTTTCCAACGGTCGCTGGCCAATGCACCCATTAATGAGCCTCTTAAAAGCTGTGCGTGTGTTTGTGTAAGGAGAATGAACGCTTGGTTAGGTTCCATTTTGAAAAACGGATCTACTCAATATTAATACTCTTATTTTACTTCGAAAATTTCATGCTTACTTGTCCAATGCAGCTTTTGCCTAGAGCATTACGACAACAAAATTTTCTAGGAGCTCATGATGTAACTTTCGAGAACGCAAGACCAGTTTTAGTAAATTGTTGAGTATCACTTAAAAATGTTTGATAATTTAAATTAAATTTTTGGCATTCTTCCTGATGATCAACTTGGACGCTTTTTAGCATACGACAAGACCTAGCTCCACATTAGGTCTTACCTTATGCTTATTTGGGGTTTCTTGTTTTTTTTTCACAACATATGTATGTTGTCTCACTCATAGTGCTGCGTCCATGGCTTTCCTCTATTTTAGAATT
>OX375867.1:30059104-30486604 GCA_947359475.1 Heligmosomoides polygyrus bakeri
ATGGTCCATGCAGGAGAAATCCTTGCGAAACCCTGCTTGCTCCACTGGCTGATACTCATCCAAGCAACGCTCCATACGATTGAACAGTATCTTGGTGAAGATGTTGTACACAACCGAGAGAAGACTGATGGGTCCACGTTTGTTGATATCCTCCTGCTGACCTTTTTGAAGATTAAAACTGTTTTCGACTCCTTCCATGAGTCCGGAATCCTACCAAGTCGAAGGTAGTGGTTGAAGTGCTTGGCAAGAAGTGAGCAGAGGGCACTGTCACTTGCTGGGATTCAGAAGAAATACGTACAGTGCTGTGACTGTGATGATAATGTTGTTTGCACTCTCGTGCATAGGGGTACGTAAGTCATTCTTTGCAGCGTTGAAAAGTTTGAACTCTTCTCTGTTGTCGACGACGAAATCTCTTGTCGTCCAGTGCCTGCGTTCTTGAATCAGCTGAAGATGCGCGTTGCTTGTGAATGAGTCTGCATACTTTGCTGAGCGAGCTACCCCGCTGAATGCTGAGTATGCTCTTGAACTGCTATGCTCCTACAGTTCGTCTTAAACAATCGAAAACAAAATTGTGAGCTCGCAAACGTTGGAATCTTGCTCCTGAGTTATTGAGCACGCATGTTCATTTGTTTTTTAGCACTAAATCATGAAACACTATCAAACATTTTTTTCCTGAGAATTAAATTACCCTTTCCAACGGTCGCTGGCCAATGCACCCATTAATGAGCCTCTTAAAGCTGTGCGTGTGTTTGTGTAAGGAGAATGAACGCTTGGTTAGGTTCCATTTTGAAAAACGGATCTACTCAATATTAATACTCTTATTTTACTTCGAAAATTTCATGCTTACTTGTCCAATGCAGCTTTTGCCTAGAGCATTACGACAACAAAATTTTCTAGGAGCTCATGATGTAACTTTCGAGAACG
Source organism: Heligmosomoides polygyrus bakeri (assembly GCA_947359475.1). Lineage (NCBI taxonomy): Eukaryota > Metazoa > Nematoda > Chromadorea > Rhabditida > Heligmosomidae > Heligmosomoides > Heligmosomoides polygyrus. The sequence goes on from OX375867.1 coordinate 30,060,029, forward strand.
CAAGACCAGTTTTAGTAAATTGTTGAGTATCACTTAAAAATGTTTGATAATTTAAATTAAATTTTTGGCATTCTTCCTGATGATCAACTTGGACGCTTTTTAGCATACGACAAGACCTAGCTCCACATTAGGTCTTACCTTATGCTTATTTGGGGTTTCTTGTTTTTTTTTCACAACATTATGTATGTTGGTCTCACTCATAGTGCTGCGTCCATGGCTTTCCTCTATTTTAGAATTCCGTGCATCCCTTCATGTGCCACCTCATAGCGGTGAAGAGGTGAACATCACTTACGATTAGTGATGGCTAACGGCACAAATGGTCACACAGTACACGATGCTTTGTCGTGTATGAGCGGCTCTCATGCATCACTGGCCAGGAACATGCGAGTAACCAGACAACCGCCAGGGCTCAAACAACTCAACCCGCCCCCAGTCCTCCGCGCCGGAGGTGGACTTCTACGACGTCGGTTGCATCCACCTCCGGCGAGGGGCCATCTAATCTCGGAGTTAAACTATCAGGACGTCATTGGAATCGGACTACCGGAAACCCCCTCCCACCACGACACGGAAACAGCCTATTCGTCTGCACCTATACCTGTCGTACGATCGCATCTGAGCGGGATCTTCGGACACTGCTTTACAGCCGCAACATCAAATACGACGTTACCGCCCTGCAGGAAACGAAAGGCAGAACGGAAACCATAAGAAGGACCGACCACAACGAGCTTCACATTATCGGAGCAAAGGTGGACTGAAAGAATATTGGCGGAGTTGGATTTCTCGTCAAATCGACAATGCACCACCTAGTAGACTCTTACAAGATCATCAGTCCGCGAGTAGACCTTCTTCGTCTGGAAGCCAAAGATCAAGGAACCATCTCCATCATAATTGGAAATGCACCAACATCTGCCGACACAGACGAAGAACAAAAGGAATTCTACAAGCTATTCGAAAGGACTGTCAACAACGAGAAGAGCTACTACAAGGTTGTCGTTGTGACTTTAACGCTACCGTCGGTACGAATGATCACGACAAATGGAGGCTAGAGCACCATGGAACTTCCTCAAGAAACGAAAACGGAGAGCGCCTGATAGACTTCCTATCCGTGTGTCGTCTCTTCCATGGAAATTCTAGGTTTAATTTAAACCGGCGATGGATCTGAGGAATCCGAATGGAGAAACACGTTCGGAGATCGACCATGTTTTTACAAACAGACGCTGGAGTCTGTTCGATGTCTCCGTGCTGCCTTCCTTGACACCGGCTCGGATCACCGACTTGTCCGTGCAAAGCTGACTCTCAAAAAGAGGATGTTCAAGCGTGACAGTCATAAACCGGCACCGGTGAGGATCCCCACATTCAAGTCTGAGGAGTTGGAATATGCAATAAAGTCGTACGATTGGAATCTTCTTGAAGATCCATCGGAAGACTACGACCTTCTCTCCAAAGGACTATTGAAATGTGCTTACAGCTCTTGCGAAGTCTCACCACCGTCTGCTTCAAGACTCAACGCACATGCGATTAAACTCTTGGAGCAAAGAAGAGCTGTCAAACAGGATCCTAATGCTTCCCATCTGGAATCACCACCTCGAAGGCCTGGCGAATTGCAGTGAAGGAGTCCATTCAAGCCTACAGAAGATTGAAGCTGTTAGAAGCCGCTGGGAAAGGTTCAAGCATATAGCGATGCAAACGAGATCTCTGCGACCAGGAGGCAATAATGTCAGCCCTTTTGGATAAGGATGGAACACCGCAAACGTCTCGAAGAGCGATGGGGGCTATTGTTCAAAAATTCTACACAGATCTGTTCAGTTCTTCCATCACTGTCCCGAAATGATTGATGCCACCAGGTGAGGAAGTACCTCCCATTTTGGAATCAGAAGTTGCTCATGCCATCAGAAGGATGAATCCAGGCACTGCTCCCGGACCGGACGGCATTTCTGCTGATCTCCTTCGTGCGGGTGGCAGTGCCCTCTGCTCACTTCTTGCCAAGCACTTCAACCACTACCTTCGACTTGGTAGGATTCCGGACTCATGGAAGGAGTCGAAAACAGTTTTAATCTTCAAAAAGGTCAGCAGGAGGATATCAACAACCGTGGACCCATCAGTCTTCTCTCGGTTGTGTACAACATCTTCACCAAGATACTGTTCAATCGTATGGAGCGTTGCTTGGATGAGTATCAGCCAGTGGAGCAAGCAGGGTTTCGCAAGGATTTCTCCTGCATGGACCATATTCAGACTGTCTCACAGCTCATCGAGAGGAGCCGCGAATACCACTTGTCCTTGTCTTCGTGGATTATCGGAAAGCGTTCGACTCTGTGGAAATCAACGCCGTTCTGAACGCGCTTGTGCATGCTGGTATACCATCGTCCTACTTCTCGACGAAGGCTTTTCGAACACATCGACTACCATCCAGCTGTTCGACCGAAAGCTTAAAATTCCTATCGGGAAAGGAGTACGGCAGGGAGACGCGACTTCTCCCAAGCTATTCACAGCAGCACTCCAGGATGCCATGAAAGACTTGAACTGGGACGACAAAGGCTATCCTGTCGACGGTAAACGGATCAGCAACCTTCGCTTCGCCGATGATATCGTTTTCACCGCAGAAGTGGGTTAAATGCTGAACGAGGCAGGTATGAAGATTGGATTGGACATGAATATGTGCCAAACGCAATTTGTGGTCAACCAGTGGTGTGACACGGGATTTGTAAGGTTAAATGGAGTCGCTCTACAACAGGTCGACTCCTACGTCTATCTGGGAAGAGAGCTGAACATGGATAACGACATCGCTCTTGAAATCGCCCGCAGGAGACGCGCAGCATGGGCAGCCTTCAGTTCGATTCGCGAAGTCACCGATCAGGTCAAGGATAACATAAGAGACAAAAAGACAATCGCCAGAGCAATGCAAACTACGCATCATGCACTGGAGAGCTGTCTTCTGAGGACAAGCCTTCGTCAGCAATGGCAGGAAGGCCTACGAAGCTTGGAGCTATGGGAGAAGTCGCAATTAGCAGACCTGCTGCAGTACATGAAGAAGTCCAAATATCGCTGGCCCCGACACCTGCTTCGACGAAAGGACGATAGATGGAGTCTCCATGTCACGGAATGGCTCCCGGAGAGACCATAGGAGACCACTGGGGCGACCGCCAACGCGATGGGCAGACTCATTGTCAAGATCTTTCAGAGAGCGGAGTCTGCCTCACTGGATGCAAGCAGCCAGAGATCGAGCGGTCTGGAAGAGTTGTGGTCCCCGCTGAGAAGACCTCCAGCCGACAAAAGAACCATCAAAGTATCAAAATAAGTAAGTAAATTTTGTTATTTATTTAATTAATTATGACGTGGACCAAGGCCCCGCGTGAAAATATAATGTTAGCACAAAATGCCAACGAACTCAATCAAAGGCAAATAAATACAACTGAAGGTACTCATTGTGCCCGCAAAAGTAGTTTTTTGAAACCATGCATAGATAGACCTATGACTTCCTGACTGCACCCAAAATTTGGTTGAACTCCCTTAAATTTCAATACTTAAATTTCAATAGGTGAGTAAGCTTGCTCGGGCTCGCAATCTTTCCACCGATCTAAAGTCTGATCTTTCCTCTTATGTTGCTTGTCAGTGTAGAGCAAAAAAGCTGGAGTGGGCTTATAGAAGCCCTACCTCTGATTATTTTCAATGTCATGAGGAGGTCAGATTATTTCAATGTCATGAGGAGGTCAGATCTTTTCCTTCTAATAAAAAGGCTTCTTGAACGTGATATTTCTCTTTCAGCACCATTTTGGGATAGCTGGACAGTCCTAGAGCAATTCCTGAGTAGGGCGGCTGCAAATTTCTGTTGAAACTCCGCAAACGCTCAGTCTACAAGCTGTCCACCCACTCGATTGATAGGCTATTATTTTAGCTTCAATTGTCGATCGTCCTTCGTACTGCGCTTTGCCGCCGTTTGTTGCACCGCGTCCATAACCTGCGCCGTCTCCGTAACATGATGGATGTGATCTCATGTATGAGGCAGCACCGAGTGCACTGAGTGTTTTGTTTGTCTGTGAATTCGAATTGCTGGCTCCTCGAATTATTTTTGCTTGTATTTAGTGCTTATCCGTGAGTAAACGTGTCATGCGATACCTGCGTTTGACGAGACGGCCCTGCGCAGTGGACTGAGAGAGGTTTGTTTCGATCTGACAGGGATTGTTCGTCGCAGATAATTTCTTCGCGGTGGGAATCAAGTGAATAGGATGAGCGGTGGTCCGGCTTCACAACAAATAAAGTGCATTCCCGATTTTTAGGAACATGTCGCGGAGGTGAGCAGCAGCAGCAGCGGGATGCGGAAGCTGCAGCGAGGGTGCGGCCTTCTACCGTAGTCCCAACGGTGGCCAATCATGGCATCAATCGAACGCAGCTCTGCATGGCACTTCCTTCGAGGTAGGTAGTGATCAGGTACACGCCACCCGAACTATCGATGCCTCCGAAAGATGAGGTTTTCTGGCCTGCACAGGTAAAAGTAACCTGGCCTTTCGGGCACGGATCTGGACAAGGGAATGAACTCCGGGTTGTGGGCAGTTTTGGCACGTGTAGTTTAGATGGACCGCGTGGCGGAGGTTCTTCTCGTGCGGCGTTCCAACCCTCTCCCCGACCTAACTGCTGAGTTTCCGCGTTGATCCTAGTGCCCTGCCAGCGCGGCCGAACACTAGCCGTCCCCCATCCCACACAAAGGGGCGCATTCGGTCGAAGTTTGATTGACTGCAGCGATTACTGTACGGTGCGAGAGTACGGTTGGCGTTACCATAGCCCCGCACCCGCTGCTCACCTGCGCGACCTTTCTGTTTAGAGATGACTACCGGAGGTTGGGTCAACATATATAGGACGGCTAATGGGCGAGCTTCACAGAAAATGAACAATGTTGACAAGACGTCGATTGCAGAATAGAAGTCGACGGTCAACGCTAGTCAATCCCCTGCGCGAGGAAAGCGAAGAGTGGGTGTTCCCTTTTCTGTCAGTGGAATCCGGCCAGCTACGGCTCTCATCCAGCGGCTGTCTACGAAAAGCACTACATCGCTAGTCCACCGAATTTTCGACGAATTGGCTTGCGCAACAGCGCCTCCAATTCTCCCAACTGTTCGAAAGTCCAAACCTTCTCTCCCACGTGAATCGCGCTCCTTCGAAGTCGCGATTCCGAATCCTCGCAAAGGTAAAATGGTGAATTGCCGTAAGTAGGGCACGGAACCGAGTCTCAGGAAGGGAGCATTCACGACAGCAACTATCGCCCATTCTTTGCAGTCGGTGGCCTGTTCAGCCAAGTCTCCCGTGTTATTCTTTGTCTTTTTGAAGAAAGGAATTTCCACTTCCAAACATATGACGCCTTTATGGATAACATCACCTGAACGGTATTATGCTGTACAGTTGAAATTTCAAAGGGTTGATAATATTCAAATAAATAAATACAATCCTCACTTTAAATCTGCGCAGTTTCCTCGTTCTATGATGCGCTCGCCCGCTCACAGCCTCGCTCAAACGAAAGGTGAGCTTATGTGCGTCGTTCCAACGTCGAATTTCAGACGACGAAGGAATTTTAAATAATTAAAGAAGGACTAGTTCCCCGCCGAGAGTGTTTCTGAGTGTGAAGGTCTTTCGAGGGAGGATTTCGCGGCGATAACCAAAGCTGCAGCTTAAACAGGCATCGTGAATTTCTTTAGGCTGTACCTTTAGAGACGGTTCATGCGAGACATTGAATCAGCATAATAATAATAAAAAAGGACGTAAATAGCTCGACAACTAGATAACTGGATAAATATGTAGACGAACGGCAAATATATTCACACATCACACGCACAGTTTACACACCACATACATATATTGAATAGAGCTCCTTACATATAACACTCAGAGATAGTACAAGGCAAAGAACCGAGAAGGCAAACGACGACGATGATCGAAAGAAGGACGACACGCATTCAAAGGACACAGACACGCAAACGAGGCTACAGCGAAGAAAAAGAATGAAGGGTGTCATTCGTGCACTGCATAAACTGGTAATCGCTTGAAATTCCTCAGACATTCGTAAGGGGTAGCTCATCTTTGCAGATCGTTAGAGCTCAGCATTAGAGCTTAAAAATCTCACCCCTCACTCATTCGGAATGCAGGCGCATCGGGACATTGGGAGTTGATAGCAGATAGGAGGATAGAAACATGTCAACGTTCAAAACAATTACTGACAAAGGCCTTCGTATGAAAGTTCGAACAAGAGAGACGGATCTGCCACGAATCGCCTATGTTGGAGTGCTTTAATTAAAGCTCGAAAAAGAAGTACTGAAGACATTTTCCCTACTTGTTGTTTATGAAGACGTAGGACTGAACTCGTTCTAGTATGTGAATGGCTCCGATTAAGCCAAAACCCTCAGCACGTATCTCATTAGAATGAAACGTTCTTGAAGTAGGGCTACATGGGAACATACAACTCCACGCATTAAAGATGAAACACAAAACGTTGCTGCGATAAAAAGGCAAGGTGACGATGTTTTTTGTGGTCTCATGCGAGATTAAGACTGCTTTCGGCGGAATTAGAAGCTACATATCCAGCTGTGCTGATCGAGACTCCTTGGAGGTATTTTCCAAGTATCACGGAGTGTAATATAGTCAGGAGCTCCAAGGTGCACATTCGCGGAGAAGTTGACGTGGATTTCGAACTGAAACGGAAGACTCGTTAAGGGGAAGAGGATTCCCACCAGACGAAAGAAATTTGGAAACCGCTCGGCATCATTATATAGGACTAAAAGGTCGTGGCATTTTATAAGGACGACAAGAGTGTGCTGCAAAAAAAAGAAAGTAGATCTCAGTTTTACACGGTTGCTTATTAGAAATTCAATTCAGCTTCAATGCGTCTACACAATTTTTTCACCAAACTGTGTACTTTTCAAACCAAATTTTAAATTGCACTGAACGCACTTAAGGAATGCCATACAGCTTTACGCTTTCACTTTTTTCGATTACTGAAAGATATAAATACAAGTGCTCCGATACGCCTAGCAGCGTGTCTCGCACTTGCGCGCTTCTCGCGACTTTGCACTATCACTGACTGACCTGGGGAAAGTAGTTTTTGTAGAACTTAAGATTCGCTAACATCTATGACCTGCTGCGTACTTTGCTGTCATCAAGCCGTTCCCCACTTCCGTACCTTCATTCCCTTGGGACCAGTAACGTCATTGGTTTGTGCTGCACAGTACTTCTGCAGCTAGGTTGCTCCTCCACAACCGTTCTCATTCTCAACAGCTAGCGTTCCCGGATATCGATGACATGTAATCCCAAGTCAGGTTCCTCTCACTCGTTTCTTCTTGCTGGATCGAATTGCTGGTCCGCCTTTACTGGTCTTCCCTGCCCCCTCTTTACTCTTCCACCTCCCTGCTCCCAACCCCTGGCCCATTTCTTTGTTTCCACTATTAGCCCCCTACTGTTCTCTTCTTGCTGGTTTTTCTATTCTGGTCCCCCCTCCAGGCTGTTCCCTTCCCTTCTGGTCGCTTTCCTGGTCCAACCCAGAGATCCCCTTCACTGCCCCTTCTTCTGCACCACCTCCTTACTTCTCTACCACCCCCTTAGTGGTTCTCCCATGCTCACAGCAGACGTCGGTGACACAACCGTCCTTATTCTGACGTAGGACTGAACGTCCCCCTATGCATATGGCAGATTCCTTGTTCCCCGCATGAATTCCTTTACGGCACCCTTCTTGTTGTTCCCCGTCCTGGTACCGCCTAAAGGTCCTTTCTTCCAGGTAAACTCCTCCCCCTCCCCCTCGGGATCCTCCTTACTACTCTACCCCAATAAAGTAGCCTTCCCACGCTCACGGCACGACGACGGCGAGCGAACGCATATTGTGCGGTGTCACATCTTCTAAATTCGGTCTCCCTTTCTGGTAACGGATCCCCATGCTGATCCTCCTTACTGCCCCTCCCCCACTGATTGGTAACTCCCTAATGGTCCCTCCTTATTGCCTAAACTGTTCTTGGTGTCACCTCCTGGCCTGCTTCATTGTTCCCCCCATCGACCCCTCCCCATCCCGATGCCTCTTCCAGGTCGTTCCCTCCTGGTCGCTGTCGTATCTACACCCTTGAAGTCATCTTTCTACTCTTCCCTCTTTAGTGGTTTTCTCATGCTAACGGCACGACGTCGGCGGCACGCCTTCTGAATCTGGACGCTCAGAAACGCGCGGTGCTGTTGTGTTAAGCAGTGAAGGGCTGCGCTTCCCCTGCTGCATCAACATCCCACGTTCAATAGCAAATTTTGAACCGCACTGCAGATGAGGCGTACCTCATTCAGGTTAGATCACCGCCCTCGCTGTGGATAGTGAGGCGTATCCCACTTAGGTGAGATCTCTCAGCGGAGAAACTCTTTTATATATAGGTGGTGGTAACCCAGAGAGAAGAGAGGACAGAACGTCCGAAGAATGAGCACAGTGTTCGAATTGTTATGACATCATTATTATTAGCACACTCGTCCACTCCCGGTCTTTATTTATGGAGAAATGTGGTGAAAATGGTTTTGTATTCTAGTGATCAGTCTTTTTATTAGAATGCTGAAGCCCATGAGGACCTCGAGGCTCCACAACCACTTCTTCGGAAAGTACACAGTGCGTATCCAAGACCGCTCTAGCCTCTACGATTCGTTCTTGGATTTCGTTGTCGTTCACTTTGCCGAAAAACTCAATTCGCATCCGAAGAAAAGCAGCTGTTAAATCCTAAAAGAAATTTAGCAGAAAGCACCGCAAAGAAGCCCGCCCTGGAGAAAATTTGAAAGCACACCGTTATGATGTACTACAGCGATGAATGAAGCTGGCTTAGCCCACTGCAGGACATTATACTCGAACCAGAATTAGATTAAACGAGTGGAGGAGGCCAGCATTTCATAATTACTGCGCCTCCTGCTTTTTAACACGTTGACGACCAGAGCGATTTTCGCGCGTTTGTCGTGTGGAACCGACTCCCTCACGGCACAACATGACGTAACCCAAACGTCACCCTAAGGGTTATTTGGGATGCCGAATACGAATCCGATGTTCGTTTCACCGCATACAGCCCAAGACCACCCACATCGACAATTGAGGTGGTAGGGTCAAATCACCGAGTTGGCTCAAACTTAAAGGGGACCAGTAAAGGGGACTAGTGAAGGGGAACAGCGAAAGGGACCAGCGTTTTCTCTCTGTGTCGTCCAACATGACGTCTGAAAACGTGCTACAGACGTCGTGCCACGTGTGTCGATTTGCAAAAGACGTTTCGTAGACGTCGTGAGATATGCGTCCGGACTCACCAATTGTGTCACAGACCTTATCCAATATGCATCCGGATATAGAAGACGTGCCACAGATAAGACTTTCCACAGCATTCGTGAGATTTTCAGATGACTTTTTAAAGGCTTCGTGCAACAACAAGTGTGCGTGTACTTGATTCCCACTTCCGTTTTCTGCCGGCACATGGGTAAGGGGTATTGGTGGAATGGGGAATGGGTTGGGGAGGGGGGAGGGGGTAGGGAGAGTGAGTAAAGGAATTGGAGTAATGTTAATCCTGTCGGACTGTGACGGTCTACCAATAGCAATTCCATTTGTTTCCGCAGAATAAGCACTTCGGATAAAGGCTCTCTATTTGTTCCTCGCCATGTATAGACGAGTTCTTCAGAGAGCGAATCGCGTACGTGCGATAGAGATATGTGGTTTATATATATAGCAGGAAGTGTATGCCACAAACTTATGAAAAACGAATCAAGACTCTTATCAGTAAAGCAGTTTAAGCGGTTTACTAGCAATACATTACCTAGATATGATCTTTCTTGAGACAATTCGACAAGTGATACCGATGACCAACTCGTTGTATATGTTTTGTATTGCACGTTGTGTTTGTTTTGGCTTTGTAGTATTGAGCGTTGTTTTTTTTTGCCTTCTGCAAATATAATAAATAAATAATAATAATAAATAATAAAGGGTGGATAGGCCCAAAGGAGCAGTTTTGAACATTCTGTCTTTATCCCGGTACACTATTCTATATAGGAAAACCAGCTTTTTCACCCTAATGAATGTGGGAAGGCCTAAAGAGGTCAAGAAGACTGTAGGTGTTCTATTGTCCGCGTTTGGGCCCTCAACCAGATGTTAGGCGGCCAGTAGGCCGCTGAAGGTCTGGCTGTTTATGTATGTTCGTTCACCAATAATAACATGCGTGAATTTCATATGCCCTGTATTTGATAGCAAGCGCGCGAGGAAGATACGACAACGCGCCTTAAAATTAACTGGTAACAATGGGGGACGAGAGTTCTACCCCCTCACCCCTGGCCCGCCCACACCCACCCCTGGGCTTGCTCGAGAGTCCAATGGCTGTCTTACGAGATGGTGGAGACGCAGACATTTGTCACGCCTCTATTTAAAGGACGGGGGTTAGAACGCCACTCCGCCAGTAACAATCGATCCATTATTTTTGTATTGTTGAACAGGTATTACCACCCATAAAAATTTTTGCTGAACACCATTGTAAGAATCAGAAAATTTGATGTGAGTGTACTTCAATTGTTATCCGTTATTTCGGGAATGAGACGCTTGATCACCCTCATTTACCTGTACCTACCGGAGCGAGCCGTATTTGATGAAACGGGCATCCGAATCGTGCTCAGCATCCCAAAAACTCCCTATGCGATGTTTCAGCCAAATCGTTGGTTTCGAAATAATTTTATTAGGGGTGCATTGCGGTCAACGTGTTAAAATAAGGCCTAGTTGCCTTCTTGACTCGATCAGTCTCGACCGGTGTTGCAGTGTTCGCAAAGCGGATAGCTTACAGGTGCTCGACCAGGGATGTGCGGAAATTTTTCTGGAAAAAGCGGAAGACGAAAGACGGAACGGAAACGCTCAAAAATGGCCGGAAACCGGAATGCGAAACGCGGAGACGGAAATGACGCATGTTCGCCATTTTTTCCAAAGTGCATCTTAAACGACGTCAGAAGCGGCTTCTATTGCACTTTTTCTTGCTCAAAACTATGCGAGCAGCAGAATCTTCCAAAGTTTAATGCTCATCCTCGTCATAACATAACATAACGAAGCAAGAATTCATAATGTTTTATAATAACCTTTCAGCCATGGTAGAGCAATAAACGAAAACATATTCAGGGTCTCATCTCATTATTTCTCGCCATTTCATCATGCAGTCTTTCCATATCTAGTTCCTGCGACGGGTTTTTCGCTTACTTTTTTGATGCTGCTATTTTTGGACGGTAGACTTATTTGACTTAACCACTTGGGGTTACTTATAGACCCGCATTAAAAAAAAACTGACTCGGGTGAAGTCTAAAACTGGAGTAGTCACCTGAATCATTTTCCCACCAGGAAAGAGATTCCTCCCAACACTTTTAGAAACCAGTGACATCATGGATGACGTGGTGACTGCACAGATATCTGCATGTTCAACATTAGCAGTTACATTGTAATCACCAAAGCTAGTACTTAGAATTCATTCTGGGATCTAAAATGATAGCTGGATGACTGATAGCGATGGTGGGCCCACACTTCCACAGAAATACGCAGTTTGTGCCAGCCTAGAAACCTTACGCCCAAGGTGACACAGCTGAACAGTTCCACGCCGGTTCTCGAAGCAATACTTTTGTGACAAATTTCAATAAGTCACCATAGTCAATCAAGATAACAGCTCATGGTAGATATTCGTGATGCTTCATTAAACCTACCGGAGCGAGCCGTATTTGATGAAACGGGCATCCGAATCGTGCTCAGCATCCCAAAAACTCCCTATGCGATGTTTCAGCCAAATCGTTGGTTTCGAAATAATTTTATTAGGGGTGCATTGCGGTCAACGTGTTAAAATAAGGCCTAGTTGCCTTCTTGACTCGATCAGTCTCGACCGGTGTTGCAGTGTTCGCAAAGCGGATAGCTTACAGGTGCTCGACCAGGGATGTGCGGAAATTTTTCTGGAAAAAGCGGAAGACGAAAGACGGAACGGAAACGCTCAAAAATGGCCGGAAACCGGAATGCGAAACGCGGAGACGGAAATGACGCATGTTCGCCATTTTTTCCAAAGTGCATCTTAAACGACGTCAGAAGCGGCTTCTATTGCACTTTTTCTTGCTCAAAACTATGCGAGCAGCAGAATCTTCCAAAGTTTAATGCTCATCCTCGTCATAACATAACATAACGAAGCAAGAATTCATAATGTTTTATAATAACCTTTCAGCCATGGTAGAGCAATAAACGAAAACATATTCAGGGTCTCATCTCATTATTTCTCGCCATTTCATCATGCAGTCTTTCCATATCTAGTTCCTGCGACGGGTTTTTCGCTTACTTTTTTGATGCTGCTATTTTTGGACGGTAGACTTATTTGACTTAACCACTTGGGGTTACTTATAGACCCGCATTAAAAAAAAAAACTGACTCGGGTGAAGTCTAAAACTGGAGTAGTCACCTGAATCATTTTCCCACCAGGAAAGAGATTCCTCCCAACACTTTTAGAAACCAGTGACATCATGGATGACGTGGTGACTGCACAGATATCTGCATGTTCAACATTAGCAGTTACATTGTAATCACCAAAGCTAGTACTTAGAATTCATTCTGGGATCTAAAATGATAGCTGGATGACTGATAGCGATGGTGGGCCCACACTTCCACAGAAATACGCAGTTTGTGCCAGCCTAGAAACCTTACGCCCAAGGTGACACAGCTGAACAGTTCCACGCCGGTTCTCGAAGCAATACTTTTGTGACAAATTTCAATAAGTCACCATAGTCAATCAAGATAACAGCTCATGGTAGATATTCGTGATGCTTCATTAAAAAATGAGTAGCATAACTCTATATGGATGAATATCACACCTAACGAAATTAAAAATTGAAATTTGCACCTTTGATTAGGAATACTGATGTAATCTTGGAGCGGACAACTGCCACAACCTTCACTGAAGCCTTTGTTTTATGATACTGAGATATATGCTTACAAAATTTTTGTAGCTATTTGTAACTAATGGATGAAGAACGTTATGATTTCAAATGTTGAGGCATTTTCTTAGCAGACAATGCATACGTAGCCCTTGTGGCATAATAATTTTGCCCTGCACCCAGCCGTTGTCATTTTTGAGTGCTTTTTTGGTACTCTAACCAATTTCAAGAATATGAACACTGGAGTTGTGAAACAGTATTTCTCTCACAATTATATGAAGGAGAACCCCCCCTTTATTTGATAAGCTGATTGTGTTCAATATAAGACTAGAACAGTGGAACAGTGCCCGTTTCCGTTTCCGCCTTCCGGCCCAAAAACAGGCGAAACACGGAACGGAACGGAAGAACTCAAAATGGCCGAAAACCGGAATTCGGAACACGGAAACGAAAATTTCGCACATCCCTGTGCTCGAGGTTGTTTTTCTGCTGGTTATCGTTTTATTCGTTTTCTTTCAAACAAAAGACGACGCCAAACGCAACTTCAAATTGGCGCTGTCTAACACCTCATCTAGTCTACCGCTCCTAGTGAAGAACTCGCTCAATTCTGGGCCAACAGATACGCGTTTTCTCCTCCTCTTGCTACTCGATCGGACGACCTGCCACCGATTCTCGCTCCTTGTGTCTCCCCTCCTGATCCCGAATTGTGTCGACTCAGCTTTAACAGCTCGGCTTGGTTGTGTGTTTCACTCAACCAAACTAGGGTGTTGCTAACCGTGTTGTTGACCATCGTTTATTGTGTTTTAACTGAGAAAATTATCTTACTATATATAATTCGCCTAATCCGTCGGTCACGGGGAGAGAGGACAGAAGCCAAGAGATACCTACGACAGTGCAGCGTATGTCAGCCGGGTTTTCTTTCAGCTTAACGATGGGGGATTGCTGGCGATCTATATCCTTGGCGGCTGATCATCCAAGTTTACAATATATTCAGCGGGCAACGTATCAGGGTGAATGGGGACGAAGAGCAGAGCGTAGAGATTCAGAAGGCGTGCAGTAGACGTCGTCGAACATGCGTTCCGAGTAAGGGGAGCAGTAGGAGGGTATCATCAAAGGGGACCACTAGAGGGGGGGGGGGGAATAAGGGAGACCAGTATTTTCTCCCAATATCGTCCAATGTGCGTCGAAGGTTGTGCCGTATGAGACGGTCGCCCCACAGCACCGACCGCTGGTCTGTACTTTGAAGATCGCCTCTCCGAGGCTGAAGCAGGTCGGGCGATGCGGTGCTGCAAGAATCAAGTGGTGGCGAATGAAAGAGAAGGAAGCAGCTGTGATTTCTCGTGTGCGGCTACCGACAGTTACGACTGTCGATGAAACTTGGAAGAGAGCAACCGACGCGATACGCCAAGCTGCAAGGTTGGAACTTGGCACTACGAAGCCTGGACGACGCAAAGTCGACAAGCAGACATGGCTGTGAACGGACGATGTGAAAGCAAAGGTTCGAGAGAAGAAGTCGCTCTATCACGTGTTTCTCGGCGAAAAGACAGCCGATAACTGGCGGAAGTACCAAGAAGCGATGAAAGCTGCAAAGAAGGCCGTGGCTGTTGCGAAAGCAACTCATTATGGAGATGTCAACGAGAAGCTCGAGTCTCGCGATGGTGAGCGGTATCTGTACCGACTTGCTAAGACCCGCCATCGCCAAACCGAGGACATTGAAAAGTTTGTTGGCATCAATGATGAGAGCGGCCATCTTCTGACAGACCGCAAAAAGGCGCTGAAGCGATGGCGTGATTACTTCGAGGAAACTTCCACTATGGAATTTCCTCATCCGGCCATCCCTCCTGTGGCTTCTGTTCACGGTCCCGTTCACAAGATCACCGTGGAGGAAACAGAAGCGGCTCTGAAGAAGATGAAGCCCGGTAAGGCGACAGGGCCGGATGATCTGGCAGCCGATGTTTGGAAGTTGAAGCTCTGGTATCCTGCTGAGTGGTTGGCTGAGTTCTTCAACCAGGTTGTAAAGGAGAAGAAAGTACCGGAGTGTTGGCACAACAGTACGACGATTCCGATCTGGAAGAAGAAGGGCAGTCCTGCAGACTGCTCCAATTATCGTCCGATTCGCTTGCTTTCGCATAACATGAAGATCTTCGAGCGAAATCGTCACGCTCTCCGACAACCAGTGCGGTTTTGTGTCTGGTTGTGGGACCATTGATGCTATACACGCCGCCCGCCTCCTGGTGGAGAAGCATCGCGAGAGACAGAAGCCGGTGCATATCGCCTTTCTCGACTTGGAGAAGGCCTTCGACCGCGTACCGCGTGAGGTTATATGGTACGCCTTGCGACGACACAACGTACCTGAGGAACTTATAGAGTTGGTGCGGATGCTCTACTCTTGCCCAAAGAGTAGAGTGCAAGCAGCAGCTGGAACCTCAATGGAGTTTCCCATCTCTGTTGGGGTGCACCAGGGTTCTGCGCTTTCTCCACTCCTCTTTGTTGTCGTCATGGATGCCATTACCAGAGATCTTCAGCAGCCCGTTCCATGGACGCTGCTTTATGCTGATGACGTGATGCTCGCTTGCGAAGAGAAAGACGATCTCGAGCGGCAGGTGCAGGCTTGGTGCGACCGTCTGGCGAGGTTCGGACTCAAATTTGAACGTCAAGAAGACCGAGTACCTAACGACTGACGTGAACGAGTCCGGCTCCATTAACATTAACGGTACTGAACTTGCGCGCACTTCGGTGTTTAAATACCTGGGATCAGCAATAGCGTCTGACGGCGGTCTGATGGTTGAAGTGAACTCACGGGTGAGTGCAGCTTGGTCCAAGTGGCGTTCGCTGACTGGCGTGCTCTGCGATAGGAAGATACCAGAGCACCTGAAGTCGAAGATCTACAGAGCAGTCGTCCGGCTAGTAGCGAAGTACGGCGCTGAGTGTTGGCCTGCGACCATGGAAGTTGAAACGCGCCTCAGTGTCATGGAGATGCTGCGCTGGACGGCCGGAGCCACGCGCATGGACCGCATTCGAAATGATGCTATTCGGCAAAAGTTCGGTGTCGCGCCGATAGCCGACAAGATGCGCGAAGCTCGCTTGCGATGGTACGGCCACGTTCTGCGTGGAAAGGAAGACAGCGTCCGCAAGATAGGCCTTGAGTTGGAAGTATCTGGAAAGCGGCCTAGAGGACGCCCGAAGCAGCGTTGGTCCGATACGTTACACACGGACATGAAACTAGCTGGTGTCCACCCTGATCAAGCGCAGGATCGGGAAAGGTGGCGTCGTAACACCAGAAGAGCGGACCCCGCGACGATGCGGGACAAACGCTGAAGAATAAGAAGAAGAAGATCGTCCAATGTGCGTCGGGTTTCTTAATACGGGTCACAGAAGTCGTGGCAGATGTGTCGGGGTGCAGAAGTGTCATAGACGTCGCGGCAATGTGGTGACACATGAGTCCGAACTCACTGTCAGCGTCGCATGTGCGTGCCTGACTCTCACCCCGGTAGGAAGAGTGACTATATTGACTATAGAGAGTGAGAGTGACTATATTGCCGTCGGACAGTAACCGGTGTTGACCAATAGCGATTAATTGTAATTATGTTTTTGAGATTAGCACTGGATGGGGACTCTCATGACCTGTTCCTCGACACGTCGAGAACAGGCACTTTGGAGAATAAATCGAGTTTATGCGATAGAGGGTGAACAGGCTTCATTGGAGCAGTGAAAATGTTGACCAACCACATTCCGCTGCACTAATCTATATAGTGAAACCGGTTTTTCACTGTAGTAAAAGTAAGAAGACCTAAAAAGGAAAGGAGGAAGATTAGGGTTCTTCCATTCTCGGGGTTTGGGGGCGAAGCCCCCAACCAGACGTTTGGCGGTCGCAGCCCGCTGAATGCCTGGTTAAACCTGATATTATTGGAATGAATAAAAACTTATTAAAGAGCCGCGGCAATCACTGCAACAACACTCCTTCCTCACACACTATCAGGAAGGCTCGAACTTGCAGCTTGGACATCTGGTTGATACGTGTTCGCAACCCTTCTCCGGAGTCCTTCGAATACTGTTTCTTTTACTTGAATATCTTGAAAAATTACCTGCCACACATTCAGCCAAATGACGCCGTCTACGATACCCACGCCCAGGCCACTTGCGGAAAACATCTCTCCGCAAGTTTCTTGCGGGACAGGTGCGGCATACGCTTTCTGCAAGCCAACAGCCATTGATAGGAGGCCCTTTGTGATGATTAATGAAATACTAGTGATTCGAAGTGCGTCATTTGGAGCATGAACGATTGGAATTCTACAGAGACTTGTGGAGAATTGCGAAACAAAATGCTGTCTTGCCTATGGAGTTGAATGTGCTGGCATAGATTCCTCTGGTCCACCGAGCTTCTACATCCAATTTCCTAAATAGCAAGCATCTGCAAAATTTTTAGCTCTGTTTCTTAAAACACACGAAATTCTAGAAAAATGATGAAAAGACAACGAGCAAAAGTTGGAGGAACAAAGAACGAAAAAAGTCCATGCGGACTCTCAATCACCTGACAAGCGTGCCTTACGCGACCTGGCTCGACGCGAAAATCAAGCAGAACTTCCTGAATACATCGTTCAGCAGAAGTGTTAAAAACAATTTTCGTGTGAGAAGGCAGAACATTTCTGTTACACAACTAAGCAACAGTGTGTCAATGGTTCTGAGCCGATCAAAGCCCTAATGAGAATCGGTCGTAGCTGAGTGGTCTTGAGCTACTCAGGACTGATCGCGTTGTTGAAGCAAATGGACCAAGCATGCAGATTTGTTATTCTTCAAGGTGGTCTACAGCTTTATCAGCTTTGTACCAAATGAAACCGATAGATCAAATAACCATTGACAGCCAGCCACTAACAATAAGGAGCGGCGACTTTGAGAGACGACAGACCGGACACTGCTCGCGGATCTATATGAATAGCCCGGAGACCCTGTACTTCATTTCTGACCAAATCGCATCACCGTATCCCCATGGACTCCCACCCCTTCCTGTCGATAGAACCCAGGTCTGTGATTCGTCGATTGTTGTTGTTGTTTGTACATGCATCATAGTTCTTTTAGACCTGAAGAAGGGCTTAAGGGCTGAAACGTCATCAACAAACCTTTTGCTATTTCGAGCTTCACTCTTAAGAAGAAGGATATGCGAATATGAAGCTCAGGAAAACGACGAAATTAAGAGTCTTGTGCCCACAGAGCATCGTGTACTAGAAGTGGAGCTACTTCGTTAGTGCTTCCGCGTGCCAGACGTAATCTTCGAGACAACGTTCCTTTACAACTAGGCTGGGTTTGACTACATCCGACTCAGCAAGAAAAGAATACTCCCGAGCGGAATGGTGTCTTTCAAAAACACGATAGAACAACTTTTGGTTTCGTAGTGCTCGTTGCGTCTGCGTTGGTTTACTCCAGTGTTGCACACATTCATAAATGTTGATGTTCAAGTAAGCAGCTCGTTCATTTTTAGCCTTTGATGTGTTATCCGCTACCATCGTGTTATAAAGGTAAGTGTGATGTTGCTGTCCACTCCACCAATCTTCTCCTTAGCCCTGCTCGAAAGCACCGCGAAAGAGAAATCGAAAACCCCTGCGAATGAGAAGTGAATCCATTCGCCGATCCATCACTGGCGCTGTGTGACGCAATTCAATGCGGTTGCTGTCAGTGGCAGAGAAGCAACCTACGGTGCGAGATACTCTGCCGTCCGCACTGTTTATACGGAGTGCACCAGTGTCACCGTTAGCGACACGCCACCTGTCGCCAACTGTCACGCTGCAGTTCGAACTGTGAAATGAAGTACAGGATGTGTCGCTAATGAACGAGCGACTCTCATATCGGCCACGTAGCGCAGGATTTCTTCAGAATTCAAAATCCAGAACGTCTCCAGAATGCCAGACGAGAGGTTGGTCGCATACAACAGAATCGTACAGAACACTAAAGACCGTTCCGTCATGCGCCAACTATGTGGTATGCCAGAGACCTTTATGAACCCTCCTTCACTTGCAACGTCGTCATCTAGCTGCACAGTGCTGTATGTATGCTCTTCCGATCAGTGGCGACTTCTTGCCGTTCCTCGCGCGTTGTGAGCTATGGAGCGACAGGCAGTGACATGCTTGTCCTTCAGAATGACACTGGCGTACTCGTGGGAACCGGAGCAGGATGGGACAGTTGCCGTCACTCGGGTACTGACGCCAAAGTGTGCTAAATAGCCCAACGCTAACGGGGGATAAGCGGAAAAGCTTATTTCTGTATCTATATCTATTTCTATTTTTATTCCTACTTCTTTTCTTTTTTCTTCTTTCTAAGTATAATTCTTTTTTTCTATACGGCGAAATTTCTTCAGGAAGAAGCAAATTTTATTTTGTGCCTTGGGAACGGCGAAAATGCAAGGCTTTCCGATAGCAACCAAACAGCCTTGTAACATCTAAGAAATTATCGTTGATTCCAGTGTTCACTAGGTGGGCGACAGGTGATTCCGGGAGAAAACGTAGCATCACAGCATGGACACTTGGTAGCCGACCTTAGCATACCTTCACCCACAAGGCACAAAGTGAGGACGGAAACCAGAATCCGATGGAGGAGACTGCGGGGTTCAGAGCGGAACGAGCTATGAAGGGCAGTGCTCGAAGCAGGCCTTCCAGATCCAGCTGGTCCCGTGAATGAGACCTGGAGGAGGGTAGCCCAAACAATCCTGAGATGTGCCAGAGAAACCCTGGGAGAAACAAAGGGAGGAACCAGAGGGGATAAATCGGCATGGTTCTGGAACGAAGAGGTGCAGGCTGCGGTGAAAAGGAAGAAGGAGGCCTACAAGCTGTGGCAGAAGACGAGGGCACCCGAGCATCTGACAGCCTACAGGAAGCTAAAGAGGCTGGCAAAAACAGCTGTAGCGAAGGCAAAGAACGCGGAAATGGATGTCCTGTACGAGAAACTAGACGGGCCAGAGGCAGAGAAGTTCGCCATCCGCCTGGCCAAGGCGCGTCATAGAGCTAGCCTTGACATTCGAGTAGTGAAGACTGCGAAGAGTGCTGACGGTAGAGTGTTACGGAAGCCGGTCGAGGTCAGAGAGAGATGGGAGGAGTACTTCAAGGAACTCCTGGACGACGAGTTCCCTCGTCGGGAGGCCGAGGAAGAACAGCCAACGGAAGGACCCATCCCACCCTGGACGCAAGAAGAGGTTCGCAAGGCCATAGGGAAGATGAAACTCGGAAATGCAGCAGGGCCTGACGGTGTGCCAGTAGAGGCTTGGAAGGTGCTCGGAGACCTCGGAATCAACTGACTGACGCAGTTCCTCAACAGAATCACGAAAGAAGGTAAGCTGCCGGATGACTGAAGGAACAGCACCATAGTCCCCATCTTCAAGCAGAAGGGAGACGCTTCCGAATGCTCCAGCTACCGAGGGATCAAACTGATCTCACACACGATGAAGATCTACGAACGACTGGTCGACTCAAGGCTGAGGGAGATGGTACCCATCTCCCAGGTGCAGTGGGGCTTCATGCCTGAGAGGTCCACCACAGACGCCATCTTCAGGTGATGGAGAAATATCGGGAGAAACGAAAACCCTGCTACCTGGCATTCCTGGACCTGGAGAAGACCTACGACAGGCTAGCTCGGGCCGTAATCTGGAATGCCCTTCGAGGAAGGGGTGTCCCGGAACGTCTGATCACGGTCATAAGGGACATGTACGAGGGCTCAAAAGCGGAGATACGAACGCCACACGGTGTGACAAGGAAAGTGGACATCACAGTGGGGGTACACCAAGGGTCGGCTCTGAGCCCGTTCCTCTTCCTGCTGACGCTTGACTCTGTAGTGGGCTAAATCCCTTTAGACACCAACTCCACTCTGGGGAATCTGCCTCATTCATACTCGACGTGTCTCACTCGTCATTGCATGCAAACACCATAAGGAAAGTTGTGCTGCACTGGTGTAATACTCGTCTTCCACAGGCCTTTACGCGTAAATTCCAACTCATCAATGGCGTTTGCCAGCTGTCGAGCACATTTCTCGCTCGGCTCCTGACAAGGATGGCCGCTGAAGACGCGGGAGCCCAGCTACCCCTAATAGAGGGAGCGGCAGCTTACAAGCGCGGAGATCTCAGACGACGACGACTTCGACAGACAAGGATCGCTTTAATTCCTAGGAGGAAATAGACTCGTAGTGGGCAATCGCGCAGGACAGCACTATACAACGTTTTCTGTTACTCGAAATTTAAAACTTTGTTCAGCATCGGTGTGTTTAGCTCTGCGGTAAACCTTGGTAGGCCAGATCTGATGTGAACGGAAACACTTTGCCTTCGTATGAAGGCGTAAATCCAGTCAGTACATAATGATCCCGCTCCCTATTGCGCCCACTTCTATAGCAAAACATGACCAATTTACTGCACCGACCTTAGTCGGTTAGTGCCTTACAATCAACCAGAATTTGCTGATAGTAGAACACGGTGTACGATTGGCACGCGTCCGATGTTTTGAACCATTCACCACGGGTCCGGCGGATTTGGTAATAAACGACACTAACACAGAATAGGCCGGGGTCAGTTTTATATGTTAGTCGCAGCCTAAACTTCTCCAGAGCATTCGTTCAAAATTTTCCCAAGTAGCCTAATTTCTCGCGCATCTTTGGTTAAGTAGTTCATGTTTCTGAACGATCCGTATTTCTCATTCTCCATAATCGTAAAGAAAGGTACATCGATATCGCTCTACTGACGTCTTGACGTTTTCGTGTAAAGACATGTGGAGGATCGGGATTACACCAGTCCAGCACAACCGAAATCATGGTATTTGTCTCTAATGACGTGCCCCATACGTGTAGCGAACGTGTCGGAAATTCCTCAGAAATTCACTTGGTGTCTAAACGGATCAAGCCCTCTATAGTGAACCACCTTGAGGAAGGCCCTCTCAGAACGATCCTCTACGCGGACGACATCACCCTAGTAGCCGACAACCAGGAGGAGCTGGAGGAGAAGGTGCAGCTGTGGCAGAGAGCCCTCGCAGACAACGGCCTACGGCTGAACGTGAAGAAGATGAAGTTCATCAGCTCTGAGCAGTGCGCTGGATCGATCCTAGACTGCCAAGGAGAAACGATCGAGAAGGTGGAAGAATTTCGCCACCTCGGAAGTGACCTATCCGAGGAAGGAAGTGTGGACCAGGCGGCCAGGGGACGGACAAACGCAGCCTGGCTCAAGTGGAGGGAGTCCACAGGGATCATCTGCGACCGTAGATGCCCCAGGACGCTCAAAGGCAAGCTCTATAGAACAGTTGTGAGACCTGCCCTCCTCTACGGCAGTGAGTGCTGGGCCCTGGGTAAGGCGCAGGAGCGGCAACTGCACGCGGCGGAGATGAAGATGCTGAGGTGGGCATGTGGATGGACCCGTCGGGACAGGGTGCGAAACGAGGATGTTAGGACAGTGATGAAGACAGCCTCGATCCAGCTGAAGATGAGAGAGCAGCGCCTGAGGTGGTATGAACACGTCCTCAGAAGACCAGAGGATCACCCCACAAGGTTGGCCCTAGATTTCGAGGCATCCGGAAAGCGTCCGAGAGGAGCCTCAAGGAAAAGATGGAAGGACGTCATCAAGAGAGATCTCGCCGAAGTCGGCGCCACGGCAGATGACGCCCTTGATAGGATAAGGTGGCGACAGATCACAAGAACAGCGGACCCTGCGACTGCGCGGGACTAAACGATCAGGAGAAGAAGAAGACTAGGTGGACGACATACTGAGAGCACGTGCTGTGCTTCTCTCTTGAAGTCCAATTGCTTCAACGCGAAACTTGTTTTCTAATATTACAAAGCACTTGCGTGAACTTCTATATTAATTTGCTTGTGCGGAATTAAGCCTTGGTCTAAAGGAAAGCATTGTCATAACACTGTCCTGCTTATTCTTACTGGAAAATTTCACCAATTCGCAGTCCAGACCGTGGAGCGTGTAGGCGTGGAATGGCCGAAGTGCCTACCTGAAAGATCTCGTCCTCGTGCTCATGCTCGTGCTGATGCTGCCTGCGAATGCGCGTTCTTGATCTGCGCGACCTCTGCAATCGGAACATTGAGCCCCTTTCCAGTTTAGAACCTATGTGGGAACGCACACGGCCATCCTGGTCGCCATCCCCGTGCTCGTCCTCCTCGTCGTCCTCCTCCTCTCGACGCCGAACTACACCACTGAGCGGTCGCTGAAAAGGAGTTGCCGAGGACATGACGAGCTGACCCTGAACAGTGAAATCGAATCGCTCATTTAGCTGCAGCCTACTTCGTCGGCGAAGTGCACACTAAGACGTGCACCAGGGTCCGAATTCATACGGAACTCTCCGTTCGCGTTCTGATTACAGCTGAAGAATGGAAGGCCAGGAGCAATCCCCATTGGGGGAAGTTCGCGATAGCTCGGCATCTAAATAACACAGTCTTGAGATTTGCTAACAGAGCTGCGCTGTTAAAGGGTGTTGTGCAGTATGTACATACCATGTTTGGTATTCCAGTGCCTGTCATTGGAAAACTGTACGGAAGATTTCCAGCGTACTGAAGTAAAAGAGATTTCAGTTCAACTGCACTCCTACGAGTAGTGCCAAACAAAGATCTGCAGAGAGAAAATTTTTTGACGAGCCCTGACAAAGCGAGGAAGGTTTTCTGATGAGGTCACATGCAGTCACATGCATCATCCATGAACACCTTGTAGTAGTGAATGGCAGCTTGGACGTTGGAAAAGGCTGCCCGCGCGCCATGTTATGGAGTTGCTCCGATTTGGAGGAGCGCAATGCTTGACCCATCCAATTCCGAATTTCTACAGCGTCGCAGACACGATGACAACATTATGCACTGTTCTTGATCACAGCTTGAGAGTGTCCTCGCGCCCCATTTGTTCAGTCGAAGCTGCGACATGCATGCGTTGTTCGCGATAGTGTGACCATTTCCGTCGAAAGCTCTGTCTCGCCTTGCTTTGCGAGAAAATGAACACTGTGAAACTCACGTTGAAATTCTTGTTCAGCAAGAACGGAAGCGTGCGAAACTGGTTCGACTGCCAGCCGAAATTTCCTATGGGCCGGTTCACCTGAACAGACTCAGCTTTCAACCGTTTGCCTGTTCTCCTCAGAAACAAGTGGTCAACGAATTTGCCAACCACCAGAGCGGCCACTTAAAGAGGGGTTACAGGGCACCAAGACGTCGTTTTTCTCTCTTTTTTATTTACTCATTCAGTGTGTAGGCCAGGATCTAGCGGGAGGAAATTGAGGGACAAATCAATGCAAAAACACAAACACACAATTTCAACAACATATGTAAATCTCATCAGCCGAGTGAAACAAGACATCGTCGCCAGCAAGGCGTATGACACAGTAAAAAACTCCACAATTTTAACCTTGAAAAACAGCTTCTACAGATTTGTGCAGAGAGTTCCCTCAGGTCTTCGTGCTTACCAAGCAAAAGGTTGAATTCCTTGAGAGCTCTATGGGCCTGACCTGGTACGAGATTGAGCAGCCGAGACCCTAAGTTTCAGCTCACCTCTTACAGACCTTGTCAGCATCCCATCAACGAAATTCGACGGACCTATGGATAGCTTTTCAGCGAGAGTCTTATACACCATTATAATATCAGCAATCTTTCTTCTATTCTTCAGTGAAGGAAGACCAATTTGCTCAGCTCGCTACGGACCTCTTGGAATATTATTGAAATCCATTGAAAAACATCTCATCATGAGCTTCCCAGTGAAGCTAGGGAATGAAACAAACAACAACAAACATTGACGGAAGACAAGAGACCCGCAAAGGTCAGCGGTGTGAGCGAACCTCGACCGACCATCGACCTCTTCACTTTGTCATTTGGTCGCTGTGGTTTGAGATTTGGCTGCGTTTTTTCACCGCCTGGCAACCTGCGGTCGAACCGACCGTTAGACGGTCACTTTGTTGTTGCCGTTTCTACAGTTTGGGGTTCAATGAGGCTCATCCGAGTCCTCTAAGCGCTTCTGCTCGGAAAATGGAGCACAGCATGTGATTCTTTCTGTTATACCAGCGCTTCTTGAGGGGCGCTTCTGAATATATGCGTTTCAGTCTCTGGCTCGCTTCCAAATCCCAGTTCTGGTGCTAGTCGCTAATGTGTCCTACAAGGTGGGGAAGAGGATGGGACAGACCAATCCGGCGGCATCATCAATCGAGCCTGCCAAGAAGGGGCGTGTACGGTGTGCAGATGCGTCTCCCATTGGTGCTATGGATGGCTACGATTGGCAGGCGCATTTCCGTTCCCCATCTGGACCCACATCAACGAACAGCACCCCAGCTGTAAACCTCGATCAAGCAATCACTCTGATTTACTATAAATTTCTCTATAG
This sequence comes from Heligmosomoides polygyrus bakeri, assembly GCA_947359475.1. Taxonomy (NCBI): domain Eukaryota; kingdom Metazoa; phylum Nematoda; class Chromadorea; order Rhabditida; family Heligmosomidae; genus Heligmosomoides; species Heligmosomoides polygyrus. Next base: position 30,085,239 of record OX375867.1, read on the forward strand.
AAAAGAGCGTGGAGCGGTAGTGGGAGGCCGTATCGGCTATCCCGTGAAATAACCGACTGTTCCACGTCTGTATTGTGAGATGGCAGGTAGAGGATGATGACAGCGTGAGTGTGGAACGGTAGGGGAGGATCCCACTTGTTGAGCAAAGCAAGATGATGGACACTAGTCACCAACGAAGTTCTTTTCGTTTCGATGTTTTACAGTTTTTGGCCGAACGGAGTTATTAAGGGAACTGGTCACATAATATCACTCAGTCCCTCGTCAGAACGCACTTGGAGGGAGCGAAAGAAATCCGTATTATAGTGGGAGTCGCCACCCAACCGGAGCTACCTTTTTACACTCTCTTACGCCCAGATTTATCTAAAACCGCATTCAATCACTTAATATGACCATAGCGATAACATATGAAACCATGAACAGAGTGTGTAGGCTTAGAACAACCTCAGATTAGCAGTGAAGGCAAGCAAAAGAGCCCTCAGACTGCCCACATACAGAGAACAACTCAGACGTCCAGCCGCGTTTCAGTTTCACGCGCAATGGTGCACGACTGGAAGCCTTGAAATCGTCAACTTCGCTGCTCAGCGGACCTCATCGTCGTTGAATTTGTTGCTGCTTTTGTGGTTCTGTCGCCTTCCTTCGACAAGCGCATACAACGGCAAAGCACCCATGTGGGTTCGTTATGCTCCCACCTGAGAGGGCAGCGACTGCTCCTGAGGTGGCTGTGGCGCTGCTTCTGCTGGACGGTCGGGCAGCTCCGGCTCCTCTGTCACTGAACAGAAAAGATGCAAATTCTCAACTCGCGAAGACGAGCATTCTGAGTAGAACTCACGATCAATGACTTCAGGCTTTATAAGGAGTTGGTTTTCTTTCTTCGCTCGATCAACACTGTAGGTGATCCCCAACCTTTCCTAAAAATTTCACTTCTTTCCCAGTGTTAAGTTAGTTTCTTAGCAGAGAACACGTACAGCCGCTTGGATGAGATTTCTTAGCAGCAATTCCGAGCTGGTTGGGACAAGAATCGCGGAAGCCTGAAAGAGCATAACAAACACATGGAAGCCGATTCAATGACTGTTTCAACCGTTTTTACAAACGACTCCTTTCTCGACCATAGTTTCTCTTCCTAGCAAGGTTCACACCGTTGTCACTGCCTTACCTGATAATGATACTTGATGCAAAAGCGCAGAAGGAAGAGTTTACCTTATAGTGATGAGTGGCATTCTTCGAGTGCAAGATTCTTCATCCAGTTTTTTTTTCTGTTGCAATGACACAGGATTCTGACCTACTTTTTGAATGAATCTCATCTTTACAAACTCTCTGTACTTCTCAACGACGTCCCTGTCCAGACCTAATTGATGGTTGGGGCTGAATCCAATGTCGCGTTTGGATGACCTATCAAGGAACCTTCATTCGCTATTTGTCAAGGTTGGTTTGCATCGGCACTCCTTCAAGTGTTTTTTGCAAAAATAAATAAATATATATCGTGGAGTACGGTCGTAGGTGCCTGCATATGTACTATTCAAGGTTCCTCGTTCGAGCTTAGTGCACAGGCCAACAAGGCCTTCATCTCTACGGGCCTGGAATGCGCACCAGACTTATCTGGGAGGAACAAAACATGACTTTTCCATCGGCCACCACAGGTCATTGCAGATACACATTTCAATGACCTCTACAAACTACAGTCCGTAGAAGCAGAATGCATCGCGCATCCCAAGAAGGGATTGAGTACGCCGCCCTTTATTCTTCCACATTCTTTCTATAGGAACTAGTAACTTCAAAAAACCAGTTGTACAGGCTGCAAATGTTTTAAAACAACTTCAATTTCAAAATGAACATCCTTGACAAATTCTGAAGTATTCCAAAACATTATCTTGCGCTTGCAATCTTTTTAAACAGAAATACATCTATTTAAAATGAGTTCCTTCAGATTATGTTTATAAAAGTTGTTAATGGACTACCCAAAAAAGACTGGTCAGAGAACTCACCACTCCATCGGGGAGCTCCTTGCCCAACCACAACTGCTGTAGTGAATCGTCCCCCGTCGCCGGTGTTGCCATCGGACCTGACATGAAGTCCCCAGCTTCCTCCGCTTACTGAGCTAGAAGTGTTCATCTGCCGTTTCCCACCTCCTTATATACCCATCGCCACGTGGCTCCGATCAGCTGGCGAGTGACGAGGGCTGGATACTGTACCCAGGTGGCAGATGATGTGGCAGTGACCTGTTCTGACAGGTTGCTTCGGACGGCCAGCTACAGTACTTGGTTGCTGCGGCAGGTAGCGACGACCTGTCCTAACACGTCAAGACGAACGAATGCAGTACTGCGGTGCTACACGAACTGACGATCATCTGTCCTGACAAGTTACAGCAGGTTCGGCCTTCAGGTCCATTGCGAGCCTCAATCTCCTGCCGACCGGCCGTTTTTGCGCATTTCAGGTCTCGAACAGGCGGATGAATGGGAAGCAGCGAAGGTGTAAGTCTTTAGAGGAGGGCGCAGCCCGTATCCTTTCTTATGGCACTATTTTCGTCTATATGACACTCACAATGAGTATTTCAGCAAATCTGTGCTCGGTTTCAGCGGCTGCGCAGCTATTTTTTACCGTTATGAACAAAAGTGCCTTACAATTTGCTGTTTCACTTAAAATAGAAAACGCGAAAACGAACAGTTCATTCGCCGAGCTTGGGCTATCGCCTTTAGCCGAACTTGGGCTATCGCCTTTAGCGATGCTTATCCGAGCAGCAGTGGAAGCAAGTTTTGTGTTTAGTTTTGCTCAGCCTTCAAGTTGACTTGTGGATTTGAATGTTGAACAGTACTTATGAGTCTAGTTTTTCCATAGTAGGGTCCAGGTTTCAGCGGCGTACATCGGCGCAGGAGAAGTGGTAGTGTCATATGTGGGTGCGCACCGATGAAAAAGGGAGACTGGATCTATCCTAATCGGAGGAGACACATACATATATGTATGTAGTCATTTGTATCTTCAATTCCCTTCCTGACTTGAGTTTCTAGGAGAGCTTCAGCTACTGCTAATGCGAAGGCTTTTATTTAAATTCGGGTAATATATTAGGTTGTCCGGAAAGTTCTCAGCATTTTGAGTGCTTTTCTTTGAACTCTTTGAACTACCATAGCTTTCTCAAATCTTGTCGCATTTAGCGAAACAAGCACCGTTCGAATCGGCACACTTTTGCCAACGGGCCACCTATCGAATTATTTCATCAGCGAAAAAATTAGGCGGTCGAGATTCGACAAAATTCACGAAAACTGTTTTGGCTGGGTTCTGATAGGTGATGGTTTTACCAGCCAGAAAGTTCTGGAAGTGTTTGGAAAGGCGTTAGTCGGTGAATGGTCTGGAGAATATGGCGGGTGAGACAGAACTTCAACCCTTAATTCGTTCAATTCTTAAATAGTGATTAGGGAAACGTGTGGGCAGGTGTTATCGTGCAAAAGAATCGGGCATCTTCTGTTGAAAATGCTGGCTGAATTTGACACAATTTTGGGTGCATTTCGTCGATTCCCCTATAGTGGGACTCTGTTGTGACTTGGCCTTGTGCCAAAAAGTTGTAATGGATCACACCACGCCGACCACCACATAATGACCATTACCTTTTTTTGGTGGAGGTTCGTCTTTGAAAAATGCCTAGGAGGTTCGTTGGCGTCCAAGCACTGTTGAAAACGTTTCCTATTATCCTACAGAATCCACTCCTCGTCACATCTGATGATTCGGGCCAAAACGTGGTGAGTCTTGTTGCGTAATTCTCGATGAACTAATCCCGAAACGTGACAATTTTTGCCGCTCACTCAACTCGTGGGGCACCCCCTTTTCGAGCTTTTTCGTCTTCTCCAAGGCGTTTCCAAGCATCAGCAACAGCAGTTTTACTGTCATCTAGCTCTTTCACGATGCCTCGAACTGTTTGGGAAGGTTCAGCATCCAACAATTCCTTCAACCCGTCGTCCAGGGTTGCTTAAGGTCGACCGTCGCAGGAGTCATCTTCGAGGCTGAAATCTTCGGTCCGAAGTTTGCTGAACCATTGGTGCACATTGCTTTCTCCTACTCTATTAGGCCACACACTTGATTAATTTGTCGAGCCGTTTGAAGTTAAAATAAAATACCATGCGGAATTGCCCCTTTGACATACTTCATTAACTCCTTCAAAAACAAAAATATAGAACAACGATGAAACAAATTGTTGTTACAGGACGTTTCGTTGCGATCAAAACTCTTGCGCCAGGCGGGACTCGAACCCGCGTCTTCTGCTTTCCGGGCAGCGATGTTCGCCTTACAAAGCGATGCTGAAACAAATTATTTAGTCAGATAGAGCGAAAAATTCTGTACAGAAAGCAGCATTAATGCGCAATGCAACTTGAATTTTTACTTTATAATATACGAATGAATATTGTAAAATGAGAAGTAACGTCAGCTATGTGAACAACAAACCACGCATTTTGCACCGTTCCATAATCTGTAACACCTTACAAATCCTTTGAGGGTCTAGGGTGAAAAGGTCCTTAGATCAACGTACTTGCCCAGCAGTAATATGGGCAAGCATGAGTGAGGAATAACGAGTGCCAAAGGTGAGCTAGACGTAAGCTAGCAGCACAGCTGTGTAACCTCGCAAGATCTTTCGTTGTGATCGAACTCTTGCGCCAGGCGGGACTCGGAACTTCCGGGCAGGATGTTAGCCCGCTACACTATCAGCGCTGTTAAATCGTGCGCTTCATCCGCGATATCTCAGTTGCAAACGGCCTACTCACCAGATATCGGGATTATGCGTGTGATCCAACAACGATGTGGCTGTAATTCCTGAAAGCAGAGGGTGCACAACAGGGATTAGCGGATTAACCGTTATCCGCTATCCGTTATCCGGTTTTCGGGATGTCTTGGCCTATCAGTTTTTGTTGTTCATTATCCGGTTATGTTTAGGCTGGATAACGAATAACAATTTGACGTCTCCTAAGGTTTAGACGTGGATGGTGACATGGTCTGTGTGGAAGATCATATTCAGTAGTAAGAGTGAATGTAAGCAACAACAGGATATACTTGCATCCAGAAAGGTAGGAGAGGCATTTACTATCGCGGGCAAATTGTAAGAATACCTGACTTTTATCCCTCCAGGGGCCGGCTTCATCAATGACTTACAGCAATATAAGGGAGAAAATACAGCCGAAATCCCTTATAGCACGGCTTATCAAGCGAAATGGTGAAGCATTTCGCCGCGCTATCAGGTATTTCGGCTGTATTTTCACTGTTAAATTGCTGTAAGTCGTGATGAATCCGGCCCCAGGCTGGCAAAACTCGTACCAAACATTTATACAAACATTCTGAACAATGAACTGCTCATCGGCTTGTTCCCGCACGTCGTGTTAAACTGCTTCGATGATATTATTGGTCGCTAGAGGGTCTAGGATATCCTGAGAATAATTTTAATATGTTTAGTTATGTTTAGTGCTGATCCTTGTCCGGTGCAATCCTAGTTGGCGGTGGCAGCTCTGAAAACTCTTCCTGACCTAATGAAACGAGAACATAAAATTAAATAGACGACAGCATATTTATTTATTTATTTATTTATTCACTACATCGATAACCATGCAAAAGAAAAACAAGGTAAAACTAAACATAAGTTAAAGTAATTGTAAACAGGAAAAAACAAAACAGGCAACAAGAATCAACATAGTGCATCTGAAAACTACTAAGCTGCATCATAACATATCATAACATATAGAAATGAATGAATAAGCTGTACGAACCTTGCTGCCCAGATAGACTCAGTTACCGAGTTCCTAGTCGAGGGGTGAGAGCCGAGAATTTATCATTTATGCAAACAAGCAAACCCAAAATCATTACAGGTTGTAACAACGAGTAAACGCTTCGTAGTGCTGAAATTTATTTTTTACAATCCGTGGGGCAAATAAAGTCGGGGAGGAGGGGGGGGGATTTTCACCATGTAGTCCTATAAAGAGATTTGTGCTGTACAACGCGGGTTTTGTTCGCAACAGTAGTGCGTTCTACCTTTACAGTGAACTTGAGATAGGCCATCTCTGATGTAATTGGACATACAGATGCCCTATTTGCGCTCAATCCGTGGACACACAGACAAGACAGTGCACGGCACGTCCTAATCGCCCCGACCTTGCTCACCAATTTTCATGCATATTCTGATGTTTTCTGTGTTATCCATTTCGAGTTCGTTAATGCGGTTGTTTCCTGTAGAATGAGTGAGTTCAATATACGGTGGGATACTGAACGCAGTCAGTTCTTATGAAATCGCTTAAGAGCGGCCACACCAAATAGAACTGCAGCCCTTGTCCTACTTCTCGAGGCTCCACCACCGCTGTGCGTTCGATTTAATCACATGCGGCAAAGATAAAAATTTAAATGGTGCAGTTATAAGCTACATTAAATTAGCTTCACATGGCGTGGACAGCAAAACATGCAGATTCACTCTTCCTGTGAAATTTTCTAGTGAACTTTTTGTTGTATAGGGAACTATCTCCTTTTAGGAAATAGTCGAATATTTCACCTTTACCCTTCTACATAGATGTCATAACTCACTACTCGTGTATGGGATCATATTGGACTACACAATGGCTTGCACTGGCTAGCCGACCGTAAGATTGTATTTTATGCATGCCAGACAATTCCGCGTTCGGCTGCCTCGGATCTTGCGATACTGTCGAACAACAAGTGGATCTCAAGCTGTGGAACCAAGCTGGGGACGGATTCATCAACAAAGAATATTTTACCTTTAACAAAGAATTCAAAACGGAAAACTCAGATAACTCGGCTTATCGCTCACCATATCGCTTGATAAGCCACGCTATCAAACATCCTACTATATATAAGCGGGAACGGTCGTTTGTCTGTAGGTGAGTGAGTGCGTGTGTGTGTTTGTTTGCACAGAAGTGCTGAAGGAGTGTGTTGGGAAGAAGGATGGGGAAGGGGGGAGGGGGCGGGGGTTGTAGATATCACCAGTTGTCAACTGTTGTAGTTGTCAACAGGCTTCCAGATTCAGATGACGTGTCACCGATGTCGCGCTAGGAGTTCTGGATTCACACCACGTGTCAACGATGTCGCACAAAGCACGTTCGGGTTGAGAACACATGTCACCGACGTCGCTCATCAGGTGCCTGGATTCAGAACAGGTATCACCAATGTCGCGAAACGCCTTCCAGATTCAGACCACGTGTCACCGATGTTGTACAAAGCAGGTTCGGGTTGAGAACACATGTCACCTACGTTCTTCAACAGGCGTCCGGGTTCAGAAGATGTGTCACCGATGTCGCGCCAGGGTTCCGGATTCACACACGTGTTACCAGTGAAGGTGGGACCAGTAATGGGGCCGGTTGGGGGTCCAGTAAGGGGGACCGGTAAAGGGTTGACCAATAAAGGAGGGCGGGTCCGGTGAAGGGGGACCGGTAGAATGTTGACCAGTGAGGAGGGGACCAGGTGAAGGGGGACCGGTGAGGAAGGGACCAGTAATGGGGACCGGTAAGTTTGGAGAGGGGTCTAGTGAAGGGGTGGACCGGTAGAATGTTGACCAATGAAGAGGGAACCAGGTGAAGGGGGACCTGTGAGGAAGGTACCAGTAATGGGGACCGGTGAATGAGGGGGGAAGGGGTCCAGTGAAGGGGGACCAGTAATGGGGATCGGTGAAGGATAGGATGACCAGCAAAGAGGGGACCAGTAAGGGGAGGTCCAGTGAAGGAGGGAGCAGTAGTAGGGACCGACGAAGGGGGGGGGGACCAGTGAAGGGTGAACCGAAAAAGGGCTGACAATAAAGGGGAACCAGTGATAAGGGACCAGTTAAGGGAGGTCCAGTGAAGGTGATGGACCTGTTTTGGCCTATTCCGCTATACCATTCTATATAGCAAAACCAGTTTTTTGATGAATGATAGAAGGCCTAAAGAGGAGAAGAAGACGTTCGGATGTTCTATTCTCCGGGTTTGGGGCGAAGCCCCAACCAGACGTTAAATTGCTGTAAGTCGTTGATGAATCCGGCCCCAGGAAGGAAAGTAACAACCTGGAGGAGGGACCAGGACGAGGAAAACAGCAAGAAGAGGTCAGTAAGGAGGTCAATAGTGGAAACAAGGAAGTGGGCCAGGAGTTGGGAGCAGGAACGTGGGCAGTGGAGGGAAAAGATCAGTAAAGGCGGATCAGAAATTAGATCCAGTAAGGAGAAACGAGTGAGGGGAACCTGGCGTCCTGATCGGAAGGTGAGTCAACGGTATCCGGAAATAGAAGCTGGTGGGCATGAGAACGGTTGCGGAGAAGCCACCTGAGGGCAGAAGTACTGCGCAGCACAAACCATCGCCCTTACAGAACGGTCCGAAGAGAATTTGTGACAACTGAACGAAGGAGGTGTTAGTGAAGATGATTTTTCTCTTTTTGGAATTGTTTTGATATTCGACAGAAATTAGCATGAGCCAATAAACGCGACACGATGTCTTATATGGCAAGTCTTCTCTTTCGAACTACATATAACATCGAGCAAAGAAACCCCTACTACAGAGCGGGAGCTGTCGGTAAAAAAATTCTTCTTCGAACGTCCCAATTTGATGGCCTAAAAATCAATAAAGGACAAATGAGCAAACAGGCCAACACGCATTCTTGTATCACAGAACATTTTCTTCCAAATGCTATGAAAAGCTCCGCAAAAAATTCCAAACCTAAACGGAGAGAAGGAGCTGTCACAGATGGCCACTTTCCACTTTTTCGCTTTTCACTTTAACGATCTAAAAATTGACAAAATTCAGGATGAAAAAATGAAAGAGAAATGCAATACATGCTCTGATAGAGCAAATCATTCTCTTCCGAAAGCTGTGTAGCGCTATGCAAGAGACCGCCAGCGAAATCCGCAATGAATCGCTGAAAAAAAACGTCGGGGACTTATGGGATAACCTACATACTATGTCATCTGCTCATTCCTGGTGCACAAGTCCATCACGGTGTGACAGTTCTGGCCGCAGCAAAACCTCGCGTAACTGCATACAGTCTGCATAGCTGCTCTATGCCCAAATTAAACACTATTTTGAATCATGTACGTTTGAGCCGAGATCTTCTGTTGTTTCCGATAAAGTCTCTCAACATGCTGCGCCTTCTAACGAGTAGCAAAAGCTCGCACTGTGCTCGACGTATTGCTGAGTATGCACACTTTAGTCGGCCGCACACGCGCGGAAAATGTCGACATGCACTTACACGTTGTCGCACGGGTGTTGCTCGTGACCGTGAGCGAGGAACTAGAAGTTCATGTGTGGTCACGAACGCAGTGAGCATCTGCATCACTTTCTGAGTGCGACGGGATCTGACAGGGTCTGAACGGAGAGCCAGTCATGCATGAAGAAATTAGTATAAAAGTATGTTTCTCTTTTGCCAAGCCGTTAAACCCTAGGAGTAGAGACTCCTTGAAGTTACAGTGGAATCGGCATCTCACGAATTCGGGGCCTTGTAAGCCCGCGATGCCTTTGCTGGCAAGTGGATCGATGCGCAGCGATAGTGATGTTGCTTTACGCGAGGGTTGTCGGGAGTTCGATTCTCCCGAGCTGCTGCGTTTATGCAGTCTAAACTGATTGGTTGAGATTTGAAGGATTCCTGCGTCTATACTTTTCAGACGTTCTCTGCACAATTTTCGCTGTAAGCAGTGAAGAGTAACTTTCCTGCGACTTATTTATTACTGACCGGTTTTTACCCAAAACGCAATGAGAAAGCTATTCAGCATAGTGGTCTATAAGCGTTCAACATCAGTGATACACAGGTACAAAGTGCGTGAAGCAGAACGCTGCCCGTATTGTGACCAGTGCTGCTTGATGCGCTTTGCATCTGTGTAACACTGGTGTTGAACATTTCTACATCACCACGTTGAACACCACAGCATGCAACTGGAAAATTAGGCAAAAACCTCAGAAAATGGTGTAGACTTCAGAATCCTTCAAATCTCAACCAATCAGTTGAAATATAAAAATGAAACAACTCAGAAGAATTGCGCCTCCGACATTCCTCACATGAAGCAATGTCACTATCCACTACTCCAAGCCCCTAACCGGCAGAGGCATCGCGGGCGTACAAGACCCCCGAACTCATGAGGCGCCGATTCCGCTGTAACTTCAAGGACATCTACTTTTCGGGTTTAACGACTTGGCAAAAAAAAAAACATTTCTCCGCCAATTGAGGGGTGGGATTCTTCCTGTATGACTCGCTCTCCTCGTTCAGACATATGCTTCAGAACCTTCCCCAGTGAAGTCTGGGCGCATTATACCCCTTTCTTTCATTTTGAATCCAGAGCTCCTATCAGAACCGCGCTACGACGGGAGCAGCGTTATATCCGCCGCGTCTTAAGGAGTTGGTTTCTTTTCAGGTCAAATATAAACTGCCCAGTTCCTGAAAAATCTGCGTGAGAGTCGCGTCTTATTCAGTGGCGTTATAACGAGAGGGGACTAGGTGGTCAGGTCATGTTCATCAATTCCGCCCAAGAGTCATCCGTTTTCTCACCCCACCACTCTTACCCATCCACTGCTACGGTAGTTTACAGAGGAAAGGACGTATTTTTTAAACACCCCATGCCAGCATCTTACGTAACATCTCCAGGAGTCATTTGAGCGAGAGAAAAAAAGCATTTCCACCTCGGAGTCAGGAAGGTACAATAGTGCCTATGAATTGGTTCTCATTTATGTCGACCATTTCCGTTGAGCGCTTTGGCTGATCGTGGTGGATCGTATTCAGAAAGTGCAGTAAATCTGCTTCACGGGGAGGCGAATAACTATACCCTCTTCATCACCATACCGCTAATCCACCCTCTGCGTCACTATTGCTCGGTGCTCATTCTCCAGCGATGCCTCCGGCATCCTTGAGCTCTTGACTCGAAGACGGTGTATTTACGTAGTCAGAGGAACTGGTGAAATGGAAATCATCCCCTACTCCGCTCCCAGATGACCGTCGCAGATATTGCAGGCATATTTGGAATCAGCCTTCAGAGCTGCATTCCGTGATGTATATCTCATCTCGAAGTGCCGCTGCGACCCGATATCCCTCTCTTCATTTTTGTTTGTGAAGAGCTCGTTGCGATTTTTATTCGATTGATGAATGATGCTTACATGAAGCACCAAAGTAAGGATATATGTGCTTTTATAATTGTCTTTTTTGTACTGTTTACAGGCGTGCAACTCATGCAGGCAGCAATTTTGCCATCAATCGAATAGAAATAGCGATGTCTTGGAGTATAGAATGGCGAAATTCCTTTTCCAGCACTAAGAGTAGCCTTCCTAGACGTTAAACCAAGCTATAAACCATTATTTTTCCACAAGAAATAAGAATTTTTAAAATTTCAGACAAAGAGGTCACTTTTTGGGTAAGTGAATCAAAATTTAAAAGACAGTCATACTAAATTTTTCTTGAACAAAAAACTATTCAAATATTTTGGAAGAGTATTTAGTTCAATATTAGTTTAATGTGGAAGAAGCATTTTGATTTGGGAGAGTTCGCTTTGGTTTTAAAAGTTTTAAGCTAGCTAAGAAGAGCGTCCAGTTTGATTTGAAAGACGTCTATTTCCAATTCGACAAGGAAATGGAATACTAAGATCAGCTTCTATGCTAATTACCTCTACCACTCTCAGTGCTCACTACGAATAATTTTTTAACTAGAGCAATAAGATAGAGTTGATTGGGCTCAACAAGAGCTGCTGAAGTTTCTTTTGTGCGAAGCCTACACACTGGTCAACATATTCAAGCTATGATCTGCGCAGACCGGAAAACCCAAAAACTCATAGAGATTTGGCAGCATGGATCGATAATGACGAAAAGGCCCGTAATTGCATGAAAGAGAAATGAGGGATTCGTCGGTCATGCAGCCGAGTGCAATGTCTCTGTAGGGCATGTCAGGTCAGCGCAATTATGATATTATACTTCAACGGCCTACATACCTCTACATCAGCGCTCGATCTGATTCGACAAAATATTGGCGTCCGAACTGGTTGAAACATTTGAGCGAAAATTAAAAAAAAAACACAATTACAATATTAGACTTCCCAGATTTCATTTTGCGAATACTGAGCATGATACGCCGTTGAAGTGCAGTCACACTTTTGAAGGAAGTCGCCATTTTAACAACGTGAAACTCCGCTACCTGATCACCTGGCTTCTTGATATTTAACACCTTGAGTCTTTACATTGCGTCTAGTTAGTAAACATATTTTTAGAATAACCCATTCGCTTAGGACATAGCTCAATCGGCGACAAAGAGTGCTGTTTACCAAATGTCCATTTGCAGTTTTGACGAATTGCAACCAGCACGCCAATGCCCAAAGTGAACTCGAAACGTAAATTTTCTATACCGTTTTCCCTCCTTAAACATGAGTGGACGGCATGCTACAATGTTTATACGTACAAGTTTTAGATTGAGAATTCTTCCGTTAACATAAACGAAGAATGTCGAAGCTCAATATGATTATCTTCCTGCCAAACTCGGTACCAAATAAATCAAGCTAGGGGAAGATCATGAATGGCAGGAAAATAAAATTTAATTATGTTTAAAAATTCTAAAATTGAACTGGGCAGGATCACTTGTGCCTGGGGACATAATTAAGCGGGGCTTGGCGACGGTATTGGGTCAGGTTACAGTAATTAAGACCCTTCTCAATTGCGGCACTGATTTTCAGGCTTCCGCCTATTTTTGAATGGCAATCGCATGCCTAGTGGTAGGTAGAATGATGCTAAGAGCCACTGCAAATTTTAGTGAGAAGTCTTTATTTTGGACAAAGTTATCATGATGCGACGCAAAAAAACGCGTTTTTGCGTCACAAACATCAATTGGGTGAATGTTTAGCAGCGGTTCTGTAGATCTCTTGATACCTTCAATCTCCGACTGCAGAGAACGACATCGGAATTTAAAAAACAAGCGACTCTCATCGGTACAATAGATTTCTAGGTAGGGCTTCAGAAAAATTCTACGCACTTCTTTGCTTAGTTTTTCCGCCCGAATACCTACACTGAACCTCCTGCAATACTTTTCCTTTTTATTAAATAAAATCTCCATAGAAAAATAGATGTCGTTGTGGTCGCTGTGCGTTTCCGCGTGAAGTATGATTATTCATGGGACAATCCTTTCAGCAATAACTCGTTCCGCAATTGTTTCAGCCTTCTTAAAATGCTACTACACTCCTGGGGACGGATTCGTCAACGAAAACAGAGATTCAGCAAAGAAATTACAGGCGAAACTCGTTTAAAAAACGCGAATTAAAATGGCTTATCAAGAGGCGATATGGTGAAATGTTGGCGTTATCAGGAATTTCGGTTGTAATTTTTCCGTAAAATCTCTGTAAGTCGTTCACGAATCTGGCCTCTGAACGTAAATTAAACTACTGCTGACATTGTACGCCTTCCAGCTAATAAAAATGCGCTTAAAAATACATATTCCTATCTGCAATAAATCGACAATATTTTTTATTCTTTCCGTTTTCCTCCACTCCAATTCTTCTAATTTCTCTCGAGTGAACCGCTTGCCTGCGTAGTTGTTTTTTGGTTTGGTATTCATTTCTTTTATGGTAGCTTAGTTCCGTTTGTTTTAGAACAATGTGCTGTTTGTACCACATGATCACAGGAAACATTATATCAAAGTAACTTAGCAAAAAGAAAGATGGAAGGGATTGCACAACTTACCTCGACATAGACATGATGGATATGTTAAACGTGACGAATTACAAGCTTGAAGAAGTAAATACCAGATCTTTATATTTTATACTAGAGAACCCTCTAAAATTTGTTAGAAAAACTATGAAAGAAGGGAAGCACATAGGAAGTGCAGCAAAAAAAAATCGGAATTTATATAACTTCTGAAAGCAGTGACACGAAGAACGCATCAAACTAGAAGATCCACCATTAAGAACTCATCGTAGTTCCGTCGATGCATGTCGATGTCGATGTCGCCTCATCATATCGATCGATATGGCGTGATTTTGAAACTTCATGGAGCCTCGTCCGCCCAAAGAACTGCTCAGGCACGGCGGGCAAGCCTCGAGCAGCACCAGCGTCGGACTGCCTGTAAGGTCACTGCGGTACTCCTGAAAAAGGAGGCGTATCGGGGCGTCACCTAAGCAGCATATACTCCGGCAGATGTCGTCCGCGAGAACCGTCGCAGCTAGGGAGTATGTACCGGTGTTGTCCCCGGGGAGCTGCTGCTGGCAGGATCGGTTGGTGTGGCAACACGTGCTGCTGCCAAATTGGGTCGTTCACGTGAACAGCACCACGTGAACCGGTCCAGCACGTGCTGCCTTGAGCCTGCAGGTCCCAGGTCCAGTACGTTCTGCATTGAGCCCGCAATCCCCAGGCAGAGCACTCCCCTAGGAGCACTCCCAGAACTGGCAGTGCTCCCATTGGTTTACCCCTTCCTTCTAGTACCTCCCACAGTGCTCCAAAGTAACCCTTAAAAGTGGCGAGTTGTGGAGTGAGTTAAGAGTGGAGTGTCCATACTCCCTCCTGTTGCCCTCCTAGTCGTCATAGTAACCCTCTACTAACCCTTATAATGCTAGAACCGCCCATACTGCCCATAAGTGCCCCAACTCGTCAGAATGACTCCAAAACGCTCCTTGAGCTTCTAAATGCCCCCAAAGTGCCCAATATGGCTGGGTATTTTTCCTTTGTATTTGTATTTTTGTATATGTATATTATTTTAATTTTTTTAAATTAGATTTATATTCCATTTCTGTTCTCCTAACCCTACTCCTACCACTACTTACCTGCCTAACTCGAGTAAAATTTTTATTTATATTAGTGTTTTAATTTTACTATTTTTCTATTCTTCTATTTTTTTATCTTCTTACCTACCTACCTAATATTAAATATTTCTGTGATGAAGGCAATGTACTAACACAAATTTATTTCAGGTGATGCGCATAAAACAGAGAAATTTACGAAATACAAGACTAATAACATTTCGCTACTACTGTGCATCTTCTTCTGTGTTTAGGTAACAATAAAACTTAAACAATACAATAAATCGGGTTAATACGTTTCTTGTTGAGGAACTCTTATTGAGGAAACATCCTCAGTCACCAGTGGTGATCAGTCGTGACCAGTGGTTAGCGTCAGTGACGCATTTTACTTTTATTTTACTTACATATGTATCAACATTATTTAACAAATAAACAATTATAACTAATGTGTTCCAAGATTTATTGTCAATAATAAATTTATTTACAATTCAAATAAAAGCATAATCCTGTGGTGTGATGCAGTTCATCATTCTTTTCGTAAGTCAGCGTGACACAGTGCTTCTGAAAAAATTTCTTGAACAAATAACAAGCAAATATTCACTATCTCTGAGTAAATCATCTTCATAAATTCTTGTTTATAAAATCTTCTTGTTGATTCGCAAAAGTATCAATGTTTAGTGAACCCCACCTTAGTTTTCAAATGTTAAATACTATACAACTTGTTTAAAATTTAAATTAGTTACCGTTATACTCTTTTCTTCGTAACTAGTCAATAACTTATTTATACTTGTCCCATTCCAATCAAAGTAGTCCCAACCAAGTAAAACAGATAACTCTGGGGAACGATGCCTCTGTAAAAATTCATTTATTTTATGAAAATTTGATTTCTATAGATAAATACTTACTTTTCCTGACGACAGAACATTACCTATAGTTATGTACCCATTTTTTACAGTAATTTCTGGCGTCGTAAAATTTTTGTTATTGAAATAGTTTCGAATTTTTGCGCATAAGTATAAGCTTAAAATACAAATATTATACAATCGCTGTTTTAAAAAAATATATATATTAAAGTATATGACTAACCTTAGATTTTCCACATCTGATTCTGTTCACGAATTACCGTAATTTGGCACTTATTTTTTCTATTGTATCCGTTCAGATGCTTTTTGCCGTCTATGGAGAAGTATTTCCAAAAAGAAGAGGTCATTGTAATCCGAATAGTCCGTCATGGAAGCAAAAAATGACATGAGATTTTATATTTGAATAAGTACTAAAACACAAAATTGTACTTACGCGAAAACTATATAATGACCCTTGCCTGCCTGCTGGAATAGGCCAATTTACTGGCAAAGGATCTTTATCGTTGGAATATCTAAAATTTAAATAACTTTCATATATGAACAAACTGTTATCTAATATAGCAACCTAACATACTTGACCACATAAGACACAAATACAAATGCGAGATTTTTGATTGGTTCGTTACTGTTGTTAGGAAAATTAACTACTCTAATATACTCCGACATCACTCTTCTATTCACGTGCTCTTGTAGCACATTAACACGAGTAGATTGATCTTTATTTGCAGTATCGAAACCTGGTCTCTAAACAATCAATTATAAAAAAAAACTAATATTGACTTATCTAATGGTAACGTCTAGAATGCTCATAGCTTAGTTGATGTTCATTTATAATGTATAATTATTGTTTAATTTTCTATCTTTCTGACATGATGATCTGAATACTCTGCTTCTCATTTCTTTTCATTGGTTATAAGAATGTGCCGAAATGAATGTTGTTTTAACCTGATAGATATTAAACCCAATAATCCTACTGGGCGCGTGTGGCGCAGTCGGAGGAGGCGCGACTGTCGCGTGCACCCGATACCAGGTTCCTGGTTCGGATTTCCCGCCCAGGCCAACCAAGCCTTCCATCCCTCCGGGGTCGGTGAATTGGTACCAGACTCGTCTGGGAAGGATAAAGCGCTGACTTCTTCATCGGCTGGCCACCGCAAGTCATTGTATGGCCAAATACGCATTCAACACGCCTCCACGACATCCCGTAGAAGTAGAATGCGCTGGCGCATCCCAGAAGGGATTGAGTAACGCCGTCCTTTATCCTTTATTTATCCTTTAATCCTACTACCTCCAAAGAAGAGGAGCACACCAAGTGCGTTTATCAGTGTGTTGATTATGAACTAATAGTTCTGTAACTTGGATGGAATTGCTCCGACTGTGTGGTTGATGAGCCTAGTGCTGTGCCTTGACTGTGCCTTGATTTGAAGAAGACCGACTTATCGACGACATGCTGGTTGAGATGCAAGAAATATTAGGTTGTCCCATAAGTCCCCGCCGTTTTTTTCAACGATTCGCTGCAGATTTCGCCGGCGGTCTCTTGCATAGCGCTGCATAGCTTTCGAAAGAGAATGATTTGCTCTATCAGAAATTGTATTGCATTTCTTTTTTCATCATGAATTTTGTCAGTTTTTAGATCGTTGAACTGGAAAGTGAAAAAGTGAAAAAGTAGCCATTTGCGCACTTGTTCTCTCCGCTTAGGTTTGCAATTTTTTGCACAGTTTTTTATAGCATTTCGAAGACAATGTTCTGTTCTACAAGAATATGTGTTAGTGATATTTGCTCATTTGTCCTTTATTGATTTTTAGGTCACCAAATTGGGAATTCCGACTTTTCCGCCCGAATTTTTTTTTACCAAAACTCCGATTCTGTGAATGAACTTTTTTGCATGGTGTTATATGTCGTTTGGAAGAGAATGCCTTGCACAGTAAGAATTTGTGTCGCGTTTATTGGCTCCTGCTGATTTCTGTCGAATATCAACAACTGAAGAAGGAGAAGTTGTTGGTGAAGACGATTTTTCTCTTTTTGGCATTTTGTTGATATTCAACAGAAATCAATAAACGCGACACATATTCTTATAGAGCAAGACATTTTCTTGCGAAAGACATATAACACAAACCCAAAAGTCCAACCACAGAGCAGGAGCTGTCGGCAAAAACAAGCATCCTCCTTCTGATTTCCCAATTTGATGGCCAAAAATCAATAAAGGACAAGTGAGAAAATAGGACCAACACATATTCCTGTAGTACAGAACATTGCCTTCCAAATGCTATAAAAAACTGCGCAAAAAATTACAAACCTAAGCGGAGAGAACAAGTGCGCAAATGGCTACTTTTTCACTTTTCACTTCAACAACCTAAAAATTGACAAAATTCATGATGAAGAAAGAAATGCAATACATGGTCTGATAGAGCAATTCATTCTCTTTCGAAAGCTATGCAGCGCTATGCAAGAGACCGCAGGCGAAATCTGCAGTGAATCGTTGAACAAAACGGCGGGGACTTATGGGACAACCTAATACAATGAAGCTATGCTTGTTTTCAAATTCATGCTTTCTAACTGATATAATATGATATCATTCATTATCTCACATCCAAATACAAGCTTTCCATTCAAAGAACATTTAGTGCGTTGATCTATTATGAACGGTTCATCATATGATTCATATTATTTCACATGTTTGTTTTCACACATACGTAATAATAATTAATTATTGAATAATTACAATATTATTAATTGTAATGTATTAATATGATGTAGTTGGTAAATAAAATACAGCGCAATATTATTAATTGTAATATACTAATATTATGTAGTTAGTAAATAAATTATAATGTATACTATATTATTTATTTATTTGTTTATTGTTTTATTTATTGACTATTTATTTATTGTTTTTGTAATCATCAACTATATTTACAAGCACGACATATTTAATTATATCCTTAGCAATCCCTATCTATAAGTGTCTGCTCCTTGTTGAGGCTAATTTTGCTATAATTTTATTAAATATCATAGTTGACATACTACTTATTTTTTAAACGTACACACAACACTCACTTACTCACAAAGATATTTACATACTGCTTAAAACAAAACAATAGCATACACTCTTTTACAAAAATGAGCTTTCATACCATTTCAAACAATACCAACTACATTAATAATTTATTTAAAAAGCTAACATAGCATTTAAAACATTACCGCATCACTTACATCCTTACAAAAATAAACTTACTGGAAGTTCTAAATTCAATACTAATACTTGTACATTTAAAAACTACTAATACTCAAGAGGACCCAACCTCTTAATAAAAATGGGAAGAGGCCCCAACCTCTTAATAAAAATGGGGACGGTAATGATGGGGTTTATAAGAGCCAAAATAGTCAAGAGGAGTCATATTTTGGTGCCTCCATTACGGTCAATAATAACGGGTCTGACAACCCCGCGTGGCAATCCCACGGAACCCATAAGGTAGACTCCTCTTTGTACATGGAATAGACCGACCATGTGCTCAGATAAAGGTCTAAAGATAATGTAAAATTGAATAACAATATAATCAATACTACTACGAAATTCAAGATTAACACATATAGTATATTGTATCACATCTTAAAAATGTAATGTTCAATATGTAGGTATAACCATTAGAAGTTTAAAAGAAAGAATAAAAAAACACATTTACAAAAACAAAAACACATTTACATGAATAATAAAAAGAAATTTAATATTTTATACACACATTTTCATGGCTGTAAATCTGAATTTGAAGTTACAATTTTAGATTCACTAGAAAACAACAAAGATAAAAATGTATTACTTAACAAAGAGCTTTTTTGGATAAAATTACTTAATACAGCTTATCCATTTGGTTTAAACAACAATATTAAAGGATACGGAAATATTTCAAACATTTTAAATCCCCTATTACATAAATCAAATCACCCTTACTTTTCGATAAAAATTATTAAAGAAAGGCATAACAGAGGAAAAATAAAAAACATAAAAGTGAAAGCAAAAATATGAAGAAATCCTTAGTCACTTGAAACATAACGAAAACAACCATCAAATATTAGAGCTTCACAGAATGTTAAAAAGTCTCACAAAAAATCATTAGGCAAGCTTTTAGATTTGGCAATAAATCCAGAATTCCTTAAAGATCTTAAAAATAAAAATAAATTGATATTATATAGCCTTTTACCACAGATTAAATATAAAAACTTTCAAAATTGCAACGTAATAAAAAAAGATTATTATAACCTAGTAATACCATATGTACATAATATACTAGATAAAGTCAACTTAAATAAGATACTTAATAGCATTTATTCCTTAGAAATTTTTAATAATATGGAAATTAATACATTATTTGCTAGAATAGTTTATAAATTTGATCCACCAATATCAACAAAGATTTTTAACTACAATAGTTTTCTGAAGTCAATTGATAATAATAACATTTTACAAATTTTATCTAGTACTTGTATTTGTCAAAAGTATATTCACAATAATAACAACGAATTTATTGGTATTATTTGTGGTCATGTTATAACCGGTAATTTAGAAGTTATCGAAGATAAAATACTAAAAACATTACTTAGTAAAGGTACAAAATATAAAATAACAAAACCACTAGATAGATCTATAATTAAAAACTTATTTATTAAAGTTATTAATAAATTTTTAAAACAAAATTAGATCTAAATACAATCTAAACGAAGACAACATGAATGCATTGAAAAAACATTTATTTACAAAATGTAGAAATAAAATTAAACCCCTGTTACATAATAATGTAAAAAAATTGAATACATTCCATATAAAAGTATAAAACATTACCAAAAGTATTTCATATTTTGCCCTCTAGATAAGGCTGCAAATAATTATGGAATTATCTGCACAAAATACTACTTACAAACCATTATGAAAGAAATGGAAGTAGAAATTAATAATGAAAACGTTATTATAACATAAGAAAATATTAGTAATAACAAAGTTTATAAGCCTTTATTAAATATCAACAGTTTGACCATTTTTAATAAACACAAATATTACAATATAAAAAATAAATTAAAAGTAGATAACGACTCCCAAATCCCTGTAATTTATTGTCTACCAAAACTACATAAAAACCCAAGTTTTAGGTTCATAACAGGAGCTTCTAAAAGTAGCATTAAAAACTTAGCGTTACAATTACAACAAATATTTACTTTTATTAAAAACCATTTCATAAACTACTGTAATATAATTACTAATCGAAATAAATCAATAAAAACATATTGGGCGATTAATAATACAAACATTGCTCATGAATTGAATAGAATACTCAACAACAGTATAAAAGTATGCTCAGCTGATTTTAAAGATATGTTTACCAGCTTACAACATGCAACTATTCTAAATAACATTATGGATCTAATTAAAATTTGTTTTAAAAACTCAAACAATAAATACATAGCCTGTATAAAAAATAAAGTGTTTTATACTGATAATGATTTGTTAAGTTTGACATATAACGTATTCAGCAAACAAGATATTATTTACTGTGTTGAGTATTTAGCAGCGATGCTATGAATTTTGTGAAAACATTGAACCGAATTTGACAATTACTGAAATTTATTATTGCAAAAAAGACTAAATGTGTTCATATATGTGTGCATATACCTCTACTATACTTTGGAATATATAACTGTAAACTTGAAAAAGTTATGAATTCTTTTTAATAGTTAGAATGTGATTGCATACTTAGAGTTATCGTAGAACAACAATGTTCATTAAATAGTTCAGCAAAATACACGATATGAAAGTATTAATAAAAATATATATTATTTTTTTTAATATTTTAAAAAATAAATAGTAATAATGCTAGTAGATTTTAAAAAATGTAATAAAAAATATATAAAAAACAATTGATAACAAAATTTGATAAAATATTTTAGTTTAAAAAATAAATAAATAAAAGCCAGAGGCACGATAAACGCATGAAATAGTGCCACCGTACTAAGAATGTTGGAAGAAATTAAATGACTTGCACTGTAGTATGATTACTATCACTGTAGAATGATTACTATACTATCCATTCTGATAGTGATTGACCAACCACAGGAGTTATTTTTGGAAAAACAAAAGCAAGGATCAGCTGATCGACAAACTAGATGTAAGTTCAATTTACTTCATAGCTCTATAAAACACTAGTTAAAGTATATCATTGTAAATCTTTTATTTTATCATGCTATGTTATATAAAAACTTCTTATACTATTATAATACATATAATATAATGTAATATTAAAGTTTTTAAACAAGTTTGCTAAATAAACTATAATAATTTCATCTAAAAAAGTTATAACGCCTCCCTCTTCACAAGAGCCACCGGAGAGGTGTTATAACTAAAAAGGTTCGTCTGGAGATAGGTGGCGAAACGAACCGCTTTGAGAGAAGTAATAAAAAAATTTCTGTTCAATACTCTTCAATGCACTTTATTACTTAAAAATAGTTATGTTTTGTTTAATTCAGTTATTTTTCAACAGAATAAAGGTGTTCCTCAAGGAGGTAATTTTATCCCATTATTAGCCGACTTGACTTTATCAGAACTAGAATATCATTTTGCCAAGACGTATAGAGATGATAAAGCTATTTTCACACCACACAGATATATGGATGACTTACTAGTTGTACATAATCTAAATGAAGAAGTGGTTGATAATATCTTAAAACAGGTCTACAAAGATACATTAGAACTGAAAAAAACATATGTCAACGAATACTACTGTAATTACTTAGATATTACTTTAAATGTGACAAATGGAATGATAGAAACCAAATTGTACAACAAAAACTGACGACTTTAACTTCAAAGTTTTAAGATTTCTCCACAGTTCTTCAGCAATATCAATAAATGTGAAAAAAGCTGTTATATTAACAGAAACACTAAGAATAGCTAACACATGTTCTAAATTGGATTCTTTCATTGAAAGAATCATTGAACTTAAAAACATATATGTGCATAATGGATATATTAATGAATTTATATTAACAAACATATTTAAATGTATACATAAGAGTAATTTTATTTGTTATAAATATAAATTCAACGAAAATAAAATAGAGTTGTATGCAATAATTAAACAAAATATAAACAATTAAAACGAATGTGATAATAACATTTTATCAGACACGTACATGATATACAATGATAATCTGAAATTATAAAATAACTTGTTAGAACCCTTAGCAATATAAGCCTTATATGTATTATAAATATTTATCATGTGAAAAATATCATTTACTAAAGTTGATAAAAAATAAATGTTCTTTATAAATGAGTCTAAGTCTAAAACAAAAAATTTAATGTCACCTATTCCGCTTATTTTGCTGCACATAATGATATTTACCACCAATTCTACTTATTTCGCTTCACATAATGATATATACCGCTATATACAACCGATACTGTGTATTTCAAAACACCGAATCATATGGTATCCTATCAGAAAATAACAAGTGATATAGAAGTACTTTCATTTATGAAGATAGTTCAACACAAGATGGTGGTGCACTGAAAGTACATGTGAGTTATTTTTTATTTGTATATAAAAATTTATATAATAATATTAAATTAAAATTAAAAATTAATTAATCCTAGATATATAGCTATATAAACTTATTTGTTTATTTAATTAAAAAATTAATAGATAAATAAAATAAAGCTCATCCATTAAACTAGTAATTAAAACACATTTATATAATACATATTTATATAAAACATAATTATATAAAATAGAATTAAAGCAAATAAAATACCGTAATAATTTATTAAATTTAAAATTAATGACAGAGTTAAACAAAGTCTTATTTAATGCTCCTCTTCTTCAGTGAAGAGCCACGGAAGGAGCACAAAACAAAGGCTCGTCTCAAGGAAGTGGCAAAACGAACCTTTCTCATGTTTTTTCTGTAATCTTCTCTTCTGTCCTCTATTTTCTTCTCCTCTCTCTCTTTATATTTTATTTTCCTTTGTTTCCTTCATATCCTTGCTTGTTTTTTATTTTTATTATTAACAAGCAATGTTCTTCTAACAGCAATAACAATTAATCTAGCCATAACAATCAGACGGTCAGAACTTCCTAAAGTTTTCCCAGTGTTTTGGATCACAATTTCGTCGAACTTCCTCGAAAATGTGGTAGTCGTCCGACGTCCGCAGTGGCAGCGCTAGTAGAGGTTTTGCGAAGCTTCTAAAATTTAGTTCTTTACTGAAATAGTATGTGTTGTGTAGACATCTATCTTATTTAAGTGTGAGAATTACATACAGGAGGTGGAACCAACCGGCCATTTTTTGGCACATATTGGCGCACGTCGGCCCTACAAAAACCAAAAGAATAAGCATTTTGGTTGAAGTAAGGAATTCTATGTCACTTAAAATACTAACATTGCTTTTGTTAGGGCATCCCGGAAATATGGACCCCAAATGGCTCGGTACTCCTTGCGCTCTTGAAACGCTTGCGATCGCGAGGAGTTGTCGTTGCCGAGCGTCTCCCAGTACCTAAGTGAATATGAAGAGATTATTTTGAGTCTACTCAAAACACAGCCCTGTTAGTTAATCCTAGAGTACATAGTAGTACCTCATGGGGCTACGGATAAGGTGTTCCACTGTGGATTCGACGAGTTCTTTCGCTCCTAGTCCGATTCCGTCCAGGCAACATCCCACGAGTGCTTCGATGGCGGCGTCTGGTAAGTTCTTAAGGTGGGGAGCTTTCAGACAGCGATCAGTCTTCCGATAACTCTATTTTCGAATTTCGTGACATGGGTCACAGGCCTGAATTTTTAGTGAGATTGCAGTGATTCTGACGCGGTAGTGTCTGAATAAATCAATAGCTTGTGTGGAGTGGTCTTCGCGCCGAATTCGGGTAGGTCTTTTCCAGCTATGGAGGAAGTCGTTTAATCGGGGCGGATGAAAGTATGAATCATAAGATTATATGAGCTCGGGTTGAACTCTATTAATCACCGATATTAATATTAGGCTGGTCGAAAAGTATTGAAACAAAAAATCTTTTTTGTACAACCACAGTTTTCTAAATACAAACTAACAATCAACAGTGTATTCACAATAGAGCGATATAACTTTCTTTCATCTGCTCGGCAAATTGCTTATTCCTTTCGTCTAGAAATCAGCAGCTTGAAGGAGCTATCGATTTTCGTTTTGAGGTCATCATGCCTTTCAATTTTTTTCCTCTCAAATGATGCTTCAGCAGTCCACTGTGGATGGGGTACCGGATGCCAATCATTTTCGCTATCTTCTCACACGTTATCGATGCAAGGTGTGAGCGCGCGTTGTCGTGCAGCAGGTGGACACCATCTTTTTCGCCGCATTGCATAGGCCAATTTCCGAAGCTGATTAACGTATATGGAAGCGGTGTCTTGTCAGCAGCCAGCAGCTTACGGTAGACTGGACCTTTCGCAAAGTAAATGATTGCGCTGGTGTGGGTCTGGCTCCTGTTGGACTGGTGGTTCTGCGTTGCGTGGAAGCAAGACGACATGACATGCGCTGTTATTGTAGACTCCTGAGATCCCGCTCTCATCTCCAGTTCCTAGATCCTCAAGAAATTCTTTTCGATGTGGCTGCGCGAGGACGAGAAAGTTATATCGCTCTATTGTGATTGGCATACGTTCATTCGCACTTGCTTATGTGCCTCGGTCAGCCTATATAGCCTATGAAGTATCCATCTGGTCAAAACTATTCGATAGTCTAGGTCGTGGAAATGCAGCCCGATGGTGGAGTGGATGTAGCCGAGGGTCGTTGCCAGTTCACGAGCAGTGGTTTCTGGATTGGATTTGATAGCGAACTCATAATCCGTCGTCATCGATTGCTGAAGGTCATTCATTGCGCTATCCGTCTTTAAGGTTCATGTATTCTGAATGCGAAAGCTTTTGGAACCTTCTGCACGGTCCTCAATGACTTAGGATTTTTGAATTTTTTCATGAAAATGCTGAAGTTTTCAAAATTTTGTTTTAAGACTTTTTGGCCAACCTACTCATAGATACCTTAAATGGTGGATGTGACTCAACATTTCAGTTCTCCGTTAAGTGGCGACCGTGGAGGAAAAGCTATCAGGGAGGCTGGCGTTCTTTGCCGCAATCGCCTCTGTTCCGATGATCAAACGATGGCTTGCTCTAACAAACTCGAACTGCGAGTTGAGCTGGAAGCACTAGCAGTAAATTGTGACCTATTTAATTATCAATTTCTCGATTAGAATGAAAACGCATAATAGAAATAGATGCATACCGCCATCACAATTCCAACAATAGCGTCGGACTGAGCAGCAACGACCTCGGTGAGGCTACGTACGATTGAATTGGGCAGGGGTGGGATCTGCGAGCATTTCTCTTGGATCTTTTTTGCGCTCTTCAGACTAATCGACCACTCTCGCATTTTACCGGTCGCTTTGGCGGATCACTGCACACGGATGTCTCAGTTTTGAGGACTGAATATAAGGCTCAATAACAAACCCTCACAATTGACAACCCTCGTTACCACACAACGCCTTTGGGCCGGAGAGACGCGTATCGAAAGCGTTGCACTAGTAGGGCTTAGAAAGTCCAAATCTCTCTTGCGCATCATAAGCCAGACTGACGAGCCCGTTACGATCTTTAAAAATTCGAAATTTAATTTCATAATTCTAATTTTTCCCTAGTCTTCTTAATTTTCCTAATTCTTCTATTTATTTTTAATTTTCCAGAGTTTGGTTCTGGCCGGGATACCTGAATCGGACCCAGCTCTACCACCCTCAGGTAAGCAACAGGAACTAGAAAATAAGGTAAATGAAATACCTGACCAGCTAGGAGTAGAGTGTAGACCTGATGAGGTCTATCGTATGGGTAGGCCCAACAGCCACACTCACCCTCGCCTGGTCAAGTTGGTCCTACCATCACGCTCCCACTGGATAGCCGCACTATCAAATTCGTATAAGCTGCGGTCTTCTTGCTTTACGAATGTATTCATTCGTAAAAGTTTGACACCGATGGAGCGAAAAAGGGAATTTGACTAAGGCAGGAGTGTAGAGGGCGAAATAAAGCGGCTAAGAAGCACGCCTGGGTCGCCTACCGTGGAGAGATTAGGCGCGTCGATGACCTTCCAAGGCCTCGGTTGGCGCTTCGGGAAACGCCTAGATCGACACGGTTCAGCTCAGAGTAAGTGCTTTCTCTTGAACTCGCGTAGCTTAGGGAACAAAATAGATCATTTGCAGTTGTTTTTGAGTGTGTACAGCCCTGATTTGGTGTTTATCACTGTGATGTGGTTGTCTTCAAAAATCTCGAACTCTGAAATCACCGACAAACTTCCATACAAGGCATATCGACGTGATCGCAAAGGCCGAAGAGGTGGAGGGGTTTGTTAAAAGACACTATTCAAGTAATTATTTCTGCTCCCTCGTCCCGCCTTAAATCTCATGTTCTCTGTCTTGACGTGCTTGACAAAAGAAAGTCTCTACCGCTTAGATTTATACTAGTATACAGACCGCCAAATTCATGCGCTGAAGATGATGATGCATTGATTCGTCTCTCTGTTGATCGTCTGTTGAGCTTATGTGTTTCAGGGATTCACACCGTATTACTTGGTGACTTCAATCTTGATATTGACTGGTGCTCGCATAAAGCAAATAATTCTGTAGCAGCTAAGTACTTAGAGTTATTTACGTGCCTTGGGTTAACTCAGCACGTCATTGAACCTACGCGAGACAGTTCAGTTTTAGATATAGTATTGTGTTCAGCACCAATTATTAAAAATCTCTCGGTGCAACCTCCATTTGCAGCATCCGACCACAATAGTCTATCCTTTGAAGTTTGCATCTCCCAGCAAGAGCCAGTAAAGATTCCTCTACCTAATTTTATGAGGGCAGACTTCATTTCCTTGTCTCGCTATTTTGATTCCGTGGACTGGTGGAGTGTTTTCCAAAATTACTCCTCTGTGGAAGATCTCTACACGAGATTTTGTGGTATAGTGCGTGCTGGATTATACCACTTTGTACCAGTAGAATTTAGGGCATCTAGGCAAGTAACTTACCCTACTCACATCAGAAATCACTTAATCACCATCTAAGGAGATTCCTCAAATTTAAGGTGAAGAGAGCTACCACCGGATCGAGTCCAAAATGTATTTTCTCTCTAATAAAGAGCAAAATAAAGCTGCAATCGAGTTTGCCAACACTGCAGGATATCGAAGGGAACGTAATCTTGTCTCCTACTCAGAAAGCTGAGGCTCTTGCGGCATTTTTCGCCTCAGTATTCTCTTCTAGTGAAAGGCCTCTCTGCGATGTAGCTCCAGTTATCAACTCCACGTTGAATGATGGCCATGGAAAGCTATCGTCAACCCACCCTTGTGAAATAGCGGTACATCCCCAAGAAGTTTTGAAGGTTTTAAAATCTTTCAAACCTTCTACCTCCCTAACGTCTGATGGCATTCCGCAGATAATCTACAAAAAACGCGCGCTTTCTTTATATAAGTTTCTTACTATGGTCTTCAACACTTCTTTACTGTTTGGTGAAATTCCATCTGTCTGAAAAACTTCGATTGTTACTGCTAAGAGCTTCCTAAGAGTTCTGAGTCGACCTTGGTATCTTCTTTTCGGCCAATAAGCATTATTCCTACTCCTTCAAAAATTATGGAACACCTCATAAGGGATAGGATTAGCTCGCATTTCATGAAAAATTCTTCAATCCCAGCGCAGCAGCATGGCTTTACTGCAGGAGCCTCCACTATAACGCAACTCCTTGACTGCGTTTTTGATTGGAGCCCTGCCATAAACGATGGTTGTTCCGTTGTTGTCATCTATTTTGATTTATCTAAAGCTTTTGATAAGGTGAACCACGAAAGGCTGCTTTTAAAGCTTTTTAGATTAGGAATAAAAGGGTCCCTGCTAAGGTGGGTTCAGTCTTATTTAACTGAGAGGCATATGTGCGTAAAGGTTGAAAACTGCTTTTCTAGTGTATATCCATGCCCTAGCGGTGTTCCTCAAGGAGGAGTGCTTTCTCCTCTACTGTTCCTTGCTTATACGTAAGATATTCCTACTTACTTGAAGACCAACCCCCTTGTTAAAGTTCAAATGTACGCCGATGATATCAAAATTTTTGGTGTATATAACGAATCTAATCAGTCAGAAATCTACCAAGCTCTTTCGCTTTCCATCACAAGAATGATGGAGTGGGCGTCAGCCTGGGAGATTCCTGTAAACCTGTCTAAAACTTGGGTCCTTATTATTGGAAACGCGAAACGAGTGGAATACATATTTAAGGATGTGGCTCTTGAAAACATTGAAGAGGAACGCGATCTTGGAGTTTTTGTCAAATCCGACTTATCATTTGAAGGTCATGTGAACCTACAATACCGCTCGTGCCGCACGGTCAAAAGTGGGCGAAAAAACGCCAACATGGCGTCGCAAAGCGTCGCACGCTCATAACTCCTTCAGTTTTAGGTTTCTTGAATAAAGGTTGATACCATTCGATTCGCCTCTTCGAGATCTACACAAACATGTGTAAAACATTGCCGAAACTCCCGTATTTTCGACGTGGGTGGTCCAAAATTGGCTGGACGGGCGATTAGAGCAGCTTATTTCCCAGGATATGCGTGCTTTCGGAGTATCTCAAAGATGGCGTACGTCGCCAGTGCTCTGTCATGCAAGGAATGCCCTGAGAGTGCGCCGTGCACAATGCACACAGAACCTAACCTATCATTCGAGTGGGCAAGCGCATGTCCCCTGCGCTTCTATCTTCTCTCACTGGGAACTGCGACGTTTTCAAGACTATTTCGAGCCGTGGAGAATGTTATCAAAAATCCCCCGCCACCCCACTCAGGATTAGCTCCAATCTGTCCCAGCGAAACTTTGGTGTGCGCCGTGAACAATGCATACAGAATCGAACCTTTCAATCGAGGGGGGGGGGGGGACAGCTCGTAGACTAAGCGTTTGGGCACTTTTATCAGAAATTTCTTGCTGCCCTACTCAGGAACCGCTCCAAGGCTGTCCAGCGAGCCTTTGGAGTGCGCCATGAACATGCATAGAGAATAGAACCTTTCAATCGAGGGGGGGGGGGGGGGACAGCTCGGAGACTGAGCGTTTGGGCACTTTTATTAGAAATTTCTTGCTGCCCTATTCAGGAATTGCTCCAAGGCTGTCCAGCGAGCCTTTGGAGTGCGCCATGAACATGCATAGAGAATAGAACCTTTCAATCGAGGGGGGGGGACAGCTTGTAGACTGAGCGTTTGGAGAGTTTTTTCAGAAATTTCTTGCCGCCCTACTCAGGAATTGCTTCAAGGCTGTTCAGCAAGCCTTTGGAGTGCGCCATGAACAATGGTCTTGTAGGCAGTCGAACGGTCTGCTAGCACGCCAAAGCAGAATGGTTTAGCATAGGAGGGGGCAAAGTTATAGGGGTGCGAAAATGCAGGTGAGGCATGCGTAACGCATTTTTTTCCGATTTCCGTGGACCACTGCGAGAAGACGCGGGGAGCTAACGGCATCAGAATGCGTAAGCGAACAAAGCACTTAAGGTTACGACGAGTGCTCATAGCTCCTCAGCTGCCCAAACTGCCTAGCCTCAACTGCCGTTTTAGAGCGGCGAAACCTAGCGGTTAGAGTTTCTTGCGCTCCTACTCGCCCAGACTTGAGTCTTCAAAACTCGCAATGGCACCGTTCCGTTCAGCATGGAAAGCGCTATCGAGCGGTATCAATTTCGACCGATTTTGGAAACATCAATTTTTGACTGTTTCGCATCGAGGACGAGGCTGCGGCGGAAGGACGATGACGTCATCGAAAAATCGATGTCTTCGAGTTGGGCTATGCTTGACACCATGTGATAGAGCTTTTCATGCTGAATTGAATGGTGTAATTTAGAGTGGGAAAAACTGTAATCTGGAGCGAGTAACAGCGCGGAGAGCGTCTGCCGTTGTTGCGCTAAATTGCACGCGCGGACGTGTTCGGAGCACAATAACTCTGTCAAGTTCGAATCATTTCGGCTGCTGCTAGTGGGTCTTGTAGGCAGTAGAACGTACTATAAGTACACTGAAGCAGAATGGCTTAGCTTAGGAGGGGACAATGTTACAGCGGTGCGAAAATGCAGGTGAGGCTTGCGTGACGCATTTTTTCCGATTTCGGTGGACCACTGCTAGAAGACACGGCGAGCTAGCGGACTCAAAATGCGTATGCGGACAGACCACTTGAGGTACTTTACGGCGACGGGCTCAGAACTTCTCAGCTGCCTAAACTGCTTTAGCCCCATCTGCCGTTTTAGGGCAGCGGATTTAGCGGTCGACGTTTCCTGCACTCTTACTTGTCCATATTTGGGTTTTCGACACTCCCAAGAACACCGTTTTGTTTATAACGACAAGCTCTATCGAATGGTTCACTCTCGACCAATTTCAAAAAAATCGATTTTTTGACAATATCGATGACGCGGGCGCTCTAGGCCGAGCTGCGCGGGCGATGACGTCATCGAAAACCGGTATTTTCGAAATTGGCCAGATTTCCTCGTGCAAACTTCGTCCAAAATCATCTAGGGGTTAATTGGGGCGCTGATTACGAATCCGACGTTCGTTTTTGAAAATTCCGCCGACTTCAGCAGGTTGCTTCCCATTTGAGGGTGGTCGGGTCGCGATCACCGATCACCCTCAGTTATCGGTATGAGCGCTCTCCTGCCCTAATCGTACAAATGTAATTCAGCATCGTGTTCGGCACCCCGAATAAGCCCCCTACCCTACATGAATTTTGAACAAAATCGATGATCCTGACCCGACCACCCTCAATTATCCAGAAGAAATTGCAAAACCTACCGAAGTCGAGATTTTCAAAAACGAACGTCGGATTCGTAATCAGCGCCCCAAATAACCTCTAGACGATTTTGGACGAAGTTTACACGAGGAAATCTGGCCAATTTCGAAAATACCGGTTTTTGATGACGTCATCGTCCGCGCAGCTCGGCCTAGAGCGCCCGCGTCCTCGATATTGTCAAAAAATCGATTTTTTGAAATTGATCGAGGGTGAACCATTTGATAGAGCTTTTCGTTATAAACAAAACGGTGTTCTTGGGAGTGTCGAAAACCCAAATATGGACAAGAAAGAGTGCAGGAAACGTCGACCGCTAAGTCCGCCGCCCTAAAACGGCAGATGGGGCTAAAGCAGTTTAGGCAGCTGAGAAGTTCTGATCCCGGCGCCGTAAAGTACCTTAAGTGCTCTGTTCAAATACGGATTCTGATGCCGTTAGCTTGTGGCGTCTTCTCGCAGTGGTCCACGGAAATCGGAAAAAAATGCTTCACACAAGCCTCACCTGCATTTTCGCACCCCTATAACATTGCCCACTCCCAAGCTATACCATTCTACATTAGCGTACTAACAGACCGCTCAACTGCCTACAAAACCTACTTGCTGCAACCTGAAAGGTTCCAACTTGACAGAGCTATTGTGCTCCGAAGACGCCAGCGCGTGCGATTTGCGACGCACTCCAAAGGCTCGCTGGACAGCCCTGGAGCAATTCCTGAGTAGAGCAGCAAGAAATTTCTGATAAAAGTGCCCAAACGCTCAGTCTACGAGCTGTCCCCCCCTCGATTGAAAGGTTCGATTCTGTATGCATTGTTCACGGCGCACACCAAAGTTTCGCTGGACAGCCTTGGTGCAATTCCTGAGTAGGGCAGCAAGAAATTTCTGACAAAACTGCCCAAACGATCAGTCTACAAGCTGTCCCCCCCTCGATTGAAAGGTTAGGTTCTGTGTGCATTGTGCACGGCGCACTCTCAGGGCATTCCTTGCATGACAGAGCACTGGCGACGTACGCCATCTTTGAGATACTCCGAAAGCACGCATATCCTGGGAAATAAGCTGCTCTAATCGCCCGTCCAGCCAATTTTGGACCACCCACGTCGAAAATACGGGAGTTTCGGTAAAGTTTTACACATGTTTGTGTAGATCTCGAAGAGGCGAATCGAATGGTATCAACCTTTATTCAAGAAACCTAAAACTGAAGGAGTTATGAGCGTGCGACGCTTTGAGACGCCATGTTGGCGTTTTTTCGCCCACTTTTGACCGTGCGGCGCGAGCGGTATTGTAATTGTTCGCAAGGCATTTGGTGCTGTTTTCACCATATGCAGGAATATTCGTTGTAGTAATCCGCAAGCATTTATTAAATTATATCAAGCGTACGTTGTACCTGTTTTGGAATATGGATCACAAATTTGGAGTCCAGCGACAAAGAAGCTCCAAGGTAAAATAGAAAAGATGCAGCAAACATTCACTCGAATTGTAATGTGTAAATGCTTCCCAAACTCCGACTTCCACGTGCTATGCCTGATTACAGGAGAAGGTTAAATATTCTCAAACTTGATGCGTTGTTATACCGTAGAACAGTAGATGATCTCGTCCTTGCCTTTAAGATACTCAGAGGAGAAACGAAATTGAAACCAAGTAAATATTGGGTTTTTAGGCCATGTAGGGGACGTGTTAATTTACTGTTGTTACGTAGTATCAGAATGGATACAAGTCGAAGCCCCAAGACACTCAGCAATTTCTTTACTCGTTGTGCAAGGTGGTTGGAGATGCTACCTACAGATGTGCTTGAATCGAATAATAGTTCTATTTTCAGAACGCGACTGAAAAGAATCGAGCTGCTATCGGTTCTTAGAATTGAAGACTTTTGATTACTAGTTTTTTCTCACTAATACGGCATTATTTTTATTGCTGTTCCAGGACTACAATCCATTTTGCTGGCCCCTCCACGCTACATATGCCTCTGTGACACCGGCCTTTATCAGCTGCACCGGCTAGTTGCCACATACAGTCTTGTTTGGTTTCGGATTGTGTTCTCACACCGATTTTTGGTAGCACTATGTCTGCTGTTTCTAGTGCTTTTAGTGATTGCAGTCCCTCAGAGGTTCATTGCAGAAGACCAATACCTATACTCCAAACTTGTTATTTTTTTACACCTATATTGTTGGGGGTCGCAGGAGGCGATCGTAGGAGGTAGCGCAGTCGTAGGAGGCGCGACTGTCGCGTGCACCCGATACCAGGTTCCTGGTTCCGATTTCCCGTCCAGGCCAACCAAGACTTCCATCCCTCCGGTGTCGGTGAATTGGTACCAGACTTGTCTGGGAAGGATAAAGCGCTGACTTGTTCATCGGCTGGCCACCGCAAGTCATTGTATGGCCAAATACGCATTCATGTCGCCTCCACGACATCCCGTAGAAGTAGAATGCGCTGGCGCATCCCAGAAGGGATTGAGTAACGCCGTCCTTTATCTTTTATACTGTGATTTCTTTTTACTTATTCGTAATCCGATTCTATAAGCTTATTTTGATACATTCCGTATACAGGTGCGGTTGGACATAATTCAGTTCTTTGGAAGCATCATCGAGAGGAAGCGTAATGAAGCAAATGCTCGCCTGGGTATGACCGGTTATACGCCCGGACTCCTAGGTGCTCTCCCCTCGTCAAGGTGCTCGAAAGTGATTGCCACGCCCACTTGGAATCACAACATAGCCATACTGAATTATGACGCACTCTTGTAACACTATGACTTTATCAAATTTTATTTAATTAAATAAGTTTGACCAATTTAAGACAATTAGATGTAGTATTATACTATATCACTCTTTTTTGGAGTACGCTATTTTTGTTCAGTCGTCTGCATCGGGTCTTCTGAGCAGCTGCATAAGAAAGCTCTCTTACCTAGTTGTAACTCATAGTGTTACCAAAACTACCAAATTCCTAGTATCTATTTTGTTAAGGCTAATTGTTTTTAGGTTAGTCTGGACTGTGTTGACTATCAATGTTCATTGTTGTTTTTAATAGGCGAACTTCTGGTGCAGTAATAAATAAATAAATTTTCAAATCTCAAATAAAATTCTGTTGTGGTGTCCGTTTTGATGTGAGCAGTTTTTTAAATTGTGTTGTGTTCGTTTTTTTTAGTTAACAAAACACACAGCAAAATACACAAAAAATACAAAGAAAGTAACGAATAAATCTATAAAAACAGATCGAACACGAGGTTCAATGATCTCGATCAACCGATGAAGTCCGGTACTCAATACATATATAATAATATTATATTATAATAATGAAAAAACAAAAACATGGAAACGACCCACCGGATCGACAGCCGCGGTGCATGAAGTCCTGACGTCGCAGAAATCCTCTATAAACCCACACATCTCATCGCTCATTCCAAAATTCGTTCCAGCGTCCTCGTGGAGCTCTATTGAAGCGACGATGGCGTAAGATGGACCGAATGGGATGCAGCTGGCGAAAGTAAGTTGCACTCACCATCATGAGCCTTGGCGCCTTGGCTTTTGGTGGTAGGAGCATATCGACCGTGTCGGGGTTGTTCTCGTAAGGACCAAGTGTTGGTGGAGTTGAACTCCGCTTGCGTCGAAAATTCATGTGAGTAGAACAATACACTTGGCCGTAATTCAGTGTGTGCCCAAATATGCAAAATTGACTCTCCATCATATTATTACACCCTCCATTTAATTCGGAATGGCCAACTAAGAACTGAACCTTATGCAGATACCATTTCACATAACAAAAATGTTGATTCTTATCACCCTTACCAGAAAGGTTGATTCTACCAAAAAATCACATTGCTCTATCTGAAAAGTCACGATTTTTTCACATTTAAAGGGAAA
This sequence comes from Heligmosomoides polygyrus bakeri, assembly GCA_947359475.1. NCBI lineage: Eukaryota > Metazoa > Nematoda > Chromadorea > Rhabditida > Heligmosomidae > Heligmosomoides > Heligmosomoides polygyrus. The sequence goes on from OX375867.1 coordinate 30,120,436, forward strand.
ATGATCACACCAGCTCAGATTCCACCGCTGTTTAAGTGATGGAAGATCTATCTCCTTAAAAACATGAAGCTAAGCACCCATGAAATAAGAGCGAAATAGCAATCCTTTGAAAACACAAAAGCCAATGAAGAAATAAACAAAACGGCCTGACGTCAAGAACTAGTCACGCGGTTAATACGAGGAAAAAGCAGAAGAGCACTACTCACCTTGGTGCGGCAGCACCTCAGCAGGCTCCAGCTTCACGCTTCCTTGTCCTTGTCCTGTTCGTGTGGCCGCGTTAGTGTCCCGATACTTCGATATGTATGTTTCTTTAAAAAATTAATGTAAGGACAGGAAATGAAAGTCAGAAGAAGGTCCTGAAAATTTCAGCGTTCGAGTTGGCTAGCGGAATGTCACCTTACCTTTTGGTTGATCTCCTGAAGCTGTCCTCCATCGTCAACACAGGAAAGAGGCAAAGAATACGCTACGCTATTGCCGAACGGAGGGGTAGAGGTAGAGACAATGCATAAGACACAATGCACAATGCATACTAAAGGAGGCTGAGACAATGCATATACATACATAATACATAACATAACATGATAATATATACCATTTCGACTTCAAATTGGAGACTTTTCACATTAAATCATTAAATCAGACGCTCTTCTAAGCCTATTCCTCTAAGCGTAAACTTAATTTATATCCTAACCCTGACTGATATTTTTGAAATCAACAATGTCACTCCCAAATCCCAAACAATGATCAACAATCAGAGCCTCCAATTTGATTTCAAAATGGCATAACACCATATTACACCATGAAGAAGGTGAACATCACCAACCATATATGAGAGTTATGAAGTCCACAGTTCCACTGATAACATCAAGCTGTCTCGAAACAAACACGAATGCACAGCGCAGGAGGTCAAGGAGTTGAACTTCTTCAATATGACCGACAAACTCCCAATTAAACTCTATTAATCTCGATTAAACGAAATCAGTTCAACTCCTTCAGGTGGCGAGGAAATCCAGCAAAATGTCATCAATCGCCCCACAAATGAGTAGCAAACTCGGAAAAGAAATGGGCATCGACTCCTTCAGAGGGCGAGGGAGTCCAGCAAAATGTCATCAATCGCCCCACATATGAGTAGCAAACTCGGAAAAGAAATGGGCATCGACTCCTTCAGAGGGCGAGGGAGTCCAGCAAAATGTCACCAATCGCCCCACATATGAGTAGCAAACTCGGAAGTGATGTCCGCAAAGACTCCTTGAGATGGCGAGGGAGTCCAGCAAAATGTCATCAAACGCCCCACAAATGAGTAGTAAACTCGAAAACGAAATCCGCATCGACTCCTTTAGATGGCGAAGGAGTCCAGCGAAATTTCATCAATCGCCCCATATGAGAGTGACTCCAGCCAGCAGAACTAAGCACTGCCACGCGGAAATAAGTAGATGGTTGCGACCAAATGCGATGAAGTCACCTGATACTTGGGTAATTAAACCTTTGTTTTAATATACATAAATAAACACGCGCGACTAAGCGAAACAAGGCATCAAAAGCATCGATGATAAAGCGATATATTAAGATAAGACAATAACATGAATAAATGCAAGGATACACGTAGATGAATATGAGGGTACTACGCGAAATATAAATAGAGACCAAATGATACCAATAGGAATAGCACCGATATAAGAAAATACCCTGAAAAGACCCTGAAACAGGACAAGTGACCTAGCAAAGGCACAACACGAAGATATGGCAAGACTACCCAATATGCTAGGCATTAGTCAAGATAAACGAACCATATATGCATAGAGTAACATACGAATAAGATATGTGAGAGATAACAAAACATGAGAACAAGACAAAATCGATTATAACACTAAAAACATGCATGAACGCAAAAGAGACGATGAAAACGACGAACACAACACATTATGAACACAATAAGAACCGCAAGGTACGCGCAAGGAGTAAGACGGGAAGAACCACGACCAAAACACATGCGCAGAAAGAAAACCCCTCCTAACGACCCTTTCCGGACGCGCACAGCCGCATCGAATGACCGCAAGCCCATGAAGAAGGCTGGAAGCGCTGATTCCTAAGAAGACCCTGAAAATCAGGAAACCCAGAGAAATAGCCCGGGGAGACCCAGAGCGAGCGCGCGGCAGTCGAAATGGGGCGCGGAATCCGTCAAAGGAGACAACTTGTCGTCACCATAAATGAGTAGCAAACACGGAAGTGAAATCCGCATCGGCTCCTTCAGATGGCGAGGAATTTCAGCAAAATGTCATCAATCGCCCCACAAACGAGTAGCAAACTCGAAAACGAAATCGGCATCGACGCCTTCAGAGGGCGAGGGACTCCAGCAGCGAGCAACAGTTGAGTCATGTCGATCGACACGGCGTGGTTTTGAAACTTCGCGGCGCCTCGTCCGCCGAAAGTACGGTAGTCCTGCCACATGCACTTTGAGTGCAGGGTCAACGCGGCATAAGCTGTCCTGATGCAGGATCAAGGCGGCATATGCATAAGTCGAGAGCTGAGCAGGATCACTCTTTCTTCGCTGTCCAACACATATGGACAATAGTTCGAAAAAGATGACCCTGTCCTGAACAGACAATGTGCTTGGTCTCGTTAGAATGCCACTTCTGATTGTCAGCTGAACGCCCAATTGATTTAGCTGGTACACAACATTTCTGTCGCGAGTGGCCTTCATAACACTGAAGTAGGTTGCAAACAGGCTTGCGTCATTGACGTTAGGGAGGCGAATCAATGGGAACACTGTCTGCAGTATTTCCTCTCCTCCCGTGCGTGTTGCTGGGAAGGTGAAGAAGCGACTGTTACAAAAAATCCAAATAAATTACGAGGGCTCCTCCGCAGAGCTACCAACATCGAAGTATTTATCCAGGATCCTTCATTACGAGGCCATTTCTAATTGTAGAAGTCCATAAACATGATGGTGCTGAAGTGGTCTGGTTTACCCAGCTAAAAACCAAAGTGCGCTAAAAACAATTCGGACTTCAGAAGATTCAGAGGAAAAACTCATATGACAAAATCTTGTATCGACCACAAATAAATCATATTCGTTCAAGTTGATATACGTGCTGTCGGAACAAGCTTCATTTAGTGCGAGCTCGTAATACAGCACCTTCGCTGACGTTGTTAAACGTAGAGAAGAAAGCTCGTTGATTATAGGATGACATTCGCAAGCAAGCGAAATGGAAACGAACGAAAGCAGTAGTAGCGAAAGATGTGACGAACGCATTGCCACACATCTCGCTGTCGCCTCTTATATAGCCGGACTTAATCATAAAAACAGTCGACGAAGCAAGCTGAGAATTGAGGTGAACCGAAGCCATTGCATTTTCAAATGAAGCTGCAAGTTGACATACAAGAAAATGCTTTTCTACTCGAAGGAGACGGCGAGGCAACGGGAAACAAAACTTGGGAAAATTTAAGCACTGTATAGTTTACATCTGAAAATGGAGCCTTTCTAAGTCGGAAATCCTTACGGACAGGGGTAAATTTCACTCTCAAGAATGCCACATATCTAGTTGTTAGTTTTTATGTTGCCTGCATTCTTTCCTTTTGCCTCCATTACAGATCGTCCATGTCATCCTTCGAGCGATTCTCCAATTTGCGTAGTCGATCCTACCAATCGGATTCTTTTACTTTCTGTGCGCTCATCTCCATTTGTTTTGAGTATAATTTGCTGTTTATATTTTCTTGCCTGTTGCAGATGAAGATTAGATGCCGTTGTGCTCTCTCCATTTGCACTATTCATGGGTAAGTCCTTCCATCAGCAACTCCTTCCGCAAATGTTTCAGCGTTTTTAAACATCTTCTAGCTAAAGAAAAGTCCATTCAAAAATATACGATTTTTTACCTTCAACAATTCGCTATAATTTGTCATTCTTTCCTTTGTCTCCATTGAAGATCGTCTAAGTCATCCTTCGAGCGATTCTCCAGTTTGCGTAGTCGATCCTTCCAATCGGATTCTTTTATTTTCTGTACGCTCAACTCCATTTGTCTTGAGAATAATTTGCTGTTGATATCTTCTTGACTGCTGCAGATGAGGATTAGATGTCGTTGTGCTCTTTCCATTTGCGGTATTCATGGGTAAGTCCTTTCATCAACAACTCCTTCCGCAGCTTTTTTAGAACGCGACAACGCTCCTGAGAGTAAACTAAACTAACTGAGGTGACACACCTTTTAGTTAAAGGAAGATCCATTTAAAAATGTACGGCTTTTACCTGTAATAAATCGCTATTTTTTTCTGAAATCGCTAATCTTTCCCTTTATTTATTTATTTATTTATTTATTTGACCAACACAAATAATGCACGCATAGGTAAACAGGGAAGATTTCAGATAATGGTTGGCACTTCGCAAAAAAACATAGAGAAGCTGAGAAAAATGAGAGAGAAAAGAAAGGGGGACAGAAAAAGGACAGAAATACGCCTGGCCGCTGCGAGATTGCATACAAGAATGAGTCGTGACAAAAATACGTGTGAGCTTGAGTAGAGCACCTGGTGATGTCATGACGGAGGTGCGCTGACCATGGGTATGTACATTAGCAGATGCCTCACGATACTACTACCAGTAGGCATAATAGACAATTAACCTTTGGGGCGGGCCCTGTATCTCAAAGGCCTCTTTAAACTGGTACGCACCCCAAAGGCTGCCTTGGGAGGTCGTGAGGATCTATTAGCATTCTGCTAAATACCCACAAATAGTGTAATGCAGCGAAAAAGACGTTATTACATAGCCGTTTTCAATTGACACACTCCTGTAGCACAAGCAACGCACGAGGCTAGCCAGAAAAGTAATCGAGAAGGTGACTTCTATAAAAGCAGAGGAGTTTTGTGATCGGAACAAATTGTCTAATTCCTGGAGCTGAACGGCGTCTGTAGGCAAATCCATCGACTACGCATCGAGAGGCCTCGGTCGAAAAAAACAGAACCTTCCTGAAATCCCAAGTATTGTTCAACATAACGTGCATGGCAACACAGTCATGTAGGCCAATTCTCTTGAACTACGAGGCGACTGATCTTTCTAGAACTGTCTGCACGTCTATATAAGGGGCTGGAAAGGGCTCGCTATAATTTCATCGCTCGCTATCCGCCTTGGATTCGCCTCGCCGAGGACAACCGACCGACGACCACGGACGCAACCACAAGGAGTGGACAACCAGCCAGGAACCAGCGCGGACTCGCACCCCAAGGCCGACAGCAAGAGGAGAGAACCGCCACTGGCAAGAACAAGAGCTATTTTAGGTGCAATAAAGATTCGCAGGTCGCTACACCATGCAGGGTTCGAACCCTGGTCGCCTGTTTGCAGACAGCGCACAAGGACGTTGCGCCGCCGCTGCCAGTGGCGAGCTCCAATGCATGCGTACAATGTTCGCGTACATATAACGTATGCGTACAATAGAGCTGCCTTTCTCTCCATTCCATTTCCTCCTATTCTCCCCGACCGATAAAGAACGTCTGTGTAGTCATTCTTTGGAATGGTATTCACTTATTTTCTGGTGGTTTAGTTCCATTTGTCTCGAGAACAATTTGCTGTTCATATTTTCTTGACGGTCAAAATTATTTCAAAATAGCTTAGTAGAAATAAAGAAAGGAGCTGGCGACATACCCCAACGTAAACATCATGAATATGTTGGAAGTGACGAATAACAATAAACTTAAATTAAATATCAGATAAATTACAAAGATTAATAGTATCGGAAGACCACTCAAGCTAAAGAGAAACATTACGATGTAAAGGAGGAAAGCGCGATCTTGACAACGAACACACCAGAATGAGAACTTTACAGCTACCTAAACAGTTTGAAGACTTTCTTGGAACACTCTGCAGCGTAAAGCGACTGTCTAGCTCTTTCCTAATATGCATTCAATAGTGCAGTAGATGAGCAGCAGAATGAGAACAGCAATGCAGCAATATACGTGGAACTAGCTACGGAATACTAGCGAATAATAGAAGTAGAATACCGAATCAGCGAATTGATGAGCAGCACTAGGAATGGAGCAGTCACGTGCACTCAGCGACATTGGCGGAAGCAACTATTACCGGAGTCAGTTATTCCTGTCTGCCATCTGCTGGACCAGACACGAGAACAACCGGTAGCGAAACTGACGTCTCAGTTTCTAGGCCCTCCTCTTCGCTACCCGACAACGCGAGAGCGCAGAGAAGCTGGCGCTCCGAGCGCACTTCAGCGGCTGTAGGGTGGAGGAAGGTCCGGCCGAGACCAGCGCTCGTGCTCTGCGTCTCGATGCTGAGCCGCACGAGGGGGGTGCGCGGCTGGCTGCCCGATGCAAGAGACGCTCTGAAGTGTTCGTCAATGTCCAAGTTCGAAGTTCTTGAAACCTGGGCATTTTGTAATCATGTTTTGCTCTTCTTTCCCTGACAGGTTTGGTATAAATCTGAAGTGTAAGCTTGAAAGACGGAGCGTATTCTACAAGAAGTAAGCTCAAGGATGTGATAAAGACGAAAAACACGCATGCCCAATCGAGCTAGGATATATCCACGTCATGCATTTCAATTCACATCAAATACGCATCAAAATTGTGTCAACGACATATTGAAGTAGCGGAATGCGTGACACATCCCGCTAAGGGACCAACTAACTATTCTAAGTTGACTTGCTTAAGCTAACTTCGTTGTTCTTTTAATAGGTACCATTTTTACGTCAAATCAGACACAAAAAACGACACTCTTTTGAGGAAGCCTGACACCTTGAAAGTCAATATAAACAATTTCCTAAGCAAAGTCTTTCAGATTAGACTAGAGCCTCTACGAGACAGTTTCAATCTTTTGTCTAAGAAAATTTTAGTACGACTTTATTTGAATTTTTTATGGTTCGAAATAGTATATATTCAGATTCAATAAGTGAACACGCTGTTTGACAGTTTAAATAATTTTTATTTTTCAAGGAAAAATAAAGGTTTATAGCTTTGAAAAAAAGTAAACGCGACCAATATAGCTCGAAAGCGAAGGCAGAACATAGGGCAATGAAATATTTAAAAATTAGGTCGTTATAGGTTATTCAAAGGTAAAGAAACCTGCATTTTTAATGCTTAAAATGATCGCCACTCACCTAATTCTTATTAATTAAATTCTTATTAATCTGGACGGTCCTAATTTCCTATAATTGATAGAGAAAGCTGTTTGGTGGAGTTACGCACTTATTAACGGTACAAGAAAAACATTTGTAGGAAACACACATATCTTCACGTTGCTGTTTCAAGTAGGCAGCGCTAACATTGTCAGGCAAATTAAAATCATGTCGAGCTGGACAGGTGCATGGCGCGGCGTCTTCTTCTGAGAAGCTACAAAATTGCTGCCCATCTGCATCTCAGAATAAACTCTGAACTACTCTTTCTTTGAGAACAAAAACCATAAAATTTAAAGCAGCATTACAAATATTTTCACTCATATCAGGTGGTAGCAAGCCGGAGAACGCGCCGGCTATCGCGTGCACCGAAGGTTCTTGGTTCTCTGGGCAACCAAGTTCTCCATCCCTTCGGGGTCGCTGAATTGGTACCCGACCTATCCGGGAAGGATGAAACAGTGACCTGTCCACTGGCTGGGTAGAGCAATTCATTACCTGGGCCAAAGACCCATCCAGGCTTTCCCACAGAAGAAAACAGAACTCTTGGCGCGTGCATTAAAGCTTTTCTTTTTCCAGTTTTATTCTTTATGTTCACTTATTTGAGCAAGAGATTTGAAAAATATCAAAGGAAGCAGTACCACATTTTCTTTTGATTTTTCTTTGAATTTTCTTTTGGAACATGTTAATTTTAATATCAAAAGCCTCAAGCTTGCATTGAAGAGTGTACAAGGGGGTCCTATCTGATTTGGAAAGTGCAAATGTTGGCGTATAAACAAATAGTGTGAAGGAGAAAGGTCGGCACTAGAGAACTCTCTTATGAGATGTTTCGTAGTTAATGATTCCCTATACGATTACCTTACCCGATGATTTTAGTGGCCAGTCTCAGGCACGCGACATTGGCGGAAGGGATACGTTGCTGGATCCCGCGCGAGCAACTCGAGTTCTTGACGCCTGCCTCATTCACAAGCCTCTGCATTTTACATCTGATTCCGGACCATGCAATTTCTTTAACATGAAAACTTCCCGCACAAGAGGCGGTACTGCCAGTAATGTCTGTCGCTTTAAAACTAACTTTCGAGCAATGTCTTTTCCTACAGAGCGGGTAGCCTCTACTTGAAAACTGCTATTAGGTTGGTGAAAAAGTCTTGCACCACAGCGTAATTTTTTTCAAAATTTTATTGCTTCTTTTGTGAGCGATTTCAATCTTCGAAGTAATTATGGTCGGTTCCGGCCCCGGTCTGCTGGTTGAGACGTTTTATTGGCGACTTCTGGTATTATCCTATTGTATTCGTTGGCTGTCTAGTCTCAAGTTCGTCGGAAAGCTGTGTCTCCGGTGGCAAGGGGGCAAATCTAGTCGAAGTTTTGCCACCTGAACAGCTGACGTCTTTCTTTCACAGGACCTGGTTTCGATCGATTGCGTGCAACGCATCGAATCCTGGATCAACTATGCCGCGTACTAGGTCTTCGCGTGTTCCAGCTACGCAGCCCAAACGAAGCGGCTCAAGAGCAACATCTACTCCTGTTCATCCCGAGGAGTGCGAATCAAGCCTGAGGACGTTTGCAGAAGACGCTTCGGTTCCAAGTTACATCAAGGTCATTATCGACCTATTGATGGAGACAAAAGAAGAGATCAGGGAGCTGAGGCGCATCAACGCTGACATGGCTCAACAGATATCAGATCCAAGAAGCGAGAATGCGGCTCTGAAGCTAGAATTAAATGTTTTGAAGTCCAATTCTAATGACGTGATTGTTTCGGACTTAGTCACATCGTTTGTTAGTGGTGTACCTGAACTACATTGTTCAAATGCTATCGCCAGAGTGAATCATGATTTTAATTGTATAAGTGACATTTTAGATTTCCTCAATGTTGAGTGCTTGCCTATCTGTCTATCGCTTAGGAAAGCCGAAACCTTACGTGCCTAGACTTCTCAAAGTCGTTTTACCTTCTGCTCGCTTACAAATGGACGCTGCCAAAAGGGCCCCACGCCTGCGCTCTTTTCCTCATAAGGGATTTTTCATACGCCCGTCCCTTACCAGAGAGGAACGAGAGCGCAGACGTGAGCAATATTTTGCGAGCAAAAGCAGCTCTGATGTAGAACGTTCTCAACATAGTAGTGCTCCTTTAATGTCTCCATCGATGGCCCTAAACTCCCAGCCGGACGCAGCTTTTTCTCCTACGGGTGTCCCTTCCGGAACTCCATAGGAGGACGAACACACAAGGGACTTAAAGACTGCAGATTTAGCTGCATGTTATCTAACGTGAGGTCTTTAATCAAAAACTCAGCGGCCTTCATAGGGAACTTGTGTTGTTATAATTACGATTTGGCTTTCATAACTGAGTCGTGGCTAAAAAGCACAAATGACCTAACTTCGTTACTAGGTTGTCTCAGCAGTAGTTATATTGGTGTGAGATGCGACAGAGCACATAACATTGGTGGAGGTGTGGCCACCATTTTGAAAAAGAGTCTGGAGTACAACATTGTATATGTAGAGTCAATCATAGACGGCTACGAAATATTGGTTTGCGATATTTTTGTGAAGCCCGGAAGCGTGCGATTCATTCTAGTATATCGAGCTCCTGGTTGCGATGTAAGCGACTCTAATAAGTTATTTAGAGCTATCAGTGATTTCTGCGACAGCCGATGTGTCGTCCTAGGAGACTTCAACTACCCGAATTTTGGTGTCGTAAGTGATTCAAATCAATCTCTAGGTGCCCTGCGGGCTTTTATAGAGACAACCCATAATCTCCAGCTCATACCTCACTGTCCCACTAGAGGGCGCTCCAACCTTGATTTGATATTCAGCAATGACACTCAGTTAGTAAGTTCAGTCACTGTTGCTCCCCCCATAGGGCGTAGTGATCATGCTACTGTACGTTTCAAGTTGAACATCATCGAACCGCCAAGAGTAACTCGATGGAAACGAGATTTCGGTCGTGCAAATTACAATGGAATTGAAGCATTGTTAAAGGATATTGACTGGCTCGGTAGTCTCAATTCTGCTTCTATTGTGAATGATATGTATGAGACCTTCCTTGCAATTTTTCATCACTCCATTGAAAAATTCGTGCTAAAGCGTAAAATGGTGGAAGGTCAAATGAAGCTCCCTAAGTATTTAACCGGAATGATGTGGAGGCGTTCGATCTTTTGGAATAAAGCGAGGCAGCAAAATACGAACGAATTATGGGAGAGCTATAGAGCATTTAGCCTCAGAACCGATAGGGCGCTTGAAAGGTATCTTATCTATCTTGAGAGGAAGGTTGTTGAATCTGGGGATATGGCCAAGTTTTGTCGCTATGTCAACCGAGAAAAGGACCGAATTCAATACCCTGTCTGTTGTCGGAAGGTGGACGTCCGGTAGTCTGGGATGAAAACAAAGCCGAGCTCTTGGTCCACGTTTTTCAGGATGCTTTTAGCACATCGAATTGTGGCGACGCACCAGTAAATGTTGAGCTTCAGACTTTCCCGATCATGGACTCCACTTGCTGGTTCCGGAGAGAGGACATACTTAAGCTTCTGGAGAGCTGACCTGCATCGTCGTCCACGACGCCCGATTTCATACCTCTTAGTTATATTAAGAGGATACTTCCATTCATTGGTTTCCCCCTAGAATACATATTTAACCTGAGCTATATGAGATCGGAAGTACCTAAACGGTGGAAACATGCTTTAATTACACCCGTTGCTAAGAAACCACCGCTAAATAACCCTACAAACTACCGACCTGTGAGCATCACTTCTATTTTTGCCAGGGTATTTGAGAAAATGGTGAAGCAACATGTAATGAGTCATTTGGCTCAATATGGTATTATTCCAAAAGCCCAGTTTGGCTTCATAGAGGGTCGGTCAGTTGAAACAGCTGTTCTTATGGAAATGAATGATTGGACTAGAGCCAGAGAACGTAACAAGAGAGTAGACGTAGTTTTCTTCGATTTCCGAAAAGCGTTTGACAAGGTTTCGCACATCAATTTAATATATAAACTGTCAGCGGTTGGAATGCACCCCAGAATTATCTCTTGGATCCGGAATTTTCTTACTGCCACAACTTATCAGGTTCGAGTAGGCAACGCGTTCTCATCCGTATACGAAGCGTGTAGTGGTGTACCACAGGAGGAGTGCTATCCCCCATTCTGTTTCTAATATATACTTTGGAGATTCAGAAAGCTATAGAGAGTCTTGGAGTTTCAGTTAGTATGTATGCTGATGACATTAAGATATATAAGGTCATTGAATCACCTGAGGATGAGAGTAGAGTACAAACAGCCATTGATTTCATAAGTAATTGGTCTGAGTTATGGGAATTACCTCTGGCCGTGAATAAGACTCATGTTCTCGTCATTGGAGATAGATCCGCGTCAACGAATTATTCTATTAGATCCGACGCTTTAAATAAGGTGGACGAGATTAGAAATCTTGGTTATCTTATTAATAGCGATCTGGATTTTACACCTCATTACAGAATGTTAGTAAGTAAGGGTCTGACACGCACTTATAATCTTCTCCGATTTTTAAAAACAAGAAATCCCAAGTTACTAGTAAGTGCGTATAAAATGTATATTAGGCCAATTCTTGAAAGTGGGACCACTGTTTTCAACCCATACGAACTCAAAGATATACGGATGCTTGAAAAATTACAAAATAATTTCACCCGAAAACTGATGATGAGGTGTTTTGGATTGGACTACGCCTCCATCCCAAATGGCACAAGACGAGCCATTCAGCTGGGCTTACCGTCCTTAAAACGCAGAAGAACAATATTCGACCTGGTAATGATGTTTAAAATTCTGACGGGCAGGGTTAAAATTGATGCCTCTGAATTCTTTTTAGTAGATCCCCTACCTAAAACAAGATCTGGAACCACAGATGCAGTTGTGAGAAGCCAAATCAGACAACAGAACCACAGATGCAGTTGTGAGAAGCCAAATCAGACAACATTTCTTTTCAAACAGGACTCTTCGCATTTTCCGTCCGTTGCTGAGGGATAAGGTGCTTGAGATGTCTCTCAGTAGTTTTATAATGCTTGTCGATCAACGCATTAAGTAACTTTAAATATGTGTTGTGTTTCTCTTTGCTACTGTTCTTTTCTGCATCTCCTTTAGTTGACTGGTATTAATTTCATTACATTTGTTGGTTCATTGTTTGTTTCCCTTATGTTAGTTTTACAGTGTGCGGTTTGGATTGTAGCACCGCGCGATAACTCGCGCCTCGAAATAAATAAATTATCATTTACATCTACAACCTTCTGCTATCTGCTGGGAGATCACGAAATCCTTCATTCTAGAATGAAGGCAGCTGTGACTCAAAGAAGTGCTCCACCTTAGATTCCAGTTCGGTTCGGTCGTTGAAGCACCTATCCCTTAGTTGTTGCTTGAGAGCTCGAAAGAGAAGTAGTCCAATGGCGCAAGACCTGGCGAATACGGTGGGTGTTTTTTATTTTTATTTGATTTTTATTTAGAAGGTGTCCAGCTTGGTTTGAAAGTAATCTTTTTTCAGTTTTGAGTTGGGAGGAACACGGTTGAAGTTAAATCTGGTTCAGTTTGAGTTTCCAGGAGTCCACTTTAAACGCGGCAAGTGAAAACGGTATACAGATATGTAGCTGCAGGAAGGTAGCTACACATCCACTGCTCAGTGAGATACCAGGTGCCTAGCAGCAACCACAGCTCGATACTCGAATTCAGAAGCTCTGTTAATTGTAGAGAGATTGCAAAGAATACGTTTCTTAAGTTTAAGAGTGCTCCCAGTTCTGAACCATTGATCGACAAAATCATCGCGGTAACCGAAACCTGCTTAGAGCGCAGGTTTTCCATGCCAGTTTGCCTGCATTTTTCCAATTTTGAAAACTAAAATATGGAACTAGTATTTAATATTTCTCTGCACTCACTTCGGCTGCCCTTCGCCAGTTCTGTAATGAACGCTTGCTCTTCGAGGGTCTGCAGCAGCAAGTAAATCAGTTAGGCTCAATCAAACTACTGAAAAGGGAGGACAAAAGTGCCAGAACCAGTCGGACCTTTTCTTGAAATTTTCGCTCTGACCGCACTTTGTGTAGCAATTTTCACCGCCCTATGAAGTGCAATGTAAACCGATGGAAACACCAGTGGCCTATGCTTTCCACATGAGCATAGCAACATTGTAGACCCTGCCTCCAATCACGAATGATACTCGATAGTGGATTTGCACCAATTCTATTCATGAAGATTAGAATGATCCATTCTAATCTTCATGAATAAACAAATTCACTGGGCGTTATTACTAAACAGAACATGGGTCAAAGAATTCTCGTCCCTCTTTCTCAAAGAAACTGCCTTTAGGGTCTTTATGTGGGCTGAGAGGAACGATCTTCGACTGTAGGAATGCGATTTGCCCTGTTAGCTCTCGGCCGGAAACGGAGGAAGCCAGTCTCCTAGAGAGGAGATCATTTTTTAATGACGTATTGCACATGTATCTCCTCTTGAGCATGTCCGGTTCCAAACGTCATCATTTCTTACAATGTGTTAGAAATGGAAAGGTTGTTAGATAAGCGAAGAGATAAGTCGTATTCGAGAAACCTGTGCAAAGGACGGTGCCTTCTACCGCAGTAACACATTAGAAATCAAAAACAACTCTAAAAGGAAATAGGAATGAGCTATAAGAGGAGACCATTGGAGTAGACACATCTTTATAACCCGGTACACATAAGTTTGGGCCCCAGTTGGTTGTTGATCGGATACCACATTTACGAAAATTTACGATTTACGACCCGAAACGCCGCAAATTATAAATCGTAAAAAATTCGGCAAAAATAGCCGTAGATCGTAAAATCGTAAATCTTAATTACGCACACCCCTGGAGCCCACTATCACAGGGGTGGATGTTAGAGAAGCAGAGAAGCAGTCTCCAACTCTGACCTGGGACGTACGGCTCATCAAGAGGCTTTCAAACCAGCGTACAAAATCAGAATGAAAGCCGAAGGATCAACTTATTGATTAAATTATGGTAGAAATAGAAATACATGCAGTATAATTACAATCATGTTAACTCTATGTCCTCTGGCCCTGATAGTCGGTTGAAAGGATTCCCAGTTGAGGGAAGAATGCCGAAAAACACCGCCGAATGAAAACAATCGAATGAGCAAATTCGAACAACTTTGCCTACCACCACTGTTAGCTGTCGACGTGCACTCGTCAGGGTAACAAGACGCGTAAGGACATAACGCAATAGGTACTGTGCTGACGTGAAGGCGTGAGAGGATCCAATGCTTCAAATGAAATAATCAGGTGAAACCCCTCCCCATACATCATGCACTTTACTTCTAGCAATAGGGAATGTCGTTGAGGTAATTTGAATGTGTATTTGGCCTATACAATGATTTGTGGTGTCCAGCCGATGTGCAAGTCGATGTCTTGTCACCCCAGGCACGTCTGGTACCAATTATACCTTTGTCCTTGGAAAAAAATTCGAATTTCGAATGATCGAATAATATTCGATTTTCAGAATTTCGAATTTTGAATGATCGAATAATATTCGATTTTCAAAATTTCGAATTTCGAATAATCGAATAATATTTGATTTTCAAAATTTCGAATTTCGAATGATCGAATTTCGAATAGTCGAATATTCGAATAATCAAATGAACACTATTATTTACTGTCCTCACCCAGTGGTTGACATTTAATTATTTTTTTATTACCCACTGTGAAGGAAATGGATGGCTGCTCCATCCATTTCCTTTACGAGACCAAAGGGCAATAACAACGGTATAATGGCAATGAAGCACGCTTTGCTTCCCTAATAATTCGTGCACCGAGAAGAGAGAAACAGCTTGGGTAGGCAGAGCTAGGGTGTTATAGGTCTTTCTCTATAGGTTGCTATCTTTCCTTATGTTATAGCGAACCTTCCAGGTGGTAAAAGAATGATTATCATGGGCGGAGAAATGACACAAAGGCGATCTGGTGCAGAAAGGGCGCACTGGAGTCTTATGAATGGCATTCAGTTTGTGTTCTAGCTCCGTTGAAGAGAAACGGACCCGCGTTGGAGTCTAATCTGACAAGACACTACGACTTGGACAGTGTTAGAGCGAAAATGGGGATGGCTCACTTTCATAGGAAACGGAGTAGGACTGGCTCTTGTACTCCATAGCCATTGCACTTCCTCTCTTCTTCAACGTCTTTACTGGCAGAAAGCAGGAGCTTTCTAGGCCCCTGAAAGTTCTACCTCCCTACCGCAGCCCCTTCGGCTCTAATCGTTCCCTTGTTGTAACTGGGGTAGGAATACAAAACGAAGATTCTCTCGTAGTATACTGAAGGTAAAAACATCTGTGTACAGGGATAACCCTAATCACTTGCGATTCACGTGAATGGCCACAGCACGCTCGACGGCCTTTACAAGGAAGCAGGTGCGCAGCGGAGGGCCGCGCTTGCAGCGCTTACTTCGCGTCAACTCACAAGAGAGGTAAATGAACTTCCCGTGGGAATCTTATAAGTGACCTATTGAGCGCTGTGGGGGATTGTTCGAAAGGCACCCCAGTGGTTTAAAACTGAATGCAGCTAAGGGACATTTTATTTAACGAATTTACAGAATTTACCTTTTTAACGCGAAAATTTTTCGTTAAAAAGTGGTCGTTAAAAATTTACCGAAAAAATTTAACGCACTCCCCTGCTGCCCATCGCCTCCCCACCACTCTCTGCTAATCGAAGGTTTAGGGACTTGTACTCCCACAACTCCGGAGATCGAAAGCAGGTTTCGCCCAAACGTCGTCTAGAGGGCTAGTTGAGGTGCTGATCGCAAATCTAGTAAACGTTTTCGCGTGATTCCACATTTTCATGAGTGATCAAGTTTCTCAATTTGAGTACATAGAATCGCTTTCTTCGCCTACATATGTGATCAGACTTGCTTTCCAGTCTTCGACTTTGAGATGGAAAGTGGTGCACGAAAAATGGATAATTTAGAAAAAGAAATGACAGAATCGTGGCAGCAGCCTAAATAATTTCCTAAGGCGAGGAAAGGACGAAATCAGTGGTCATGACAACCCCATCCTTATTCACGAACACCCACTGTGGAATACCGTAAGCGGCCAAATTGTCGAAATTGGATACCATATTCGTGCTCAGCATCCAAAATAACAGTACAGGCGATGTTTGGGAGAAAAAAATCGACCTCCACTCCACTTTTGGAGTCACAATAGTACAACGCGGCCGGTTATTCTGCACCTTTTCTCGCATATACTCACCGTCGCCTATTGTGATCGACGGTAACACCGAACGCGTTTGCCAGCTTCGTGATCAGAACCTCAGTCAACCCTCAGGACAACATTTGTACGAAATTTTATCATCTACTTACGAAGTCATGGGGATTAATACAAGTACCTACGTTTGCAAAGCCCCCCCCCCCCCCCTGTCAGTGCGGGACAGTGGCCGAGGAAGAATAGGCTGCAAGAAGACCAATAGAATAAGTTAATCATATATGTAAATTTTAATACTCAAACAGTTTTAAATTCAATGTCTAAACAACGAAGTAGAATTAGAAATAACCTGGGGTATACATGAACTCTAAATCACTCTGTACTATAACAAACACAAGTGGAAAACAAGCAACAACTAAAACAAGTAATAACTAAAACAATGGTAGCAACAACACTAAACATGTCTTGTTTCGCCTCTGCTTTCATACAAAACATGTTTATAATTAGTCACCCCGAGGCTCGTCAGTGAAGAAGGTGACTAATTAATTTAGTTGTTAGTACTGTATTTAGTGTTATATGCAAATGCTACGAATACTACGGAGTACAATACTACGGAGTGGGTCAAAAATGATGCATTTTATAAGAGATGCTAAAATTAGTAAAATTTACAAGAGAAACGTTCTCTATAGGAACCCGAAGACTGATCAGCACATCCCAGAGATGGACTGAAGCAACACATTTCGATCACGTTCGTAAATATGGTTAAAATGAGAATATGTTCTACATTTACCAAAACGCACAGCAATCCGTAAACAACTCTCCTAGATTCGAGAAAAAAAAATTTCTCTCCCCGCTGTCCACGCCCCGACTGCAGTGAATGATTCATTTGACCTAATAAATTGTCAGATTTCTAACATCTAACTATAATTAAAGCTCTATAGCATCTGCATGTTAATTTCTGAGTATTTCAAGGCCATTCAAGGCGTCACTTTCGCTTTATCAGCCAGCACTGAAGTGCTACAGTTTTTTGTAATTTTTGACCTACCCAGATGCCCGCAGGACATTTGAAGACCACTACGGTGCTTCTTAGACACACCCTTATAACAAGCAATAGGTCATTTTGGAAGTCTCCACGGGAAGTTCATTGACTTCTCTTGTCAGATTACGTACACACAATTCGGCGCACGCGACGCGCGAAACTCAAACATCGTTTTTTATCATAAGGTCAGACTCCCCTAGTTTTCGAAGAAGAGTGCCACCAACTTGTTAAGAGTTAATTTATTCGATATTCGAAGCCTTCAAATATTCGAATAAACGAATATTCGAATATTGGACTTTCTCGAATATTCGAATAATCGAATAATTCGAATATTGGACTTTCTCGAATATTCGAATAATGGAATAATTCGAATATTGCACTTTTTTCGAATAGTCGAATATTCGAAATTCGAATTTATTCGAAATTCGACTATTCGAAATTCGAAAAGGACAAAGGTATAGTACCAATTCAGCGACCCCAGAACGATAGAAGGTTTGGTTGCCCTTTGCGGGAAATCCGAACCAGGAAACTGAAATCGGCTGCAAACGGGAGTCAAAAGTAGCCATACAAACAGATAATTCACCTGCTAATCCCTGATATCCAATAGAGCGAATGCTTAAAGACGTCCAGCTTCCTGCATACTTCAGCTCCATAGCAGTGAAATCTAAATTATTACCACACAAGTGTTTCGAAGACACGGGTAAGGTGTCCCATGCCTACATAGTCCCCGGTGGTGTAAAGTTTTAACAGTTCCTTCTTTCGCGTCTGAGATAAACGTAACTTTAGAAGAAGGCTGCCCGAGAAGCGATGAAGTGTTGAGGTTTATTCAAACATCTTGGCAAGAACTTCGTTTGGTGCCTCTCAGCCTTGCCTGCTTCCCTGATTCTGGGATTAGCCTTCCCTCGAAATGGGCAGCCGCCGCACGGAATTCTCGCGAGGGCATCTTATAGCACTCGCTTTGGTTCGCAAACCATAAAACGCGACCACCATAGAGCGGTGTGGAACAACAAAACGCCTCGAGATTCACAGTTCCGGTATTCGCAGTCACCTTTTCACGCTGTTCAGCACCTCCATAGTCCTCTGTATGCCCTGCAGATGGTCATCCTCGTGAACGTTCACCGCTGAACTGCTTCATAGTTCATCCGCAACCAGTGGCATTTGAGAAGTAATGACGTCTCATTCAGAATTCGTTTCCTCCACTCCGGTATACGATTCAGACTCCTCCACTGTAGGCATCCCATTGCACTGGCCACCCTGCTCTTTTATATGCATCCCCAGCGATGTTGACCTGGGTGTGAATCAGTTGAGCGAATGAACGCATCTGAATAGAATGATCATACCAATCATAAGCTACCAGCTTCAGCATTGCTTCCACTTGTGAGATAGATAGATAATCTTTATTCTTAGGGTACAAAACGCATACAACAACAACGCTGTACATGATTATAACAATTAGATCATCACCCTTCGAGCAGACACTGCTCCGCTTAAAAGCACACCAGCATCCCACAGAAAGCCGTAAAGTCATGCTTGGATCACGACTCGCTGCCTCTACAACGGCGAGATTCCATAGAACGGATATGAGCATCGAGCGCTAGCACAAGCGATAGCAGTCGCATTAGAAGCAAATGGCGGATCGCAAGGCTACGACGAGTGCGTCACATTCTCGTGATGGACCATGTCCTGGTTGTGGTCATCTGCACCGCTAGCAATGTTCTCCAGCGTTCGCGTCAGCTCGTCGCCATCGTCATTACTTCGCGGTACCATACGGTATTCTCGGAAGCACTCTTCGGTCAGCTTCTCGATTTGTTCCGCTTCCGCCGGGGTGCTGAACAGAAATCTTGCTTGGTGCCTTCAACTCTTTCACTTTATTACTTATTAGACGAAGAGCAAAACCATTTACGACACTTAATAGATGATGATCAGGTCGACTCTGAGAGCCGGTTCGAAATAAACCAAGCAAACCGGTTGCAGAACTATCCTTAAAACACTGATCATCCCATGAAGAAATGGGTATAGTTTGAAGTGGAAGCACATGAACTTTGAAAGGATGAAAAACAAAGAACGGCGCTAATCAATCTCTGGTTGAGAAACGCAACGCATTCTACTTCTAAGGGATGTCGTCGAGCGCACATTTGATCTGTAGGATGACATGAAGTGGCCAGCCGAAGGACAAGTCAGCGCTTCATCCTTCATAGACAAGTCTGGTACCAGTTCATCGGGCCCGGAAGAATGAAGGGTTGCTTGATTTGGGGAGGTCCCGAACCAAGAAACGCGATTCGAGGTGCACGCAACAACCACAGCCTTCACCTACTGCGTTATCTGGCGCCTTTATTTGTATTAGTAACTGGAAATCTAAGAAATATAGTAGCTAATCGCTGCTCAATCTCAGATTGGGTTCCATTTCTTACACATAGAAATCTAAGGGAGTTCAAAAAAATTGACAAGTAAGAATGCGGCTATTCTAAGGCTGTCAATTTATCCTATCATTTTAAGGACAAAGGATAAAGGACGGCGTTCCCTTTTTGGAATGCGCCACGCATTCTATTTCTGCGGGATGTCGTGGACGAGGCTCGAATGCGTATTTGGCCATACAATGGCTTGCGGTGGCAGCTGATGAACAAGTCAGTGATTTATCCTTCCCAGACAAGTCTGCTACCAGTTCACCAACAGCGGAGGAGTGGAAGGCTTGATTGGCCGTTGGCCGGAGCGGGAATTCCGAAAATAGAATCGGGTGCATGCGACAGCCTGTACCTTCTCTGACAGCGCTAAATGCGACCAGGGCTGTCTTTTTGGGGTTTTCAAAATCTTGCCAGCAAGAAGGCGTCGAGTTTGTGATCATAGCACGCTACTTGATTATGTTAGTCGGCGTGTTTCACCTGCGCACTCTCTCCTTTCGAGGCTGAGCTATCACTCTCTTCACACCGCTTTTATGAGAGTTATCGCTTGTCTCACGTTTTCGCTCTTCACCTTCCTTTTCGACTTCACTGCGTGTCTATGGTGCACGTCAATAAGTAAATAAACAAATAGATGAAAGGTCGGGTCCCCCTTCATCAGGTCCAGCAAGCAGAAGTGAAGTATCGTAGTATTCCTCTACAGAACTACTAGGCAGCTCTACGACAGCACCACACACCAATTTCGCTTAGCACTTCTTAGAACGCAGCAATGCGATGGGTGATATCCTTATCCTGCCAAGACAGATGCGGCGGATGAAACGGAGGGTGGATTGGGTTTTCAGATCCTGCCTCGTATTTAAATCAGAGGAGACAAAGGGTAAGCAAAAACCGAGAAATAAACTGACATAAGCAACATCTTTTACTATGTCCCACTTCTTCTCTAATACTCCGGCATAACATTATTTTATTTATTTATTTATTTATTCAAGCACATAATAGTGCGCTCAAGTTATCTCTTTCTGTTCTAATGTTTGCGCATCAAGCACAAACATTAGAACAGAAAGAGATAAAACTATTAACCAAGCTGTAAGCTCAGAAACAAACTCATGAAAAAAACTCTAATAAGGAAAAAAGGAAAGCACGGATTGCAACGATAATTTTTTAAACAGGCAATAAATGTCCTATCCTAAGAAATTCCACAACATCTGATTGTTTGTTTCGCCTAAGAATAGCTCTACTTTGTCTTATTATAACAAACAGTGTTTTATAAAGCTTTTGAAAACATAAAAAGGTAAAAGCAAAAAGCTTCCGTAAAGACATATCAGATCAAAACAAATTCAACTAAATTCGAGCAACTTACAGCATATCGGTGAATTCGTAGTTCTTCTCGCCCTCGACGTTAGAGTGTTTCAGCATGTGACGAATGATGGTGTTTCGATGCACTGTGGTGTAACCGCATCGACAAGCATACCTGTTCTAGTAGAGATTCAGTTTAAGAGCCCATACGGAGGGTACTATTTGGTACCCACTGCAACATAAGGAATCAAACAAGGCTTTTAATAGAATGGGTTTAACGGTCGCATAACATTAGAATAATTAAATATCCTGTCTAT
This sequence comes from Heligmosomoides polygyrus bakeri, assembly GCA_947359475.1. Lineage (NCBI taxonomy): Eukaryota > Metazoa > Nematoda > Chromadorea > Rhabditida > Heligmosomidae > Heligmosomoides > Heligmosomoides polygyrus. The sequence continues at coordinate 30,141,740 of OX375867.1, forward strand.
CTACCTGCCCTCGACAACAGTTACGAAAGAGCAGAGAGAGGGTGAGAACGGAAACTGCAGCTGTGCAGAGAAGCGCCGCCCATTTGCCATGCATCTTTTGACCCCCACGATTTCAGCGAAACACTCAGACTGCATGTTGTGCTTTTTCGTGTGGTGCTAATGAATCTACTAACACTATGACCAGAAGTTCATTTCAAACCCCACCGCTCGATCCCTGAATGTACGACGGCGGCGTGGTGGCGAAGGTTGCAGCGACGCATTGTTATGCGTTTTCCACACATCTAAACATCGTAGCTGAAATACAGGTGCCTTCGCGAAAGCTATTGTCGCTAACCTGACAAGCGACTTCACGCATCTTCTCTTTCTTCTCCGGTTCCTCGCACTTCGGGGCTATAGCTGCCGGTTGGATGTGCTGAAATTAGAAAATAGAAACCCAATGGTATTAAAGGATGTAAGGAAATACTGCTTTGTGAAAAAAAGGCGTCACGATGGATCTTATGGATACGACTCTATTCTCCAAAGCATCCCTTCGACATTCATCCATCCAAAGTAAAAGTATCCACCGCTCTACGCATGGAAGCGTTTAATCCCCGAATGAGGTAGCGCAGCGACCTTTCGCAACTGTGGCCGTCTTTTAGCGAAGAGACGCTCTACGGCTTAATTACTGATAGCTAAAACGCACCACGTTCTGGCCGTGATGCCAGGAGCGCTTCTGTCCTCGATGAGCGGCGTCACTGGCGAATATCTGGTGTGCTCTAGATTCGAGCGCTGAGGCACTTGCTGATGGATACGTCTCCAAATACGGCGACGTGTCACATAACACATCTGTTTGCATCGTCTGGAACATTTCTGATCACATACTGCAATAGGCACAGCAGTTTGTCAAGATAAATCCACAATAGAATTCGGATGATGTAAGTCTAAGTTGTATTTCAGAGCGCAGCGGTTTAGGAGCTTCATGCAACCCCGGCAATTAGCATAACTTGGAACTATCTCGAAGATGTCTATCTCACGGTGGTCGGCTAGCTGTGTTTAGCGGCCATAAACACTACAGTAAGATCAGGTCAGAAACAATCCTTTCACGTATGATGCGTCTTAACAAAAACATCGTACGTCAAGAACATCACTGGATTGAAGAACAAAAGACAGAAGAATCTCATGAAACAGCAAAGGGTTGCAACTAATCCACATACAGCTTCCTACCGCTTCGCCTCGCTATCGACTTCTACGCGTTAATCGAGAAGAAGTCAACGTTTCAAAAGCCTCATGTGTGTATGGGTACTGATCTCAGAGATAAAAAGCTTGGTTGGTCGTACGGCGAACTGTATCTGAGATCTGAAGTCAAATGTGAGTGCGAGTGTCCTCACCGCCCGCTAACTGCGTCGGAAATTATAAAACAAATTCTTCCTTCTGCACTTGGGGTTGTGTCGAGAGTACCGATGTTTTACCGCATTTATTCGCATCATATAGCATATTGAAGGACTTGGCCAAAGCATCTTAAAAATAAGATGAAGGCTTAGGACGCATCAAAAATACTCCTCATAACACCTCGATGGTGTAGCTTTTGGCGCACTCTATACTGCTAATATTTCTTTCTTCTCTTCTGGGAAGCTGTGGTGAAACAACTTCACAGAAGGAGGGACACCCAGAGATTTACCCAATAAAGGTATAGAACAAATGGAAAAGACCTTCTCCTCGTCCCGTACAGAATATAACAAAAGCTTCCAATATAGTAGCTTCAGCATACCGGAAGATGATGAGGTATTGAATGTATTTTTACACAAGATTCAAAGGTAATTCTATACGTATACCTACTGCGTTAGTTCCTCCGTTTCCTCCTCCACCGCCTCCCGCTCCGCTTCCCGTCTGATTAGATGACAGCCACCGGCCAAATGGCGATTCCGAAGGCTCGGATTTGGCCATAACACCGAACAGATTCGGCATAACACTGCTGAACTGCTGCGGGATAGAGGCCGATATGTTGAGGTCGGATCTGAAAACCAACGGGAATCTTTCGGAGCACAACAATGGGGTAGCCTCGCTCTACCTATGCATATTCCCGTCACCGCTCGATGAGGTCACGTCGGCTGCACAGTTACCATCGATGTCCAAGTACGTCCGCGCGAACAAACGACGGATGTCGGAGGCTACGGTGAATTTCAACGAATTCCCAGTCTAAAAGAGGCTGCGTCTCCCTAACGTAGATGAGCCCCTTGAGAGTCTGTTACCCACTCACCAAGTATTGAATTAGATTCATCAGCACTTCCTGGTTCTCCGTTTCCACCAACACGAACGACACCATTCTGAAAAACGATCTTTTGTATATAGAATCCAAAACGAGAGCGCCAAAACAATATGAGGAACACCGGCATGAGCGACTACACGTTACTGCTCAAAATTCCGATTCATAGAAGTCTTCACGAAGTAGAACATCCTACGCCTATGTTAGACTCCCGCGGGAGCATTCGCGGGGCATCTGAGGACGAGAGGGGTGAGGGGGGACGAGCGTTCTACCCCCTCGTCCTCCTGACCCGCCCACCCCAACCCCCTGGGCTTGCTCGAGAGTCCAGTGGCTGCCTTGCGAGATAGTGGAGACGCAGACATTTGCCACGCCTCTGTTTAAAGGGCGGGGGTAGAACGCCACTCCACCGACGGAAGGTGCACCGGAGGGGCGGTCTTTATGTACGAATGGTCGCCGCGCCCGCGACGACGAATGTCGCGTGCGCGATGAGCTTCGCAGCGGTCGTGGGAGCTGTACCTCATGACTTGCTGCAGACGCTAGGTTTGAGTTGTTGATATCCCTTTCTGCTGTTGCAGGAGCTGGGGGAAAACATGCTCTGTTCGAGTTACAGCAGTTACAACATGAGTTCGAGTGATAAAACTAAGCAACGTTCTAATGCTCAATTTTATATGATGCTTCTTCAGGAAAAGCTGAAAATATGACACAGTCGCAGTGAAACTGAGCTTGTATACACTTTCTAACACTTGATGTCCAAGTTTTGATGCAGGTCTAGATACCACTGGCCGCCGAAGTCACCCAATTGCGACGTCTTCTGCCGCGCTCGCCGCGCGAGTCGCCGCGTCCGCGGCGACCATTCGTACATAATGTCCCGCAGCCGGTGCACCGCGAACGGCGGGCGTGGCGGGGCGCGGTGATTGGCCAGGTGAGGGATCCCGACGCGATTCCCGCCCTTCCGCGGATGTTCCCGCGGAGTATAACACAGGCCCTAGGTCCTGTTCATATTTCGCGACAAGAGCGACAAGAGCGACAAAAGCGACAAGAGCGACAAAAGCGAATGGGGCGACGGATGTAGTGTGGTGTACGTAAATAATCACGCATTTCACACTACATTCGTTGCGGACGGAGTGTGGAGTACGCAATTATTTACGTACACCACACTATGTCCTCGCCCCAGTCGCTCTTGTCGTTCTTGTCGCTCCAGTCGCTCCAGTCGCTCTTGTCGCTTTTGTCTCTCTTGTCGCGAAGTATGAACAGGCCCTTAGCGAAACGAGTACGCGCCTACTAAGGGTCTGCTCATACCTTACGATGGCAGCGACGAGAAAGATGAAAGCGACGCTAGTGCAGCAACGAGAAGGACGGCGCGACGAGCAAGTATGAACAGGCGACGACAAAATGCAACGAGTAGTGTGAAGCGCTACGTAGTAGTACACGTTTTCTTGGCTGCATCACAGATTTGCGCTCCACTGAGACTGGTGCGCCAGGATGTCAGCCGTATAGTTTTGCCAAAATCTTTCAGCGAATAACACCAACAGAGTGAAAGCGTTATGTTGCTATCTACTCACCCACCGGGCGCTTCCGCTCTCATTTCTGTCGCTCTTGTCACAGCCCTCGCTCGAGTCGCCAGTGAGAAGTAAGAACAGGCGACGGCAGCGACAGCTACAGCGATCGAATATGAACAGATTTCAGAGCGGTTGTTTGATTTTAGCCGATTGGTATGAACATGTTCTAATGTGGAAATCTAAGTAGCGCGTTCTACAGCTAGGTTCTGTTCGTGCATATGACTCCGAACACAAGAGCGTAACGAAAGGCAACAAGGAATGCACGAAGTTTTTCGAAGTGCCGAACCTACAAGGAGTCTTTCCCCTACAAGAATTTCAAATGGTCCACCTTCAAGAAAAAAGACCAGTTGCAGACAACACATACATTCCTAATTTTTGCGAAAAACAATCGCAGCACATGAAAAACCCCTACAGTTGCCTGGGCTCGAAGTATCTGAGCAGTTCATGTGAACGAATCCGTAAGAACCTGTGTAGCAGATGGACTCGCGTCCAAAGCTTCTATCGTTCTCACCGTCAGATGGATGCGGGTGAGGCGCACTCAAGAAGGAGACTTTCTTCACACTCATCAGTCCGGAAGCGTCAAGAAAGTCTCTTGCTTGGAAGCGTCTCACGGTCCAGCCACCTGAGTTGCTACTCCCACTCTATATCACCAAGGCTTATGAGGTTTGCCCCGCCTAACTTGAACTGCACTTGAAGGTGTTTAGAAGTCACTACTAGGCCTTGCTGAGCTGCTTAGCACTGCGAAGAGTTGCATAATCTGGCTCTGACCTCGCGACCACGACGCGCTTCCGCGCGCCTACTCCCGTCGGTTGGCGGTGGGCGAGGCTATCTCGCGATCTGCGTCGCCCACCCTCGTCGAGGAGGGACTGAACGTACGAAAACGCGCGAGGCCGGAGCGATCGCTGCGGGAAGCGCGACGGCCGTGTGGTGAGCCGTGCCTTGCCTTCCGCTGTTTTGCCTTTGTTAGACCTTGTCTGGAAATCTACACAAGAAGGCACACCTCTTGCAACGTACAAGTCAGGGGTGCACACAAATTTCTGGGCGTTAAAATGTGTTAACGACATCTTTTAACGGAAATCGTTTTTCGTTAAATTTCCGGTAAATCGTTAAATTTCGTTAAAAATACAATTAGCTGCGAACTATTATTTAAGATGAAAAAAATCAGGAAAAACGTTTTACGTTCCAACTTCAACAGGTCACTGTCTAAAGTTCGACGAACGCAGTGTAACATAAACAATTTGCTACCAAGAAAGGGTGGCCAGCAAAATAAACCAGCCTTCTGCAACAGATTATCTTCAGAGTGTGGAGGGAGAAAGGTACGGAATTGTCATTGAGGAGAACGGTACTTCATGGGCAGGTGCCTGCATAGTATTAGGTTGGCAACTAATTTCGTGGACTCTTAAGAATCTTCAGCAAAAGTATTTATTAACAAATAACTAATGACAATCTTTAATTCAAATAAGATCCCTCGGAACGCAGAAGTGCTTCCCATGTATCAGGAAGCTGGTCTATCCCACGGCCATAGAATTATTGCGCTTTTAAGGCCAAGAATCTTTGGAGGTGCACTTTGACATGGTCCACATTAATAAATCGTCTTTCAACCAAGAAGTACTGCACCGAACTAAAAATGTGGTAGTCACTTGGCGCAAGGTTTGGGCTGTAAGGTGGGTGAGTTAGACGCTCCCAGTCAAGGTCTTCTATTTTTTGAGGCGTCCGGATAGCTACGTTCCCTCCGTTTGGTGGTGTCAAGAACGTATTAACTTCTGGGAGCTCGTCAAGAACGGTCCCAGCATTAGTGCTGTAATCTACTCTTCTCAACCTGGCCGCGCGAAGGCTGAACTCCGCTGGAATCGGTTCAGACAGATTTTCAGGAGCGGAACTATCTGTCAGCGAGATAATGCCAGATCACACGTCACGAATCGGGAGCTTCAAAAAATCGAAGACCTTGGCTGGGAGCGTCTAACTCACCCACCTTACAGCACAGGCCGTGCGCCAAATGACTAGTACCTTTATATCACGCTGCAGCACTTCTTGGTTGGAGGACGATTTATTAATGTGGACCATGTCAAAATGCACCTCCAAGGATTCTTGGCTTCAAAAGCACAGGAATTCTACAGCTGTGGGATGGGCCAGGTAGCTGATAAATGGGAAGCAGTCCCGCGTTCCAACAGATCTTACTTTGGCTGAAAACTGTTGTTTGTTATTTGTTTATGGACACTTTTGTTGAAGGCGCTTGAGAGTCCACGAAATTAGTTGCCAACCTAATATTTATTGGCAGGGCATCTTAAAACATAAGTCAGATCAGGGAGTCCCAATATACCGTCGCAATGGCGCGCGATGGTATATTATTTTAACAGGAGTGATATCCGGTCCATACAAACATCGTCCAGAGAGGTTACTCAGGATGCTGAACACGATGCCGATGTTCTTTCGGTCGATCACGGTCGGTTTCCTTCTTTGTCGATAGTCGTGTCAGGACCACCGACTCTTTAATTCAGCTACCCAGTAGCTGAACACATTGTTCGAAATTTTAGAAAAAAAATTTTAAAGGAAAATAATGGTTAAAACTTGTGTTAATGAGCAGGAATGTGGCCATTGCGTTCTCGCCAAAAAACGAGATTGCGCCATGCCCTCTTCCAAGAGCTCGCGATTTTGATTCGACTTATGGTGGAATTTCTGTTCAAATAAGTTTGCCACCTGTTAACCATCCAACACACCATAAAGAACACAACTTTCTCACTTTGATGTTAATGTCAGTGGCATTTACACTATGTATCAATCGAATAAAAGTTGCGGCGAAATTCTTGAGTATACGGCGCGACCTAATCTTTTATGTGCTGTATGCTTGCATGTTTGCTGTGTTTTAAGGCAAGTTTTTATTTATTATTTTTGCCCATAAAATAAGAAATTAAATAATAATAAGCACAAAAATAGTATAGTAATAAATAAAAATGAAAATAAAATTATAGAATTAGGGAAGGGCAATCGAACATAACTGTTGAGACAAACATTAGCACCATGCTTGGCATCCCAAATTTGTCCTTAGGCGAAGCTTGGGTCACGGTATGTCGTTCACATTTGTGCGGCGCGCTTCGTCCTAGGGGACAGAACGCGAAAATCCCTCTTGTCGCCAACGTGTTAAAGCTGTTTCTCATTACGTAGGTCTCTATACGAAGTTTGATGGGAAGCTGAAAGCATTCTCTGGTTAGTGGGTTCATGCTTGTAAAACAGAGGCTGTAAGCTCGGCAAAGAACCATTCTAGCTTCTAAATGAAAAATAAGCGATGCTGGACATCAAGACAGGGTGGTTTCGCGCGCTGAACCTGACGTCACGGGAGTCCTGGTCAAACTCTAACAGATTGGCTTGGAACGAGATATCCTGTCGTCATCTAAGGTTGTGTTAGAACGGATTGCTTCTGCTTAATTCTTTCTGATTTCAAGCTTTTGAGAGGTTGTCATAGTCAGCGAACGGAGGGAGGAGGAGTGCAATACTAGTGGAGACTAAAAGGAGAAATGATAAATTTCCTGAGAAAAAAGTCCGTTAAAAAATCCGTTAAATCTCCGAAAATTTCCGTTAACTCGTTAAGCCAGATTTTAACGAAAAATGCCGTTAATTCGTTAAATCGTTAACCTTAAATTGAGCCCCTGGTACGTATACTATACAGCTGTATCAAGTTTGGTTGACCGCATGGACCGCTGTCAGCCAATTCCTCGCAAAACCGGTTAACTAACGCAGTATCTATCGATCTACTTCAGCCGTCCGGACCCAGAAGCCGTCATGTCATGAGCCTGTGAGGAGCACTAAGGGGGAAGGGCGGTAATGGGACCTCCAGGGGGACGACCAGGAACCAGCCAGGAAGGAAGGACCTGAAGGTGGGACCAGGAAGGGGGACCAGCAAGATGGTACCAGTAAGGAGGTCAATAGGGACAGCAAGGAAGTGGGCCAGGAAGAGGGACCCCGAAGGTGGAGCAACAAGGGGAGTAGTAAGTGCGGACCAGTACGGGGATCCAGAAGGAAGGATCGAGTGAAAGGGACCGGGCGTTCGGGTTGAGAGGGCGTCTCACGACGTCGCTGGATGGGCGTCCGAATTGAGGAGATGTGTAGCCGAGATCACGCAAAAAAGCAAGGTTACTTTCTACAGCATATAGCTGGAAAATGCGCACAAAACGCCTGAAAATTGTGTAGACGTCAGGACCCTTAAACCTCAACCGGTCAGTTGAAATGTAAAAATACTGCAACGCAGGAGGACCGAACCCCGCATCTCTATCTCATGAAGCAACGCCACTAAAAACTGCGCCACGAGACGCTTGGCGGGGAAAGGGATCGCGTGCATACGAGTGAGCGCCCTTGAGCGCCCCCGCCGCGACTCTATAGTATATTCGACGACCCCCTCTAGCCCTTCTAGTTGGTTTAACGACTTGGCAAAAACGAAACACACTCTTATGCTAATCGAGGGGTGGAAATTCTTCCTACATGTCTCACTTTCCCAGTTTACACGTTCGCTTCAGACCTATACATAGAGTTCGGTATAGACTCGAAGTTGCATAAGACTAAAACAGACACATTTTCTTACGTTCTGGTTCTTACCATCTTGCAATAATTTTTAACGAGTGTTCTTGGAGGGCTACAAGAGGCGGCTCTATCTTCTACTACAGAACACCGTAATTAAATATCCAAGAAAACGATCACGAAAGGAAGAAGCGATGAGCACAGAATGTATTTTTTTTGTTGAAATTTATGAGAAAAAAGTGGAGCAAACCGTAAGTGAAAGATGCTGGATGATGCGAAAGAGGAATCGGAAGTAGGATGTGCAAAATAACATTCACATAAGTGAAAGAAGACTTTGACGTTCGAAGCATAGCTTACGTGAGCAGAGACACTACGGATAGGATCAAAATGAAGGAGATCCCATTTGGCTCCTTTCCTTAATTTGTTAAACATCTCGAAGTAGGGACTTTCATATCATGCCCTCCTTATTTTTAAATAGGTGAGAATAGGAAAGAATTGAACTGGTGGCGATGTCCGTTCCTCCACGTGGTGCCACTGGAAACTGTTCGCTCTGTGAGCTAAGCCGATCACGGACATTCGATTGCAGGCGACAGGCCCTTGTGACAGGCCGGCCTACGAAGACCCATGTCACATCTCTTGATGTATGACTGTTCAGGTTTATCGAGATAGTGCTACGGCGTCCGCGGGAGCCGACGCGCACTCGCAAAGCCCGGCGAGTGTGAAAAGTATGCTAGGGTCCCTGATGCGAGGACGGCATCGGGGGGCAACTGAGCTAGTCCGAAAGTCCCGTAACGTAAGCAGGACCCGCGTGGCAACGCTGAATGTGGGTACGTTGACGGGCCGCTCGTGCGAGTTGGTTGAAGCACTGGAGCGTAGAAGAGTTGATCTCTGTGCGGTGCAGGAGACGAGGTGGTCCTGCCGCAAGTCAAGGGACATAGGACGAGGCTTCAAGGCCGTTCTATGTGGAAGTCCCAGGACCACCAGTGGTGTCGGAATAATCGTCTCCGAACGATTTCGTGACTCGATTGTAAGCGTCGAGCGCTTTGACGATCGATTGATGAAGATCGTTGTCGCCGCGAAGGAGCGACTCTATCACTTCTTCTCTGCGTATGCTCCGCAGACTGGCTGCTCGGATCAAGCCAAGGAAGAGTTTTGGAGCCTGCTTGATGAGAAGACAGCAGAGGTACCGTCGAAAGATGTCATCATAGTCGCTGGTGACCTCAACGGGCACGTCGGCGTGACGAAAGACGGGTACGGCTGTCATGGTGGGTTCGGTTACGGGTCGCGTAACGCAGATGGTGAGCGTATCCTTGAATATGCGGAATCGCACAACCTCACCATAGTGAACACCGTATTTCGCAAACGCGATTCCCACCTCATCTCGTTCTATAGCGGGAACACCAGGACTCAGATAGACTTTGTCCTTGTGAAGGATCGAGACCGAAGTCTTGTCACAGACGCGAAGGTCGTGCCGTATGAGACGGTCGCCCCACAGCATCGACCGCTGATCTGTACTTTGAAGATCGCCTCTCCGAGGCTGAAGTAGATCGAGCGATGCGGTGCACCAAGAATCAAGTGGTGGCGAATGAAAGAGAAGGAAGCAGCTGTGATTTCTCGCGTGCGGTTACCGACAGTGACAACTGTCGACGAAACTTGGGAGAAGGCCACCGACGCGATTCGTCACGCTGCACGGTCGGAGCTCGGCATCACGAAGCCTGGACGACGGAAGGTCGACAAGCAGGCCTGGCTGTGGACAGATGACGTGAAAGCCAAAATTCGAGAGAAGAAGACGCTATATCACGTGTTTCTCGGCGAAAAGACAGCCGATAACTGGCGGAAGTACCAAGAAGCGAAGAAAGCTGCAAAGAAGGCAGTGGCTGTTGCAAAAGCCACTCATTATGGAGATGTCAACGAGAAGCTCGAGTCACGCGATGGTGAGCGGTATCTGTACCGACTCGCAAAGAATCGCCATCGCCAGACCGAGGACATCGAGAAGTTCTTCGGCATCAATGATGAGAACGGCCATCTTCTTATGGACCGCAAGAAGGCATTGAAGCGATGGCGCGATTACTTTGAGGGAATCTCTACAGTAGAATTTCCTCATCCAGCCATCCCCTCAACGGCTCCAACCCACGGCCCCGTTCAGAAGATCAACGTGGAGGAGATTGAAGCGGCTTTGAAGAAGATGAGGCCAGGCAAAGCGACTGGGCCCGACGACGTGGCAGCAGAACTGTGGAAGTCGAAATTTTGGTACCCTGCTGAGTGGTTGGCGAAGTTCTTTAATCAGGTTGTGGCGGAGAAAAAAGTGCCTGAGTGTTGGCGCCAAAGTACGACGATTCCGATTTGGAAGAAGAAGGGCAGTCCTGCAGACTGCTCCAATTACCGTCCGATTCGCTTGCTTTCGCACAGCATGAAGATCTTTGAGCGAATTATCGACGGACGAATTCGTGACATCGCCAAGCTGTCCAGCAATCAGTGCGGCTTCGTGGCTGGCTGTGGCACCATTGATGCCATTCACGCCGCCCGCCTCCTGATAGAGAAGCATCGCGAGAAACAGAAGTCGGTGCATATCGCCTTCCTCGACTTAGAGAAGGCCTTTGACCGCGTACCGCGTGAAGTAATATGGTACGCCTTGCGACATCATGGAGTTCCCGAAGAGCTCATAGAGTGGGTGCGAATTCTCTACTCTTGTCCAAAGAGTCGAGTTCAAGCTGCAGCTGGAACCTCGTTGGAGTATCCCATCTCTGTCGGGGTACATCAGGGTTCTGCGCTTTCCCCACTCCTCTTTGTTGTCGTCATGGATGCCATCACACGAGATCTTCAGAACCCCGTCCCTTGGACGTTGCTTTATGCTGATGACGTAATGCTCGCTAGCGAAGATAAAGATGAACTCGAGCGAGAGGTGCAAGCTTGGTGTGATCGCTTGGAGCGGTTTGGACTCAAATTGAACGTGAAGAAGACCGAATATCTAACGACGGACGTTACTGAGTCCAGCTCCATCAAGGTTAACGGCATCGAGCTCCCACGCACTTCGGTCTTTAAGTACCTGGGATCAGCAGTCACGTCTGACGGCAAACTGATGATTGAAGTGAATTCACGCGTGAGTGCAGCTTGGTCCAAGTGGCGCTCGTTGACTGGGGTGCTCTGCGATAGGAAGATACCGGAGCGCTTGAAGTCGAAGATCTACAGAGCAGTCGTCCGGCCAGTAGCGATGTACGGCGCTGAGTGTTGGCCTGCGACCAGGGAAGTTGAAACGCGCCTCAGCGTCATGGAGACGAAGATGCTGCGCTGGACGGCTGGAGTCATGCGCATGGACCGCATTCGAAACGATGCTATTCGGCAGAAGTTCGGTGTCGCGCCGATAGCCGACAAGATGCGCGAAGCTCGCTTGCGATGGTACGGCCACGTTCTGCGTGGAAAGGAAGACAGCGTCCGCAAGATAGGCCTTAACTTCGAGGTAACTGGAAAGCGGCCTAGAGGGCGCCCGAAGCAGCGCTGGGCTGATACGTTACAGCGGACTTGAAGATTACTGGTGTTTACCCTGATCTAGCGCTGGATCGGGAAAGGTGGCGTCATAACACCAGAATAGCGGACCCCGCTACGATGCGGGACAAACGCTGAAGAAGAAGAAGAAGAAGAAGAAGAAGAAGAAGAAGGAAAGAATTGAACTGAATTCTGAAGATTTATTATGTTTGACTTGTTCGAATTTCAGACACGCTGTCGCCTAGACCGTTCATCGAAAATTAGTTGGACTGTAGTTTAGTTTGAAGCGATGCGTGTCGCCGATATCCGCTAGGCGCTGGCCGTAATCGACCGCATTCTGCAGGATATCAAGAGGACACCAGGATGCCGTCCAACGCTTTGCCCTGACTTCTTCTCGAAAGCCTGGAGGACGCTCTTTGTGTTCCTCAAGCGAGTCCTACTGGGCTACGGTGACGCGCTACAGTAACGAATGGACTAATAAATGCTTTCTAAACTATGCCGGAGCACTTTAGAAAATCAGAAATTTATAACGAAATAGTACCCGTACGAAAATCATGAAAAAAATTGAGCAACTTGATACTCACCAGGGTGAGCTCTACGCCTTACAGGTTTTTATACCTGTTAGGCTTGGGCACGTGTAGCGCAGTCGGAGGAGGAGTCAACTGTCGCCTGCACCCGATACGGTTCCTGGTTCGGATTTCCCGCCCAGGCCAACCAAACCGTACATCCCTCCGGGGTCGGTGAATTGGTACCAGACTTGTAAGGATAGAACGGATCCTCTGGTAAGGATAAAACGCTGACTTGTTCATCGGCTGGCCACCGCAAGTCATTGCATGGCCAAATACGCATTCAAATCGCCTCCACGACATACCATAGAAGTACAATGCGTGGCGCATTCCAAAAGGGATTGAGTAACGCCGTCCTTTATCCTTTATCCTTAAGGCTTTTTATAATAGCTCTTTCTGAGACCACCTAAAGTTCCTCCTGGTTGGATAATCAGCGAGGCAAAAACGGACGGAAGCTCTGATAGGTCGGTCAGCAATCAACACACGGCGAAGATCGCGCGAAAGTTCATTCACTGCAAATAAACAGCTCGTCCTTCCCGTCCCGACAAACGATGGACGCAGGCCTCTCGGGATTTCCGTATTGCCTTGACGGCAACAACTCGAAAGCGACGGTATTTAACTCGCCCACAGCTGCAAAGACACCATCACAATGCGCCAACCGTGCCGATCGTGGCGGCGCTACATCTGGGAAGGTAAGCGACCATCTTCAGCGACAGACCGCTCTATAGCAAGCGCTTCTTATTCAGGACAGCAACTCAGTGACAACGCAGCCAAAGCGGTTCCTGATGACGCCGACTTCTTCGATCGAGTGCTCATAAAGCGTAGGAAGTACATAGCTTTCTTAGTGCCCTTTGCGGTAATGCAGGTATCAAATTCTTAAAAGCGGCTGCCACGGGTGCTAAGGGTCACAAACGGCGAAGCTCTCAGATCATCTGGTGGGTGACGGCCTATCGCTACGACTGGTTCGTTCTCTTCGAAACTCGATGGCAAATGCCTGTCGTGATGTTCTTCGGCTCAACAATAGCTGGTGAGCTGAAATTTTAGGCGCCTATTCATCAGTCTCTAATCATCTGCTCCAGGCATGACCAGCGAAGGTGGTGGAGCAGTAGCCTTTCCAGTGATGACACTTCTCCTTCAAATCGACCCAATAACAGCACGCGACTTTTCGCTAATTATCCAGTCTGCTGGTGAGCGCATTGATTCCGAAGGCCCTCTGAATACCTGAGATGATCGCTGTCTAGGAATGACCTGCGCAATGTGCGTGGTGCTTATTATGCAGGTACAAATCGAGAGGCGTGCCATCGTCTTCGGCACGTTAGGATCCGTGCCAGGCTTCGTGATAGGATCCGTCTTCGTGAGTTGGCATCTCTTTGAGCTCGGATGAGGGCGCGTGAGACGCAACACCACCGTTCACTCAGGTCGACCCCTATCTCTCAGCCGAGCAGAAGAAGATGCTCTTCGTCTCGATATGGTCCTCCTTTGCCATCGCACTGTTTCTTCTGAACTCTCAGCATAAGCGAAGGACATACGACGTTATCCCACACTTCTGCTTTTGGAAGGCAATCGCTTTAATCGCTACTGGGCTTGTTGGAGGTTAGTCCATGAACAAGAAACTACAACGAGCGGAACCCACGTTTTCTTTCTGTGCCATTGGCGAACTCATGGAAAACCCTGATGTGTCCACGGCGAATATAACCACGCACATACACCAAAAACACTTTTCTTCTACTCGCTTACACTGGGTGTGAGGCAACGCAGTCAAAGGAGGCGTCGGCTGCCGACTGCACTCAAATTCAATGACAGTACTTGGTTCGGTGTTCAAACCAGTCAAGACTTCCTTATCTCGGTGTCGGTAAAATCGAAGCAGATTTGACTGAGAAGGATGAAACACTGAAGTTTCCATCGGTGGGTCACTCCAAGTCAGTGTATAAGCCAAATCCGCATTCATGTTGCCCCCCGCTATATCCCGTAAAAGTAGCCTGCGTGGAGCATTCCGCAAAAGAGTTCGCTATCGCTGACCTTTAATAAAGATAAAGACTACTGATAGAGTCAACCTACTACAAAATTTAACCACACAATTGGTGCTGGTGCTAACGCTTTATGGCAGCCAAATGAACTTGTTCTCCCAGTGCTCACTACGAACTCAGACTATAGAGGCCATTTCACTTCAGTCGTACGTTACATTATTTGTAAGAGTGACTAAGTTCGAAAGAAATATCAAGTAATCAGTAATCAGAAGTATCAGTTCGTTTACAGGAATGTTCACGTCGTTCGCCGGCTCTGGAGTAGACATATGCACATTCTCCATCATCACCTTACTGTTCCGCGTCTCTGAGAAGACGGCTACACCAACATCAGTTGTGCTAATGGGTTGGAGAGGCCTTTCGCTTTCGTTTTCCCTGGTTCTTTTGCCTTGAGAGCGTGCTGATTCTGCAGGCATCAACACGATGGTAGGCGTCTACTGGCGATCGGTATGGCAGGGAGACGTTCCCCCGCTGGCATGGGAATACGCAACGGTCAGCGTGCCAGTGGCCGTCACTATGGCTCCGTTGGGAAGCTTCCTTGGATCGCATATGCACCGACAGGTAACTAGGACTTTCTCTATCGCCTCTAAAAAGAACTGCAGACGATACCAAAACCGGTTCTGCTACATAATGCGCACCTTTGTGTGGATCAAAATAAATAAATAAATAAATAAATAATCGCAGACATTGGGAGATTACCGTGGTATAAAGCGTCTCCAGATCTTAGAGAACAAGAATGAACGCTAACTGAAAACATGCTTAACCATTATTCGAATAACAAACTCAAACTACACAATAATTGATACCGAGTAACTCCTCACGAGTGGGACATGTACCCGCTGACCGAGTTCAGCTGGCTCAACTCCACCTTTTCAAGTGCACTTAACCAACTGGGAACTCAAGTGTGGATTTCAAGTCATTACTCAGCGCTAGACAAGAAGAGAGCATGACTGAAGAATATCTCGCAGGCCTTTGATGAAGTAATGTAAAGAACACTCAACGGGCGAAGCGGACATTTCAAGTTGCTGCTCTTGGGATGAACTGATTTTTTATAATACTTTAGTCCAATTTTCAGCAGTCACGCACTTCAGTGAAGAGGTAGGAATAAAAGGGAAGGAAAAGGCTACTGTTAAACAATCTCTATTTGGGCCCTATGGTTTCTATTACTATTCGATATTGTAGAGGCAGTTTCAATGGAATTTAGGTTCACACATTGAACTATGCGTAGCAACAGATGAACAAGTCAGTTTTTATCCTTCCCTACGTGTGAAACCAACTTACCGCTTATGGGAGAAAGGAGGAAGGCTTAATGCTTCCTTGTTATGGGTCCAAAACGAGTTTACAATTCCTGGTTCCTCGCGAGATTAACCCTTATGCCAACTGCATTGTCCGCATCCACCCCAGATGTGACATACAGGATGATTTCCTCTTCCCTGAGCACGGACGAACTTTGAGGAATCTTGAGAAACGATTCTCAGTGTAAGGTGTATAACCGGTACCTTCTCGTATCGCGTCCCCACGCACAAGACCAGTATTAGTCGGTAACGATACGTTCAGAAACCATCCTCCCTCACTCCGCGTGTTTTAGGTGCTGGCCGGACTCATCTACATTCTCGAAGCAGCTGCTTTAGTGGGATTTCTCATCACAAGACCGTCAATGCTTCTTAGTACGTTTTCTTCAAACCAATCTACTTCCGAAACGGCTGTGCTCGGATCTCAGCGATTTCTAGCGTAGCCTGTTCTTCAGTTCTGCAAGGAGCGTTCATCATTCTCGCGTCGTTCGCGTTTTTCACATCAGTTTCTCGGGTCGGACAGCAGATTATAGACGTCAACGACACGCAGGTATGCAGAAGTATGAACAGAAAAAGATAATTTTTGAATGGTTCACAACCGACATTATTTACACGAAGTGGCAAAAAATTTTATCATTTTTTGAATGATCATAAAATACCCCTTTTGTTGAATGAAGCACTATATTTCATTTTATCATAAAGAGCAGGGTGACGGAAATGATATGCTGGATTCTAGCTAGCGCCAAGCACTTGGCTATATCGCAAAGTTTACCTGACTGGTAGCGTAAACTGTATTCGTGGACGTTTTGTTGTGGAAGAAAGTGCTGGTGCAGTTCAGTTTACGCCCCGGATTGCTACATATTAATATTAACATTAATTCTAACTGTTTGTTATTACCCGTAAATTGTGCCTGGGCTAATATTGAGAAGTGAGATTAAAAGCTGCGTAACTAATTCGCTCCTTCACCAAAAAATCCTTTGTTCGACACATCCCTCAATTCTCTGGGCAATAAGAATATTTGCATTGACCTTGGTATCGATGACATGACCATGGGATCGAGGGTATGACCGACACAGAATGGTTAATTCAGCTACTGCGATTCATGGTGCTCTACAATACTTTAAATTTTGAGGCTGTTTCGGCCCAGGAACTTTTCTCGAAAAATGACATAGGTACTCAATTTCAGATTTATCTCAGAGCACTGTTTCTGACTCAGAATTTTGTATGAAATCGCGAATAAGCCAAATTGTTTGTTGGAATAAATATTTCGAATGGTAAGGCGTAAAAATTTGTACGTTCTTCAAGTGCAAAGCCTTATGTAAATGAATTTACTATTCCGATAAAGAAACAATCGCGACACATTGTACGTGCAAGGGCATGGCGTTATCTCCACTCTCCTTTCTCAGATTTTTGCTATCCTGCTCGTTAAGATATTAGGGGGGGAGGGGCCAAAAGTAATGAGACACCCCATGCCGTGTCCATATTTTTCGTGACTGGAGTCTGGTTTCGTGCTTGTCGTATTTGTATGTTTATATGCTACTTACTGAACCCTATCTGAGAAGTTACCACTTCCGCCCTTTCCAGAAGCATGCCAAAAACCCCATGCTGTCTCATGCCGAAACCCCAGTCTGACGAGTCGACCTGTGTCGCGCAAGTCTCGCCCAATTCCCAACCCCGAGCAGCCTTGGCTCAATATTCACGCAAGATGAGAAGTACGTCTTCTACCTTAACCCTGCCAAGCAGCGAGTCTGGGTGAGGCCTGGTGACCTGTTAACGACCTTCGTTCGGCGAGATGTTCACGGCGAGAGGCACCTTTGGAGCTTTTGGGTCTGCGCCCATGGACAGGTTTACCGGAAGCTGTTTCCCAAGAGCACTACGATGAACTCCAAGGCCATGGTGAACGAAATAGAAGAGATGGGCCGGCGACTCGCTCTTATTCATTCGCTGCGCTTCAAGAAGGTCCTCCTCTTCGACAACGCAGCACCCCATCGGGAACAAGTAACCACGGAAAAGCTTGGCCAGCTGGGCTACGTTCACATGCCTCACCCACCGTATTCGCTGGACATCTCTCCATGCGACTACCACTACTACGTGAGCCTACAGGACTTCCTAGTCGGAAGGGACACAAGAACCCAAGCAGTCCTTGACAACCATATCGAGCAGTTGATCAACACCAGGCCCAAGCAGTTCTGCAAGGATGGGATCAGGAAGTTGGCTGAGCGATGGCAGCAAGGTCCTTGCCCTTAATGGCAAATACATTCCTCAGCATCGTTGAGTTGTAATTGAGTTATAAGGAGATAAAGATTTTTTTCATTTTGTCTCATTACTTTTGCCCTCCCCCCCTAATAGGTTATAGATATTGTTGTGTAAGAGGTATAAGAATTTTGTGACTTCCCAAAAAATTGATAACTTTTGTTGAGGCACACGTCGGGATGGAAGAGCGTGGCCAGCGTGGACGAGAAGTAGGTACTATACTTTCGTCGGATTGAAAACCTTAAATTTTACGATCAAGAATAGTAAAATAGCAGGTAACTGTCTAATTAACGGGCTGATGCACATAGGTGGAACTAGTCGACGTTGATCAATCCCTGTCTGGGCTGCGCCACGCATTCCACCTCCACGTGATATCGGGGAAAGGACTGGCACGCGTACATATTTCGACCATAGAATTACTTACAATGGCCAGCTAATGGAAGAGTCCGTGTTTTATTCTTCCCAGACATGCCTGGCACCAAAGCAACGACCCAGAATTAAATGAAGGCTCGACTGGTCGGGGCACGAACGCAATTTAGTAATACCGATCGTGGAATGATCGGTGCCTCTCTCGGCTACCGCTCACATTTGGTAGGCTCTAAAAATCGAGCCTCGGTTCATAAATCTACGTTGTTGATAAAGCAACAGCCACAACAATAATTGAATCGAAGATGATGTTCGGACGACAGTGTAGCTACATATGTGCTCCCCACCTGCTAAAGAATGGTTGCCTTTTCTAGTTCACCAAATCGCTTCTATATATACTCGGGTCTTGACAAATCGCTTCTGCATATACTCACGTCAAATTGGACACTTCTCAAACCAAAATTGCTCCCTTGACATTAAACTGAAACTTTTTATTTTTATTTTTGGAATGATTTCCAAAAAATAAATATAAAAATAAATAAAACAAAAAACTAAGTTTCAAAATAAATTTAGTATCACTTTTTTGAAATCTTTCAATTCACCTGCCCTAACAAATCCATACATCACAGTTCAATAAAATAAGTGGCGACGCAGTCGGAGGAAATGCCGACTACCGCTTGTACCCGATAGCAGGTGCCTGGTTCGAATTTCCTGCCCAGTCCAACCAAGCCTTTTGGGTCGGCGAATCGGTACCAGACTTGTCTGGGAAGGATAAAGCGCTGATTTGTTCATCGGTTGGCCACCGAAAGTCAATGTATGGCCAAATATGCATTCATACCGCCTCCACCACATTCCGCAAAAGTAGAACGCGTGGCGCATCTCGAAAGGGGTTGAGTAACACCGTTTTATAAAAATTCCTTCTTCAAGGAAACACATGGCGTTGAAGTTTGTTTCAAAGCGCAGGAAGACAGCAATCATCTATTATATTTAAGGAAGAGAACGACTAGATCATCGCGATTTTTATTCGACTCGTAGCAAAAATTCCGTTAGCGTGGAGTACTACAGATGCAAACGGTACAGCAAGAACAGTTGTAAAAGACATGTCTCGAATTTAATTCTTTATTTCTTCAAAAATAAAAATTTGGAAATAAGAAGTTTTAGAATTTCAAAATGTGTCCGCTTGTTGGGTCAGGTGATTAGGGCACTTCAAGGCAAGTTGTAATTTTTAAATAAAAAATTTTTATAACCGTGTCGGAGTCTCTTGTTTAATCTGGAAGACGCTCTTTTTGATTAGAACACTTTGATGTCAAAAGTGTTAAGCTTGCTTAGAAGTGTTCAAATTGATTTGAAGTGCCCAATTGGAAGTAAAAGTTGTATATACCTATAGACGCAGCATAAACCACTTTGACCTGCTACCGTTCCGATCAACGAAAACGTGCATTCAGCAGTAAAACCGGGTGGACCCAGTGCCTGTATATACCAGAACTCTACCCTAATAGCAACTGCTAACAAGCTAAAGACCTTCCTGACAATGTGCGAAAAGTACGTTTGTGGTTAGAATGCCACGACTACACTCTCGAAGTGGGCACCGGAACATTGTGAACTTTCTGACGTCAACATTTTCAGCCATATCGTAGGTTGAAGCAAAATTTATACAAGAGTACAGACACGAGAAGCCTTGCATAAACGTAGTTACACGTTTATGCAGGTTTGTACTCATCAGGATTTAGGCTCACGTAGATCCCAGGCCGCAATATTTATTTCGACAAGTTCCCAAACGATAGCGTTATCTCACCCTTCTCTTGGGGTCCTCTGCTGTCCTGGTCCTACTTCGCGATACTCCGATCTCAGAATATGCCTATGGAATTGCAGATGTTGCTCACTTAGTTATAGAACTCCCACTATCGCTGATCTGGTAGTCTAAATTGGTGCACGCGGTAACCGATTTGCGACCCCGCTGGTGCCACAAAAGGCGAGGTAGATACACTCGGGCAGTTTAGAGCTCTAGATTCTGCTAATTTGCCAAACACCACTTTCAGGCGGCGCAGAAGAACTGCAGCTTCAACACTGTCACACTCCCATTTCGTTCCTCTCTGCCCATTTGTTGCAGATGTAGGACCAACTTTCTTACAGATGCGCTGGTACACGAGGTTGCCAGTTGGCGGCTCAAGATGCGCTATTTTTGAGATTATACAAAAAGGGTAAACAGTAGCGCTTTCCTGATTGTGAGTTCAATTTCTCCAAGCTAAACAAGTTAGTGCACCTCTGGCAGGCTTGACTAGAAAGAGTAGAGACATTATTTGCCTGTTGACTACCCAATGCATCACCGCTCTGCACATCCCAAAGCGCAAATATCGACTACTCCTGCACCACAATAAGCTTAGACACGCTAACCTTATCTTATCAAAGTTCCACTAATGGTAAAGCTAAACTACCTAGGACAGCCTTAGCTACATTCCTCTCGCTCAACGCTCTCAATAACGTCTCTGTTTCAGCGACCGACCGTGGTCAGCGAGCTGACAGTGGAAAAAACCGTCTCAATTCAAGGCTCCGTCGATGCGGATCGACAACCGCCGGGACAATCGCCGGAAGAAGCATAAATATGACAACCCAACAAGAAGGGTATTGCACGTGTACGCAGAACTTCGCCTCAGTTTTAATCTTGATGACAAACAAAAACGTTCAACAATCGTATGCAAAAGAACAGCGAATTCCCGTTGTACGACGAAAACATAAAAAATGAAAGAACCACTCGGAAACGACGATTGAGAAAAACGAAAACGATCGATGGCATAGAACAACTGGGAACAAAGCAAAGTCAGAATCGAAGGAAATCTTGAACATTGGCATCAGAACCCATGAGTCATGACCCTTTCAGGAGAGAAAAAGACGCTGAGGTTCTCAGCTGCCATTCTCGTTGCTCTGCACGTACTCCCGACGAACACGAAGCGACGACAGATCGTTCTTGTCCGGAAACGTCGACAGGAGGTCGTCGGTGTCTGTGTGCACTCGCACCTGCATGAATTCAGTCAGCAGCAGCACATCAAACAAAGGCCGGTGAGGTACAAACTGGCCGCAGCCGCCGCCGCCGCCCTCTAACCCCACCATAAACAACGATCAGCTGACCCTAAACCTGAAGCCGCCTTTGGCATTAAGAATTGTTCATTCTGAAACTAAATTCTAAGAAGGGAAGAGCAGCGCATTTGTACCGCACGACCTCGGAATTCTCAAAGATATTGAAGACAACCACTCACGCCATAACACCTAGCAGTCTCTGTCTCAAATACTACGAGAGGGTAAAACAGCGCAGGAAATAGTGGTCGTTAAATTATCGAATGTGTCTCATTGGCGCTACGACAGTACCTTGATTTGTTCAGCATCACTGTTCACTGTCCTTCAAATCGCAGGAGCTCGGCTATTTACCCTTACGGCGAAGACGGATAGATATGCACTTAGAACGTACTTTAGATGGTAAAGGAATGGCCAGCGAAAATCGGCAACTCAGGAGCGCTAAACGTCTAGAACACAACATTTTACTATTGGCAGAATACCTCATCTTTATGCTCATATTGTGCTCATTACCACTGTGACGAATTTGGAATTTAACCCACTATGAAACCGCACAGGGTGGCCCATAAGTCCTGCAACAAAATTAGGCGACCTTATTGGTTGTCTTTTTCCAATTGCAAAGAACTGCATACCAACTGTTATGTAGCATATACTTAGTGCTACACTTCTGGAAAGTGTCATGGTTGTAGCTGCTCTTATTACAAAGTAATGCGCTCTCACGTAAAACTACCGAAAATTCTTCTCTGGCCCGTGGTGGAGCGCTTCCATTCCGATGTGACTAAATTTCGGAAGATTGGTTGTTGAACATAAGATATGATGGTGTTGTGTAGGACAGTTCAGAGGTTTCTCAAGAGTGAACACTAGATGAACGGATCTGAACTGCAATAGAAGCACGCTTTAATCTTCTGATCATATACGATGCAGCAACCAGCTGGAACAAATGCCATATTCAGCCGTGTGCGTTATCTATTACTAAGCAATATGTAGTTTCTAGAAAACTACAAGGAAAGTTCTACAAGCCTGCAAGCGAGGAGAAGACTCAGCTATGAGGAGAAGAAAGTAGAGAGAACAATTTGTAAGCGCAGTTGGAGCGCGTCGTCCGAAATGTGTATTCAGCCCGTCTGATTTGATGAAAAATTTCTCAAAGTTGAGCGATCCCAGAACGGTCAAAATAGTAGTGCGTTTAATGCTACCTTTGCGGGAACCTCATGATATAAAAACAACGGCCACGCATGGCAGGTTTTTGTCATACACGATCTTCCAAAATACCTCCCCTCACACCCTAGGTTTTTGTGTAAAAAGAGTGAAAATCAATAAAAATATTCGTTTGATGGGAACAAAAACAGAATACCATGTATTGGAAACTCAAGCGGGCTGTTTAAAGGCAAAATGCACATTCTGGTAAAGCGGCTCTTCTAACAGCAAAAGAAAAGGACGTGGTAGCGGTCCTCAGTCCATCCGCAAAACATTGCACCTGCGAAAGACTAGCTGTGAAATTTCTGAATCTTTAGATTTTCAATCTTTGTTTATTACCCGTCTTAAAGAAAATGTCCTGATCTATAAAGCCTGGAACAACTATTGTTCAATATCTTCTTTGGAACGAATAAGAAATAAAACTCCGTACGAGATGCTGCGACGCGAGCTGCAAAGCAACCCACTCGATCTGAAGGCTCTTATCAATCCAGGAGTGGTCCCTTATGAGTAATGCCGCTCCACCATAATCTGCGAACCATGGGCAAACATTGTTTACAAGTGCACCAAATTTGGTATACTCTTAGCCTTTTCACACGCCTATGTTTTTGTTGCAGGACTTATGGGCCACACTGTATACTTGTACTTGTACTGTACTTGTACTGAAGGAACTTTGAATGCGTACTTGGTCTGCACAATGTCGCTCTATGACTAGCTGATAGATTACCAATGATTTGTACTTGCCCGATCGCCTCTTGTACCAATCCACCTATCCACGGAGACGGAGGGCTTGGATACCGCGGACGAGAGCCGAACCTTGGATCATTTCAGGGTTTAGGGGACAGGCGGCCTCCTGCCAACTAAGTCACTCGCGCTCCCGTCACTAGAAAGCAACAACAATTCTTGCTCTCGCGCGATAATGACTGAAGACTGTGTGAGTAACTCATATCAGCCTTCGACAGCGAGTTTCGCACCTACTCTAGCGTATGTCAAAAGTGGCGTTTAGGAGAAAAGAAGCTTTGGCAGACATGGTCCGTCCCTGACTTCGACTAAGAGTTTTGCTGTGGGATAGTTTACCGAAAGTATCACAATGCTTAATGTTGAAACCTATGATGTCGATCGAGCGGTAGCGATGTACAATACCGGACTGCCGCATCTTTTGGGCTTTGCTGGGAAAATGCACAAACACCCTTTTCCTAGACTTTTTGATAGCGATATTCAAACTGTGTCCTTTAAAAGATAAATCCGATATTTAGAATCAGCATCGAATGATCTATCCGATGAAGGGAACAACGTCCAGTAAATGTTCAAAATGTTGATTCGACGGCGTATATTCTGGTCGGCGTGGTGGACCTCCTCTCTCGCAGATATTTACACCCAAAGTCGCATTCTGCAGATTTTTTTAAGGCACGCAGTTTGAAAAGCGCTACCAAAAAACGGCGGAAACCTTTTCCGCCCGAAGATAAAAAGATACGGCCGAATCGTCCGGTGTGGGATGCAGGGGAGCTCGGGAAGACCCCCTTAAAAACAGAGAAGAAAATGCTACTGGATAGACAAAGCTGCCCGTTTTGAGAACCCTGTTTGCTGCAATTCAGTCCTCAGCGCTGAGTCAAATGATGACACCGTATGCAAGACTAGCCTTAACATCGCAACCCCAGAAAAGCAGCCCCAAGGAAGACCGAAGCAGTGGACATTAAGTACGGAGCTAAAGCTGGTTGTTGTCCACCGGCTCAAGAAAAGCAGTTGATCGAGTAAAGAGGCGACGAGACACCAAACGAGCGGACACTGCTGTTAAATGGGCAGAAAGTGAAGAACGACTCGAATTTCTCATGAAAAAATGAAAGGATTCAATTCTCGAAAGGTAAAATATAGCCCACATATGTATTCACTTTTAACTATTCTTTAACAGGTACTTTAGTCATGAAGCAAAAAAAAAAACCCTTAATGGCAAAAAGCCGGTGCTTTCCTTTTGCTCGCCCCGGAAAGGCAGCTATTATAGCAAAAGCAGAACATGTCCCCATTTCCTGATGGGATCATTGCCTCCTCCCCTGCCTAACGTGAGCAGTTGTGTATATAATACAAAGATGGTTTACTCGACCTCCCAGGGGAACACTTTAAAAAAGGCCACCTTTCAAGACTATTTTTTCCACCCGATGCAGTCAGAGAACGTCTTTTTTTGGACAGGAAAATACGTCTACGAACGCATCATCGCTGACTTTCGTAGACACACCTGCACATTCGTTTCTCCGAAAAGCGAACAAGCTCTGGTGCATGACACCATTACCTGTTCGAAAAGCAGCTCGCCCCGCATGACCCACCCCATTCCATCGTGTTGACAAACAACTCAGAACGGTCCATCAGCCCTTCACTGGCCGCACGTACGCAAACATTTCCGCCGAGCCCTGCGCTGTCACTGCTGCGCACGGACTCACACAGCGCATTGTACGACTTCCTTAGTGTTACTGCTCTGATCGCCCGAGGGGAAACCCGCCCACGGAAACTCGGAAAGTGGAATACCCGGAAGGAGCACAGTACACCATTCACTTTGACGAGGCGGTTTTTTTGGCGAAAAATCTGAAATTTATTATTTCAGTGGTGGTAGAAATTATGTACTCGGTTAAACTGCGATCTTCACTTCGATCTAGGTCCGATAGAGATAACCTGATCTTCAAGTGCGCCGAATCAAAAAAGGGTCACTACTCGAGCCCTATCTCTTGAGGACTCCGCCAAAGCAGTGGAGCTTCGCACGCGACGTCGCGTGTGTGCCGGATCCAGTCTCGCAACGCAGGCAGCAAATTCCAGAGGAATATTGAGTCGAAGCTATCCCGATTTTCAGCAGAAACTGCTGCCAAATGAGCATCCATCTCGAGGACTGTGCCACGTTGATGTTGCTCTGTTAGCGTTACGATTGATATGAAAGGATTAAATAGAGCCTTTCCTACGGATAGGCCAGGAGCAAAAGAGCATTTGTCGACATTTAAAAACAGAGTATTTTTCTGCAAGCAGCAATATTGGGAAATGGAGATCGTATGGTGTAGGATAGGACAGAAAATAAGAGGTGCAATTCTTCAAGCTCCCTTTCGCCAGTCCAATGATAAAGACTCAGGACATCTCGAACATATTTGCGCCCTAGTTCAATAGCCATAAAATTACAACACTTCCACCCAAAGTAATGTTTCATAGCTAACTGAAACAGTAAAGGAGTGAAATCAAAGACGAGGAAACGTCATGTGCTCGTGAGGCATACCTGATTGATGTCGTAACTGTGGTTTAAACGAACTCTTTCAGAAAATCGTTTGATGGATGTCTGAATCTAACCCTGCTGTTTGCCCCACATTGTTGAAGAGCCATGACAGCCTACAAAGCTCTCTGCCAAAGTTGCTAATCTGAGAGCCATCAAAAATTGTGGTATCCCTCGCTTAAGAAAGAACCTCTTCACTGGGTCGGCGTCCAAATTCTCTCGAAAATAGGGTGTCATCAATTACATCAAGCAAACCATACGCTCAGCTGTTAATATGAACCGCCACCCTGGCCCCGAAAGAACAAAAAGAGCATCGAAGGTACGATGGATAGTGATTGACGCAGACGATTGATCAATTGTAGCGAAAGTCGCAAACATCACTATGTCTATTTCAGCAAAGAGGCTTGCTTCTGGACTGAGGAGCGAACAAGAGGTCATCCAATTTTTGGATTCATCTTTAGGTACCAGTCCTGTCATAGAACCACATTGTGTAATCAGAACGGCTGATCGACAAAGATAAATACAAGAATTCGCTCAATCTTTCAAGTTAGTGGCATTGACACTCTCGATCAGGAAGACATTGCGAAACATAGAACAAGCTCAACATTTTGTTCAGTTTTTTTTTTCGCACTCTCAAAACCAAGCGCGCCAGCAGTTCACCCTCTCTCACACGCGAGACGAGCTCAATAGGAGTGCTTAAGATGAGCAGACGATGGTTTCTGCAGTCGCAAAGAACGGATAAAGAGAGCGAATCTTGGATTCTGAATAGAAACACTCATTGAGTGATCCCAACAGTCTAAGAGCCAAATTAATTCGTTTATTTAATCGACAGAGTTGGAGTATTGTGGAATAAGCTGGGAAGAAGAGAAAGGAAACCTTCCAGAAATACCATGTATAGATACAAATTCTATTGCAAAGTTTAGTAACAGTCGACTAAAACTTGAAAATTGCAGCCTTTCTTCACCTGATCTTATGGACTTAGAGCGTCCATGAGTCACAAACGAGACAGCTTGGCAGCAGCACACTCGTCTATCGAGAAAACAGGTTGACGGGTCTGCGCGTTTCCTAACTAGATCACATGAGGTTAAAATCTCGGATTCTTCAGAGAAGATAATTTGGAGGTCGGAGAACTGAAGGGCCATCGTTGTAACCACCTCCTAATCCCCGTAATTAGACCGCAATCGGAAAAACAGTTCAAATAGGACCCGAACGAGAACCCTTCCCCTTTCCACCCTTCACCAGCTACCGTATAGCAACACAAAGCGTCCAGCCCAGAGAGGAACCCGTGACCCGTCCAGCCATGGCTGATGGTCGGGTCCAGCGGAAGCGAAGACGGGTAGCAGCATCTGGACGCACAGACAACAGTGTGTATGCGTCGGTGTGTGCTCGTGTCTGTCTGCGTCTGTCGCTGCATCGATCCGTGTCTGCGTGTGTATGCGCCCTGTGTGTTCGTGTGTCTGTGTGCTCGTCTGTGTCTGTCACTCACAGACGTCTCACATCGATCCTGTCGGCACACACACCTCCCCATACACCGTCGCCGGCACAAACACACCGTTGGCCCCGTTCGCCTCGCGCTTCTCGCTGCTCAGCTCAACCCATGCACCCAGTGACCTCCAGTTGGAGCAGCGGCGGCAGCCAGGGAACAACACCAAGCAGTGCCTACCTGATCGAGGTGCAGCTGCGGGCAGAACTGCAACGTCTCCGTGACCATCTGTTCCAGAACCTGAAATGGGACTCATCACTAGTCTGAGGTCACTGATGCAACATGGCTGACGGCCTAGTAGCTTACCAACACTTTACGACAACAAAAATTCAAATTTTGAAAGCCAAAAAAATTGTAAATGCCTCGGCGACATTGTAGGTAAACCCTGAAATTTTGTAGTTTCCTCCTGTTCCTTTTTGTGAGCGTAGTTTTATGAAGAAAAAAACAGGGCACACAAAAGGCACCCTCATCTACTGCAAACGGACTCTACCCTGGAAGTGCAAAGTATTTGCTATGCATGGCACCAGACAACAGAGAAGCCGAGATGAGCAGTGTGCAGCAGAATATATGTACTTTCAAGAACGTCGGGAAGAACGACTTTCTTGAAAGCATTCAGACGATGAAGAGAGGTCCTGCAGCTGCTTCTATCACTTCATGGAGCGAACTCGCATGGTCTGACAATGGGACATAGAGTGTGCCGAACGTTGTCGACAATCGGAAGTTGAACAGCTGTAGAGCCAAGATTGGTAAGAACGTTTTATTCGGGTAACGTTTCGATGCAACCGCTTTCTTCAGAGCCTGGAAAAGAAATCAAGGTTTGAAAGGTTACTCGCTATAGAACTATTTCTTTTAAGTCACAGTAGTTTCAGATGTTAGAAGGTGGCGAAATGAGAGAGAGAGCCCAATTAACCTTATGGAAGAGGCTGGTGAGCGGCTTCGCCCTCCCGGATTTGTCTCCGTTCGAGGGTTACCCACCAGGCTCTTCCACAAGGTTAATTGTATTTATTACATGGAATTCCATGTTACAACACTGTTCCATAACAATCACCAGACAAACTATCCAACACAATACAGACCTACATCTAGCTAAAACGGGATGCTAAAAGAAGAGTAAGAAACATAACGTAACAGAGAGGAAATGATACTAGAACCATAGTGAACATTGGAGAGAGTCAAGTGCAACTTTGGAATTAGGTTCCCAGAAACTTATCCAACATGCTTTTGAATGCGTGAAGTTTAGGTGGTACAGTTTGTGCTTTACAAATTTTAGAGTACTCCAACACTGCTCTGTTGACAAAAAAGAATTTTCTAATATTCTTGCGACTTCTTGGAACCATAAATTTTGTCGATGCCCCCCTAGTGACAGAGGCTCTAACTTGCAGGAAATCACTAAACTTGAGCCCAGTAAGACCATTAATTAGTTTGTAGAACATAACCATGTCAGCCTTGCGTCTCCTCCATTGGAGAGGTTTTAATCCAAAATTTAAGTTTCTGGACTCACTTCTAGGAATAGCCTCATAAAGGTATCCCAAGCCACGAATGAAGACCTTCCGCGTAAAGCTGTTTTGTACGCTTTCGAGTTTCAAAATCGACTTCTTTTTGTACGGATTGAATATTTCTGTGCCGTATTCCAGGATGGGCCGTACAAATGATTTATAGGCTTGCAATAAGACCGACGTGTTGCGCGTGCACAATGCCCTAAATATATTATGTGTAACTCTAGTTGCCTTGGCTGCGACCTGTTGACAGTGAGTGTCAAAGCTGAGGTTTTCATCAACGGTAAAACCTAAATCCCTAATGTGATTTACGCTCTCCAAAGGCACGTTTTGTATGCTATACGCATGACGCCTATTGTTTGACCCAAGGTGCAACACCTTTGTTTTCTGTTTTGACAGGGGCAATCCCCACTTACTCGACCAGTCATCTATTGCATCTAAGCCACTTTGAAGAGTAGCACTCTCCTCCAGGGAGACGATGGGCCGATATATTTTCAGATCGTCTGCAAATGCACTACACTTAGATCCTGCTGAAAGAATTGCGGAGGGGATATCGTAGGTATATATATTGAAAAGCACCGGTGATAGTACCCCTCCCTGTGGCACTCCACTGGGAGCTGATCTCAGGGAAAAAAATGATGACCCCAACCTGACGCAAAAAGTTCGATCCTGAAGAAATGCTTTGATCCATTTAACAATTCTAAAGTGGACTCCAATGGAGACCAGTTTAGAGATTAGTTTGCCATGATCGACTCGATCGAAAGCTTTTGCAAAATCCACATAAATGACGTCAACAGCGGTACCACAATCCAATTGCCATGTCCAATCATTGAGACACTGAAGCATTGCTGTAATCGTTGATTTCCCTTCTTGGAACCCATGTTGGCAATCGGGGATAATTTTATTCGTTTTCATGTGCTCCACTAACCTTTTCTTCATAAGTTTTTCAAATGTCCTCGCTAACACGGACGTTATACTTATAGGCCTGTACTGTTCCGGTGAGCTGGAAGGTTCCCTCTTTGGAATAGGTGTAACGTAGGACATTTTCCACCTATTAGGGACCTCCGCTAGCATAAAGCTCAAATTAAATAAAAACTCCAGCGGTCTCGCAATCACATGAGCTATCTTCTTAAGAAAGATGAGTGGTATGTGATCAGGAGTTATTGAGGTGGATGCAGGCCATTTCGAGAGTATTTCATAAATTTCTTCGCTACTACACCAAAAGGAAAAGGATCATTGTTGGGAAAACAACATCAGCACAAAGGCTTGCCGTATCATTAGATTCAATGAATGCTTTCTCAAACGCGTCCGCTAAAAGTCCAACTTCCTGAGTATTGGTCCTCGCTACCTCTCCATGATCCCCAATAAGAGTTCTGATTCTTCCTTTGAATTGAAGCTTGGTGCTGAGATATTTAAAAAATCTTTGCCTATTCCCAACTTCTACAATTTTCCTTTCGACGGAACTATAGTATTTCCTCAGCTTTTTCTCGAATCTCTCATTCAATGTCTTAAATTTCTCCATGAGGCTGTGTTTGTTGGCCTCGTTGCAGGCATTAGCTGCCATCCATGCATCAGACTTCCTCCTGAACATGGATCGTAGATAGCCCGGTAGTGGCATCCTGTAGGAGGACACCCGTAATTGGGGAACAAACAGGGCAATGCTATCGTTTAATATGCTTAGAAACATTTCGTATTTATCGTTCACACTATCAACTGAATTTAATGAGCCGTACCAGTCTACACCACTTAAATAGGAACATATTTCGTCGAAATTCGCGCGTTTGTAATCTCGTATGAAGACCTCGCTATCCGCAGGAGCAATAGTACAGTCTAATGTGAAACGAACTACAGCGTGATCGCTTGTGCCAAGTGGGGGCTCGACCACAGTGTGGTAAACAAAATTTGGTTCGTTTGATAAGACCAAGTCTAAGACGTTGGAAGCAAGTGTTGGATTGCGAACCGTTTGCGTCAAACCATGTATTTTGCAAAAACTTACAAAATCTTTGGAAATGGAAGAAACGGCGGTATTCTCACTTTCTCTCCAGTTGATATCACTAAAATTGAAATCATCGCAGACAATGCAAGTAGAGTTACATGAGAGCAGATCACTTAAGGCACTAATTAGCTGTTCGGTCTTGATCACATTGCAACCCGGGGCTCGATATACAACTACGATTCGTAGTCTTCGTCTATTCAGAAACATATCTGAGCAAATGATTTCATAACTGTTTTCTACAGCTTCCTGAAATACGACATGAGAGCAAAATGTTTTACAAAGGAGCAGAGCTACACCACCGCCCCTTTTGTTGTTGCGGTCGCACCTAAGAACATCATACTTATCAAGCCATTCTCCCAGCAGAGAGCTACTGTCTATTTTCGATGTTAACCAGGTTTCTGTTAATGCAAGAATTTTAATATCGTAGCTACCCAGCAAAAATCGAAGACTGTCAATGTTTTTTGAAATGGATCTAATATTAATTAAGACACATGTTGGATATGATTCTGAGTCGCATGATTTCCGGTGAGGACAATTCAGTTTTTCGACGTCGAACTGTCAACATGCCTTTGATACGAATTAACAGAGTCGTCAGAACAAGTTTGAGAAATTGAGGGATTGACACCTGATAGACGTTCATTCCTTCTACGCTCCCTCACTTCTTTTGTTAGTGAGGGCCGAATGAAGACCCCTTTGTGAGTGAAGAAGCGCAGCTAAGACTTACGCCTCAGGGTCTCCCTCTGAAAGCGACTTGTGGGCAAAATAACCTTAAGAATGCGGGGCCTACGAGTATCGGGCCTTCCCATCCTATAGACAATTGGGCTGTATCTCTCCAATTTCGTCTCCTCCTATTAACATTCGAAGCTATTGTGACTTGAAATCGTTCTTGAACCAGTAACATTTTAAACCTCGCTTGTCCTTTCCTGGCTCTGAAGAAGGCGATGACGCCGAAACGTCGGCCGAACAAGCGTGGTTACCAGTCTTGGCTACACAACCCGATGGGGTTATCAAGGACATACTAAGATTTAATTACACTCGATCATGGAATATGCTACGGAATTGGAACTCTTCTCCGAAGCAGATGGCTGAAGAACATAGCAAAGGAACGTTAGCTCTCGTATGTTCCTTCTCTGCTCAGCGGCTAAGGATGTCTCGTCGATTCGTCTTCCCAAGAACAATGCGGGCCAGCCGCATTATCCCGTTTATAGTCGATGTCACGAGCTGGCGCTAACGACGGCTCCACTCTGCTAGGAACCGAAGTCGCCGAGTGAGCAATTCATTCCCTTTACGTTCCGCTCACTCTTCAAAATTTGTGTGCTATACAATGGATCCTAATCACACACTCTCGGATATCCTGCCTGATCCGAACTATCCGAAAATCCGAGGAACGCGAAACCGCCGTGATTCGAATTATCCAAAAATCCGGGGTGCACACAAATAGGGTTGTCCTAATCACCCAATTATCCGAAGACTTTCGATCGGATCCAATGTATAATGTGTACAATGTGTTGCAACTGGCGACGTCTTCAAAGCTTCAGGTCAAATTCGTTATGCGCCGCAAGTGACGGAGAGCCGCAGTTACAACCTTCGTCAAAGATCAACGCGCCAGACGCCAGACGCCATCGCGCGCAAGCGAAATCGTCAAAAATTTATTGGATAGACAGTCAGGTAATGCGCTTCGGTGACACCTTTTAGGTGAGAACCGACTGGTTCCCATGTCAAAACAGCACCCAGATGTCTACCAAAGGGTTGCTAGGACGCCTTGATGAAAGCCATGAGTGAAAGCCTTAATGCTCCGTGTCCCTTGAGGAGAAGGAGTCACTGTCAAGCTGTTGTGGAACGGGAGGGTGGCGGACGGAAATGTCCCAGACAGCTACTCCAGAACATCAGCAACTATGCACCTCCACCTGAACATCCTCGCTTCAGCTGCCTTCAGCTGCCTTCCCTGGAAAAGGCCCAGCAGTCGTTAAAGCAGAATCAGACCTGCCGAAAAGGGGCACGGAGAGCTCTGAGTTGAAGATTATGAAGCACTGCCGGCCGTAGAAGATTCATAGTAGGCCCCACTTTCTTCTCAGTCAAGATGCATTCATCTGACTCTTGTCAGCCTTGCAGTTTTATTAGGCCTGCCAGCCTTGAAGTATTTCTGACCGCTAATACTTCTGGATTGCCTCTCATTTGAGATCCAAAACGGCCCCAGTGCATTCCTCGGAGCTGATCGATGTTGTTGCTTAGGTATATGTTATACGTCGGCAACAATGCTGGGCGAGTGCTACGCAGTGCGCAGCAGCCGTCCACCAATGCGCGGCAGCCTGCGTAACACCGTCGCCGACCGCGTCGTCCGCGCTGTCGCCGAAGTATAACATATACCTTACGCTCAGCTCTAAGCTATCGCGCGTCGCGGTTGCTTCTCCTCCTGCCACTATTCGTGGCTGTCTGCTAATGCGGCATACTCTGTTTAAGCAATGGTTCAGCAATCCTCCTCAAGCTACTCTCTACGTCATCCGATGGCAACACAAAAATGAAGGCCCAAACAACTTCTGAGTTTAGAAAACAAGGAAACGCTCGTGTTAAGTACCAGAAGCACTGTGCTTGGTGCTGAAGTCCATGGAACCGATTGATTGCAGAAATTTTGTATACAGTGCTTACATTGGCGAGAAACAGGTCAATACTAGCAGGTATTTTACTCCCGCCAAAATGTACCAGCGTGACGCGTAATTTTACGGCGTGATAGATCTCATTATCATATTATTATCGTCATGGATGCAATTACACGAGATCTCCAAAAGGGAGCTCCTTGGACGTTGCTGTGTGCCGATGACGTCATGCTTGCATGTGAAGGCAAAGCCGAAATCGAGCGACAGGCACAGGAATGGTGCGATCGCTTGGCATTGTTCGGACTCAAGCTAAACGTCAAAAAGACGGAGTACTTGACGACGGATGTGAATGAGCTCGGATCTATCAAGATCAATGGTACTGACCTCTCACGAGTCACATCTTTCAAGTATCTAGGATCAACAGTTACGCCCGATGGCAGCCTAAAGTTGGAGGTGAAGCGCGTGTGACTGCAACCTGGTCCAAATGGCGCTCTCTGACTGGGATGCTTTGCGACAGGACAATACCCGAGCACCTTAAATCGAAGGTGTCTAGAACAGTCGTCCGCCCAGTAGCGACGTACGGTGCTGAGTGCTGGCCCGTGACGAAGGAAATTGAAAGCCGCCTCAGTGTAATGGAGACGAAGATGTTAAGGTGGACGGCCGGAGTAACGCGATTGGACCGCGTTCGCAATGACACTATACGACAGAGGTTCGGTGTCGTCCCGACAGCCGACAAGTTGCGCGAAGCTCGTCTACGATGGTATGGCCACGTCCTTCGCGCTAACGACGACACCGTCTGTAAGATTGGCCTGAATCTTGAAGTCCCTGGAAAACGGCCCAGAGGACGCCCGAAGCAAGGTTGGCTAGACACGTTGCACTTGGACTTAAAGATAGCTGGTGTGCATCCCGTTCAAGCATTCGATCGGGAGAAATGGCGTCACCACACCAGAACAGCGGACCCTGTCACTAAGCGGGACAAACGCTACTGAAAATGATGATGATGATAGATCTCATTATCATTTGATAACAGTCCATAATGAGATTCACCGCTCCCGTCCAAATCCACTGCACATAAAGGGAGGACAGTCCGGGAATGCGAACAGCCAAACGAGAGTGCTATCACACATCGTCAGACGACTAGCTGTTAGGGCGAAATTTGTCCTCCAGAGGTGAAATTAATTACAATTACGATTTTACGGACTACGGCGATTTTTGGAAATTTTTTTTACGATTTACGACATTTTGGGTTGTAAGTGTGGTCTTTGATCTACAAAGAACTCACTTTCAAATGAGGGGTGCAATCCGCGTTATAAAAATGTGCTCGCTTTAAGAGCCTCCTCTTAGCTTATTCCTTGTTCGCTTTAGCGTTGACAATGTGATGTGTTTACTTGCTGTGACTAAAAGCGCATCGTAGGATGCATGGTAAAAATGAAAAGTGAAAACTACTGGAGTTTGCCCTAGAAAGGGAAGCATTCTGACCTTCATGCCGTTATGTGAGCAATGCCTATAAATATGTTAAATTCCTGTAGCCTTGCATGCATGGCTTTGAATACTAGAAGTAGTGCCGACTGCTATGCACCAAGGCTAACTCTGATCAGGATCTGAGATTACAATGCGCCTGAAAAGAAACCTAGGCAAAATCTTTTTAAGCGGTCCTAAACACATCCTTTTGAATATAAAGAATAGAATATAGAATAATTCGATCTATTTAAACTGCGTGAAAGTGAAAAGTTAACAGTACTGTCTTCGTCCATGCATCATACTGCGATGTTCACTTGCTGTGAGAGAAATTGTGCTTTCATTCCCAAAACCACTTCATCAGTTATCTTTCCTTGAAGAGGTTCAATTTCAATATGTAAGTCTTTTGGTACCATTTGTGGAAACCAAATAATCTCTTCTGATTATAAAACCTCCAAAAGGAGTGTAATGGTACGGTGGGATAGTCGCCGCGCTACCAAATTTTCGCGAGTATCACTAAAGCATTTCTCCACCACAACTGTAGCAGCTCCTTGAAGTTACAGTCTAGAAGCGCACTGCAAAAAAACCGCACAAAAAGTGCTTCATTTTGAAAGAAAATCAAGTCAGTGATTATACAGCAAAAGCTGAATCGATGCGTATTGTCCTACGCGACCGCTCGCTTCACCTGTATCACCCGTCGTTGATCATCGAGTTTCTAGAGCGGGCGCCAGCAGCGTCTCCATCCGTCCCTGTCATGTGCCACAGTGCTCCAATGGATTCTCGCTCGAGGGACACGAAGAGCGTCATATCGTTCGTTCAGGGCTTTCACGAAGAAGTCCGACCAATACTGAACGTACTGGTGTTCTCTTGACATCCCGCAGAATCCAGTCGGTGATGGCTCTCGTCCAGCAAGCACATTACATGGCCGGCCCACCTAATTTTCGACGACTTGGCTCGCTTTTCGAACGCTCGCTTACGCAGCATAAATGCTACACATTGCAGCCTAACGTGTTAAATGATTTTTCATTTCTTTAACACTGTAAGGGCTGTCATTTGATATCAGGCCTGTCCTAAACGGAAAGTAAGAAGAATTAAGCTCCTCCCTTTCTAACCATGTGCTAGCAAGGCACGTCGCATTCCTACTGTCGAGGATCGTTCCATGCCAGCTTTCAGAAATTAGGCGCGTTCTGGATCACAGGAGCTGCGTGCAGCTGACTGGTTCAGAACAGCTGTCCGAGCACTAATGAGTATTTTCAACTCGACTTTTACAAAGAAATAAAATCTCACCTCTTTACAGACGCTCATCGACTCGCTCGATGAGACTTCTACCCACACAGACGTCGTTTCCTCAGACATCTGCAACAGTATAAAATACGCATAATGCTTGTAAAAACGTCCGTATTTAGTGCTACCTTGGTTATGTCACTATTTGTCACCGGCGACAAACTGATAACTAGTCCTTGCGAGTCGATGAGGCATGGTAAGACCGGCAGATCTGTCACCAGATTGAGATACCTGAAAGGCGAATATGAAGCCATCGTAAAGCAGCGAACTGTCACTGTCCTTTCAATTTGTACAGTATACATGCCTTTGGGGAGAGCGACCTTCGCATAGGAAGGCTTGTTCACCGTAGTGTGCGATTCGTTATGTGGAAGAATCTAACTGTTGGTTCCCTCGCCGAAAATCCTGCTGCTTCCAGAAATCGCTCAATGCTCATTGGACCAAAATGTGCTCTACGAACCCATAAAGCCTGCTACTGGCCACGTTAAGGTCTACACAACAAATGAAATTAGGTCCACAGTTAAATTCCCTTCCGAAGAAAGCAAAACAACATCAAAAAACCGGTGACTTCATGTCTGGAAGGTAGTCCTAGCACTTAATTTTATTCCTCCCATTATACCTTGTCTTATTATAATTATGATGTTGTCTCGGCTCCCTCTATCTTCTTACCTCATACTCGTTCTTCTGTTATTGTTCGCTATTTTTCACATAAACCCTAAACGCATGTAATAAATGAAAATGAAATGAATGAAAAAACATTGCCCCTTTATAAACCCTCCCTTGTTCCAGGCACTTAAAAATCATAATATAGTGTGTTCCTTTGATCCTGCACATCTAAAAAAAACTGAAATGTAAACAAACCGATGCAGTGGGTTGAGAGTATTTCGCTTCGTTCGTCTTCGTGCCAAATCAGCATCTCGAACGAGAGCTTCAATGAGCTCTCGAGCGCTGACTGGCTTCTTCTTGTGCAACGCTGTGATCTGAAAACGCTGTGAACTGCAAATTCTTTATTGCTCGCATGCACTTAACACCATTTTTACTTATATACAATTTTCACGTCAAGCTGGACATATTTCGAACCAAATTGGACACGCCTCTAGTCAAGATTTACGCTTTTGAAATTAAACTTAACCCCTTCGAAATCAAAACTGGAGTCTTTCAAAACAAAAAAGAGGCTCTCCGAGAACGTTAAAATGATTTTTTGTTGAAGGAAAATTAAGTGTAACTCTTCTGAAATTTTCAAGTCACCTGTCTCAAGAGGAGACTACACCGTTTGAAATTTGAAAAAAGTAATTCTTTCGAGGAAAAATGATGGTTTATAGTTTTAGAAAGAATAAAAACAGCAATCTTTTAGAGTACTACGACAAGAGATCGCGCCATGCATTCGTCTAAAACGTTACGATTTTTATTCTATTGATACAGAAGTTTCTTTTGTATGGAGTTACACATTTGTCGACATGTCCTCACTTTGCTCTTTCAAGTAAGTACCATTTACAGCCTTTATCAAATGGAGCGAGCTAGACCAGTGCGGTGATGTAGTCTCTACTTTTTGTATGCTAAAAAAATTGTTGCTGTTCTGCGCTCTAGAACAAACCTTAAACCATTCTTTTGTCAAAAAAAGTTAAATTTTTATGAAAAATCAAACAGTGTGCTCGCTAATGAGGGCAGATGAAATTTAAAAAATTTAAACGAAGTTATACTCAATTTTCTTTGAGGAGAAAATATTCTAAATTACTTGTAGTCTCGCAGCTAGTTCAAAACCACACTTTCCTCTCTATATCGAGGCTGTTATGGAGCAATTTGTTTTATCTCGAGGCCTAAAGTTTCGACGCGCTCTTCAGAGACGTATATACGGTACAGGTATTAGAGATGCGATTTATCGCACCAAAAGCCACTCTTGCTCTTTCCTTTCCTTTCTCCGATCCTCTTCCATTCTTTCTTTTAAAAAAAACTCCGTCTAAAAATCCCGTTCACATAAGTATATAGCCATGTTTGACGGAGACACTCGGAAACGTTGAGTCTCCTTGTGATAAAAGGTCCTCCGTAACAATTGCGCAAAGAACACTGACAATAATTACTTCAAATGCCGAGGTTCCCAATAAAGAACCTGGGCACTTGAAGTAATTTTGCTAAATTTTTGTAACCTACGGTCAATCCTCTGCTAAGACGCAAACTCAATCCGTCCCGTTCTCAGTGCTCTTTATTCGGTTCATCAGAATGACCTGCTCGCGTAAAGCTGGAAGGGGCTTTAAATATCTCAGCAGTTCAACTAACTAATAAATTCGATTGGTGCTTAAAAATGGGTATGATAAGGAGTAGTGAACGCGACAAGTTGCTAATACGCATGGGGAGAGAAAGCGGAACGTATATGCGTCGATGGTGCAAAGCCAATCGCCAGAAAAGACTAATCTTAAGAGGTGAAGAATCAGGCTGTTGTCTGAGTTTCTTACAACGCATGTTCGCTCCAAAATGGCTACGCTTCGTCGAAGCCTACAACGGCGTCCACTGCATGTCACAGCGACAAAACTCACGCCAACAGGACAGTACCTCACTACAATGTTCGGCGGAACATCTTCTCTCTCTATATGAAACATGTGGATTAACTGGAACAGTCAGCATGAACACTGTCGGGTAGGACCATCCTTTGCGTAATGTAATAAAGAAAGTGGAGGAGAACAAGGCTGAACAAAAGGAATGAAAGAGCTTAGGCAGAAAACTTCAAATCTCACACGTGGTATTTTGAGCTGTTGATGTATTTTTTATGAAGGGATACAAAACATCGTACTGGAATAGGACTAGCCCACGCTTTCCTAATTGGTGTCTGATGGTCAGCTTTTCCGTTAGATTTAAATCCCGCTACTGTATCTCACTGTATCGAACGGCCTACCTACAGTGCAATCTTCCATGTAAGGGATGGTATCTCTGCAACTCGACCGCGATTTTGTGTAGGGAGATCAACCGAATTTACACCATTTATGAGCAAGAATGTCCGCATGGAGACAACAGAAATCGAAAAGTATACCTTTTCTCCAAGAAGACAAGAACAACAGAACCTCACAGTACAAACTCAATTTTTTTGTGAGACAGCTACTATGTCTGACATGAAGGACATGGATAAACGATGGCCAATAAATTCTGTTTTGGAAAGCGCCACGCATCGTTTTTCTTCTAAAACAACTTCGGTACAATTTCACCGACCCATAAGGGATGGAACGGTTGTTTAGCCTCGGCTAGTATGAATCATAAACCTTGAATAGGGTTACATGCAACAGCTAGTGCCTTCCTCGACTGCGCTAGCACGCCCCTAACAGAACAGGAAACGTGACTGTAAAAAAAACCAAACTTGTAAAACAGGAAATACGAGCTAGAAAAGAAGACGTTCGGAGTTAACATGACGGTCAACGCCTAATTACGACTGCTCTACTGCGCCCCAATTCTAGAAAAGGGTTCGACAAATCTAGTTTTCATACCTCTGACGGGTGCAGGTAAATCTCCCGGGTACTCGGTCCATAAAAGTTAAGGTCTTATGCTGGCCAGAACAACGACAGCATTGTATCGACGCTGCTTTTACTCGCATTTCCATGACACATACGTACAAATGAGCGACTAGTACAGCTGCTACGAAAGTAAGTCGGCGTACATGGCGAACACCACAAATGAGACTTACATGCAGCTCATCACGAGGTAATGCTAGGTATTTCAGAGGAGGGCAGAAGGCCTTTAGTTCATGGGTGCCTATAGCGGCGACAGTCCGATTAGCACATAATGAGGATGCGTGGAGCTTCGTCTGAAAGGAGAGTATGATGCCAGCAAGATGAAAACCACAAGCTATTGAACTTACCTGTAAATTGATGAATCTCTTAAAATTATCGCCCGAAAGATCGAGATTATTAAAAACACAACAGGCGATATAAGGTCGTATCGTGGTGACAGACTCCAGTCGCTTCACTTGCATCTGGAAAGGATGTCAAAGGATAAAGATCGACGTAAACTAATCCTCTTGTGGGATATACTACGCATCTTTCTAAAGGAAATCATGAAACCTTGTTAAATGTCTACGTAGCCTACAGAATGACTTACGGTGGCTGGCCGCCACTGAACGAGTCAGTGTTTTGTCCTCCATTCTGACAACAGTTCATTAATCAAAAAGTTAAACGCTTCGTTTGGCCTAGTCAGGATCCAAACATTACATCGTTTCCACTGCACATAGGAGTCGGCACCTTCTAAACCTGCGTAGCTGATCCGAGAATAAGAGGGGTTTAACACGTTGACGACAATGCGTCCCAAATTGGGACACGCCTCTAATAAAATTATTTCGAAACCACCGATTTGGCTTAAACTTCGCCTAGGGGGTTTTTTGGGATGCACAACACGTATCCGACGCCCGCTTTACCGGATCGGCCGGAGACCACCCATATCGACAACTATGGTGGTCGGTCAGAATCCCCGATTTGGCTCAAACTTTGCCTAGAGATCTGGACACGAATCCGACGCCCGCTTTACCGAATACGACGAGCTGCGGTAGGTACAAGTAAATAGGGGTGATCAGTCCGTCTCATTTTCGAAATTCAGTTCAGTTCAACGGCAGCGCCGCTCTCGACCGCTCGCGTTCGCATATCGCTGTCACCTTCTGTCCTCAAATTTGATCTTTTCTCGAGTTTCCTCGAGTTTCGTCCTCTTCCTAGTGTTCTGTTTCAGTCACCTACGTTCCAGCTGTTTCCTATCGAACTTCCAGTTCTATAGCGAGTCCCAGACTAGGGAAATTGTGTTTATTTGAGTCGTATTCGTCTTCCTGGGTGTCCCGTAATCAATAACGCCTGTGTTATCGCCAGTCAAAGTTTTTATCTGAGCTCTGCAACTGTACTGATTCAGCATGCCAGCAAAAAAAGTGCAGCCATCTTTGCGTGCATCACAAAAAAAAATGCACCCTTGTCTGCAACAGTGGTAAACGCCGAGGAAGATGAATGCGATTACAGTAAATTTTCAATAAGTGAGATCACTGCTTCCATTAAAGAGAGAAACACTGACCCATATATTGAAAAAATGGTTATGGCACTTCATGCCAAAATACCACAGGCCGTCGCCGATGGTATTGAAGAGGATCGCAGGATGCGAAGTATTGTTATAGCAGGAATCGAGGAGGAGCCCCAAGACCTGCCTCCGCAAAGACGTCAGGTTGATCTGGAGGACAAGGTGTCAGGTATACTCGATGCTCTCCAAGTCGAGCGCAAGCCTGAATCCGTATATCGCATGGGGATTTTCTCCAATAGCACAAGCCACCTGGTTAAGGTGGTTTTATCTTCCAGCTCGCACTGGTTAAAAGCTATTTCTAATACTCGTCTCCTGTGACTTGCCGGTCACACGAACATCTTCGTCCGAAAGAGTATGACAAGAGAGGAACGTGCGAAGGATTTCGAGCTTCGGCAACAAGCTCGAGAACTAAACAAAGGTAAGTATACAAAGGAGTGGGTAATATAAAGGTGAGCTTAGGCATAAATGTGAGCTTCCCACTAGACCCTCTACGGGTCTGGTGGGAAACCACTAGTATTGCGCAGTACTTCGTCTAGGCTTTCTTGTGCTCTTTTCAATGCAACAAACTGCCTTTGTTGCACTCCTTTCTTGCCGTAAAAGCTCCTGATATCGTTTGCATTACCGAGACGTGGTTGAACCCAAAGATTTTGAGTTCAGAATTAGTAGGTGGTTATCCATACAATATCGTAAGGTCTGATCGGAGTCACCTTAGAGGAGGAGCGTATGCTGCCTGGTTAAAAATGGGCTCCATCTAAACCCAGACACCACAACCAAATTCGGACATGGTTTGCATTGATATAGGTTCTGGAGACTCCTCTGATTTTATTAGATTTATTTTAATATATCGCGCACCTGGATCTTCTATCGAACAAGATAATAAACTTATAGACTCAATGTACGTATTGTGCTCCGTTTCGCTGCCTATTGTTATATTAGGTGATTTCAATCTTAATATTGATTAGGCGAAAAATCGCGGAGAGTCGTCGCGGGATGAAAGTTTCAGAATAGCGTTTGCTAACTGTCAACTTAAACAAATGGTTACCAGTCCCACAAGAAACAATTCCACTCTTGACTTAGTTTTGTCGTCAAACCCAATTGTCCACAATCTCTGCATAGCTCCTCCTTTTGGGAACTCCGATCATAATATGATACTTTTCGAGCTAAGTGGCGTTCAGGAGGATACATTGTACTTACCTGAACCGATGTACAATAGAATTGACTACGATAAAGTTAACTGGTACCTTGAAGGTGTTGATTGGTTCCAAGTATTTAAGGGCTACATAAGCATTGATGATGTCTATTATAGATTCTGCTTGATTTTATATCAACTGTTCGCAAGAGTTGTTCTTTTTCGTTATCAAAAAGCTGGACCACAGCAGTATCCAGCTTATCTTAAGAACCTCTTCGAATAGAAAAGTCGCCTTTTCTCATGTCTACCGAAACCATTAGAACACCCATTATACAAAAAGGTATGCTCAGACATAAACCGCCATATTAAGAAATACACAGCATACCGTGAACGTCGTTTGCTTGCATGTAGCAAGAACGGACTTTTCAACTACATTAGAACAAAGATTAAGGGTACGTGTAAAATTCCTGCCTTGAGCAACCTAGGTGGGTGCTTTCTTCGTACAGACCAAGATAAGGCAAACGCTCTTGGAAAATATTTCGCTAGCGTTTTCGACGACGCGACACCTCACTACGAGTTAGGCTATATGCCTGAATATCCGCTTGATTTGCGTTCATCAGATTTCTCCTCTGGGTTTCCAGTCGTTCTTCCTTGTGATGTCCTGCGTGTCCTTAAAGGGCTGAAACCTCACTGTCGGCTACGTATGACGGCATCCCTCAACCGATTTTTCGAAAATGTGCAAATACATTACAATACTCACTAGCTATGCTTTTTAATATCTCCCTAGCTCTAGGTCAAGTTCCGATAATTTGGAAGGAATAGTGACACCAATTCCTAAGAACAATAATGCATCTTCACTGTCTGATTTCAGACCTATCAGCATATGTCCAACCGCTGGCAAGGTTTTGGAAAAAATTGTGCGAGACAAGCTGTACGACTGGTTTTCAAAGAACCATGTAATAAAGTTGGAAACAGCTTCTCAAATAGACATCTTTGCCCGAGTGGTGTACCTCAAGGTGGAGTACTTTCTCCTCTGCTTTTCTCAGCGTATACAGCTAACTTGCCACAAATTCTGAAGGTGCATCCTAGTTTGGAGGTAAAAATTTTCGCAGATGATATAAGAATTTACTGTGCCTACGATTCTTCAAATCAATGTTCTGCTCAAGAATATGTTTCAAACTCCATACGAAGTATGATGGAGTGGTCCAGTAAGTGGAAGATCCCAGTAAATCTAGCAAAAACGGTACATTTACATTTAGGACCTTATCCACCACCATCCTATAGGTTTAATGAAATTACAATAAGACATGAGGATCATGTGCGAGATTTGGGAATTGTTGTGGACACTTCCTTAAAGTTCCAAAAGCACCTGGAAGCTATTGCAAGAAAAGCACTAGCATCACTTTTTACCACACTCAGAAGCGTCCAATGTAGTGATCCGAAGTTTTTGATTAGGCTGTACAACACATATGTCCTTCCTCAGTTGGAGTATTATTGTTCGACAGTATGGAGTCCCTGTGTTAAGAAACATGTACTGCTGTTAGAAAAAGTTCACAAGACGTTCACAAAGATTGTATTTTACAGGGCTTTTCCTAACCCTAACTACCCACAATGCCTTCCATCTTATAGAGACCGCCTCCAAATACTTGGTATGAAGAGTCTCAAATATAGAAGAATAGTCAGAGATTTGACATTTTGTTTTCGCATTTTACGCATGGAGGTTAAGCTTAGTGTCAGTAAATACTGGGCTTTCAAGCCATGTCGTGGGAGAACAGCAGGGATTGCCATTCAGCATCGTAAACTGAACAGCCACTTGAACAAACCTGTATTTAACCCATTTTTCACACGAACGACAAGGTGGTTCCCTTGGACTTAGTATCGAGCAGCTCTAGGGAATTTAGACGCAAGCTGAAAAAGCTCGATGTTTTGGAAATGCTTCAGATCGAGG
The DNA here is from genome assembly GCA_947359475.1 of Heligmosomoides polygyrus bakeri. Lineage (NCBI taxonomy): Eukaryota > Metazoa > Nematoda > Chromadorea > Rhabditida > Heligmosomidae > Heligmosomoides > Heligmosomoides polygyrus. The sequence continues at coordinate 30,185,951 of OX375867.1, forward strand.
ACGTCGGTTAGTTTCCTTTTTTCTCTTTTCTGAACCTAGGGTCCGTGGGTGATAACCTAGTGAAACATCTCTGGGTTGTCATTTGTCTGATCTTGTCAGCCTTTGAAATGCTAGAAACCCTCACCAGGACTATTTTAGGTGTGTCAACTGCTTGTGCGCTTCGATTGAAGCATAGTTGAGAGTCGAGTGTTCCACTAGAGCAAAACAGGCTAAATGTGTTTAATTTTACTTTCAATTAAGCATTTCATAGCTCTATTTTTTCAGCCCACAGTGTATAGGTCAACGACGTTTCGTAAATGCGCAGTGAGCTACACTCGGCGAGATACCTCAAAAGTTCAAACTTTGAACTTGTATCTTCACGTGTCTTAAGCTGGGGGAGCTGAGTATAAGAATCACATTTCTCCGGTTGGCCGCTCATCTTCAGAAATGTTTTCTTTAACCATTTGACCGATGTTTTTGTTACATAGTGCCTGCAAGTTGTTCTTGTTCTCAGAGGTTTTGAAGCTCTTTACTGTTTTCGCCTTTTGCTTTCATTTTACTCCGTGTCGGCTTTCTCTTAGAAGAAGTTCTAGGTTCGCTTTGCCTAAAAATAGTCCCTATTGTTAATCTGTTTTTTTAAATACTTTTTTTGAAATCCTCTTATTTTTTATTTTTATGACTTCTTGGCCCGTATCGACATATCAAATCAAGGTGCGTGCTTCCTTCTATGCCATCGCTCGGGGTGCGTACTAGTTTAAAGAGGTCCTTGAGATACAGGACCCGCCCCGGAATCGTGCGTATAGAAGGTCGTGGGCTAGGCCATTCTATAGTTTCAAGGGCAAGATGTCTTTATTGCAAAATGTTCTTTCTAAGCTTATATTCCTTTTTAAGGCTTTTACTAATTACCAAATGCTGGACTACTCTTCGGCAGGGTGAACACTAGCACTCACTAGATGCTGGAAACCCTTGGCGGATCACTTCTTGCTGGTCTAAAAAACCATGTCGTAATTCCTTGCTCATTTATTTTCTTTTTTCTTTTTCTCTTTGCTGTCTTTGGAGTTTGCTCATAAGTTTTCAGTTCATTAGTATTTTGTCTTTGGTTGTCACACTTTCTAACGATTACTTTTTTTAATGGTTGGTATTGGCGCACTTTTATGTGCTTTGAATAAATAAATAAACAACAAGTAATAATTAAAGTACACTCACACCAAATTTCTAATTTTGATCATGGTGTCCAGCACAAATTTTATGGTGGTAATACCTGTTCAATAATACAAAAATAATGGATCGATTGTTACTGATTAATTTTGAGGATCGATTGTTACTGGCGGAGTGGCGTTCTAACCCCGTCCTTTAAGCAGAGGCGTGGCAAATGTCTGCGTCTCCACTATCTCGTAAGGCAGCCATTGGACTCTCGAGCAAGCCCAGGGGGTGGGTGTGGGTGGGCCAGGGGGTGTGGGGGTAGAACGCTCGGCAGCGCGACAGGAGATACACCCACCCCCTGCGGGGGGGGGGGGGGGGGGATGTGACGTCAGGAGGTACACCGCTGTTCTGCGGACCGAAAACTTTTGTTTTGCGTGTCAAAGGTTTCATAAGGCAGCCGTTAGACTCTCGTTGAAGTTTAGGGGGTCGGGGTGGGTGAGCAAGGGAGATGAGAGGAAGATCGCACGCCCCCCAGCAGGGCGCGGGTGTACCTCCTGACCGTTCCCCAGAACGCTTGTCCCCCACTGTTACTAGTTAATTTTGAGGCGCGATGTCGTATCTCAGCTTCTCGCGCGCGCTATCACGCGATTTTATCATGCAAAACACGTGAAAATCACGAATGCTATCAATGATGAACGGACTGAAGATAGTCTTCTTACCTATAATCAACACCCTAAGCAGCCCCACTAGACGAAGTCTGAGCCAAGTCGGTGATTTTGACCCGACCACTTTAGTTGTCGATATGGATGGCCTTCGGGTGTATTCGGTGAAACGAACATCGGATTCGTGTTCAACATCCCAAATAACCCTTAGGCTGACGTTTGGGTTATGGGATCGTCAGGGGCTTGGTCCCACACGACAGATGCGCGAAACTCGCTCTGGTCGTCAACGTGTTAATAAATGATACTACCTAACGAGAGTTCTGAGAGAAAAAAAAACATACAAGTTTAATATAATTCAAAGTAAGGGATGCAGTGCATTAGAGTCGAATATTAAGCCTAAAACGGACAAGTGTGAGAAGCTATCGCCTACGAAGGTGTTAAATTTCAGAGAGTAAACTTACATTGGGCACTCCGATTCGAACAAGCAGGCTGCCCTCATCAGACTTGTCATCTGAAGCCTTGGTTTCTGTCGCCTCTGATTCAGATGTTACAGGTTTAGAAGTCTTAGGCGCGTTCTTGGCAATATACGCAACAACAGCAGAGACCTGAAAACGGTGAATAGATGAAAAACAGGATCGTTGCCTTCACCACTCTTTCTCTGAGCAAAGTAGGGTTGACCTCACCTTAGCCCTCTTGTCATTAGAGAGCTTCTTGAATCGTCCGTCTTTGAATGGATTCTGTGACAAATCAAGGAAACGAATCTTTTCCATTTGTCCAATTGCCCAAGGAAGAGCATTCAGCTCATTTTCTGATAGATTTAACGTCTTCAGGTGTTCAATGACTGTGAGTTCTGGAGTGACCTGAAGATCGTCGCGTACACTGTGAATACCAGTATCGACACGTATTGCTGCTGTTGAGAGCTGCGCGAAGCAGGAAACCCTATGCAATGCTTAAAGTTTGTATTTCTACTATGTTTAGGCTCTACGTCCACTGTTCACTTGAATAAGCATCGATATTTCTTCTACAACAGCAGAAGACAGCTATGAGCCTGTACACTAGTAGAACAACGAGAGTGCTTTCGCCCAAACAAACTGCAATTCCAACGAAAAATTCAGCCACTACGCTGTTTTTCCGACAGTTATATAGCCTACGTCTAGAACACATACAGTTGAAGCTTAAGAGCAAAAAAAAAATCAGTGTCTCACGTACATCCTTGATCTTGTTTTGAGAAAGATTTAACGTGTGAAGATGGACGAGCCGTCCACCCGTCAGCGTTTTCGGTACAACCGTCAACTGATTGTGGGAGAGATCAACAACGTGCAGCGCTTCCAAGGCTGAAAAGTCGAAAAGGCCTTCGTCCGTCAGCTGAAAAAAGAGTTGCTTCTTTGCGACCTCGTCAGAGCGAGAGAGAATCCAATGGAGATCGCCGGCGATTCAAGTTGATCAGTACCTGGTTTCCTGACAGGACGAGTGTTTCCAACTTGACGAGTTTTGAAAGCGACGCCGGCAACTTTTCAATTTTGTTGCTGCTCAGATCAATGAAAACCAGTTTTGAAAGGGTGCCTGAACAGGTAGAAGATTCTCTAGCTGTATGCAAAATGGAGATTTGATGCCCACTCTCATCTCCCTTCTTAACATAATCGATAGTTTATCGCATAAATTTTGAAGTGGGAACGGCTACATATACCTTACAACTACAGAAAGTCACCCCTTTTTGCTACAGATAAAGAAATGCTGTCGCTTAACTGAGAGATTCTGTGCACAATTATAAACCTACATCCACCGAGGAATCTCAAGGGATGAAGGCCGGTTATATATCATTTTCACGTCAAAATGGACACTCTTCTAAACAGACTTGATGTTTCTCAAATCAAACTGAACGCCTTCCATTCCTAATCGAAACGAGCTTCACACGGGTTAACGTACAGACTCTCCAAGATAGAACAATTTTTGTTCAACAAAAATTGGGTATAGCTTCCTTTGAAATCTTTACGTTCACGCGACCAAATGAGAATACTCTTTTTCGTTTTTCATTTTTTTTTGCTAAAAAAATGAAAATTTGTTTTAAAGCACAACAATGCAGCAATCATTTGGCGCATTAAAATAGGAGATCGCGCCATAGACTCGATTAGCTACTTTTTTGATTGGTTAACGCTGCTTACATGAAACATCAAAGTGATAATACGTGTGCCCTTTAGAACTGTTTTGGGTGCACAGTTTATAGGTGTGAAACTCCATGTCAACAGAAATTTTGTTCTCAATCGAATAAAATCGTGCCCTCTTGGACGAGGGCACAGCGCAACCTCTTCTTCTCGCACTAAAAAATGGGCGCCTACTTGCTCTTTAAACCTATCTTTATCCCAATATTTCCCCAAAAAAAAGAGAATTTTATAAAATATATGTAAACGATGCGTTTACTTATTGGGTAGATGAGTTAAAACCTCAAAGAATACCAGACTAAATTTTCCTTCAACAAAAAATTATTCTAACCGTCTTGGGGTCTCTAGTTTAAGGTGTAAGAAACTTATCTTGATTTGAAAGACGTTCACTTTGGTTTTGGAATCGTCAAGCTTGTCTACAAGAGTGTCCAACTTGACGTGAAGATGGTATATGTCTTCGATGCATCATCATACGGGTTAGAACGATAACGAGAAGAAAGTCCTCTATCTATGAATAGATAATCCACCAGAAAACTAACCTAGTTCTTCTGGAACGGAGACTAGCTCATTCCGTATAATGACCAGCTTCGTGAGGTGTGAACAGACTGCTATAGAAGGAGAAAGATACGATAATCCACAACCAGCAATGCTGATGAAATTCAGCTGCCGATTCTGAAGAAGGCGCTTTTAAAATGAACAATGAAGCGGCCACATCTATTACCTTTTCAAAAACAGTTTTCTGGAGCTGCTCGTCACTTAGCGTTGGGGAGCGTTCATTCGAGTCCAAGCTTTTCAGCACTAGCTCGAACCTTTGTTCCTCGGTAACGACGGTCAACTCAGGCCATTCTCCTAGCGTTAGCATCATCCAAGAGACGGTGGGGTATCTGAACATACGATTTAGCAACTTGACAGAGACTTGTAGCGTAGTTGGAGGAGAGCCGACTCTCACATGCACTTCGAATTAATCCAATGTTCGGGTACAGCTACATAGCCAGGACAGCTGGGTAACCCTTGGCACCAAGGTATGCTTACCCTTAAGCAACTAAAACCACTTTCGTTCACATACACTCTCTTGGGTAAGCCTGCGGGGAATTTTTAGACCTCAAGGTAAAAGTTAAGCTAACATAACCCATCCTTCTAGCAAAACAGCTATAAAGATACATTAGGCATAATACTCCACTTTTAAATAGGATCCATAAAAGACAGCACTCCAAGATACTACCAAAAAAGTTTTTTTTTCTCTTGGATCTATGTAGCAGCATCAAAATGTCGTTCAAGAAACAGCCACTACGCAACTAAAGCTGGTAATATACTTTGAAAGCCGAGTTCCATACGGTTGCGTATATAGATCAGCGCCAGCCTACTCTACGAAAAAACTACGGAGTCACGAAAAAAGGGAATCTACCCGTTTCGAGACAAGCTGATGATTAGATATGCTCTGTGAGCGGATAGATCAACTGAACCTTTGCTAAACAATAAATAGTAGATTCCGAATAATAGACTAATCAAAATGCTGCCAATAACGCTACAGATTAGATGACCTTGTGAGGTTAACAACAACGACTTTTTCCTCCTCTGTGAACGTAGTTGCACCGACAATCAAGGACTGCAGGAATCGTTCTAGCTTCTCACCGTCTCGCTAGGCTCCGGAAATACTAACCCATTGATCCGTATTCTACTGCCAGATGGTAGAAACGCGAAGAAAATGGCTACTCTACCGCTGTAGAGGGTCGTATTTACTATATTCTCTCCCAGTTACAATGAAAGCTTGCAAACTATCGACAATATACACCCTCTCGCTGCTTAAACGTTTTACAACTTTCCAAAAAAGCAACTACAGACGTCGATCGACTGACAGCTGAGCTGAAAGACATAAGGACCAGCCGTTATACCGTCTCATCGCTACTATATGCTTGTTTTAACATCGTTCAACTAAGCATACTAAAAAGGCCGCCTTGCATGTACCCTCTTTTGGAGCCGAGATTTGTAGATTAGTTCCGATTGAGGAAGTTGGGATTTGGATTATCGAACAAATATAAATCGGGAAATCCCATAGTTAGAATGACTCTTCGTCCACTGTACTCGCCCTACAACATCCCCCTTCGCAGCATCACAGACAAGCACCAGTGGTACCAGTGCTTCTACCTCAGAACGACGAACTGCTTAATTGGTTTTTGCCGGACAAAAGCCTTGGATCAATTCGCGGACCCCTCCGACCGAATTACACTTGACCCAATTTGAATGTTAGACCTTGTGAAATACTAGAAACAAGGGAAACGTCGCCAAACACCATCAAGTGCTGGCTAGAAAAGACAGTTAGGAAGGCAGTTGTACAGCTCTACTGTTATTAAAGAACCGCACTTTTCTGCGCCGGCAATGAACCCGAGTAGTCTCATCAACACGAAAATCCAAAACAATAATTCATAACAACGACATAAACGAGAACAGATAAGATACAATGGCTACACTATAAATCTGGATAGATAATTCTAAAATCGACGACCTAACAAATTTACAGAACAGTGTGCACAAAAACAGAGCGCTGCGTAGAAAGATAGGCTATCTAATAACGACGAACTAGCTTCCGTCTTGAGATTTCGTCTGAAGTTTCTTTAATCGATTCTGGAGGCTGTCCCGAAGTAGAACATTGAGCAGTGATGACGACTTGTCAGGTTTCTCACCTAATACTGGTGGGAATGGATTACCTGGAACGTTTGCATTCAGAGAGATTGCTGTATAGGTAGCTTTAAGCAGTTTATTCGAACCGTCTATTTCCAACACAGCTATCTCATATCGCTTCCACCTCTCGATCTTTCCCATGGTGTACTGTTGGAGGCGTTGATCTGGCAAGCGGTATATGGACGTGAACGGCGCTTCCTTGTTAACGAAACGTGGTACTATCACCTGAACACCACCCAACATGTTGCACACTACGTGGATTACAATCTTGCCATGACACTTACGCGGTGCATTTTTTCGATGAGATCTACTTCTGGCAGCCACCACTCCATCATCTCTGCTGTATATTCATCATTCTCTCCGCGCTCTACTCCAAGCTGGATTAGCTGAAACAAAGTCAGCTTGAAATAGGCGAAAAGCAGCGATGTGGATAAAACTGCTGCGACATGTGTGCTTCTCATAAATAACCGCTAGAAGGGCATATTCAAGGTACAACCAGTAGGTCTAACAAAATCAATACAACGCCAATGTAACATAAGGATAATTCAAAGTGGCTAAAAATATAGCCAAGAAGGAGTACGATTTCAGACATATAGAGACCGACCGTAGTCATCACACTCGTTTCCATTTCTCTTAAAGTGTTTCCTAATGAACGGTCATTTAAATCGACCGCAATTATAGATTTTAAAGTCTTTAATTAATTCACTGTTGTAGGGATCCTGAGATATCACGCAACGTTCCAAACGGACATGGTACCCAAGTCCATTAAACGTTCTCTTAATGGCGACTAATCCAATAGTCAAACTTGTTCGATTCCTAAATGAAGCAGGAAACTGCCGCAGCTGTAACGCTAGTGTCCTCACTGCACTTCACTAAATCGACTAGCGTAGACCTTGAACATCTAACTAAACCCTAACGCGTTGCCGCAAAGTATTTGAAAGAAAACTACTCCAGTTTGTCAAATACTTCAAAACAGGCAGGTGGTATTAGCCTAAGATTAGACAGCTCTAATGCTAGTGATGAGCAGGCACTCACCCTCTCCAAATACGGCCGCGCTTCGACAGCTCTGTTCCATTGCAGTTCCGCCCGTTCTTCGCGGACCAGACGTGTGACAATCCGCCGAAGTACCTTTGAATCCGGTTATGATAAAGAGCACAGTTCGACCTGTTCATATACATGTACCGAAACATTCCATTTACAATACTGCTGAAGCACCTTCAATGCAAGCCGTACCGCACAACGATTTGGAACCAGGCGAAAGGAAAACCGTGGTTTTGCTCATGCCAGAGAGAGCTGGTATTAATCAAACTAATCGATTCGAAAAAGGATAAAGGTTGGGATTTGGGCCAAATTTTTGGCAGAAACTGAATGACTCTTGTCTTCACGCTTTCCTTTCTACGAAATGTAATCTGGCAGTAGTTGGCAGCTGATTCTAAAACACTTTTCTTCACGCCTACAGCAGTGCAGCTGCAATCGCATTCTACTTGAGATCCTTCCAACCAAGCCCATCAACACTCAACACTTGTTGTAAAGTTGGATGCAAATTTCATATAACACCATGCAAGGCTCGGCATTTCGGAGCAGCCAAAATTTGCTGTTAGAAACCCTTTGTATGACAAAAAAGGATAGACTCACCTCAAGTCGGGCTCGAGAACTAGGCTCGATGTTAGCAGTTTTCAGCCTCTGCGGAATATGTCCAATCGTTGCGCGGATGCGGGGAAGGGTGGCAACGACCCGACTAGCCATGTTGAGCTGCCTCTAACAGTATATTTTTAACAGAAAGATAAAGAGATGCAAGCTTGTATCAGTGCCCTAAAACATTCAGTACTTCACACCCACTTGTACTAGCTAAATATAACCTTCAAGGACTAGAAATTCAACAAAATGCAGAACAGTCGTTTGCTTCTCACGGAAGGGACAGCATGCCGTTCTGCTCTCTATCCCCGTCAAGATAGATGAAAGATTCCGCTGAAGACTACCCATAGGCCAACAACTCCAAAAAAATCGCTTGAGAATACTTCACCAATGCGCTCCAATGCACTCAGTCTATGAATCCAATGCTTCATCCCTAACAAGAAATGCCCAAGCCTAGCCTTTCAGTTCAAACCTAGACGGACGTCTTTAGAAATTGTAAGATGGAAGATGAGCTAGAAAATATGACCGGGCTTTTTAGTCGATATGACCGACGTTTACGGGCACTTGAGTAAACAAGTTTAGGTTAAAAAAACATTTATCACACCTAACGGAGACAGCCTATTCTCAGGATATCATGTGAATCACAGATGGAAAATCAACACAGGTTGCAAAGAAGGTTAACGTCATCATCATAGCTGATACACGCATGCAATCAAAAAAAGTAAACAAAGAACACTAGAAAAGACTGAGCGAAATGACAACAGATGAAAGAGTACAATACACACGACGTTTAAAGGTCTCAACCTTAGGGATACTCAACACCACAACCTTGATAGAAAAACGAAAATGAAACCTAGAGAGATTACCAAGCATGCAGCACGTCTCCACCTGGAACGGCTCAGCATAGACTAGGGAGTCGTTGGTACGAAGGGTAAGACGCTAGATCCACAAGCCCCATTTCCTGACTTACGCAGCCTTAAATCTAATATAAGCTGCTGCGGGCATGTACACGAAACACTTGCAAAACTGGAAATGACACTACGCACCTACGATTTACAAAGAATAGCTGGCGTAGCAAGTGCTGTTCTATTACAGCGAGGCGGATGAACACTGCAACGAAATGGAACGGGACAATAATCTCTACATGGAGCACCGGATGAGACAATGATACACAGAAAATTCGAAAACACAAAACCATGCTGAAGGAGAAGTAGTAAGGGCTGACTACCCAGTGAAAATAGGATGCCCACCAGAACAACTCTATGAATACAGGAATATAAGCACGAGAAACCCTGATGTGATCAGCGGTGTTACCACGACTGAAAAAGCAACGCAGAAACGGACTCGAACAGCCCGGAGGCGAATTCGCGAATAAATACAAAAAACAATACCTCAAATGCAATGACGAGATTAGTCTGAAGGAAGTTACACCTCATAAGTACGAAATCTGACGACTTGCGTACGAAATCGTTGGGTAAAGCTGTCAGAAGATGGACTCGTAGCTACGAATTCCTGGGAATGGTGGGCTTCGGTCGAGTCTCTTTCGCGGCAATGCGTTAAGAGTAGTAAGAATATCACCGAACGACGGGCGATTCGAGCTTGAGTAACACCAACATCGAAGAAGGATATCCTGAAGAGGAAGAGTGAAGACTTTGAGGCTTACAGCTATGTTGCAACTGACCTTCACTTCAGTAATCGCATTCAGGTTGTACAGAGGCGCCTTCATGCCATTACCAACCATCCATATGATTCGCGCCGGAAACTCGCCCGAAAAGGGAAATGACGACGTCAGGAGTTCGAACCATATGGTGCTGCAAGCAACGAAAGCTCGACAACGGAAGTCTACCCAAAGTTCTCACTATTCGAGCTTGATTTCTCAGTACACTTTCTTACGAACTGCATAATCATCAAACAAGAGATCGCATACGAGGAGAAAACAAAAAAGGAGATCTGTGTGGGAAGCACTGCAAACAACGGCACCTAGCAACGACTTCGTAAAATCCTACTGCATATAAAAAAGCTAGCGGTTTTGTCCGTACATCCGTCTGTCCTTCTGGATTTCATAGACGTCGAGTAACAGGCGCTCAGGTTTAGGCGAGGTGTCGCCCACGTCGCGTCGCGATCGTCAGAAGGCGTGTCGCTGATGTCGTGCAAAGAGCGTCCGGGATGAGAAAACGGCTCACCGACGTCGCTGAACAGGCGTTCACCTATGTCGCGCAAAGGGCTTCCGGCTTCAGAAGACGTGCTCCCGATGTCGAGATATGGGTGTATGAGTTGAGAAGAAATGTCACCTATGTCACGCAAGGGGTGTCTGGGTTCTGAAGAGGTGTCATTGAAAGGAAGTTTGGGTTAAGAAGACGCGTCACCTACTCCAAGTTGGATTAGCTGAAACAAAGTCAGCTTGAAATAGGCGAAAAGCAGCGATGTGGATAAAACTGCTGCGACATGTGTGCTTCTCTTAAATAACCGCTAGAAGGGCATATTCAAGGTACAACCAGTAGGTCTAACAAAATCAAGACAAGGTCAGAAGGCGTGTCGCTGATGTCGTGCAGAGAGCGTCCGGGATGAGAAGACGGAAAGGGCTTGCGGCTTCAGAAGCCGTGCTCCCGTTGTCGGGTGTATGAGTTGAGAAGAAATGTCACCTATGTCACGCAAGGGGTGCTGAGTTCTGAAGAGGTGTCATACATGTCGCATAAAGGAGGTTCGGGTTGAGAAGACGTGTCACCGACGTCATTAAACAGGCGTCTGGGCTCAGAAGAGGTGTCACCCATGTCGCACTAAGGACATCCGGGTTCAGACGGCGTGCCACCGATGTCGAGCAAAAGAATGTTCGGGTTGAAAGGACGTGTCACCGACGTCGTTCAACAAGCGTCCGGGTTCAGAAGACGTGTCGCTGATGCAGCGCAATGGGTGTCTGGATTCAGAATATAAGTCACCAATGTCGCGCAAGGGATTTCGAACACATGTAACGGGGGACCACAGAAGGGGACTAGTAGAGAGTGGAACAGTGAAAGGGATACCAGTAAGGGGGACCTGTGAAGGAGGAGATCGGTAAAGGGGGAGCAGTAAAGGGAAGACCAGCAGAAATGGGGCACCAGTTAAGGAGGAGAGGCACCAGCAACGGGAGACCAGAGAAGGGGACGACTGAAGAGGGGAGAAGGGACCAGTTGAGGCGGGACCAGTAAAGGGAGGAGCAATGAAGGGAAACCGGTAAAGGGGACCAATGAAGGGGGGGGTGGGGAGGATGGGCAGTATAGAAGCAGTTTTGAAGATTATGCCCTACCGCCCCCCTCCCCAATATCATTCTATAGAGTGAAACCAGCTTTTTACTGTTATGAAAGCAAGAAGGCCTAGAGAAGAAATGAACACGGTCGGGGTGTTATATTCTCGAAGTTTGGGGCGACGCCTCGAGCTTGACGTTTGACGGCCGCTAAGCCGCTGAACGTCTGGTAGTAAACAAGACTGCAAGCACTCCCAGATTTACTCCCTGATTTTTCGGAAGCTCACTGAATTCCTCCCAGGGTTGGAGGTTATTAACTTAATGGAACACAACTCAACACAACTCATTATCAAGGTTGAGTGATGATCGGTTCATGAGGTGTTGTGGATGTTGTATTTGATCAAAAAGCGCCCGTGTACGTCATAGCATCCTGGCGGGAAAGCAGGGGTGCGCAATCGCGTCTTGTCTGGTGCTAGAGTTTCGAATGCAACGAAACATGACTGCAACAGCTTATAAGGTTAGTAAGAGGCACTTGGGGTTAGCATAGTATGAGTAAAATCAATGGAACGCTATTGGGGAGCATAAATTATGCTCACCAATATTAAAGATGACTAACCTGAAGGCAAACACGTCAGAGCTTTCTGAGAAGGGCAGCTCGCGCCAGTCTTCACTCAGAGCCCTCACAAGCTCAGGAGCCAAATAGGACAACCAATGTACCGGTACGACCATGGTGTTATTTCTGGAATGAGCATTCCATTTCCTTGCGAACGCATTGCTGATTTCATTCCAAGCTGAAGAAGTCATCGCTGAAACGGCGCACCTGTTGGAATGCCTTAATCGCTTCATGCTGAACAAGCCGAAATCAGTGATGACGACCTTGTTCTTGCTCTCAATAAATATATTCTTAGAGCGGAGATCCTTGTGAAGTATTTTCTTCGTGTGAAGATACGACACTCCCTAAACTACTATTTTAAGAAGCCGATAACCAGGAGTTACAACAGAATACCACGCCTCTTTAAGGAATTTGAAACTGCTTACCTGGCATATCTGTGTAGCAATAACCAACGCCGTACCAAGATCAATGGACTCGTTAGTCTCGTGAATAATATAGTGGAGCGGGCGCCCTTTACATAAGCTCATGACTATGCCAAATTTATCAGCATCGATGCAGAACCCGAGGAACAGAACGATGTTGTCGTGCCGAGTATTCTGAGACCACGTAAATTAGAGAAATAACGGTAAGAAATCAAAGGAACCGGAACCTTATGTGCAGTGACTTCAGCCTTGAACTCGTCAAGACGCCTCGACTCTTCAATGTGATCCATATTCAGAAATTTCACCGCAACGTCTCCAAAGTGATAGCCTCGTAAAACCTGAATAGAAGCACTATTCTCAGGATACCAAGCGCACAACGAAACACAGCCTGTCTGCACTCACATCACCAAACCGCCCATGACCAATCAACGCATTCTTCTCGAAGTCGATCTTTTGGAATGGTATATTGACTTCATTCCAACTCGCCTATAAGAGTAGTATTAAGATGTTGAAAAAACTATTCCCAACTAGGGGTGTGCGTAAATGAAATTTGAAATTTCGTAACTCATAAATCGTAATTACGAAAAAACCGTCGTAAATCGTAAACCGTAAGAGTCACCGGACGTGTAGTGCAGTACAACAAAATTTTCAGAGGCTTTTCCCATTAGTGTTAATTGGATGTAATTCAATACTTATTTATTTATATATTTATTTATCACGCTATTTTCAGCTCAATCTGAACAGTTCGCCTACTAAAGCGTTCCCTTTTCACGCCTTCTTGCTAGTAAGAACCCTTCAAATCAAACTTTACACGTTTCTGGAAAGTCGAAAAAACTGTAAATTCAATAACTTAAGTTAAGCCTATGCACGGTATTCCAACAAAAGATATCCATTAAATTCCAAATTTACTACCAATTTTTTGCTTGGCCTAAAATTTAGCATAAACAACAATGAAAAATTCGCTGACAAAGCTAAAAATTAAAAATCATTTCTCTGCTGAACAATGCGGCGAAAACAGCAACTGCGCATGTAATAATCTAACAAGCATACTGGGCCGTATGGGATTGCGCCTTGCGTTCTGAGTGAAGGCATGGCGCAATCCCATCATGTGTCGCGCAGAAAGATCTACGATGATCTTACTATCCTTCATATATATTAAGATCCTGACGAATAAATAAATGAGAAAATATATTATTTGAATAATAATTGCAAACACCACTCTGAATCAAATACTTCTTTGAGCTCCGGCAAGAAAGTTGAATTAAAACATTGAAAACCGCACTAGAGGGCTACCACAAGAAATGACAATGGCATCAGGAGTAGAGAACAAAATTCACTTAGCCCTATGGCGCAAAGACCTCTATCTAGTTTCTACGTCACAAAATTACGTAAAATGATAAGAGTAAAGGAAAAAACATGGAGCTGCAGCATACCTGAGCATTCGGGCCACGTATGGTGCTCATATTCCACCTATTTCGGTCCCAGGTATGCCCACTTTGACTACCACCCGGTGACCGTCCACCAGTGGAACCGTCGCTTAAGCCGACGTCAGTCTGAAAAGTGAAACCTGTGTGCAAAGAAAACAGACCGCCATAGGCCAGGGGTAACTCACTCCCGCACTCCCAATGGAATCGACTATAACGGTTCCTTCGCTGCCTTCGCCAATTCTCGCATTAAGTGACGATGGTCCCTCTCCAAAATCCGAACTGGAACCTTGCCATGCTGACGTTCTACTTTCGCTGTCACTAAACAAATTATATTTCAACAACAAAAGATAGAAAGTCAAAATGTAAAAGAAAGCGAGGAAAAGTTGTCGCACCTCACATCAGGCAGCACAATATCTGGAACTTCTGGAACGGCATCAGGAAACGTGAATTTGCGCTCTCCACTTCGAGAAGGCGCCGTGGAAATAGCGTAAGGGCTACTAGCATAACCTAGTCCTAGAAAATTTTCGTAGTTAACACCTAACTATAAACTCATCTGGGTGGGTGACTGTTAGAAAAGCTCTAAAAATACCAAGTGGTAGAGCGGGAGTGCTTGGAGCTGAGCTATTTGTCGATGACGAGCTGTCGCCGATTCCCATTCCAGAGTCAGGATACTGGAAAGCCGGCTCGTTCAGTGAGCGAGACATCGGCACAGCACTTTGTGGGTCATTCCAGATGTCCTGAAATTTAGCGTATCGTAAACAATTCAATGCAACAGAAAGGCAGGTGCTTAGAACACAACTGCTTAAAAAATGCTCGTCAGAGCAGCATCGCGGACGAGTGAGGTTCGAGATTTGAACAAAAACTTCTCTTAAAACTCTTTTGGGCGACCTACGGTACGACTACTCTGCAGATTTTCCTCATGGCTTGCCTATTTACCCGTTTGTGGTTTATTTCCACTTTGGGAAACTTTTTGTGACTACCCCTGGGAAGTGAACCACTACAGCTCCTTTGAAAATCCGTTTCGAATAGCTAAATACATTTCTAGATATTTCTAGGAGGTGATGATGATAGGTTTTCACCCTGTTTTAAAACTGTCATTTCTCGAGCCAACGCCATCTACAAATCGAATTAAATTTTGGAACAACTGGTTGAATGAAAGTTCATCAGTGTCATCCACTCAAAATAATAACACCAAACAATACAACCAGTACGCACTATTTTTAAGCCCTGTTTTTTTAAAACAGTCTTGGCCAGTCTCAGAAGCCTTAGTAAATGAACTAGAGCTCACTCCGTTGTTTTGCTGAACGAGCTTGTCAAACAAAATTCGCAGATGTTCCGGAGTTAGACCGCATGAGTCGCCAATACGACTTCGACAATGGCTGTGAACTTTCCACCTAAAAGTTGATGAAATTGTTTGAGTTATACAAAAAGAAAACGTGACTCAAATCAAGGTGACTCACTTGCATGAACGACACTTCTCCCATGTATTGAAAAAGCCAAAGCCTAGTGGTCGCTGACAGAAGTGGCATGCTGAAAGACGTATGCTTAATATACGTAATCCCAAACGACTGTATGTGTGATCTTTCCTCCAGTTCAGATCAGAGAAATGCTCTAATGGTATTTGGTAAAAAACAAGCAGTAAAGTAGCTTTGGATAGGAGCGCTGTGCTATCAGGGTCCGGATTCATCAAGCAGTGAGTATAGGTAGAGATACCGTAAGGAAATCATACCCACTCCTGCAGTGGGAAGCGGGTACGATTCACATTCATGAAAGGAATGAAGGGTAAGATAGAACTAAGCCTCTCGCGAGAACAGCTGATATCACTGGAGCGCGGAATCCTGGCGGGTATGCGGATATACTCACGACGATCGTCGAGTACTCCCTACCCACTGATATACCTACGATGTGGCGGATAAGGTTTATCATGAATGCCTCAACGTGGGCACGTCTACCCCCATACCCCGGATACCCACGGGAGTAAGCGTTGACGAATCCTGCCCCTGTTCTGTACATGAAATATATTTTTAACTCATCTCCGCAGAAACACAGAAAAATCGTCTAATGGTGAGTCTTGAAAGATATTAAACTGAACACAAAATGCTAAACAGGAATCCGAAAGCTTAACGGCGACAGAAGCGGACAAAAGAATTTGGTTCCTGTCCCAGCAGGCAGGCAAACCAGGTTTCCTCGGATATTGACGAAGCTGAACCAGACTTGCCTAGTTGTCCCCTAACTCACTGCACAGGTTAAATTCAATTCGAAAAGAATGCATGTCATTATGTAGAAACGGAGTAAGCGGCGCATATCGCTCGAACTGTTGTCACCAACAAATTTTATCAACTTAACCGCAATACAACTGTTACCACTGCGCTAATTGTATACAGGGTGCGTAAAAAGTATTGACGCAGTAAATGAGGGTTGTGGAAATAGTATTGCGCAGTAAGTTTTAAAATGTTCACTTGAGAGATATGGAAAATGATCTTGCGAACACGATAGATTAACTCGTAATTGACATTGGCTCCTTTACTGTGAATACAGGAGCGAAAACGACGGAAAAATTCATGAGCACGCGCCGCAACTACTCGCTCGGATTTCGTCCCGTGCTTTTAACAGGGTAGCCTTCTGCGACTGGTCACTTCTGTTGAAAGTAGCCCAGACCTCATTCTCCAAAATCGCCTAATAAGAGTAATCCAGCGGATTCACGTTTAAGCTGTGTTCGTCTGAGAAGCTGTCCACACCTGTGCGCGTTACCTGTTTGCCGTTATCGGACAGAGATTGATAATTTTGGATTTGAACGTTATCGTGCTTGAACATATTGTAATCATCATCTGTTATAACAGAGCCGTGGCTGACGTTTAGGTTGCTGACCTCTTTCCTCACCAACCGCTTCGAACAGCGCCTAATTCTCTTGTTAAGGAAATATTCAGCTCTTTGGGTAACAGACAAAAAAGGGCCACCGTAGCGACGATGGTCATGTTTCATCAGTTTTTTTCGTGAGTGTTTTTTGAGCACAATACAGGAAACAAAAATAGCACACAAAAACCTAGAGAGGTAGAAAGAGAAAGCTGGAGCTGAAACAAAATGTAGGTGCGTCAATACTTTTTACGCACCCTGTACATAGACAGACGGTACAATATCTGTACTGCTACGTCACCCTGCTCTCGCAGAAGGGGTTCCTCCAAAATACCTTCTTGTAGGACGCATACTGGTCCACCCTGTTTATAATACTGAACAATAAGCAACAACACCACACTTCAGAGCGATAGGATTCGGCACACACCAATGAGACAAAAACGACAAGTTCGAAAGGAGCGGGTGCGAAGTTGCGAGTCACTGCCGCACCTTTCCTCATAACCCTCAATCATTTTCAACCATCAGCCCCATCACAGCGATCGACTCCAACCTCATACAACAGATCGCCAAAAATAGGCTACTGTGAACGTATATTTAACCGAAGTAGGGAAGGGATTATTTCGAAATCAGCGTCCGTCTCCAGCTTCGCCGGTACGTGCGGGCCACGCCAGGCTTGCCGGCTTCGGGTATAACGGCCTACGCTAGGAACGTAGCCCAAACCTAGATAGGGTTGCTTCCTCAGCCAGCGTCCGTGCTTCGGCAAGAATTGGTTGAGAAGAGGTCTCTCCAGTTTCGGTCAGAAAATTCTGTTGATAACTTCCTTCAAGCGTTCACACTCTTCTCTGTATTGTTCATAGCTTGCTCTAAAGTATGTGCTAGTTTCTGTTAAAACAGCCGAGGAAAACAAAGAGAACAAACAAAGGGAAATGTCGCGCTCCTGCGACATCACAACAAAGCCTCTGCATTTATCACCTGCTGAAAACGTAGCGAGTTTTTCAGTCGTGTTGCCTTTCGAACCCCCTTCGCTCTGTCGCTGTCATATTGTCAGGTAGACGTCGATTTCGGTCCGCGACCATTCGAAGAGGCTCAATCTTCAGTGCCGCAGCTTTGGAAGAACTCAGGTGTGTGTTACGGGATTCTGACGCAAGTTCGAGGAAACGGTAGCGATCTGTGGAGGACTTGAAGAGTCAGGACGGTCGCTCCAACTTGGTCCTTCCAGCTTTGGGTGTACAAAAACTTATGGACTGCTGTGATAACGTCGTTCTTTAGTTCGTCGGAAAATCTCGGTCTCGGTTCGACCTTGCACCGCTGACTCAAGTACTAACAAGGGAGGCATATATGTCGCAGTAGCACTTCTTTGAACGTTTATTTGCCTTCAATGCGCTCTGCTAAAAGCTGCAAACACCGCTCTTGGCTGATCAGTGGTGACGTAATGGAGAGAAAAGCGAAGTGTGTGTGGGAGGCGGAGCATTTTTAGCTCGACTCTTCTGCGGCGCAACTGTTTTGCACTTCGTGAAAAAGATGCGAAATAACCAAACGAAGGTATCCACGTGAAATTGCGACGAGGAATATCGCCAGAAAGAACATACAATTCACTGGCTCAATTGTACTCTCACGAAACCAGTGCTCGAAGAAAATTTTCGACTGACCTTTGTTTAAGAGGATTATGGAACAAATAATGGTAGCAAATAACACGAACATAATAACTGTTATAATAATTTGGACCGATTACGGTATGTTACGGTAGATATTGGTGAGTAAAAGTTGTTGGTCAGAATCACTGTTTTTTTTTCAAGCTTCGCCTGGATGGAACACATAAGCCGTCTAACCCGAATATGATATCTGCTTTTAATAGTATTCTGGTGAAGAACGGTAATTATGGGAAATAACAGACACGCTCGGTGTTCACCAAAAATAGGTATGATGGCAGAACAGGTCTGACTCTTCTGTGCCGTGAATCACCTTGGTGGCCGCCGCTATAGACAACACATTGAGGCAAATTTTGGGTGAAATCGGTGTTCGTGACCCGACCATCCTTACTTCCTTACCGCCCTGCGGCAGTATTCGCTCGAGATTTTGAAAGAAATGGGCGGATTTGGTGATCGTGACACCGCCAACTTTGTGGAATATACCGGGACCGGTGTATTCTGCAAGTGTTCGTTAAGAGCATGGGGTGGCGGAATGTATCCAGGGGAGGTTTACGACCTGCTCCTGCGGATATGCCAGCAACGGCCCCAGAGCCATAAAACCGTACCGGATGGAGAGTCCGAGGAGCACACGGTAGACACGCCTCCAAGAGAGTTCATAAAAGCTCCCAGATCTAAGCAACTAGGTTCAGTCTTGGCTTAGCTCTCCACTAGTCTCCTCTTTGCTTCTTGTTCTAGATTTATTTGTAACCTTCCGATTTTGCCTTAATAAATTATAGCTCCTTGCTCGTTTCGTTCGCGCATCAGTGTAATAGTAGCGCTGGATATCGGACCCGATTCCACCTACAGTAATCGGAAGGATTACCACTACGACGACAGTGAGTCACTAGACCTGTCCGACTTGGGGGCTAATCCGGTGACTTGGATCCAAGTTTCGGTTTCAAGGTCTGTTGAAAATGTCCAGCTATAGTTCCGCCGGATCCACAGACGGAGTCGTCATGGATTTTGTAGGCGAGAATGCTCCACAACCGCCGGAGGACTGGAACCAGCTTGGAGTGAGCTGTCAGTCAGAGGATTTGAATGTTTCATTCGGGAATATCCTAAAACGGTTGGGTAATGCGCTAGATGACCAAATCAAAAATTTGGCTCGTTCAAAGCGAGCAAAGATTTTGGAGGCCGTTAGAGGTACTGTAGAAAATACAGTAGGAATAGTGGCTAAGCGCTTAAGAGTAAAGGCACATGCTCTGGAGATTTCATTTTTCAATGAAGTTGGGATGACTCCCGATGATCTGCGCGACTTCTTGCCGATGGTAAGTGCGCATAGCCAAGCATTGTGCGAGCTAGCATTGATTTTGGGATGCGAAATAAACCAAGTTAAAGAAACAGTAATTGCTAAGTGTGATGAAGTTCTGGAATTGCAGAATCACATAGTAAATGTGGAGTCCCATCTTGAGCATGAGTTGTGGAAAAGGACAAAATGGCGGAGCGCCATAGCAATCAGTTGAGACTGTTACAGAAGGTTAAGAGCGTGCCAGCTGAAACACTGCACTCAAAGGCTGGAGCCAGCCGGGTACAAGTTGGTGCAGTTGAGGGGGATGCAGAACAAAAGAATGGCGCGCGGTCCGCAGCCAATATACTTCGCTGGTAAGCAGTCGAGTAAGAGGTTCTGTTAAGGGACGGATCACGTCCCAACCCATGAACTCTGGGGCAAGTTGCGAGCTTATGGAGAAGTCTCGCGCCTCTTCGCGTTTGTCCTCGCTGGGTTCCTTTCAAGGACCAGTGACTAGTGAGTCAGTGACCTGCTCGGAAAGGAGCAGAGAGCATATCGCTACGGATCAAGTAGGCGACATGATAACCATATTTCGGGAGGTTTTTAAGGAGTATAGCCACTCTCCCAAAATATGATGGCAACAATTCGCTAAGCGACTTTTTGAGAGGGCTAGAAGTAAAGTTTCCTACCACGGTGTGGTCGGACCCAGATAGGCGAGATATATTGGTGAACCACCTTGCAGGAACTGCGCTTTCAATTTTCAAGGGTATGCCGCAAAATATTCGCGAAGGAACATATTTTGATGTAGTAGGAGCACTAAAAACGGCTCGCCAAAACCCGTGTGAGCGCTTAAGCAATATTAAGGCTTGGGAAAACCTATGCAAGGAAGAAGATGAGTCCCCGGTAGATTTTTGCTGCCGCATGGAAAACCTTTCTAGAAGGATCAACCCCAGTATGGAGTGGGATTTCGTTAGAGGTTCCAAAATGCACTCTTCCCTTCAGCACTGGCAGAGTTCCTATTACATGAGGGCCGCGCTGGATGCGGAAGAGGGCCAAGTGTATGAAGAGGTTAAGCGAGTAGCCGTGCGACTGGAAAAGGTACAGGTAGGCTTTGAAAAAGTGACCGATGGTCACAATTCTTCAGAAAAAGGTATCGATCGGAGCGCGATCGATACAGGAGAATCCCATCTCGAGAGGGCAACCGAAATTTCGCACCAGTTGGGTGGTCAGTATTCGGCTAAAACCTCACCTAAATGCTACGGCTGTGGACATTTTGGGCACATAGCGTCAAAATGTCCAAATAAGGCTCGAGATGTGGAGAAAAGTCGTAACACCCGGGATGGGGTGAACGTTGCAGGCGACAGCCGCACACCGAGCGCTGCAGACGGAATTTCTCAACTTGAAGGTTGCTGCAAGAGTGTTCGAGGTAAGGAACGCTTTCGACATAAGCGGCGATGTGCTACAGGAAAGCCGTGCGGCGGAAGCGAGTACCACCAAGATCGGAAGAGGTTTGGCTATACGAAAGAACGGAAGGCTAGCTTCTTACCAGCTTGGAATGGTAGTGGTAAGGACCCAGAAATGGAAAAAATTAGGCGCCGAAAGTGCCGGAGGAAGAACAGAATGGGTTCTTCTACGATGAAAAATGTCAGTGTAATTTGTTTCATGGATGCGACGACGCAAAAAACGCGCTAGCGACGAAACAATGAGGAGTCTTCTAAAGCTGCCCAGTTTCACCACGTCCTTCTAATAGTTGTCCTTATTTCGCTGTTGTGGCTAAAACGCGAGTGCATGATAGACGCACGAACGCTACATTGTAATGTTGTCATTTTTCATATCTATGAGTTTCCTTTTTGGCTGGCCTTATAAGCATCATTACCCTATACGATCACTGTGGAAGGAGAAGTGAAGTGTCATCGGAAAAATGACTTCGACCTGGTATGGACTCATACCAGCTACGACCAGTGAAAGTTTGATCTACAGTTAGTATATCAACACTGGTGCTTCAGAGATCACTGAGTTGCACTTTATTTTGGAAAGAGTGAGCGGAGCCGCTCCTCTAAAAGCGACGGAAGTCGTCGCTGCAACTATTCGGAAAGCAATGGTTCGGGCTGCGGTGAGCAGATTAATTACAGTAGACTCGTGCACTACAGAGGCCAGTCTTTTACTCTTTCCTTTGGAAAGTGCGAGCGGACTCGCTCCTTTAAAAGCGACGGAGGTCGTCGATGAAACTGTGCAGAGGGTTCAGCCTGCGGTGGTCAGACGAACTGCAGCGCTCTTGTGCTTTCCCACCAAAGAGTGAGCGGAACCGCTCATTGAGACGCGAGTGACGGAGGTCACTGCTCATGATGATTTTTTTAGCGCAGTGGAAGCGCTTGTTTCTCTGAGGGCGCCCATGTGGAATATACCGGGACCGGTGTATTCTGCAAGTGTTCGTTAAGAGCATGGGGTGGCGGAATGTATCCAGGGGAGTTTTACGACCTGCTCCTGCGGATATGCCAGCAACGGCCCCAGAGCCATAAAACCGTACCGGACGGAGAGTCCGAGGAGCACACGGTAGACACGCCTCCAAGAGAGTCCATAAAAGCTCCCAGATCTAAGCAACTAGGTTCAGTCTTGGCTTAGCTCTCCTCTAGTCTCCTCTTTGCTCCTTGTTCTAGATTTATTTGTGTCTTTCCGATTTTGTCTAAAATAAATTGTATTCCTTGCTCGTTCTTCGTGCATCGGAACTGTAGTAGCGCTGGATATCGGACCCGATTCCACCTACAGTAATCGGAAGGATTACCACGACGACAGCGAGTCACTAGACCTGTCCGACTACTTTACTAATCCACACTTGGTACAAACTTCCGCAGCCGGCCGACGCTTTAAGACAAAATGTCGAATTTGCAATCAGCACCTCAAACCTCCTTGTTGACAGTACAATCGTACCAATCCAGTGAATCTGGTCTCCCTTCTAGCGAAGCTTTTCGTGGCGACCTCATATGAAGAGCTTCGACTGATCATTTCAAACCTTTATTACGAAGTGCAAAGTGGCCGCGTCGTCAGGGAAACGAACCACAAACGCTTGCACCCCCCCCCTCCCCTTCCCCCACCATCCACACGACTTCCCTATACACGGCGCCTCCACTGAATGGCCGAATGCGGTGTTTACAGTGTAGTTTAGCAGAGGGTGATCACGGAAAGCGAAATCGTCCCCTTACTTCGCCCCATGTTTGTTGCAGATACGGAACAGGTGCTTATGTAGAATCAACGTTCGAAGTGCATCGCACAATATACATCTCAGTCTAAAATGCCACTGCAACCTGGTGGCCTTCCCTTGCAAGTTCACCTTTGTGGGTCTTCGGATCATCCGGTGATGTACCAATTACACTTTTGAATGACCATATTTTGAAGCGCAACATACCGAAAACGCGGTGGTATGTTGAACACATCGTTTGCGGAACGTCCAATATATAGCGCTCATTACTAGAGCCACACAGCAAATGTGATGTTATGGTGTCACGTGATATGTTGGCATGACTTTTTTGACACGTTATTTTCCAACGCAGAAATTTATTGGCATGTGATTTAAAAATTTGAGCTATCTGCACATTCACTAGCAACCGCTGCCACGACGACGCCAGTAATACGGATAGTTTAGCTGTGTAATCCATGACTTAAATAACATTAAAAACAGGCCACCTTTAGCCAACTAGATTACTGGTTTATATTTTGCTTCCGAAATTTCAATAGTGCGTGGAATAAGCGACGGTGGATCAAAATGTGACGAGCAGATCATGCAAGTAAAAAAGGGACAATCAGGGTGAAACGGTAACTTCACCATTCAATACACCAAAGGTTTCAGCTTTCCTGTTTTGAGATGCATCTCAGATGGATTTTTTAGCTCAGGGAGCATTTGAAACAGCGTATATGTATATGGTATCTGTACATGTAGAATGATACGAAGGCAACTTCAGTCTTCTTTCGGAAACAAGCTTAGTTCAACTCACCAGAATCGGTGTTGCTTAATCGAAATTTGTTCGGTCTTGCCCATTTGTGAGGTATTGCATGCACTAATCTTGACGGCTTCGGAGAACGTTGCGCGCCTTCAAAACAACAAAATAGCATTGGAACAGGAAGTGGTAACCTATCTATGGGTAAAACACCATTATTCACAACGAACAAAAGCCGCATCTGCTCTGAATCCTCACCAAACTGCATGCTGGTAGACTGCACAATTCGACTGTTGGCACCCAGCGTTGGTGTTGAGTGAGCACTGCCACAAACTATCGGCGAAGGAGGCGAAAGAGTGTGCGAACGCTGAGCCACTGCAGCTCCAAGAGACGAAACCGACACTGCTAGCGAGCCTCCGCTTCCAGAAGCGCTTCGGCTGAAATGCAAAGCAGTATGAACGATGGAAGGCAACTGTTTCGTAGCGCCACAGAAAAAAAAAACAGAATACGGTGAGAATAAGAAGCATCCAAATAATAACAATAAAAATAAAAGCATGAACAATTCAAGCCTAGTATGCTGCAGCCTGCTAATGAGCTTACGTGCATTTTGTGCTTTTTTAAATCGATGAGTACAAAGTCAATCGCGCCAAAAGTGCATGAAAAAGGCAAGCTACATTTCGAATTTGATTGCCAAGCTAAGAAGCGCTTGTCCAAACCGTACTGCCTAGAGAAAGTGGCATAGGGCGAGATGGCTGGCATGACTTACATTTTTTAGAGGTGTCTACCGCAACTATGACTTTGAGCAAGCTTTTTAGAATCCTCAGAAAGGTTTTATTCCAGAAACCTCAGGCCATCCTAGACCATAACTTTTTTCATTATATGAACCCGGTTTTCACATGAAAGACTGTTGTATACTGCCACAGCCATACAGCGAAAAGACGACAGATGACACGAAGGATACAAGATCGCAAGGATCAAGTCGTCGAAAATTATAACAACAGAGCCGTGATCTATCTCGGTTGCAAACACTGGACGGTAGCCGTAACCAGCTCAAATTCAAGAGATGTCAAACGAATACCAGCCAAAACGCCCATCAACGTAACCGCAGAACTTCTTGGCGCACAATAGAGGGTACGATGTCTTCCGCTGTAGACAAACAAGGACTCACTTGGCTAATCTGGTACGCAAGAGAGAAGAATACAGAGCTATTGACGGATAGCATGTGACATTGCTGATGCGTCACATAAGGATTTAGAAACACTTCCAACCTAGTTCTCTACTGGAATGCCGTGGCCGTACGTCAAATGCGTAGTATTTTTGCTTGGTTGATACATAAGAACCTAAATTTCTT
The DNA here is from genome assembly GCA_947359475.1 of Heligmosomoides polygyrus bakeri. Taxonomy (NCBI): domain Eukaryota; kingdom Metazoa; phylum Nematoda; class Chromadorea; order Rhabditida; family Heligmosomidae; genus Heligmosomoides; species Heligmosomoides polygyrus. The sequence goes on from OX375867.1 coordinate 30,210,942, forward strand.
GAAGAAGAAAAAAACTGAAGGGATAGTCGCTACCAAGAACAGATATGGACTGTGCCATACTATAAAAATAGTGTGAAACAAAGGTCGATTCAGTGAAGCATATTCTCCAATTGAGTGCAGCACGTTTTTATCGGAAGCCATCTGCCTAACTATATGTACCCGTCAAAAGCTGAAAAAGTGGTGAGGTATACTGGGCACTCGCCATCACACTTCAGCATGACTCAACAGTAGTGAGTCATCCTGAAGTTAAAAAATGTAGCCTTTAGAGAACTTCAGCTGACACTCCCACATTAGAAACACCGCTGGGCCAATAGGTGCTATCAACAATTAAATAAACAAATGTGGAAGAAACTGCTCCAACTGAATCCTCACTGAAAGAGCTCCATTACCGTCAAATAACAGAAACAGTGGAGTGATTAGTCGCGATAATACGACAATCTTCTGCGCCAAGCTCAGCGCAAACAGTGAACAATAGAACCGAGTCTATACAAATCTTCCTGGGCCGCAAAAATACGCTTACCTTTAAAGTTCAACTAAGATGCCGCAGCTCTTCACCTACGACAAAGCAAATGCTATTTTGCAGAAGAAAGGGTTCGATGAAATATCATATCACAAGAGGCGAATCCCTCGTGATACAAGTAAAAGCCCTGCATGTCTTTCAAACTCATTGAAGCTGCACGAGTTCAACATATGAATCAGAGAAGTTATCCAAAAGCAGCATGTTCGAAGAGCAGAGCAAGCGATCAAAACCGATGCGAGAACTGCCAGAAATATCACGGGAAATCTGACCGCGAGGACGGCGACAACGACAACCCTCCCGTAATAAAGTTAATAACGAGACAATCAAGCGTCGCGGATTCGCCGATAATAAATTCTGCCTTGTGCGGGCAATGCGAAGGCTAATAACAACACTTACACATTTCCCCTCCCTAGTTATATGCTATTGTTATAGATTCCATAGGGATTCATTTGGTGAAGTGGCAGGGGCCACATTGCTGTACTAGACCGTGACGTGACCGAAATTGCTCACTGCGACGTTGCCCTTCGCTTAGACGTCGCAGCTACGGCGCTGCTTAATCTGCATTTCAACTGTCGTTTAATATGATGTAGAAATTGAGAGCTCCGTTTTGGACTACACAGCGCTGGCAGTTCTTCTCGCTATATTATTCATAACTTCCTAGTGGGCTCTCTGCTTAAAGAACGGAATTTCCTTCCTAGTACTCTGCCTCATTTCGCTGCTAGACCATACGAAAGATTTCTGCTGAGCCGCAAATGCACTCAAGGATAGCTAACACAGTGGTGCACCGTTAGTCAAACCAGCAAACACGCACCTATGAGAAGTGGAAACTGCAGAAATGGAGCTAACTGAGTCCCGAATCGGATCTGTCGGAGAATCTCGTTCAGTCACTCTAAAAAATAGATGTAGCTATACGAATGTTTGGAGCCCTTCCGACGTGAAAAAAATCTATTCCGAGAAAAAACGCGAATAAAATTACCGTTCCGTGTCTACAGGAGTGACTATGAAGCGAGGACTTGGAGGGCTCGCTGATTCAGCACTCACAGCACGCCAAGTGTCAGGTCGTACTGCAACATTCTGGTTTAAGCGATCAGGCGCAAATCCATAGTTTTCAGCACAAAATCTCAAATAAGGGAAATAAAGCAGGAAATCGCTATCACGAAATGAAGTGAATCATCGTCATCAATCGCAGCGATAACAAAATCTGCAACCGAACAATTATATATTTTCTACAGGGAAGTAACCAAATGTGTAACTTCCAAACAACAACAAAGGGTATCCTTTCTCGAGGGATAGATTTCCACAAAAACCAAAAATCAAGCTAGCGAAAAAAAGCATGCAGAACCAAACGCGCTTCGAAGTTCCGCTCAACTGATAAATAGTTGGGAAAAAACGTCTTAGAGTGCAAACAAAGGACTACGGTCCAATGAACAAACCTACAGTACTCAAAATTTCCATCCACGAGGGAGCACAGCACGCGCTGTTCAGATAACTCAGTTAAGGTTGACAACGCTAATATTTCAATGAGTGCATTTTTAACAGTCGCAATAAAATGGCCAAAAGAAAAGATTGAACAAATTCCTTCGAACGTCTTTTTCGAGTATCTCATAGAGCCATTACAACTTCCAAGAATACAACATTTAATGAAGGACTATCTCTTATCTATGACCACCTTACTATACGGCGAGCTTTAAGAGGAGATGTTTTAGCAATGAAGCATATAAATAAATCCGAATTTGATAGTATCAATATCACTAAATTTCACTCAAACACACTGCTGAAGACCACCAGATATGGAAACCTTCGAGCAAGACCGGCATTATAAGCCAATCTCATATCGATAAATGAAGATGCGACGATTAGGAAAGTCCAAATTTCAACGAGATATACTAAGGCGTTTGGCTAATATCACGGTTATGTTGGAGTTGGCTTAGCAGTGCAGGTCAGGGCTAGACCAGCTCTGCGCTGTAGCTATAGATTCTCTTTTTTAGAGAATCGCAATTTCTTTCTCAATAGTCGCTAAGAATGGATGGAACATAAGACGCGAAAAACAAGAGAGATAATAGGGTGAAATTTTTTACGGGCATTCCATTTGCTCCAATTAATTGATAGAAAACGCGTACAATTTTTAACGCTTTTCTAGGGTAATCTTATCCAACGGTAGCGAAAAACGCTGTGTCCGCCATGGTTGGCCTAATACGAGATGAAGCGCAGAGTTTCGATCCAGATTAACGAGTCCCGCTGCCCTTTTATGTACCAATAGGATATATAGTACAATACTGAACCTCAATAAATCAGGCTATCGTATACCATGAACTAATCTCGTCCTAAGCGTACACTCCATATTCAATTGCTTTCAAAACCTTGATGCCCAACGGGTCAAACAATGAACCCTTTGTATCGGATTTTCATATTTAAAACACGTGAGCAGTACTGGCCGGAAGAGAAATGAGCCCACAATCTTAAAGACACAATGTATTGACTAGTGCTTGACTATCCAGCACCGTGATTGTTTTCATCACCAAACCAGTTCCATGCAGGTGGGGCACGCCAGGGAAACGGTTACCACACAAACAACACTCAACACAAGCTACTACTCACAAAAACAAACTACTCGTAGTGACTGGAATGATCGACCACTCGTTTAAAAAGTAAATATGACCTACTTGAACACAGCGGAGAACACGCGGACCAGGACAGTTGATGATCCGTGAACGAAGTCACGTCCGTGCCACGCTCCTTCGCCACTAGAAATAATGCAATGATTTACACAAAATAAGGATCGTTGCCTAAAGCAAGCTGAAGAGATTAAAAGTGCTAAAACATAACAATTTAACAAACTTTCTGAACAAAAGAAGGAATTCTGGAAAAGCGTCACCACGTAAATATGCTTTCAAGAAACAATTCAGCTCCCAGAGAATAATAACAATTCGACATCTAGCAGAGGCGGTTATACTGACAGCAGAAAGCCAAATCAGAACGTGCTGCGCGGGTGAAGCAAAACTCCTCGCTGAGATTACAGCAATGTGACTACTTCTCTAGGATTCAAAAAGGTGAACACATTAAGAATTACGAAAGTGAGCAAAGATGCAAAAGATAGTCTCGTACCATAACTTACCCAGGAACAGAGAGATTGAGAAAACATATGTTGATGGCTCACTGCGAAAATAATCTGGGTGTTACGCGCGATTTAGAAGCACTAGTGAATCGTAATGTGTAAAGTTTTGATCAAAGCCACGAATTCTTGTGAATAATAAAAAGTGTAACAGAGCTAAACACTGAGCTCAGATAACAACGCACAGGACAAATGAAGTCCTTATTGTTGTGCCCCAGCTTATTGAAAATAAGCAAAATTGAGCGCAGCTCCATTTCAGAGAGCATCCACGTATTACACTGGTCGCAAACAAATTTTAAAGCCAATGAGTCGCCTCAATTGAATTATAGCACTGCGAGGCTTTCTAATCAAGGGCTCCGGAGAACTGTCACGAATATAGAGCTATGATGAGCAGTACGGTACAATGTATCCAAAGACAGCCCCTGTCTGGTTTTGAATCTTCTCGCTCGAATTAAAAAGAATAAGTGAGCTGCTATTGCTCATTAACCTGGATCTATATATAGTGGTTTAGCAGAACAGCATAACTTATGCTATGGTCCTCTAAACGGTTGCACAATGCTTTACAACTCCACCTTATTTCTGCCATTGCCACTTTAGAGTGTATAACCTGCTGCATACATCAGGGAAACAGGGGCCTTATGCTGAAGTCATCCTACTATGTGTGTTAGAAATAGTTTATCTGTTGAAAACATACTTTCGGTAAAGCATATCTCTCGCGGACAAAATTTTCCGCCCTGTAAATAATCTGGATTTTTTTCTTCAAGCCGTTCACCATTTCATAGGATGAGAAGGCAGCATGTAGTCGATATGGGTTGCTAGAGTGGAGTGAAAAGTCGTCCTGGAGCAGAACATGCCAATGACATCATTGAAAGGTCTGGAGAGGATGCCGATGTTGACCTGACAGAAGGAAGTGGATGGCTTCATGCCGCAAAAGCACGAGGAGCGAGCACGAGGAGCGAGTCCACCACATCACACTTCACTACTCGTTCTCTAAGTTCAAGAACAAAAGACGTCAGGCTACTGATGGGCGACTTGAGAACTATGGTGCGAGTGGCACCGTCAATAACAAATTATGTCGACCATAACGACGCAGCTGAACCATGATCGCGATACCTCACCGCACCTATCGATTAGAACTCATCAACGAACTCATATAGAGGATCAGTCGCTGTAACATCGTGCGACACTCTCACAAAACAAGAGCCGAACGCAGTGCACGAAAAACACGTGACGAAAACACGCACACCGGGTTGGTCTCCCGCCGAGCGACTACAGCACATGTGAGGCGCCACCGAAAACCAGCCATAACGAAAGGACGAGTCATGGAGCAACAACTGGGCTGGGTGAGCTGATGTTTTCTTCTCAAGCACTCTCCGCCTATGCAGTCAGGAAGTAGTAGCAGTCTCTGGTCATTCTCTTCAGAACATCAGGTACGATAAATGAGTAATGCGCCGGGATAACTAGTGGAAAACTTCACTCCATCAGCAGAAAATTGTGGCACTAAACGAGACAACTGAAACTGGAGGTACTGGTAGGCGTCTCGTTATTCATCAATGTTGATCAGGCGTTAAACCTAGATGTGAGACAAAATTGAAAAGAGGACTCGTTATTGAATTCACAACCAGCGCGCCACCCTTCATTACTGGCAGTAGGGAAGAAATACGTACATCATACGCGTGTACATACGACACCGGAGGAATTATCTGTGAACGCTAGAGCTGAACAAAGCATCTCAGACTTTGCGCGAGCGCGACTATCGTTCACTTCACTTCGGTTTCCATGGCACGACAGACGCCGCTTTGCACATGTGCTGAGATGGAATACCGCCATCACCCGTTTAACATAGGTCCTTCAATCGAAATTTCAATTTTCTGGTTAGATCCTAATATCGTCTTTATATTCGCATGTTGCCTGACAAAAGTCGCAATGTGAGATAGAATGTTGGAAAATCGGTTCATGCGAAAGGGCGTTTGGAAATCTGACTGCCCATTTAGTTGACAACGAACACGTGGGGATAAGTGGAGTACTTTTACAGTCAACTTCTAGAGAAATTCTAATTAATTGTCCCCAAAATTAGCAAAAGGACATGGTTGACTTGGAACCAGACTTGTCTCTCATCCATCGCCTGGCCACCGGAGGGGGTTGCACAGGCAAAATATACATTCAAATTCCCTTCACGATATTCCACAGAAGTGAAATGCCGATACAACGCCAACGAAGACTGATCAGCGCTGTCCTTTACCTTTTATTTAATCCCTATAGAATTTTTCGAAATTAGTGTACCCTACGCAGACATTTTTGCTCCAATGCTCTACTAAACTAACTCTAACTAATAACTCTACCACATGAAAGAACTTCAACAGAACACGATATGTTGCAGTTTTACCATTACGACGCCAAACATATGCACCTATCTGTTGCCCGGAATGGTTTCGACCGCACAAAGTGTCAATCACTGACTTGTCCTGTGCTTCTTATCGCAAGGCACTGTATACGCCATATACGCAAATTGCCTCGACAATATCTCGCAGAAGCGGAATGCGTGGTGCGTCCCAAAAGATACGGTTAACTCGCCGATCATGTCCTTTATAACACAGCTGATAGACGCTCGATCACACGATTTGGTCAATAAAAGATTGTGGCACATATGCCATAGAAAAACAACGGAAAAACCCTCAACATGTGCGGTTTAATCAAATGTAAAAGTAATTATTAAGAACGCATACCTTTAATAGACTCCAGGTATTTCTTGGCAATGCCTGTCGAACGGATAAGTTTCCTCTTGGCGTTGGCAGGAAGCTGTCCACGATCAGCAAGCAAGTTCAGCTGAAGGCAAAGCGGCGATTAGAAACGGATCGATAACGGCGCTGAACCAACATCAAGCTCAGTTGATAAATGTAGCCGTTCAAAACACAATGACGCACGAACCATTGATGGTATACAACGCGACGTTTTCGCGGAACAACTCATCATTTGTCCACAGCCACGTAGTCTCATTCATTTCGCTGCATTATGGTGGCCTAACGATTGCTAGTCATTAGATCCGTTTCATTGTAAACAGAGTTATTGTTTTCAAGAGTTACGAACGCACTTTGTTAGCGGGAGATGTGTGAGAGCACGGTTGTTGGAAACAGGTCACCGAATTTTTCTGCTTCTCAAAAAGCATCGTATTCCTTGTACGCCAACTTCTGCTAGATTCACAAATATTTCAGTTATGACTTTTGTTCATAAAGTCTCACACATAGAACCCATTTTCACCACTGTGTTGAGAGTGTGGGATGCTTACTTGGAAAGGCAAACATAGATCGCGCTACTTTGTTTCCTGCAACCACATGTGAAAATTCTTACGCATGTTTTCGTGCGCAGAAATAACAACGACCTTGTTTTGGCACATTAGAACACGATGGTGAAGCCTAACGCTCTGCCAGCACTACGCGAGATCTTCTTTTTCTGATTTGAATATCGTCTTTCGTGCCGGCTTAGTCTAACGTTGAATGTGCCAAACAGCGGCTCCGAGTATTGAAGATCATTGTTTTGAACCCTTCATCCAGGCTTACTATAAGACACAAAAGACAGCTCGATGTTAATCAGTCCTTGTAGTGATGCCAGACGCGCTCTACTTCTACAGGATATCACGATGTAGGATTGTTCGTGTTGGACTGCATATCTAGTTGAGAAAAATGGCCGGTAGACAAGTCAATATTGTTTTCTTTAACAAAGCATGTCCGATTAGGTCATCCCAAAGTGATGATGTTTTTTGTGCATTACCAATACTATATTTGCTTAATATTTGTCTACTAATCTTTCTGTATCTCGAAGATGTGCCCAAGCTATTCTTAGGTAAATGAGACTTGCTCTTTTCAAAACAACTACTTATTGAAATTCGTTCGCAAGTTCAGGCTAAATGGGCGGCCAAATCACAGAGCAGCATATCCGGCATTGCATACTTTCCGAGCTTCGCAAGGATAATAATGCGGCAGTCGCTACTGAAATATATGTGGTGTATATCCCAGGTGCAAGACGTTCGCAAATGTCAAAGATGGTTTCTCAAGTTCGGATCCAGTAATTTCGATCTCACTGACTCCTCTTGATCAGGAAGATCTGTGACATCTGACAACGACATGCTTAGAGCAGAAGTGGAGGCAAATCCTTGTCACACAGAGGAGAAACTATCGAGTACAAACAACCACCTAAATCGACCAACCATTTCCATCTACGCCAGATTGACAAAGTATGCAGAGCAGGTGTTTTGGTATCCCACAATCCCTTTCACTACTACATCAGTGAGGATGACATATGTATGTACTAGAAAGGAAGCGCTCAACTCTTAACTGTAGTACGAGTTTTTTTCTGAAGATATGAACTGTATTTCACTGTTTGACGTAGATCTAAGGTCCCTAGCACTTCGAGGTTGAAGTCGATTTAAGTTAGGGTGAGCCCTAACTTATCTTAATAATTTAAATGTCTCTTAAACAGTCTCATTTCGAGGACGACAGAAAGCATTTAATCGCGTGCGCACATCCCGACAACTTTGCTTTATAAAGAATAATGAATACACAGCCATTAGCGGTCGGTTCCATCAGTTTTTGCCCGGAGATGACCGTCCGAAGAAACCGACTTGAGCTGACAGCGGGCATAAATAACACGTTGGAAACTGTGGTTGGGCAAAATTATGGAGTGTCACAGAAATGACTGATACTTCAGAGGGAAACGAAAAATTAAAATGTACTGAATTGAAAGAAATTTTAAACGATTTTCAGTTAGATAAAGTAGGAACTCTATATTCTGAACTGGAATATAGAGTTCCCACTTTATAATTCCTACAGGAATTATAAAGTGGGAACTCTATATTTCCTACAGGGGATTACAGATATGGTTAGACCTTCTGGTGAATGTTTTAGAGAAAATCGTTTTTAAAAATGTCAACCAATTATGTGTACTTTATGGAACCAAAAACGAAAACTAAACTTCTCAAAAAGCTGAAGTATTCTTAGTTGTCAGCCTTAATATGCAGAGTAGCAGGTCCCAAAAATTTAAGCTTACCCCACTACTCTATTTAAAATAACTGCACATTTACGAAGGAACACCAAGGAACATCACTAGGCTCGAACAAAGTGAGATCATGAGGAAGGACCCTTTTACATCACTGCTTCGACTAGAGCAGCCCCTTCTTACGCTTGCTCTGAGCGCATCTGCACGAACATGCTAGAACTTTAAATACCGCATCAGAAATTTCGGCTTCACACAACTGGGTGCTCCAAAGGGATTTACGTGGAAATGTAGATTTCACCAAAGTGTAAATAGAACTGTCAAGTTCACATCACTTCTCGTTACTCCAAAGACTGGAAACAGCTATTGTCTTTACCTCTTTCTCGGACTTGGAGAGTAGAATCTGGAGATCGGTCATACCATTGTGTTCTAGAAATTGAATGCTATCCTGCGAAAGGCCGATAACTCGCAGCCAAGGCTGTAGGAGGGTTCGCGCTGCAGTAGGCTTGTGAAACAGCACCAGGCACAGAGCACGTGCGATGTTCGCCTACAACGAAGACAATACAAGTCATCTGTACATGGAGCGCATCATATTCTACCCGAAACGAGAGAGATACCTCAATTGAAGCCAGAGACAACTCGTCCAAATGCGGCGCGTCAGACTCGTACCGCTCCACTAGCTCTTCGAATGATCGCATCGCAAACGTCCAGTCTCCGAACACTGCCGACGACCCAACAAACATTGGTAGCTGGAATCGTTTCACTAACTCTTCAAATGCTAAATGCACTGGAGAGTGAGATCGCTCCCTCATTTTACGAACTTTTTGAGAAAACGTAGGATAACAATCCGAAACAACGCCTGGAAGGGAATACTGCACGTTGATTACTGACTACACATACACTTACTAAACCAGAATACATGGGTTAAACTGAGATATGTCATGTAACGATGTACAATGTTTGTTTTGTTTATTATTTACGCGCAGTGTGTGCAATAAATAAAATAAAAATATCGCAATATTATGTTGCGGCACGGGTACAAAACTTATATTTGACTAGTAACAAATTTGAGTCTACCAATCGATTCTGACTTCTGAAAGCAATTTGGTGGCACTTCTTCCCTAGAGCGTCACGGAGAACCGCGATTTCTTACTCGAATCTATACACAATATTTTAGTCTGCAGAGAAGTTGGATTGGTCTCAAACCATTCGCCTATCGTCACACCCTCCTATGACTCATACCTGTAGTGGCACTACTTATTCAACACCTTCAGCAACTGGTCTCGTTGCCCGTCAAGCAGCCTGGCTCTGATTTCGTTCCGTCGGAAATTTGGATGCTCTCATGCTGTGTAAACAGGAATAGTGCGCACACCCACTGCACCGCCATCGATCATGTTTCACAGGAAACTTATTTCGCCAATTCTGCCTGCTCAGTTTTCATTCTCTTACCAGATTCTAGGCTGTAAAGCCAATATGAACAACGAATTATGCAGAAGGAAACGAGCGACATGAAGAACTCAACGTCGAAGAAGAAGTGAGTAGAAAAAGAACAATAACGCCCGGCTATTCGACTCCGTAGTTAGCCCTACGCTAATGTGTGCCTCGGAGAGCTGGTCTATACGGAAGCAGGATGAGCATCTGATTCGCGTCGCACAGTGAAGAATCAAGAGGTCGATACTCGGTGTGACAGACATGTGGCACGATTTAGGTGAGGGAAGGGATCGGGTTGCGAGCCACGAAGATGTTTGAAGAACAGAAGCCTTCCTGCACGGACTAAGTCGTCAGAAGTTAGGCTGGTTGGTTTCACAATGCGTTTCGGTCACACCCGCTGGATGTCTTGCTCTCTTTGAGGTTTCGTGAAATTCAGCTGTAATCTTTGAATTCCTCGTTACTTCTAGAGAACACCAAGACGTCCACTCGCTTCCTAGGCGATGTCCTAAAATTTAGTGGAGATTTGATGTTCTTTGTGTTGCTTGAAGGAGAAGTGCTGACTGTACCGCAGAAGGACGCGACGGAATGCATGGAAACATTGCTGACAGATGCTCGAGCAAATAAAGTATTAGCATGGCACTGGTGAATCAGGATATTCTAACACTCACTTCCCATTGGACTCCATGAGTTTTGATATGGCTACCATGACTTCCATAAAAGAGGAGGAAATCCACCTGAGATGCTTTCAGTTGGTCCCACACGGACGATCTCCTTTGACCCCACTTACTAAGACAACCCTTGGTTGCTCCACGCAGTTTCCGCCTTGAAGAGTAATCTATGTATCTATTTGCCCAGGGAGGTATGATGTAGCTCGGAAACGACCGAAGTGGATGACGGGGTCGATAGTCAGTTGCGGTGTGTGAACACCTCCTGCCCGTACATTTATGTCTAGAACCCTGCCTGTACTCACCTCACAAGATTGTTGAAAACATCCGATATTGGTAAGAGACTGATGGGAGGGCATCCTAAGGAGACGATGCGACACAATCCGCGGTATCAGCAGCAGCAGACGTGGCTGCTAACATCTGAAAGCTTCGCAAATGGGCATTATCTACTAGGCCGCCTGGAGAGTGTTCACACCAAAGATACGAGAATATCATTGGGCACGATCTGAACAACACAAACACGACGTCCATTGTCTAGTGCACTAATATCTTTGCAAAGAAAAGCTGCCAACAAATGAAACGAGAAGAAGCGGGCATGTTAAGAGGGAAAACGTTAGCGAAGAGATAGGACGTCGATCGACACGCACTGGCAAACAGCGTATCAACAGTGAGGGGACGGGAAGGAGTATCCGGCAAGGAACCCATCTCATTTCGCTAGGGGGAAACACCTGCCGGAATGTGAAAGGGGCGAGTCGGGAAATCCTTCGAGGAGCCGATGGGCGGGGCGAGACGACCCAGGGCCCGCAACGGTGGCGCGGAATCTGCGTGTCTCGTGGACGGTTGTTGGGCGGAACCGCGCACTGCATTGGATGAGGATTATGGTTAGGCGGTGTCGGTGCAATTCCAATAGGATTGGTGGGGGGTCCACCTCCTAACGGGACATGTGTCCTTGCCCTCGTCCTCTGGTCCACCCCAACCCCCTGGGCTTCCTCGAGAGCCTCGTAGCTGCTGTACAATATGTTGCATGTGTTTCCATGTCAGCTATTATTCCCCCTCTCCCATTGGACTGCCCCTCAGTCTCTTCCGAGTCGGGCTAACATTCTGTCTGAAATTAGGGAGGCTCTACCAGCACGGATTTGTGGAACAGTGGGCAAGCTCGCGACCGGAACCAATTATGCAAGGGCAGCGTCGAGCCATCCGTGAAAGTGAGTGAGTTCTTCGGACAGCTTCAGGATCGTTGAAGGACCACAAATAATTGAATACGACGCGTGGAGCACAGTCGGAGTCGACTGTTACGTACATCCGATGCAAAGTTCTTAGTTCGGATTTCCCGCCCAGGCGAACCAAGCCTTCCATACCTCCGGTGTCGGAGAATCGGTACCAGACTTGTCTGGGAAAAATGAAGTGCTGACTTCTTCATCGACTGGCCACCGCAAGTCATTGTATTGGCCAAATACGCATTCAAATCACCTCCGTTACATCCCGTAGAAGCGCAATGCTGAACCTAAAATGAATTTATTTATTTATTGACGCGTAACATAAACACATGTGATAATCGATCGAAAAAAGACTTGTCAGAGATGAACATCAAACAGACAGTAACACTTAGAAAAATCAATATGAGGTGGCGGAGAGAAGAAAAGAGAATTTACTCAGCCTTGATGGAATAGAATAAGCAATTGGAACTGATCGCCAAGCAAATCGGAACAGAGTAGCACACATCAAATTTAACCAAACATTTTGCGAATAATAGGATTTCGAAAAGTTTGAACAGACATTCCTAGGATATCTTCCTCTTCACTAAGTAACTTGTTGAACTTTCGAAGGTTTTTATATGTAAAGAAATTTGACCTAATCTGGGAGTTCGCCACAGGGATATATAAAGTCTGAGCCTACCGCTTGTTGACGTCGTCAGTGGTACACCAAGAGTTACCACCAAAAGTTACTGGATCAATTGAAACTCTTTTTGTCAGAATCTTAAACATCATAATCAGATCTGCTTTCCTACGTCTGTTCTGAAGAGTTTGAAGGCCAAGGTCCCTGGCCCTTCTAATGCCGTATGGAACGGCTTTATAATCTCTCTCAAGACATCTCATATATAGCCTCAGAGTAAAATTATTTTGGACACTTTCTAGCAGCTCTACATCTTTCTTTTTAAATGGGTTACATACTGTTATTCCAAACTCCGCTATAGGGCGAACGTAGGATTTGTAAGCTTGTAAAAGTAATTTGGGTTCATTCATTCGCAAAATCTTGAACAACAAATAGGTCTTATAATTTGCTTTCTTCACGAGTGCTCTGTAGTGGTTTTTAAAATCGAGGATGTGCGAAATCAAAAAGCCTAAGTCACGAACGTCCTTGACAGGTTGTAGAGTAGATCTCTGTAAGTTGTATAATATCGTGTGATCTTTGCCTCGGGGTGCAACTTTGAATTGAGTAAGGCCCTCTTTTATTCTTTTTTCCTTTATCAATTTCGAATGCCGAAGATTTTCGGGCATCTAAATTCGAAAATATGTGAACACGCGAAATTTCTCGGAATTCGGTTTCGAATATGATCGGAAAATGTGATTTTTCAGATATTCTATTCAAGTTCGATTGAAAAATATTCGAATATCTGTTAGAACAGGTCAGATGGGAATATCTATAGAATAGACGGTATACAAACTACCGTTGAGCATGTGAATGCCGCTTTTCAAATACCTGAATAAGTCGAGCCTCCTGAAAATTTTAGAATATTCCAATGCTTTCTGTGATTTAGAGTATTCGAATTTGAATACAGTCGAAAGGCACAATTTTTCGAATAATCGAATTTGAATGGAAGTCGTTCGAATGCCTATTTGAATAAGTCAATCGGGCATTATTAGCCTATGCTTACACAGCTTCTGAGGAAAAGGAATGGTCCATGTAACTATGAGTTCATTTCTGGTCAGATTATACGATAGTCCCAAACGGTCTTCACATTGGATCTTGGACTTCGATGAAAGGTAAGCCGAGTAAGTGTGGGTAACATTCTTGCTCAACGGCTCAGCAAGAATGCCTAAGTGGTTCTCGCTCTTGCTTGAATGATGTATTCTTTACCATTGTGTCTATGAAGCTATTAGATTGTAATGAAAGTTTTTTGCTTTTTTTTTTGAAAGTTGAAACTAACATTGGCGTTCGGCCAAATTTTTAAAAAGTGTTCAGGAACCTTCTCCCAATAACGCATATACGTATAGGCTGACCTATGACCTACATTTACAGGTATTGTCGTCATATTCCGTTACGACTATGGCAGAGAAAGTCGTTCTCGACTGTTTCTGCCTTAAGAGTTCAAAAAGCAAGATAGTGCAAGGGTCGTGGTGGATAACTTATGTGGAACGATGTGTCCTAGCACTACTTTCTACGACACAGCGAAAGTGTGGCTTCGCAAGTTTAAGAACGGACCGACCGCGGTCTGGAAGGCCAGCTGCTGTGAATGAGTAGCGTCTTTTGAAGCTGCTTCAAGAGGATCCCTGGCGTTGCACCCGTGAACTGGCAGATGAATTCGAGTGCGGTCACGCCACAATAGCTCAATACCTGCGTAGCCTTGGGAAAGACATAGATATGGTGCATGGATACCGCATGAACTTAGCGGACACCAGCTGCAGGTGCGCCGGGATGCGTGCCGAACTTCTTGACTTTGGGGCGGAATTTCACTTGGCTCAGGAGCCTGGTCAATGGAACGAAAAGTGGGTAGTCTACGGTAACCACACGCGAAGGCGTCAATGGCTTAGTGGCGGCGAAGTAGGCATTCCCACGTCAAGACCGGAACTTCATCCAAAGGAGGTAATGCTCGGTGTGGAACTGGTGGAATTGCAAAGGAGTCATTCACTGGGAGCTGCCATCCTCTAACACTTCTGACACTAGCGATGACTACTGCAGGCGCGTTGAAGCAGGTCTTCGAGGGAAACAAGACAAGATCTTCCTCCTTTACGACAATGCGTGTCCACATGTTGCAAAGGAGACTCAGAAGAAACTCCAGTGTGGCATGTTCTGGCCCACCCACCGTATTCTCCGGACCTTGCTCCAACGGACTACCGTCTGCTTTTTTTCGTTGTCGAGCCATTTGCTGGAGAAACAATTTGAGGACAGGGAGCAACTGGAAAAATGTCCCGCTGAGTTTTTTTGCCATCAAAACCCAGGAATTCTATAGATGCGTAATCTACAAAATACCTGACAAATGGCAATATGTTGTAGATAATAATGGTGAATATGTCCGTTAGTTGCTGTATGTATGGAATGAGAGGAAAAAATTGAAAAAAATGCACAAGTGGCGGGATGCTTTACTCAAAACCTAATATAATAGGTTCTTACGAGAGGGTTCTTCTTAGAGGTCACGAGAATTCTTTATGTGCCTGATATTTCGACTGCATCGTCGCCTTTAGAGGTCTAGTCGTGGCATGGGGCGATTGGAACCTCAAACTTCTCGTTCAATCTCGCACGACTCCATGATCTGTGATCTTTCTTTCAGCTCAGATCAGAGAAATTATGTTTCATTGGTTTTTAGTAGAAAGGTGGAGTACAAATAGCTCCGGGTAGGGGCGCGATACTATTCGCTCGTTATCTGTGTAAGTTCTGTCGTTTTTTGACCTCTGACACTATTTTATTTTATTTAAGTAGCGTAGAACTCCGGAGATTAGAAGCGATGAATTCTTCGAAAGCATATTCTGCATCATGTCGGTTCCTGAAGTATTTTCCGCGAAGGAAGCCGTTGGGATGTTCGAAAAAATGGTAGTCTGTAGACGATAGGTTGGGCGAATACGGTGGATGGTTGAGTGTTTCGTATCCCAAAAGAATGGAGCTTCTGCCTGGTGATCATCGATAGGCCCAGCCTAGCGTTGTCGCGCAAAAGTATCGGTCTCCTTCTGTAGATCAGCGCTAGGTAGATTTGCTGGACCTCGTCCAGCTTCTAGCAGTACTTTTCCGCAGTGATTGTTTCGCCAGGTTTGAGAACGCTATAGTGGATTAAACCGGTGGCACACCACCAAACGGTCACCATCGCCTTTTCCTGTGCATACTTTGCTTTGGATAGTGTTTAGGTGCTTCGTCAATATCCAACCACTGAGCACTTCGTCGTCGATTGTCGTAGACAATTCGTTTTTTGTTACAAGTCACATTTCGCTCCAGAAACGAGTCCTTTTGTTGCGTAGAAGGAGCGCTGACGATACTTGCAAACTGCGCTCGAAGCTCGAAGGGCGAATCTGCTCTCGGAATTCATGGCTTCTAGATCTCCCGAGTTCTATGCTACTGGAATAAATAAACTAGTATCTCGTTGGCAAAGATGTGTAGATTGTAATAATTCTTATTTCGCCTAATAAAGTTATGTTTGAGCCGAGATACTTACATTTGAAGTTAGAGGTCAAAAAACGACAGAACTTAGGTAACGACCTAATATCATGACGGAAAAGAGAAGGATTCCGAGTAGCACTCAGTTGCCTCTGGTCTACTCCTAATGAAACAAATATGGCTGACGAGAGGGAAGCTCGTACGCACGCAAACACACCGAGAGGAATCTCGACCTCAGGCACCGAGTTGGTGGCGGATTGCAGAGAGCAGGAGCAGGCAGCTCATCGCGACGGCGTTTCTGGTCGCATGCAGTCGCCTGTGATCGGCGATATTTAATATCCGCCACTTGAAAAACACCATGTGGCCTTCGACATGCGGCAGCGCGCCCTCAAGTGAGAGATACTCGCGAGCAAATCCCATCCGTCACCTACGAGAGGATTATGGAACCACCAGACGCTCAGCGCTCTACCGGTCGCCGCCCTGTTGGAGGCCTTCCTCCCAAACCCCGGCAGCCTAACACCAAGGCCATAGCGGTGCATCTACCAGGCTGTCCAATAATTCTTGTCCGAAAATTTCATCATTTTTAATTTTTTTCAACTTTATTGAAAAACAAGTCTAATCAACAATATAATCACCACAGTTATCCACAACAGTGGCCCATCGATTGGGCAGGTCGCCGATGCCCTTCGCCCAGAACTCCGGCGGCTGCGACTCGAAGAAGTCCGCGATGTCGGATTTGAGGTTGTCGTAGTTGGTGAATTTTCTTCCGGCCAAATGGTGCTTCAGCGGGCGGAACAAGTGGTAGTCGGAGGGGGCGAGGTCCGGGGAATACGGCGGATGGGCAACCGTCTCCCAGCCGAGCGTCGCCAACTTCTGCTGGGTCTCCTTCGCCACGTGGGGGCGCGCGTTGTCGTGCAGCAGGTGGACCGAGGCCCGTCGGGGACGCTTTTCTCGGATGGCGGCGGCTAGTTTCTCGAGCTGATCGGTGTAGATGGAGGCGGTGACCGTCCTGCCTTGCGGGAGCAGCTCGAAGTACAGCATGCCCTTGGCGTCCCACCAGCAGTAGAGCATGATCTTCAGTGGGTGCAGGTCGGCTTTCGGCGTCGTCGGCGGCTCTTCTCCGCGCGGGATCCAGACGGCACGGCGGGCGACGTTGTCGTAGAGGACCCAGCTCTCATCCCCAGTGACCAGGTCGTCGAGAAACTCCTTGCGATGCGGACGAAGGAGGAGGGACTGGCAGACGGCCACGCGGCTCTGCTTGTTGGCGTCCGTCAGACGGTGGGGGATCCAACGGGCCAGAACTTTATGGTAGCCGAGTAAGTTGAGTCGATTGTGGATGGTGGACTTGCTGCAGCCGGGCGTCGTCGCCAGTTCACGGGTGGTGGCTTCCGGCTTCTCCTTGATACAGCGACGGACTTCGTCATCATCCACCGTAGAAGACCTCCCGCTGTGCTCCCTGTCCTCGAGGCTCGTGTCGCCGCTCTCGAAACGATTGAACCAGCGCCTGACTGTGCGCTGGGACACTGCATCCTCCTTGCACGCTCTGCAGATGTTGGCGACCGCGGTGCCCGTGTCGTTGCCCAGCAGCCACTCGTAGTACACGAACGTACGAATTCGACCTTGGTCCATTTTAGCTTGTACTGGTAGCTAGACGCGGCGACTGCGCCTTATATACCCCTAGCGTGGAACTCTGGAGAACCTTCTAGAAGGTTTTTACACTTGCCTGATATTATAACACTTCTAAGGAAAATTATAGAATTTTGAAAATTTTCGGACAGGAATTATTGGACAGCCTGGTATTTCTCTTACGCCCTCTCTACCTTGCGGTGAAGCCTCACATGCAATGTAGAAAAGATAGAAGGCTATGGTGAAGTAAGCTCATTAAAACGGTTCAATATAGCCTCTTCACCCACCCGCATTTATGGGATTTATAATCCAAAGGGTGTTCCCACTCCGTCCCTCTGTGGGGACAGACGGACCGACTGAAATACAAGGTATAAAGGATAAAGGATAAAGGACGGCGTTAATCAATCCCTTCTGGGATGCGCCAGCGCATTCTACTTCTACGGGATGTCGTGGAGGCGACATGAATGCGTATTTGGCCATACAATGACTTGCGGTGGCCAGCCGATGAACAAGTCAGCGCTCTATCCTTCCCAGACAAGTCTGGTACCAATTCACCGACCCCGGAGGGATGGAAGGCTTGGTTGGCCTGGGCGGGAAATCCGAACCAGGAACCTGGTATCGGGTGCACGCGACAGTCGCGCCTCCTCCGACTGCGCTACACGCGCCCCGAAATACAAGGTACGGCGCTTAAATCCAAACAAATTTAGAGTCAAATTTTCCGCGACGACACCGTAATTCCGCCATAGCTCTCGATTGCGCCGTTGAAAGCCAGAAGCCTCCAGTAGGCAGCCATAACCTCAGAACGGCCTCAACGACGTTTTGGCCAGGTACAATGCTCCTGAGGAGTCCGAGGAGGGTTCCGCAAACCCGGCGAGGAAACCTTATTCGCGAGGGCGCGTGTCAAGAACTGCGGCAGTTGTAAAGAGACTCAGGCGCTGATTCTGGAGGACACTGGGCAATCGTTGAGGAAATTGGCGTTGGTGAACGTGATAGTGGTAGTGATAGTGGAACCGTGGATGGTGACTGTAGCATCAGGGAGGCTGTATATCTTCCAGCAGGACAACGCACCGACTCACACTAACCATTTAGTACAAAACTGGCTGTGCGACAACTCGGACATATTTTGGTCCAAGGAGATCCGCCCCTGAATGGCAGGGATTTGTATCCCCAGGTCTACTATGCTTGCTAGCGGAAGGGGCTGCCTACAGGTCGAAGCACCTTAACGTCACATCTCTTCGCATCGCTATTGAAGCGGCATTCACAAATATGGACAGCGCCCTTCTAAAAAGAGCGTGCGAGCACTTTATGCGGAGTTTATACTTTAGTCACTGGTATGCGCGATGTTATGAAGGCTACCAACATTGATTAAGCGGCGTGAACGACCGATATTGGTAATTTTCGCAGCGCAGCTCCGATCAACGATTGAGGTGTAAACCACTCCTCAGACCGAAAATCATCGCGAAGCAGTCATTGCAGCTGCCGGTAATTTCACTCTTGAGCTAGAGAAGGTTTAGTTTTTCCGGATTTAAACGTCGCCCCCGTACATGCAGTCGCGTCCTCGCCTATTGATGAGATTGTGTGATTCTCACTCCAAATTGGAGAACCTGTGCAGAAGTACATAAAATCAAACGATACTGGTCGGCCTACCGATACTGTTTACTGTTCGACGGCAAATATATCCGGCTAATTTCAGTAGTAGTAGTCCTCTCCTTTCTCACAACTCCTCCCATTTTCAATATACAGGGTGGCTGAAAAGTTCGGGCAATTTTTTGCGGCGCTACTTTTGGCCTTGAAATTGAGGTTTTTTGTTACTTCTGTTGTTTCCGTTGTATTCCTCGCGCAATTTTGATCTAGAATCTGTTGCTCCAGTTTTCTCGTTTTCAGTTGTGCTTGCGTTATGTCTCGTGAAAGTGAGCGTATCACCGTCGTCGAGCTGCACAAGACGGGAATGAGGACCGCGGACATAGTTCGAACAACCGGCTTCAAACAAAGGACCGTCTACAAGATTGTAAGACGCTACAAGGAGACTGGCGGGACCTCGGACCGTCCCCGCAGCGGCCGTCCCACCACTGCGACAACACCGGAGAACATCAACAAGGTTCGTTGTCGCATTCGCCGTAATCCTGAGGTGTCGATGAACAAGATGGCTACGGATCTCGGGATCAGTAGGGAACGAGTCCAGCATATTGCCAGGAGGAAGCTGGGATTACGCAGCTACAAAGTAGCTCGTATTCACTTCCTCAACGACGCGATGAAAGCTGAGAGGTTGAGGAAATGCAGGCGAATGCGTCAGCTGGTCGGCGATGGTCGCTTGTCGAAGGTGCTGTTCACCGACGAGAAGATCTTCACGGTCCAGCCGGTTCACAACCATCAGAATCGCCGGCAGCTGCTTAAGAAGGGTCAGCAGAAGACGTCGGCAGCAAGGACCATCAGCCGCCGCCATTTTCCAGCCAAATCCACGATCGCCGTTTGCGAGGAGCTCTTCCCAGGGTTTTGGAGCAGGGACATCTGGCCATCCAACTCGCCTGATCTCAACCCGATGGATTATTCTGTGTGGTCGATCATGGAGCAGAAGATCTCCACTACAAGATACGCCACCGTTGAGCAGCTGAAATCGGCGTTGTTGAGATCCTGGGACGAGATTACAGCGGAGCAGTGTGCGACCATCATCAGCGACTTCCCAAAACGACTGCGAAAATGTATTGAAGCCAAAGGAGGAAATTTTGAGCACTTGTTGTGAATTTTCCTGTTGTATTATGTTGTTGTTGATCTAATGAAGTTTCTGTTATTTTTGTTTGTAAATCTTTGGCGTTTATGTAGTTTTTTCGTACTGCTGAAATACTTTGAAAAATTGCCCAAACTTTTCAGCCACCCTGTATACGCTTGGTGCCCGACGTTTGTGACCCGTCTTCTGAATCCGGACGTCCGTTGCAGGATCCCATCTATACCTCCTTCACTGCTTGGCAGAAATACAGTGATGGAATGCCAAAGCTACAAACTCAGTGATAACTGACAGGTTGGGTTGAGCTCAACGACACAATCGGGTTGCATACGTCGCAGTGCCCTCTACACGTCGTTTTCTTATGCTTTAGTTATGTTATGGAATACTTTATGTTTGTTTGTTCCTTTGTTGGTAGGGAACAGGTAGAGACAGTATCACCTTGACTGCAAATTGCCAACATAGTCCGCTCACAGGGCAGTTTGGATGGCCTTCCATCAGAAGAAAAGAGGCTACGGCAAGAAGAAGTTTGAGCACTGAGGCAATCTTTGCTGCCATTGCGCTCCACGGACCGTTGCAAGAGAACTTCAAGGGAAGCTTTCTGAAGCGAGATCTGATTGACAGTGGGGAAACTGTTCAGAAATTGTCCTCTCAACTTCGATGGAAGGGATCTGCGTTATCGTGTGCAGTTTCTGGAGTGGCTAAAGGAAGACATTGGTGCTGACACCTTGACTCTTCTCACTCAGTAGCTTTCATTAGACACTGGATCCGGCGCCGATTCGGATAATTCGGATACGTCAACATTTTCAAACCCCAGTTGAAAGGATTGGGCAAATAACGCTATTTTTTTTAAAAGCGTGGGTTTTGTGACGATCTACAATACCGCTCAAATTCTTTGCAAAAAAGACGCTTTGCGACGGATTAATCCGTCGCAAAGCGTCTCTTTTGCAAAGAATTTGAGCGGTATTGTACGTGGGGCTGATTTTCACTGGACTAGATTTTCGAACAATTAAGACGACGTTGTCCTGAATACGCCTGCCTCCACCTGTGCTTAAGTCTGGTCACGCTCGAGGAGCCTTTACCAAGGGGAGGGCTTCACCTATTGCTATGCACGGTTCGATTTTAGGCCATCACGGTTTGTTGCCGGTCTGATATTTTTCCTCTCTTCTCGATCATCTTTTGTCTGGACTCAGCTCACACGACAGAAACGTTTTGTCAAACCATGGAGGATATTCTAACCTAAATAAATACTCTTCCCTAAATCGTCCTAAAATCCGGTGGTTCTCGAAAATGCCATCATTTGCATCATACGTCTAACAGGGTTAAAAACGACGGATCCGAACTATCTGAATCGATGTCGGATCCAATGTCTAGCTCTCAAAACCCGAAGAGAGTACGATCTTGTCATCGACGACGTCCTGTTAGGGAACGATTTTCCACGGTTCTTCTTCTTCTTCTTCTTCAGCGTTTGTCCCGCATCGTAGCGGGGTCCGCTATTCTGGTGTTATGACGCCACCTTTCCCGATCCAGCGCTAGATCACCAGTAATCTTCAAGTCCGCATGTAACGTATCAGCCCAGCGCTGCTTCGGGCGCCCTCTAGGCCGCTTTCCAATTACCTCGAAGTTAAGGCCTATCTTGCGGACGCTGTCTTCCTTTCCACGCAGGACGTGGCCGTACCATCGCAAGCGAGCTTCGCGCATCTTGTCGGCTATCGGCGCGACACCGAACTTTTGCCGAATAGCATCGTTTCGAATGCGGTCCATGCGCGTGACTCCAGCCGTCCAGCGCAGCATCTTCGTCTCCATGACGCTGAGGCGCGTTTCAACTTCCCTGGTCGCAGGCCAACACTCAGCGCCGTACATCGCTACTGGCCGGACGACTGCTCTGTATATCTTCGACTTCAAGCGCTCCGGTACCTTCTTATCGCAGAGCACCCCAGTCAACGAGCGCCACTTGGACCAAGCTGCACTCACGCGTGAATTCACTTCAATCATCAGTTTGCCGTCAGACGTGACTGCTGATCCCAGGTACTTAAAGACCGAAGTGCGTGGGAGCTCGATGCCGTTAACCTTGATGGAGCTGGATTCAGTAACGTCCGTCGTTAGATATTCGGTCTTCTTCACGTTCAATTTGAGTCCAAACCGCTCCAAGCGATCACACCAAGCTTGCACCTCTCGCTCGAGTTCATCTTTATCTTCGCTAGCGAGCATTACGTCATCAGCATAAAGCAACGTCCAAGGGACGGGGTTCTGAAGATCTCGAGTGATGGCATCCATGACGACAACAAAGAGGAGTGGGGAAAGCGCAGAACCCTGATGTACCCCGACAGAGATGGGAAACTCCATCGAGGTCCCAGCTGCAGCTTGAACTCGACTCTTTGGACAAGAGTAGAGAATTCGCACCCACTCTATGAGCTCTTCGGGAACTCCATGATGTCGCAAGGCGTACCATATCACTTCACGCGGTACGCGGTCAAAGGCCTTCTCTAAGTCGAGGAAGGCGATATGCACCGACTTCTGTTTCTCGCGATGCTTCTCTATCAGGAGGCGGGCGGCGTGAATGGCATCAATGGTGCCACAGCCAGCCACGAAGCCGCACTGATTGCTGGACAGCTGGACGATGTCACGAATTCGTCCGTCGATAATTCGCTCAAAGATCTTCATGCTGTGCGAAAGCAAGCGAATCGGACGGTAATTGGAGCAGTCTGCAGGACTGCCCTTCTTCTTCCAAATCGGAATCGTCGTACTTTGGCGCCAACACTCAGGCACTTTTTTCTCCGCCACAACCTGATTAAAGAACTTCGCCAACCACTCAGCAGGGTACCAAAACTTCGACTTCCACAGTTCTGCTGCCACGTCGTCGGGCCTAGTCGCTTTGCCTGGCCTCATCTTCTTCAAAGCCGCTTCAATCTCCTCCACGGTGATCTTCTGAACGGGGCCGTGGGTTGGAGCCGTTGAGGGGATGGCTAGATGAGGAAATTCTACTGTGGAGATTTCCTCAAAGTAATCGCGCCATCGCTTCAATGCCTTCTTGCGGTCCATAAGAAGATGGCCGTTCTCATCATTGATGCCGAAGAACTTCTCGATGTCCTCGGTCTGGCGATGGCGATTCTTTGCGAGTCGGTACAGATACCGCTCACCATCGCGCGACTCGAGCTTCTCGTTGACATCTCCATAATGAGTGGCTTTTGCAACAGCCACTGCCTTCTTTGCAGATTTCTTCGCTTCTTGGTACTTCCGCCAGTTATCGGCTGTCTTTTCGCCGAGAAACACGTGATATAGCGTCTTCTTCTCTCGAACTTTGGCTTTCACGTCATCTGTCCACAGCCAGGCCTGGACGACGGAAGTGCTTGTCGACCTTCCGTCGTCCAGGCTTCGTGATGCCGAGCTCCGACCGTGCAGCGTGACGAATCGCGTCGGTGGCCTTCTCCCAAGTTTCGTCGACAGTTGTCACTGTCGGTAACCGCACGCGAGAAATCACAGCTGCTTCCTTCTCTTTCATTCGCCACCACTTGATTCTTGGTGCACCGCATCGCTCGACCTGCTTCAGCCTCGGAGGGGCGATCTTTAAAGTACAGATCAGCGGTCGATGCTGTGGGGCGACCGTCTCATACGGCACGACCTTCGCGTCTGTGACAAGACTTCGGTCTCGATCCTTCACAAGGACAAAGTCTATCTGAATCCTGGTGTTCCCACTATAGAACGAGATGAGGTGGGAATCGCGTTTGCGAAATACGGTGTTCACTATGGTGAGGTTGTGCGATTCCGCATATTCAAGGATACGCTCACCATCTGCGTTACGCGACCCGTATCCGAACCCACCATGACAGCCGTACCCGTCTTTCGTCGCGCCGACGTGCCCGTTGAGGTCACCAGCGACTATGATGACATCTTTCGACGGTACCTCTGCTGTCTTCTCATCAAGCAGGCTCCAAAACTCTTCCTTGGCTTGATCCGAGCAGCCAGTCTGCGGAGCATACGCAGAGAAGAAGTGATAGAGTCGCTCCTTCACGGCGACAACGATCTTCATCAATCGATCGTCAAAGCGCTCGACGCTTACAATCGAGTCACGAAATCGTTCGGAGACGATTATTCCGACACCACTGGTGGTCCTGGGACTTCCACATAGAACGGCCTTGAAGCCTCGTCCTATGTCCCTTGACTTGTGTCAGGACCACCTCGTCTCCTGCACCGCACAGAAATCAACTCTTCTACTCTCCAGTGCTTCAACCAACTCGCACGAGCGGCCCGTCAACGTACCCACATTCAGCGTAGCCACGCGGGTCCTGCTTACGTTACGGGACTTTCGGACTAACTCAGTTGCCCCCCGATGCCGTCCTCGCATCAGGGACCCTCGCATACTTTCCACACTCGCCGGGCTTTGCGAGTGCGCGTCGGCTCCCGCGGACACCGTAGCACTATCTCGATAAACCTGAACAGTCATACACCATGTGATGTGACATGGGTCTTCGTAGGCCGGCCTGTCACAAGGGCCTGTCGCCTGCAATCGAATGTCCGTGATCGGCTTAGCTCGCAGAGCGAACAGTTTCCAGTGGCACCACGTGGAGGAACGGACATCGCCACCAACGATTTTCCACGGTTAACTGTCAAATTTTTAAAATGGCTAAGCTGCCAAAAGGATGTTTTGTTGCGACTAAATCGTTCTTCTTGCACCTTATACGTCTACAACACCCTGGTTAGGTTTTAAAGTGCAGAATGTTAAAGCAGCTACGTAGAAGCCGTTATGGAGCCTTCAAAGCGCTTCGAAACATTGAAAAACGATGCTTCCTATTCGACTTCCGCGGATGAACATTTCCCTCTGCGAACATATTTCAACCTTCTCTATATATAAGTCAACAATGAAAGCAATTTTTCGATGAAACCAACATATCATATCCAAAGGTACACGACCTAAGAATTTCGGAATCATGTTATCATTACAAAGTATTTATTCGATTTCCCTAAATGATACAAGCCTAGTATTAGGTCCCAAAGTGACTACATTGCTTGAATGATCATGGGATTCCTTTTTATAGTTTTTTGGCCTTCGATGTTTTTGGTAAGAGTTGTTTTAAAATGCAGAAAAGCAACAAATTCCTCGCGTGTCTTCCGATTAGATTGGACTATGCGCTATTCCTATACGCATCGACATGCAAAATAAATTCAAGTGCATTAAAAGTAGGTTCAACACCAATGCACCGGTCCTTCAAGGATGTAGCGTTTGTTTTGCATGGACGTGAAGTCGAGCGCAAGATCGACTCAGCGTTCGTCGAGTACAAAATTCTCCTACTGAATGCACTACACGCAGCGCTCTTGCTTCAACTAAACAACAAAAGTTTACGTTTAGGTACCAGTATGAGGGCTCTACGCGGCGGTACCCGGTCGGAGGAGGCGCTGACTGTCGTGTGCACCACGATCTGAAGCTGCTGTTTTGGAAGACTTCCATTCCTAGGACGTCGCTAAATAAGTACGAAATTTATTGGAGAAATAAAGCATTGACTTGTCTGGTTGGCCACTCCCGATTTTTGTGTAGGGCAGATACATTACTTGCCTCCTCGATGCCGACGTAGAAAAAGAATGCGTGGCGCATCTCAAACAGGGGATTGGTAAATTCCTTTCTTCTTTTCTCCTTGTACACAGTCAACATCTTTTCCAGGTAATAAACATATTGCGCAAGAACACTGTCCAATTTCTTGGGTCTGCTTCTGCTTTTCTACACTTTAAAACAAGTCTAAGGCCTTACAACAGCTAGAAGGATAGGTATTGGATGACCGGTCAAAGAGCATTACCATTTTTCGATGTGTGGGCCAGTTCTTAAGAAGATTTTTTAAGTCAGGAATTTACGTAGTCCCGCTTCATCTAAGAGAAGTCCACTGCGATTTGCAGATTGCTCAGTATGACTGGTGAAATGTTGGCTGTAAAACTAAGTGTCCATATTTAACCACAGTAGGGGAACGGGTACAAAATGCTCTACATAAGCAAGCTGATGAAAACAATTGTTAAGAATATCATGTAGGGATCAGAGTTCTTCGAGGACTATAGTCCAACTGCTGGACGAGTTAGCGGTTCTTTATGCATCTCGCTGGTAAAATGAGGACATATGTACACTCGCTCTGGACTTGTACCGGAACCCCCTTCATAGCAGCTCAGTGTCCGAGAGCTCGTGACTGCGTAAGTTAAGCGAACAAGAGGGAGAACAGATAGAAGCTACGACACCACGCGCATAGAATTAAACCTGCCCTTCTCTGATACCCCTCCACCCTGAAGGAAAGGTTTGATTCTTTTCGAGCCTTTAAAGCGAAGAGTCGACTACATATACATAGTCCCGTGGCCCACGGCAGGGAAGATTGGAGACTTTGTTGGAGCAGTGTGATGACCAACAGCCATAGAACCGACATGTGTTTTTTATCGCAGACTATAAAATTCTAACAGTTAGAGTATGGATTGTGGAATCGTAGACATCTGGATAAACAGACGTAGTTTAAGAAAGGATTGATCGTGAGTTAGTAAACTAACTATAAGTGATAGCATTGTTCACGGGGCTTGCGTACATAGAACCTAAATTGTATATATACATAATGTAGCCTACGAACCCTGACTTTGCTTATTCGGAAGAAAATAGCACGCAGCTCATATCTCTCTCCTTCTCCTTCCCTCTTTTCTTTTCTCTCCTTCTTTCTTGGTCTTTCTAAGCCTTTTAAACCTCGAGCTTTCTTTTAGCGACATCTACGTACATTATAGTATTAGTTGAGCCTATTTCTCGACTGAGCTGTTCTCAACTTCACTGCGAGTGAAGTTTTCGCGTCAGGGTTTGTTTGGAACCTGTAAAAACTGGCTACATTTATGAAACTATTTCCCAGAAAAACTGTGACTCTTCAGAATACTGTTCCTAGAGAATATAGCGTCAGGGTCTGAGATATAGGTTATAATTAGCCCTAAAGGTGTGTCACAGATCCACAAACAGTTCCAGTTTATGGATAAACGCTAGCAGGCTAGTTGAACTTTAGATTCCTGGCTACAATCGAAACTGGCTAAAGCGTCCAACATGCCCGACTATCGGACGCTGTGTTCCCGCATGGCACATTTGAACGAACTGCTGAACTGAGCGAACCCTGCTCTTCTTGTGGTGGACTCTTTACTCCGAAACCATTCCTTCTATCTTCGAGTGTGTAGCGGTCAGCTTTTCATGGAATGTTGCTAATTTAAAATAAATTCTGAAACATTCGGAAAACCTTTGTGGTGGACGCCGAGGAGCTCCACCAGTCACCACCAGAGGGAGGTGAACGTTGGAGAAATTCATGATTCACCGACGTTCACCTCCATCGAACGGTGACTACTAGAGCTCCTCTGTTTTGAAACCTACTTAGAGCGCAGGTTTTCTATGCAAGTTTGTTTGCATTCTTCCAATTTTGAAAACTAAAATATGGAGCTAGTATTTAATAATTCTCTGCACTCACTCCGGCTACCCTTCGCCAGTTCTGTAACGAACGTTTGCTCTCCGAGAGTCTGCAGCAGCAAGTGAATCAGTTTGGGTAAATGCAATAGCCTCAATCAAACCACTGAAAAAAGAGAACAAAAGTGCCAGAACCAGTCGGGCCTTTTCTTGAAATTTTCGCTTTGACCGCACTTTGTGTAGCAATTTGCACCGCCCTATGAAGTGCAATGTAAGCTGACAGAAACACCAGTGGCCTATGCTTTCCACATGAGTGTAGCAACATTATAGACCTGCTTCCAATCACGAATGATGCTCGATAGAGGATTTGCGCCAATTCTATTCATGCAGGATTAGAATGAATCTATTATAAACAAATTCATTGGCCGTTGTTACCAAATAGAACGTAGGTCAAAGAATTCTTGTCCCTCTTTCTTAAAGAAACGGCCTTCGGTGTCTTTTTGTGGGCTCGACTGAAATGACCTTTGACTGTAGGAATGCGATCTGTCTCCTAACTCTCGGCCGGGAACGGAGGAATGCAGTCTCCTAGAGAGTAGATCATTTTTTAATGACGTATTGCACATGTTTCTCCTCTTGAGCATGTCCGGTTCCAAACGTCATCCCTTACAATGTCAAAGAAATGGAAAGGTTAGTTAAGCAAAGAAATAAGTCGTATTCGAGAAACCTATGCATAAAACAGTGCCTTGTACCACAGTTACACATAAAAAATCAAAAATAACTCTAAAAGGAAGTGGGAATGCGCTATAAGAGGAGACCATTGAGGTTGGCGCATCTTTATAACACGGTACACATAAATTTGGGCCTCAGTTGGTTGTTGATCCAAGACCACATTTACGAAAAGTTACGATTTACGGCCCGAAATGTCGTAAATCGTAAAAAATTCGGCAAAAATAGCCGTAAATCATAAAATCGTAAGTCGTAATTACGCACACTCCTGGTCATAATATGGTTGAAGACAGTGTTATTCGTCAGGTAAACGAAAGCTATTCTGGTATGGAGCCGATACATTTATTACCGCGGTTTACTGAAAGCGGAACTTCGACAGGTTCCGATTTTATGGACCCGGCACCTCCCCGGGGTAGCTCCTTGACGTCCCAGGAAAGGCTTCCCTTCCAGGCATCCTACTCAACTGAATTTGGACGTTTCGAGTGATGCTAGCGAGTCGGCGCTCAACCAACGACGACCGTCTCCCTAATTGCTGCCTGGCTTGGTCTTCATGGAGGACAGGTCCGCCGCCGCCGCGTGCCTTGCGCGGCCTCCTCTGCCTGTGCCTCCACAGTTACTGCTGCGACTCACAGCACATTCCGTAATTAGCGACGGTGGTGCCCGTCGTGCTTCGACTTCCTTCCACCTCCTCTCAAGTTCGCGCTTTCACAGCATCTATTTCGCATGCCGGAGCCCGCTGCTTGCTGCCACCACTCAGACGGGCAACAGTTCCAGTTCCTCGTTCGACGCTACCCAGACGCACACGGCACGGGATTAGTTCCCCGCGCTGGACTGACGTTTGCAGACACTGACCTCAGATTTTCGGATTTGGGTTTGACTTAGAGGGGATTTTTGGCTTTGTGCGATGATCGGCCCAACAAGGTCACGACACCGCGTGCCAACCAAGCTCCCATTGTGCTGGAGACTTTACTCCGAAACGGACTGGACCCCGCCGATTCTCATTGTCTTCTACGTATCATCGAGATTACCGAGTCTCCAATTAATGCCGGCGCTCTTTGTTTCCACCCGATCTCCTTCGATATACTAAATGATAAACTGGCAGCCTTACACTACGTTTTCATAACGTCTTGAAGTTCTGAATCTGCAGGATTTCTAGTGCCCATATGTGCAAAACGATGGATGTCTACCACAAAAATCTCGTGTCCAGTAGCGTCACTAACGCAAAACCTTTAGGTGTCGCCTCTTCTTTAGCAGCGTCCTCTTTTCGGTTCCATCGAATTTGCTGTAGACGTTAAACTATGTGACCGATGCAAAACGACTGCGCAGTATCAATTTGGGAAGGCGTGGAGTTGAAGCCTGCTCCTTTCCCAGATCTTCTGTGATTCTGAGTGCAAATTGTAATGCATAGATTGATTGTGGTAAGCCACAGGGGTTCACTGCCCGTATGAATGAGCTTCCTCCTTTAAACACTTCTGAAAACGGACGATTATAGCTACTATGTAAGCGTAGTATTATCGAGTATTATAACATCGATTGAAGGCACACCGGCCGATTGTGCAACAGGCGGAACAGTTACTTGGAAAGGTTATCCGAACCGACGAATGTAGAGACCGAATGCGTGATCACAGATGCCGAAGCATACTATGCTGCCATTGATTATTACGGCTTTAGGACACACAACTAATTCAGATTTCCTCTTCATCGTAAAAGCTCAGCAGCTCGCGCTCTATCTTTTGACATATAAATCTCAGCAGAGTTGAACAATGCATATAGGTCCGACAAAATCAATCGAGTGAGCGCGACAACCTGTAGAGCGAGTGTTTGGGGAGTTTGATCGGAAATTCCCAGTCGTCCTAGTCAGGAATTGCTCTAAGGCCGTCCAGCTTGCCTTTGAAGTGCGCCGTGAACAATGCATACAGAATCGAACCTATCAATCGAGTGGGCGCGACAGCCCACTCGATTGATAGGCTCGATCTTTTTGTATTACGTTTTGTATTAAGGTCTCTTTTGGAGGTCAAGTGACTAGTAATTTAGTGTTGTTTATTTCCACTCTACACCTTTTATCAATTCAATTGTCGGCAACATGGAAGGCTTGTTCTCGTGTTGACAATGGCATGACCGTCCGAATGGATACCCTTACAGTCTGCGCTACGCGCGCCTCCTTATTACAATGATGCATGGTATAGTTATGCTCGGACGAATACGTTCAAATAATTGTCTGAATAATTTATTCGAATAATTAATCACTCGAATAGTCGAATATTCGACGTTTCTAGATTTTCGAATATTCGTTCGAATTCGAACATCGATGATTTTAAAAAGTCGGATTTGGTTCGAAATTCAACAGCAAAAGGGAGCCACATTCGAATAATATCCGAGAATCGACTAATTAAACTTTAATCGAAAATCGAAGGCTTTATTCGAATATCGAATAAACTTCCAATCTAAATATTAAAACAAAAACTGAATCGAACAATTTGTTCGACTATTCGAATATTCGAATAAATGAAAAATGGGAAGGATTCGTTTTTTGATCATTCGAAAATATTGATGAGCGAATAAATTCGTTCGTCATTCGTTCGAAAATTTTTAGCATTGAAAAGTTCGTTCATTCATTTGTTCAAAAGTTTTCGACATCGAATTTATTCGTTCATTCATTCGCTCGATAAAATTTCTTAAAAGCACAACTATAATGCATAGAGATATGACGCATGGCGCATCTACGAAATGTTGAAAACACTCGTATGTGTTTTTGCTCTAGAATGACATTAATGAAATGAAAATTTTATTTTGCAAATAATTAATTTTACTAATTCATTATGGAACGCAATTAAAATATCTATGAGCAAAAGGTAGGCCATTGGCAAATGTTGATATCTCAAGTTTTCGAAATCAAGTTTCGCTTAAAGTGAGTTTGAGCGGGAGTGACATATTTTTTTTACATGAATTCAAAATTATATAAACTTCATCACCCATTTATCAGTTTTTCAATTGCCATCCATAATGAGGAAGCGCTTCTTAGCTTGCAAAATCAATCTTTAAAACTGTAGTCTTCATAACTGCACAAACAAATACATCTCTCAAAAAAATGTGCAGAGATAAAAAAGTAAAGCTAAAGCATTTCCTGCCTCATTTTATAAAACACCAAACAAAAAGTTAATTGCCGGTTCCCCAAGGTAACGAACATAAAAAAATCACTTGAGTTTCTGTGCGATTGTAGTTGCTCATCACTCTGAATTGATTTTATGTATATTTTGTGTATTTTGTTTTAAAAACGTGCGCGTATGAATGGCTGTGGAAAAATGCAAAATGTTTTTCCAAAAGTGCAGATTTCCAATATAGTAACGGGATCCGATTATAGTGCTACAGCGCTTCATGGCTTGAACCTATGAACCGTAAGCCCGAATTATGTCGAATTTTTGGGATGGTATATTATGGCCCAGAAAACAGCAGTATGTATGTAGATGAAGCACCAGATGCTTTGAATCTTAGGAGCAAGGCACGAAACTCATGGAGAGCTTTGTAGACGATACCACTAATGAACAAGGTCCAGACAATCTTTGCTTAATTTAGCAGGGTGTTTAAGCTTCGAAGACAGCTTGTTGAACTCTCTGCGTGCATTATAAAACGGAAGACGTTTACGGACTGCTAGATAGGTTTTGTGATCTGAGGAAAAAACTACGGATGCGAAAACCATGATATCGTAAAACCTACATGTCACTCTCAAAGGAAAAGTTTTGCTGTTTAGAGGCATCTTAGTGGTGTGACTCATCGTCAAGGAAGCAAGACGTGATACGTTGACCTCAGCGATGGGTGTTGACAGAGTATGACAGAGTATGGGAATCTGCAACGAATACGTTTTGCAAAGATGGTTAGCAAAGCAATTTCTCCATACCACTTTGGCCGACAACAACAAATAACGCATTAAGAAGTTAACAAAGACAATCGGATTTTCGTTCTAAAGATCTCTTTACCTTACCAAGCCTTATACCCGCCCATGTCGCCCACAAACGCCAAATTTAATAAGACAGATCTATAATCAATAAACTATCTATCAATAAACAGATCTAATAAGACAGCTCTCAAACGAGAAATTTTTGTCCAGGAGATGTCAAAAACAACTTCATCTGTTCATGCATGGGCTGTTGCAGATCTCCACACTTGAAAAATTCGTTGCACTGCGATTCTCAGCAGTGATTGGTCAGCAACAATATTTCTCTATTGCAAAGGTTCAAAAAGAAGAAAGACAGGATCATTTGAATTTGGAAGTCGAAATCGGAGGAAAATCTCAGTCTAAGCGATCATGAGGCTAACGATAAGATGTGTTGTGAGTGGCGATCGATTAAGTCATGCACAATGCAGCAGACTAGTAAGTTCACTAGGAAGGTAGGCTTACATACTCAGAATCATTCTGGCCAGCAGGTATGCTGCATGGCCACTTGATGCTTTTAAGAAAAGCCGGCAACCACCTAGTCTCACCCACAAGATGCCGAGGAGTTGGCTGGAGCAACACTCGCTCGACCAATTCATACTGGCTACAATACCGCCCGCGTCGCGCGGTCAAAAAGACGGTTTGCGACGGAAAAATCCGTCGCAAACCGTCGCATGCTCATAACTCCTTTAATTTTGCGTTGTTTCACAAACAGTTGGTACCATTCGATTCGCCTCCTCGAGATCTATAAAGCCATATATAAAACTTTACCAGGCCACCGCGTTCTCGCTGTGGGTGGCCTAAAAGAATAACTGCAGCAGGCTTTTGCGATTGGAGCGCCTTATTTTCCAGGACGTGCAGTGTTTTCGGAGTATCTTAAGTATGCCTTGCGCTGTCAGTGCTCTGCCATGCCTGGAATGTTCCGAGAGTGCGCCGTGCAAAATGCATTTAGGATCGAACCTATCAATCGAATGGGCGGAAGCATGCCCACTGGGTTTCTATCTTCACTTACTGGAAAATGTAAAGCCTTCAAGAATATTTCGAAACGTTTAGAGAAATTTTTCAGAAATTTCCAGACGCCCTACTCGGGAATTGCTTCAATCTGTTCCGGCGAGACTTATGATGAATGCACCGTGTGCAATGCGTGTAGAGATGAACCTATCAATCGAGTGGGTTCGACAACTGGTAGAGTGAGCGTTTGGAGAATTCTATCATAAATTTCCAGCAGCCCTACTAAGGAATTGCTCTAATGCTCTCCAGCTAGCCTTTAGAGTGTGTCAATGCATATGGACTGCACGCGCGGGCGTGTTCGGAGTGCAATAACTCTTTCGAGTTCAAATCGTTTCGGCTGTAACTCTTGTGTCTTGTAGGCAGTAAAACGTTGTAGTAGCACACTAAAGTAGAATGGTGTAGCTTGAGAAGAGGCAATGTTACAGGGGGCGAAAATGCAGGTGAGGCCTTTTTTCCGATTTCGGTGGACCACTGCGGGAAGATCAGACGAGCAAACGGCCCTGAAACGCGCAGACAAACATAGAGCTTAAGGTGCTCCACTATGACGTGCTCAAAACTCCTCAGCTTCCTAAAATGTCTTAGCCTCAGCTGCCAGTTTAAAGCGGCAGAAGATAGCGGTTAGAGTTTATTGCGCTCTTACTCGCCTAGAGGTGAGTGTTCGACAGGAACAATGGCACCATTCTGTTCAGCATTAAAAGCGCTATCGAGCGGTACCAATATCGACCGATTGTGGAAACATCGATTTTCTGACAGTTTCGCATCGAGGACGAGGCCGCTCGAGGCCGCGGCAGAAGGACGATGACGTCAACGAAAACCGACGTTTTCGAAATGGGCCACGCTTGGTACCGTTCGATAGAGCTTTTCATGCTGAATTGAACCATTTTATTGAGAGTGGAGAAAACTGTATTCTGAGAGAGTAAGAGCGAGGAGAGCATCGACCGTTGTTGTGCTGAATTGCACGCGCGGGCGTGTTCTGAGCGCAATAGCTCTGTCATTTGTGAACCTTTCCGGTTGCAGCTTGTGAGTTTTGTAGGCAGCAAAATGTTCTAGTAGAGCTCTAAAATGCAGCGATGTAGCTTGTGACTGTACAAAGTTACAGCGGTGCGAAAATGCAGGTTAGCCTTGCGTGGCACGATTTTTTCCAAATTCAGTCGACCCTGCGGGAAGACGCAGAGAGCTAATAGCCTACAAATGCACCGGCGAGCAAAGCGCTTAAGGTTCTTTACGATGGTGTGCTCGCAACTCCTTAGCTGATTAAACTGCCTTAGCACCAGCAGCCATTTTAGGGCGGCGGAGTTTTAGTGTTGAAGTTTCCTGCGCCATTATTCGCCAAGGTTTGAGTGCTCGACACTCGCAGTTTTACCGTTTTGTTCGACATAGAAAGCGCTATCGAATGGTTCCAATTTCGACCGATTTTGGAAACATCGATTTTTTGACAATTTCCCATCGAGGACGGGGCGCTCCAGGCCGAGCCTGCGCGGACGATGACGTCATCGAAAATCGATATTTTCGAAATTGGCCAAACTTTCTCGTCCAAAATCACCTAGGGGTTATTTGGGGCGCTGATTACGAACCAGACGACCGTTTTTGAAAATTCCGCCGATTTCGGTAGGTTTTGGATACTTTTCAGGATAATTGGAGGTGGTCGGTTCAGGATCACCGATTTTGCTCAAACTTCGTATAGGGGCGGGGACTTATTCGGAGTGCCGAACACGATGCCGAAGTTCATTCGGACGCTTACGGCAGGAGACCGCCCATACCGATAACTGAGGGTGATCGGCGGAATTTTCAAAAACGGACGTCGGATTCGTAATCAGTTCCCCAAATAACGTCCTAGATGATTTTGGACTAAGTTTGCACGAGGACATTTGGCTAATTTCGAAAACATCGGTTTTCGATGACGTCACCGTCCGCGCCGGCTTGGCCAGTGGCACCCACGTCCTCGATGGGAAATTGTCAAAAAATCGATTTTATTGAAATTGGTCGAGAGCGACACCATTCGATAGAGCTTTTCGTGATGAACAAAATGTTGTAATTTGGAGTGTCGGGAACCCAAATTTGGGCGAGTAAGAGAGCAGGGAACTTCAGTCGCAAAGCCCGCCGCCCTAAAATGGCAAATGGGGCTAAGGCAGTTTAGGCAGCTGGGGAGTTGTGAGCATATCGTCTTAAAACACCTTAGGTGTTCTGCTCGCCTACGCATTTGTATGCCCTTGGCTCGCCGTGTCTTCGCGCAGTGGTCGACCGAAATCGGAAAAAATTGGGTCGCACAAGCCTCACCTGCATTTTCGGAGCGCTGTAATTTAGTCCGTTCATGAGCTACACCGTTCTGCTTTAGAACACGTCAAGAACCTTATACTGCCTACAAAGTACTCGAGTTGCAGCCGAAACGATTTGATCTTGATAGAGTTATTGAAGCTACGAACTTGCCCGCGCGTGCATTTGCGAGCGGTCGCCCACTGCATCATTGATAGGTACTATACTATATGCATTTTTCACAGCGTACTCTAAAATCTTGCCGGGACGGAATACAGCAATTCCTGAGTAGGGCGGGCGGAAATTTTTTAGTCGAATCTAATTTCAAACGGTCCTATCGTATATGCATTTTGCACGGCGTACTCTCTCTTCTCGCTTCTTAAAACCTTTTTATTTGTATAAGCTGCGGCCAGTGTGTGCAGTAAAGCACCTAAAGAGGGTAATCCTTGCTGTTTAGCACGACATTTGAACCGCTTCCGCTCACTCGATTGATAGGCTCGGTCCTACGTGCATTGTGTATGGCACACTCCAAAGGCTCGTCGGACTGCCGGGAGCAAATCCTAAGTAGGACGGCCGAGAATTTCATATAAAATTCTCCAAACGGTGCAAGATAGTCTTGAAGGCTTTACATTTTCCAGTAAGTGAAGATAGAAACCCAGTGGGCATGCTTCCGCCCATTCGATTGATAGGTTCGATACTATATGCATTGTGCACGGCGCACTCTCGGAACATTCCAGGCATCACAGAGCACTGACAACGCAAGGCATACTTAAGATACTCCGAAAACACTGCACGTCCTGGAAAATAAGGCGCTCCAATCGCAAAAGCCTGCTGCAGTTATTCTTTTAGGCCACCCACAGCGAGAACGCGGTGGCCTGGTAAAGCTTTATATATGGCTTTATAGATCTCGAGGAGGCGAATCGAATGGTACCAACTGTTTGTGAAACAACTCAAAATTGAAGGAGTTATGAGCATGCGACGGTTTGCGACGGATTTTTCCGGGCGGTATTGTAGATCGTGTCGGCTGTCGGGAAGTGATCCTGGGTTTGCACACACTCAAGTCAGAACTTCCATGCATGCCAACAGACGGGGAAATGAATGAGTGGACCGTAATTGCAGGTGGTGTGTAACCTTGGAGAGGGCAGATACTGACATTAAGCCGCCGTCTCTAATTACGGAGTAGTTATTCTAAGGCGCACTGCCAATTACCTCACTTCTCTCAGGCGGACTGGCGCGCAGCATGGGTGCCGAAGAATTTCGAACGGAATACGGGTTTGTTGGAGGAAGTTGATCTTAGAACGGAATTCACCTATGGATACTGAAGCGCAATAGAGGAGGAAGAATTCGATAAAATTTCCAAGCCATTTTCTGAGGTGCTTCTTACTACATGTTACTAGGTCGGACCGGAGGCTCTAGTTTCACCACTGTCGATTCCTAATTAGATTCAAGTTATCATAGATCTGTTTGCGTATCCCTGAAAATAAAAAGAAAACGAAGACAAGTGCATGAAGCGGTTGAGGCAGTTTGCATGTGTATTTGATCTATACGATGGCTTGCGGTGGCAAGTCTGTGCTTTTCTCTTCCCATAGAACTCCGGCACAATTTCACCGACCCGGAGGGATGGATGGAAGGTTTGGTTGCTCTGGACGGGAAATTTGAATCAAGAAGCTGAAAGCGAATACTGCTACAACCTGCACCTCCTCCGACCTCAACGCGCTCAGGCTATCAAAAGTTACTTACAGATTTGTAACGATGGTAGCGCAGACGCAACGACGCCAAATGTCGCAAGCACCCCGTGTGGAGGCCCTTGGTTCGGATATCGACAATGCCATGCGAACAAAACTTTCCACCCTTTCGAGTCTGTAAATTGTTAGCAAACTTGTTTGGCAAACGTAAAAAACTGACTTATCCATCCGTGGGCAAGAGGCAATCGTTGTATAAGCCAAGTACGCATACAACGCCACTCCGGAGCAACCCGTA
Source organism: Heligmosomoides polygyrus bakeri (assembly GCA_947359475.1). Taxonomy (NCBI): domain Eukaryota; kingdom Metazoa; phylum Nematoda; class Chromadorea; order Rhabditida; family Heligmosomidae; genus Heligmosomoides; species Heligmosomoides polygyrus. Next base: position 30,248,602 of record OX375867.1, read on the forward strand.
GAAGTATTATAGAAAGAGTTGCGCATCTCACAAGTGAGAAATTGATTAGCGATCCAAGGTACCCCTGAAAATTGTAGAAGGTAAAAAAATGTATAAAATAATCATGTCATTCTTTTTCTCATTTAATTTTCTCTTTCTCAATCAAGGTATAAGTTCCTTGGATGCAGCAGTTTTCATATTTTTGTGACACGGAGCCACGACGCATACCGCATCTGACAAATCATCATGTCTACTGCTACTGCTATCTCTGACTTGGTGATACATAGTAGCCTTGCTCTTCGATATGGCATTCATAGGGTAATCTATCACTCTGTATTCCGCCACAGAGTTATCACAGTCAACAGCACTTGTACGTCGAGAAATAACGCGACTGATCAACGTTTAATCTTACTCGGATCACTAGTTCTCCCAGAAATCTTTGCAGATGGGCCTAGATTAAATTGCAGCGCGCTGTGGCTCAATTGGATGAGACGGCGGCTCTCTCGCCCACTTCCTACCAAGCAGTGCGGTTCGGATGTCCTCCAGGGCAATCAAGCCTTCAGTTTTTTCGGGTCCGACTAAGTCGTATCTTTTTTTCTTGCGAGGATGCAGCGCTGACTTCTACATTGTCTGGTCATCGCAGGTCATTTGGTAGTCCAAATGCAACTCAAACTGCCACCACCGTAAGCTGTTAGATTGACGTTTAGTTGCGAGCAAATCACTTGCGTCGGACTTAGCTCGAACTCGCACTCTGCTTTCCGGAAAGGGTGCTTCGCCTTGTTCCATCGGCGGTGTTTTATCGATGTAACAACATATCCTTTTGGCCTATGAGCACTCATCTGTGATATCTCCACAGTCTCTCTTAAAAGTAGAATGCGTTGCGCATCCTGCGAGTGAATTGATTAAGCCTTTACATGTTCTTCATGTGTGTTTGCTCACTTTTCAAATTTGGAACGCCCTTCAGTGCAAGCATAGAGCTTCCCTTCTCGCTCACCTCTTTGCTTCTGTACGCGCTCAAAATCATCGTCCTCACATGCAAAAATCAGTTTTCAGTGGCTTTCTGCGCTTCTTGAAAGACCTTTGTAGCTAGAGGAGAATCGAAGAAACATGAAGCGGTATTCGTTAATCTCGAACACCGTTCTTCTGTTACTGGTGAGTATCTTGATCATTTCCTGTTCGTGTGTAATTTCGCGCAGTTCAAATCTACAACTGTCAACTGCTTTTGTAATTGTTGACCTTTTTTATTGGCGTTAATGTTCTCTTTTCAACCACTTATCGATATGCTCATTTATTTCCAACAGGCAAATAGTGGACTGAACGACAACGAAAGGCATTGAAATATGTGCCTATTTGTCCGCCTAGAGCTTGCGTACGATTTCATATTCAAGCTAATCACCACACTTTTCATCCCTCTTCATAACCGTTTCTTCCTGAAATGCTCTGAGAAGGAAGATTTACCGACTGCATTTTTGGGAATAATAGTTCACCCAGTACCTGACTGATAAGGACGAATAAAGGATGAACTACAGCGCCTTTTGGGATGCGCATCGCGTTCTACCAGATCTATTGGACCAGATTGATCCAACTACAAACGATCCAGCTATGTCTTCACCTTGGTTCGTAAGCTGGTAGAATGACGTCAATTCCTTGTCTTCTTGACATGTTACTGGAATGTCGCTCTTTTACGAAGGATAAGGGGTACAGGCCGGTGTTAGTCAGTCCCTCTGGAGATGCGCCAAATATCCAAATCCTATTGGATATCGTGGAGGCACTTTGAGTGAGGATTTGCTCAGCACTTCGATTTGTGGTCGCTAGCCGATGAACAAGTCAGCTTTTCACTCCTACCAGAGAAGTTTCCTACCAATTAATCGACATCAGAGGAAGGAGAGCCTTATTTGACCGGACAGGAATCGAACCTTAAGCATTGATATGGGTATAAGTGAGTGTCGGCTCCTCCGCTTGCCCTAGCTGCCCCAAGCGCTCTCATACATACTCATACCTAAGCTGAATCCGTTATTGTTTAGTTGTGCCCTCAACTTGGGGACGTGTAGCGCACTCAACAGGAGAGGCCACTTTTCGCGTGCACGTTGAATCGATTTTGGGATCGGTTCCGATTGTCCTTACAGGTTAAATGATCCTTACATCCTTGTAAGATTTGGTGTTGCACCTACCTGAAAAGGAGAAAGACGGATACTTATCTATATGATGACCGCTGTATGTCATTAAACACGCAGAATGATCCTTCAAAGCGCCTCCATGATATGTTGTACAGGAAGAATGTAGGGATTAATTGAGGTGCTTCACCGCTTCATCTTTTACTGAAGATCGTAATGAAACTACGCACGTTTGAGTCGCCGACACAGAAATGTTCCGAGCAATTGGGAGCACATTCAGCAGCCTAACGTTTCGACCTGTTCCTCGTGCTCAGAGAAGGCTGTTCAAGAGTTCGGATCTTCACTAGCCGAAAGCGCTTCACTAGCCCTGCGTTTTCCGACATCATCTTAACTGTAAAGCGTAACCTTGGCCATGGGAGCACATTTCTGAATGACATCAGCGGAGGAAGACAACAGTAGCAGTTGACATGAAATCGCTCGCCCCTAAGGTTATTTTATTGTTCTACAATCAGAAAGACAAGAGCTACGGCTCCGCGCTTCACCTTCTGCTTCCATTCCTTTTTGCCATCAATCCTCGCCAGCCTATATTCATATGATGAGCAACCTTCTTCCATAGTGAGAACTAGGGCACTGTTCTAGGCGCAGTTGTTTTAATCGGTAGCGCAATTTAACGCATCATGGAGCTGCTAATTACCTAGCGCCCTTCTCCCCATTGCATACCCGCAATCGTAGTAGTAGTAGTCGTGAGACAATTGCTGTTCGGTCGTCCACAGGAAATGAGTCACTCCATTTCGCTGGACGAAGGCCTGTCTACGTCCCCACATAGCCGTTCGTTGCTCGAGGCCAAAGAACGACCATGAGCACACAGCGAGTCGGTTATTTTAACTGTCTTGTTCTCAAAGTGACTCCTGCCTGAAGTCGCTTGCACTAGCTGAAACTCCTCTATAATGCATGCTATCCTCGAGTTCTTTCTAGGTCTTGTAGTAATGACGGTTTGTACGAATCACGACTGCCAGGTCTGACTGGACGCTATTTTCGTCCGCAGTTGGCATCATTTACCGGCTGCATCGGAATGGAATTTCGGAACTGCACGAGTGTTTGCGCAAAATAGCATCATTCGGATTGGGTTGGAATCATTCGCCAGCAATGACGCTACGAGTGCCTGCATTTCGTCGTCTGGAACGTCAGCGATGCAGGAGCAACACAGTGCACCGCTGTCTGCAGAAGCAAGAAGCCCTACAGCGCGCTCGGCCTGTCAAACGATTCGGGGAGAGGGAGGTCCTTGCTGGCACATACTGTCTAAACCAGAGGTTCTGCAAGGTGGAGACGCGAAATGGTGCCACCAGTGGTACCAACAGGACCAAGCTAGTGCTATTCAGCTGAGCCACTCATGCAGCACCGAATGATTATTTTATTCTTTGCTACATCGTCGATGCACCGTGCGCTCTACGTACTTCTAAGAGACATTGCCGACGCTCTTTGAGTAATCTTTGAGCGTATCGGGTCTGATATTGCAAGGGATGCTTGTGAAAGAATCAGCGTTGTAAGTTTAGACTGTCTAATCTGGTGCAGAGTAAGAAGACCGATAGGGCGAGGAGCTAGGTGAGGATCGCAAAAGGGATTGAACTGGGCAGCCGAGGAAGCAATTCTGGCATCATGTGCTTGGCCTACGCTTCATGAAGCCTGCTTCTCACTTACTTCACATTAAGGGTACGGATAGAGGATAAAGGGCGGCGTTGATCAAACCATTCTGGGAGGCGCCACGCATTCCACTTCTGCATAATGTTGCGGGGCCAATGTGAACGCGAGTTCAGCTTATACAAAGACTTGCGCTGCCAGCCGTGATTTGTCCTCCCCAGACAAGTCTGATACCAATTCAGTGATCCCAGAGGGATGAGGGGCTTAATTAGTCTGGGCTGGAAATACCAACGGGGAACCTTTAGCCTGGTGCAAGCGACAGACGGCGTTTTCTTCGGCTGCGCTGCCACGTGCCACATCGGGGATTCCCTGAAGATGTTTTTGAATGTCCTGGCAAGTGGTGAAAGCTTTCAAGGAAGCATTTGCAATGTTGACTCCGTGAAGCTGTGCATCAAGGCTGTTACATACATTTCTTTGGCCTACGTTTTGACGGGTTCGATTTCTTCGGAGCCTGGAAGAACACAAAACAATGTGGAGCTACACCTCAAAAGCGAGAAGAGCAAAAAAGATGTTGAAAAACGACGAAGGGCTAACTTTCGTGGTGGAAGCTCCACCAGTCACCGTCAGATAGAGGCTGACGGGGATGAATGAACTTAAGCTCTAGCAACCACCCTTCCCGTGGATCTTTTGGCGCATGTCCTTGGAGGTTCGGGACGTGACCAAGAACTTCTCGATGGTTTTTCACGTAGACACGCCGTTCTCACCTGCAAGGATAGTGAAACTTGAACGGACCTTGTGCTCACCTGCAGCGCGGATCTTTGCGGGCTTCAAAGCCGCCTAGGGTTTCCCCACCTCACGGCACAAGCACTTGAGACGTTTTGAGCAACCGTAGTCTAATTAAAGGTGACGTAGTAGATCGAGAAAGACATTATGATCGTCGTTAATTAAACTTTTGGGAACTCGTAATGCATTCCATTTCCACGTGATACAGTAAAGGAATATGAACGAATCAGATTTGGGCATATCAATGCGAAACTATCCTATCTACAATTTAGTGTTTTACCTTTAGGTAATTCTGAATACAAGTTGCAGGTAAATATGAAGTGTTGTTATTATATTATAGTTTGGGGCGGTGAGGAAAAGATTCATTACCCCTTTGATAGAGAACGGGTATCGGAAAGTAATTGAAGACTATTTTCTGAGCGGCCGTGAGCGGTTTCTGCTACGCCCAATATAGGACTTATCTTAAAAGTTTGATGAAAGTGATGAGCAAAACTTATGGCCACTGCGTGGGACAGCCGAAGTAACTCTGTTAACTGGAAGCTGGCATAACTTGTGATTCTCATGGTGTGCTGATCAATTTGCTGCAACCCGGGTTCAGATGTGATTAGATTAGAGGGCGCCCCCACCCCGTTAGAGGCAGAACTCAACATCTTCTAATGTCATTTCCGCAGACCGACAAGCACGCAAAGTGGTTTGGCTTCCTACGACCTTATTTCTCCACAGAAAAGATGCGGATTCATGAGTGGCAACAACTTATAGCTGCATCGGATATGTGATTCTATGAGCTGTACTCATCCAACTCTGCAGCTCCATCCCTTTCCTAGAAAGCTCCCTTCGTCGTATTTGTGGTTTGAACATTGCTAAGAGGACGGGTTTCGCTGAAAGTAGCTTCGGGCCTTCGGGTAGCGCCTAACGTGGTTGAAATTAGAACCGTTGTTTGCTTCAGAATAAGCTCACCTTGACATGGGCCTTGTAATTCACCACGTTGATATGTAAAACTGGAAGACGATGACGACTGAACTATTACTAACATCTCTCAAGCTGACTATTGCTTCTCTAAACAATTTATGTAGTGTTGGGACTTGCTAGGACACACTGGGACCTTACACAGTTTTAGTTGTTTCATGAATTCATAAATGCTCAGCCGGTGCATCGCTTTCCATCCGTGGCATCGCTCAGACTTTCCGGGACTGGAAGCCCTCTAGAAGACCCATTGAACTTCTAAATTTAACGGTTCTCATTTGCTCCTCGTGATATATAGGTCAGTTGAAAATGAATAGCAAGACAGAAAAATGAAGTGAGCTGACTAGAAACGGAAAACAAGAATGCTCAAGCGAAACGGATACAAATACATGAACGGAGCCGGAGAGGAGAAGACAAGAAATGGAGTGAAACTGACGAACATTCCAGTCGTAGTTGCCCTCCATTTTCCTACAGTGGTCAGATGTCACGGCACGTGTCATGGAGGTGCCGAGGTGCTGAGTTGGATCAATTTTTTTCACAAATCAAAAAGGTACAGTAGGCTGAAATAGGTATGCATTAGAACCAACCAACTTTTAGGATGAAAAGATATTCTTGACGACCAAGATCCCAGAGACAAACCGCCCTCTGATTACGAATTTCATGTGAGAGAGCTTTCGTAGGGTGTTCTGCGCTACGTGTGAAGTCAGTAAGGTTATGCGACAATTTGTAAACGAGAGAACAACAAGAGATGTGTAGGTTCAAAGCAGAGGTTCAAAAATGGCTACCTAAGGCGTGGTTAGTCGAATGTTGGAGCTAGTTTTTGGTTCGGAGCATGCACCGCCAACCATACCTTCGATCCGTCCAAGGTTGGCGAATTGCTAACATTTTTCAGTGAACGTGAAACACTTGAAACACTGCTTTGTTCACAAGTTGGCTACCTTACGACTTTATGTGTGCCAGTTCCCTACATGACATTCTGTATAAGTAGATTGTGTGGCGCCCTACAAACAGGGATTGATTGACCTAGTTCTTCATCCTTTTTATCTTTTCATGAACAGCTACTGTGAGTAAATCGACTTATAACTAGCTAGGAGTACCCTATGTATCTCTGAACTTGCCGCATTTGGCAGCACGTGCCGATTGGGTCGTATTTCGGGTCGGGGTTTAGATCAGCGCCTCTAGGAAAAACCTAATCTTCCAGTCGCAAAACTCGGCAAATTGGTTTGCATAGCACGTGTCAGCTAGACTTGGGATAAAGAGTACACAAGCTCTATGCAGCGACAATTTCAACCTCTCATTCTTAGGCTTCGCTGAAACTTCAATCTTCAGCTTTCTATGCACCTCCAGCAGTAATTTACGAAATCTGGGGCGCCTTTTGCCGCCTAAAAAAGGCACAGACTGGTCACAAGTATGGCGAATTGTGGTCAAAGCTTTGGCAGAGATGAGATTCGATCAACTTGTTGCTGGTCTAGGACCGGATTCTTGAGGCCCTCAGGACAGGCCCAATCATGCTAGTTACTTCGCCTCATATATCTACACCTTTATAGGTAAATGAGTAAGATCCACAGAGACTCCGTGGGTGTGAGCACTTATAAGAACGTTCGGCGGTGGTCAGCCACTTGATGGAATGCACAGCACCCTCTATAATACTTCTAGAAGTTGTTGCGAATGGTTTTTGGATGCATGTTTGGTCTTCACAGGGACTATCCTCCCTTCTCGTGGTAGTCTCCTGCCGACTGCGCTATACAGCAGTTGGATACATATTGAGTGCTGCAGCTCGTCTGAATGGAAGCAAACGAGTCGACTTTTGACTATCCGCAACATTAGGCGAATCTTCTGCAAAATGTAGGTCTTCGTAGTAAAGCGTAAAGCGTAAAGTCGCTTTGAGGACTGCTAAGTGGCCCCAACCGTAGTTGATCTTTAAGGGGTGGCAGGCGTACTGTACCGTCTCATTGGAGCGCGCCATCTCGCCAGATCTGTGCAGGTGCTGTTAAATTCTTGCATAGCCCTTCAAGACGGTAGAAACATGGTTGTGTGCATTCCCTGTGTCTATAAAGAAGTTGGGAGAGGACAAATAATGACATAATGTCAAGTACTAGAATTTACTTAGTGTCGTTGGAAATAATAGCGTTCAAGTCGTGTTACCTCAACAAGATTTAAATCGGAAAACAGATGTATGTGGTAAGATTAAAAATGCTTGAAAAATAGCGCCAAAGTTTTCGCTTGGCTGTCGCTGCTTTACGTCGTTACGTCTGAAGAATACGTACGCCAAGGATTTCTGAGTGAAATGTGGCCATCGTGATGAGTGATCGAGTCATTCGGAGCAAACTCTTCTCACCACTGAAAAAGCAGCGCGTCAGAACTGACACAACATTGGAGCAGGAACGTGACCAGGGGCGTGCTTTAAATTGTTTTCGGTACATTTTTAATGAAAAATTTTGCGTTAAACTAGTTAAATTCGTTTAAAATTTTTTCCCTTAACTGGAGTCAGCTTGGCTCGACTCTATGGCAATTATACGTATGATCATCTCTTCGCCTTCAAACGGCAACAGTCCACCTATCATCAATAAAACTGCTCAACGAGGAAAATCGTCAAGATTCTCAAACCAAGCAGTAACATCAAGACTTCTAGAGTGGCAAATTTCTTACTATGCGTAGTTTAGCTTGCCGAAAGTCGTTCAGTTTCGCGGAAGGTCGAACGTGCTATGCACCGTGGCAAGGTTGATCGTTTTTCATTTGTCCTGACGAATCGTTTACAGAACGTGCGCTCGCTAAGTCGACTTTTAGAGCCCAAGTTTCGTTTATACTGCCACAATTGTTTTGGAAATTACAGAATGTTTTAATGAAGAACTGCTCGGCACAGTTCGTCCTTTGGAAGCCATTTACGAAGTTCGCAGACCTGTCTGTGAGCTCATAATGGTTCCTTTTGTCAGAAAGAAGCAGAGAATCAAAAAGCCACAGAGCGTTGACAAATTTTTATTCGAAGCGAATTTTTCCGCATTGAGGTTAATACCTCTGCCACCCAAGTATCGTAGATTTAAATGGTTAACCTCTTTCTCTTCTGTGTTCCAAAGAGATTCATAAGGAAAATGCGCACGTGTATACGACTGTGCTTCTCCCAAAAGTGACTGCCAAGGGAGCTCTCGAAAAGGACGAAAAGGATAAGCAGAGCCGTTGACATGCACAGTATGAAGTTCAGCAAGAGCGAAGCAGTGACAGTACCAGCAGCCGCGCTCTAACAGTTCATTTGTGTTTCGTTACGTCTTTGTCACATTTTCTATACCCTTTCAACCCACCTATTAAACAAATATCACAAAAAACTGTGGAAAAACTGACTGTTTGGGGCGTATGAACAACTAACATGTGGCACTCTAACGCGGGAAACGGCTTAAGAAGTCAAAAACGCGAAACTTCTGCAGAGAAAAATGGGGGCGCACGCAAAAAATTGGTAAAGGAGCAAGAAAAGTGCTAGGACTTCTTGAAATATGAGGAGGATATCGACTGCCTATCTCTAAGTAGAAAGAAGGCTTCCTCGGTATCGCGACGATACTGCAAAGCTCATCCAAAAAAAAATCGCCTAAATTCCTTTATATGAAGAAGAAGTAAAATTTCAAAAATGGCGCGTAAAATGTCGTTAATGCAATTCAACCGAAATTTCCGTCGTTAAATGTCGTTAAAACGTTTAACGAAAAATGCCGGTAAACCCGATGAATCGCCAATCGTTAAACGCACACCCCTGAACGCGACCAATATTCAGTGTTGAAGAGGAGCGAACGCAGACGGTAGGAAAGAGTAAAAGCAAAGGAGTCGATGAAAACTGAGGAGAGCTGAAATTGATGTATTCACGCTCTCGGTTGAGAAATGCACTTCGCTGAGAGAATCAATGGAGACATGATGCTCGGGCCGTATTAAGACCGGAAGCTTCTGGAGGGCCAACATTGACCGAAGGGAGTGCGGTCGATGTTGTGTGGAAGTGGGTCACGGAGGCGAGTGCCCTTGTGGGATGAGCTGGAGCTGGAGTTGCAGTTGTGTGTTGTGACGCTGCACTGACGATTCCAATTCAGTTTTTGTCGGTCGGCGGGACTCGCGAAAGCACCAGACGTCACAGGGCGCCGGCGGACGTGACCAACAGGATAAACAGCTAATTATAAAGTGCGGCATCAACATGATGACGAACGGCTTCCTGCCCGTTCCTCAAGACTGGTCGCGTCTCGGAGAGCAGCTTTGGCTTTAGTGAGGTCACTTCTTACCTGATAACTAAGCTGTGACACAAACGCCTCGTACAGGTTAACGTAATCGAAGTGCTCAACATCTTCTCTGTCAATTGTGCCAGCGGCTTCTAAAGATGTAAGAAGCACTACCAGGCGGTCACTCGTTTCACCCGATGGGATTTCGCTCCACTTCTTTTTAGAAAGTGCTCTCAGTGGGGATGACGGGAGACACTGAGCATCACTACCTTCTTTGGATGAAGTTCCACTTTTGACGTCGGTGTGCCTCCTGAATTCATAGAGCAGGAGCAGTCGAACTTGCTTGGCCCCTTCGAATACCCACAGCAAGTCCATGGTAGACACTCACTCAAGTTGTCTCCGCGATATCCCGTAGCTTTAGAGTGCATGGCGCGTTCACTAAAAGAATTGACTATCGTTGACCTTCATCCCTTTTATTTGCTTATTTATTTGAGCCAACTACTGAATACATTAAGGGACCTACCGGAAACAGATTGCTCAGCTCCGGACATCTGACTTCCTTCTGGAAGGAGTTATTGCTTGTGAATCTTCTTGATGCCATGCTACGTTTAAACAAATTTACCAGAAATATTATTTTATGTTATCTCTAGATATCTTTCACATTGGTGGAAATGGGCCTATAGAATAGTTTAAGAATCCTTTCTGGGCGAACTTAGAATGTTTGAATGTAATTAATTTAAATTTTATTTATTTAGTACATTGCAATGGTGCGTCATAGAGTTCCCAAATGCGTAGAAGTAGGAGAAGAGGGAAAAGTAACAACAAAACAAAAAAATGTGAAAACAGCGAGACCATATTCAGCGCGATGGAGCGAGCCCAGAGCAGCAAAAAAAAGAGGAAATAGAAGTTTATTGTCCTAGTGATTGCAAATAACGCGGGCTGTTATGAAAAAACAAATTAGATTATATAGCGTGTATGGTTCTATGTCTAGTTCCTCTCTGTCATCTTTTCCTACCCGGAAACACTTTCAGCTAAGAAGTATTATCGCGAAAGGTTCAAGATATTTTGACAACGAAGTTTTTAATGAGCATATATTAGGAGGGGGGGGGCGTGTAGCGCAGTCGGAGGAGGCGCGACTGCCGCGTGCACCCGATACCAGGTTTCTGGTTCGGATTTCCCGCCCAGGCCAACCAAGCCTTCCATCCCTCCGGGGTCGGTGAATGGTACCAGACTTGTCTGGGAAGGATAAAGCGCTGACTTGTTCATCGGCTGGCCACCGCAAGTCATTGTGTGGCCAAATACGCATTCATGTCGCCTCCACGACATCCCGTAGAAGTAGAATGCGCTGGCGCATCCCAGAAGGGATTGAGTAACGCCCTCCTTTATCCTTTATTATATTAGGGGGGGGGCAGAAGTAATGAAACAAATTGAAAAAAATCTTTATCTCTTTATAACTCATTTACAACTCAACGATGTTGAGGAATGTATCTGCCATTAAGGGCAATGACCTTGCTGCCATCGCTCAGCCAACTTCTTGATCCCATCCTTCCAGAACTGCTTGGGCTTGGTGTTGATCAACTGCTCGATATGGTTGTCAAAGACTGCTTGGGTTTTTGTGTCCCTTCCGACCAGGAAGTCCTGTAGGCTCAAGAAGTAGTGGTAGTCGCATAGAGAGATGTCCGGCGAATACGGTGGATGAGGCATGTGAACGTAGCCCAGCTGGCCAAGCTCATCCGTGGTTACTTGTTCCCGATGGGGTGCGGCGTTGTCGAAGAGGAGAACCTTCTTGAAGCGCTGCGAATGAATAAGAGCGAGTCGCCGGCCCAGCTCTTCTATTTCGTTCACCATGGCCTTGGAGTTCATCGTAGTGCTCTTGGGAAACAGCTTCCGGTAAATCGGTCCATGGGCGCAGACCCAAAAGCTCCAAAGGTGCTTCTCGCCGTGAACATCTCGCCGAACGAAGGTCGGTAACAGGTCACCAGGCCTCGCCCAGACTCGCTGCTTGGCAGGGTTAAGGTAGAAGACGTACTTCCCATCTTGCGTGAATATTGAGCCCAGGCTGCTCGGGGTTGGGAATTGGGCGAGATTTGCGCGACACAGGTCGACTTGTCAGATTGGGGCTTCGGCATGAGACAGACGTGGGTTTTGGCATGCTTCTGGAAAGGGCGGAAGTGGTAGCTTCTCAGATGGGCTTCAGTAAGTAGCGTACAAACATACAAATACGATAAGTACGAAACCAGACTCCAGCCACGAGATATATGGACACGGCATGGGGTGTCTCATGACTTTTGCCCCCCCCCCCCCTAATAAATGCATTCAAGTAGTCGTATGATGTGGAAGCACTTTCCAAGGTTTGATTTTTCGTCGTGATAGAATACCCTAGGTGATCCATTTGACCATAAATGCTATCTATATTGCGATGGTCTGCTCCAAGGAAATAGAAATTTGGGGCCAGGTATGGAATCTATGTAGTTATAGCGCTAACTATTTAGAGGTGCGTGGTAGCGGTGCTGGAGAAGGCGCGGCTGCCGCATGCATCCGATTCCAGGCTCTGAATTTTTTCATTTGCAGGCTCTGTTCGATTTTTTCCCCGTCTGGGCCAACCAAACCTTTGATCATTCCGTTGTCGGTGAATATGTAGGTGCCAGACTTGTCTGGGAAGGATAAAGCGCTGTCGTGTACATCGACTGGGCACCACAATTTATTGTATGGCCAAATATGCATTCAAAATGCTTCTACGACATGCAGTAGAGGTAGAGTGCGTAGCGCATATGAAAAAGGATTGATAAACACCGTCCTTTCTTATTTATCCTTCATTGACAGATATATGGGGGGATAGGCAATATGACAAAATTGGAGAAAATTAGTTATTGTGTAAGATTATTATAAACAAAGGAATTCGTATTTCAGCTTCAAATTAGTTATAGGAAAAATACCTTTTATACATTCTCAACAAGTCGTAATACCTCCGCCTCCACTGCAGATGGACGTTCAAACAGTGTGTTCAGGTGGAAAATGCCGAAACGAACCGGTTATTTCTCCAACATTTAGTTATTTTGACTTACAAGAAAGAGGCAAAGCAGTCAGAAACAAGTGCTGAAGTCGGCATTTGAAGGGGTGGGATGTAGTTGTAGGACCGTAGTTCCAGTCCATTTTCCCAACTTTTCTTTACTCAAAAGGAATTGTATTCTGCAACTTTCAGATTTCACATCATATCAGCAGCGAGTCCTTATTACAAGGTGAGTGGATTCTAGACTTGTCATCTCCTTCTTTCTTTGATTCTGTGGGAGATCTGTCTTAACTCATCCTCAATCTCTATTTTCAGATCGAAGCGTGGCATGTTCGTCATCATCAATGGATGTCTCACTATCATTCGTAAAAGAGTTCTCCGGTGGTATCTTCACGGAGAAGGGAATTCGAGACGAGCGGTGCAGGTGAACCTTCGGTGTCTTGAAATTTTTTTGTCTTTATCTATCGGGGAATAACTTTTTATATTCATTTATTTATTTGTCAGTCGCGCATAGCGCAGACGGAGGAGGTGCCGGCTATCGCGATACTAGGTTCCTGGTTCGGATTTCCAGCCAAGGCCAACCAAACCTTCCATCCCTCGGGGGTCGGTGAATTGTTAGCAGACTTGTCTAGGGAGGATGAAGCGATGAAGCGACTCCCATCGGCCGGCCATCGCAAGTCATTGTAGGGCCAAATACGCATTCAAGTCGCCTCCACGACATCCCGTAGAAGAAAAGGAGTGGCGCATGCCAGAAGAAATTGAGTAACGCCTTCCTTTATCTTTTGTCCTTTATTTATTTACCTATTTATTTTGCACACTCCAATGAGTGCTCCATAAAGTGCTCAACTACGAGAAAATCTAGGGGAGGAAAAAAGGGGAGAAATGTAATAAAAGGAGCGAAAAACTATGAGAGCAGCGAGTCGAGATTCAGTGCCATCGATGGAGTCCGGGAAAATAAAATAGGGAATGCAATAGAGGAGCCGTTGAAAGAAAAATTGTTATTCGTACCTGTTGGCCATGGTACCGTCATAGCTTCAGGTATCATAGGTCTACGCTGGAGCTTCGGAATACGGTGTGCTAACCGCTGAACCAGCACATTTGGAGAACAGGGTGGGCGACAATTGGACCAGCCTGCACTAATATAGCTGCCCGCGGATAGTAGTTTGGTGATAATTTTAGAAACTGAAATCATGCTGACCAGCAATGAGCTGTGGTCCTACATAGAACGACCCAAAAATAATAGTGCATTGTGGCATTCCTCCCTCGACCACCCACGGCGTGTGGACTTCTATGTACCTCTGACGCGAGCCCTACTAGTCGTTCAGATCGGGAGGGGGGGGGGGGTGGGGAATCCGCGAGGCCGCCTCTAAGGATTGCGGAACGTGAAGCCGTGAGGGCCGTTCAAATGGAGACCCACATGCAGACCTCGTGAGAAAATATAAATCTCACATTTTCACTGCTGGAGTCTTCACAGTGCATTGAGTGCAATGCGTGGCGCCTAGCAGTTCTTGTGAAGATTATCTCTCTGTTTTTCGAGCACTTCGATTGTGAGCTTCCCTAACTAAATCAAAATTAGTGGTAAATATGTATGTGCCATCAAAGTGGAGTATCTAAGAGCCCATTCAATAGAGAATTCAGCGTTTTCCTAAATTTCTGTTCTTTCCGGCATCTTTTTCATTGAATAACCTTTTCAGGTGGCGAGGTCAAGGCGAGAGAAGGATGCTTGTTAGTATCTCATTAGTGAATGGCACCAATTGCGGACTCTCCACGAATGAGGTAAGAGTCGAAGATGCTTCTTTATTTGTCTACCTGTTTTCTGCCTGCGTCACCTGTCGTCCCGATAATCACCGAGTTGCTCGATCGAGCGCCAGCAGTCCCTGTCGTGTGCCAGAGTGCTCCAATGGTCCTCGCTCAAGGGACACGAATAGAACCATTTCCTTCGTTGAGGGCTTTCACGAAGAAGTCCGACCAACGTGTTGGTGGCGTCCGGGTGTTCTCCTGACATGTCGCGGAAACCAGTTGATGGTTTCGTCCAACGGTTGCCTACGAAACGCATTACGTAGCCGGCCCATCTGATTTTCGACGACTTGGTCCATGCGACGGCGTCTCTGATCTTCGAACGTTGACGAAGCCCGAAGGCATTCTCTCTCACTTGCGTGAATTGCCTCACTCCGAGCATCGTCCTCTCTCGGTTCCGCAATTGTTTCTTACATTCCTTATTGGTTTCTCTAAAATGCTTAATAGACTGGTTCAAGAATTTACAAATAATCGTTTTCAAAACAAAAAAAAGCTATGACTGGTAATGCAGGAGTACATGTTGTAGATAATGGCGTGGTTGCCTTATGCCGCAGCAATTGCACCCGTGTTTGCAGACATCCGGCGAGTACAGTATCAAGCTGATCATCAGCCCTGTCGACGGCCTACTTGTCGACGGCTTCTCGGCGATGAGTGTTCGCTGCGTCTACAGCACCCAGGATATCACTCTCACACTACCTCCGGGACAAAACGGCGTCTCTGCTCTACAGATCCAGTACGAAGATTTTCGAATCATTGAAATGCTTAGTTCTTAGACAGTGCTCGCTAGATCGAGCAAAGGCTTCTGATGCCACAAATCGCGGCTCCTGCTGCCACAACCCATGGTTTTCTAGGAGGATGCTCCACCTTCGAAGCGTAGAAAGAAATTGAATGAAAAACTACTGGTTGTGTAGGTTAGTCCCGAACGTTCCGTTGATTTCGCGTCATGCTAGGTAACATGGCCAGAATGTGACTCACACGACGGCTCACATCATACGCACAATAGGATTATTACTCCAATAACGATGTTTTGTAGCGATCAAAAGCGCACGGCGGGACTCGAACCCGCATCACCTGCTGACCGGGCGTGAATGCTCTACGTCACTACACCATCCGTGTCGTTTGATGAAACGCAACATGCTCACCTCGTGGGACCGATCAGCACTTCTAAGGAAGTAGTACTGCCTGGTTTTAGATTATACTCTCGTACTCTAAACAGAAATGCTTGGTCCTTGGTCGTTACAATTCGGACAGGTTGCGATGCCGCGGGGCAATTAGCTCTCGGTTGCAGTTCACCAGGAGCCGAATTCATAAACAATTAAACCCGCGTGAATGCTTGGTCTAAGAGATAGAGATAAAATCAGGAGCAGAGGTAAGTGCTTCATCGTGGGATCTTTACCCACGATACCCACACACTCCCAGCTTTAAGCCTTTACTTTACTTTAGTTTATTCTGGACGTAGCACGAAGACTACGTATTGGGGCTGCGCAATTCTTCAATACGTCTGCCACACGGATAAGACTGGCCAATGTTTTCGTTTGCGGATTTGGTTCATTCTAGAAGACGAATTGTGACTTGTGTTCATTTTTAGCCTCTTCATATCAAAGAAAATTTGCTAATAACATTGCTACACACATTCAATGGATGATTGAGTTCGTTCCCCTACTTCAACGAAACTACAAATTCAACCCCGGACGCTATAGTAGCTGACGGAACACAGCCGACCTAAGGTTGCTTACTCCCTATTACTGTGATTTCAAACCTTTTTGAGTTTTCGAAATTTTGTGTGATTTCGAGCACTGAAGACTTAGAGCATTCGAACTCGAAATCGGTTCAAGAATTCAAGTTCGAATGATAACCGTTCGAAAACGTTTCGAATAGAACAGTCGAGCATGCCAACTATGACGCTGTACTTCTTTCTACTATCATGCACAAGCAATCACTCCGAGTTTAATTCTTTATGCATGCCTGTAGGTTGTGGTTTGAAAAGGGAGTCAATCGCCACTTTTTTGGTTAGTAAACAGCACGATTAGATTTGCATGAAGAACATAACAGCATCACTGAGATTACTACGAAAAGGAAAATGATGTGGGCCAAGCAGCTTAGTCCTCAGTGCGTAATTAAGCACACAGGAGAGCCATAGCTATGTGCATGAAGAATTCTTGGAAACTGTCCCTGTACGCCTTGTGTTTTAATCGCGCTTTTTACCAGGTTTGAACAGATGAATAGCATGCCCAAAAGCAGGGCCAACGCTTGAAGAAGCATATCCTTCATGTCTGCACTATCGAAACGACTTGGCAGTCCGAGAAAAAGAGATCCAGCCGTCTAAAAAGTAAATTTGTTATCGCTTTCCGGTCTAGCCCTAGCCTGCATTGTCCTCAACTGTACTGTGAAGGAGAGCTTTGACCCATGGTTTGTAAAACTAATCTCTCGATAAACAAATGCTTTTGGCCAAAATCCCTAGCATTTTTGTGCACGGGTCTGATCTTATGCTTCTAAAACGCAGTCGTTGAAAGCTGTAAAAATATTCTCGATCAGTGAGACATAAATATTCAGCAGCATTTAGTGGTCCTCAGCACGACGACGGTGTCGTTACGGGTAATGGAGGCGCTCCGCTACTGTCGATGCAGATCCTCGATGGCCATGGCATCAGTGGTCCGCCGTTGTCGAGGGCGAGTGTCGGCCAGCGAATTACGCTCGACCTGGCACTGAAGAATACCGGTATTCACTTCTCTCTTCAACGCTTTCATGTCTTCTGAACAATTCTGTGATTTCAAAGCAGCAGATGTGCTCAACTTCAAACTGTATTGAGTGAGTAAGAAAAGAATCTGCTCTCCAGCTATTTACGACTTCTACGTGCACTCCTGTTACGCTCACGACGGCACGAATTCTCCTGACGCCAGCATCAACATCATCGACAGCAACGGGTATGATTTTAGAACAACTGTTCAGAACGCTGCCAGAGGCATTCAGAATTCTTCAGATGTGCCGTTCGACTGAGTCGTGCAGTGGACGTGCCCGCTTTCACAACCGATCCCATCAACTACGGTCCGAAACATGTCTACCTCCATATGTAAGCACTCGTTACAAGGCATCTTGTGAAAATAGCGGGAAGGATCGGAAACAAATCGGAATAACTAGATCATTGTGTTAGGCTTCGTACATATATTAGGGGGGGGGGGCAAAAGTAATGAGACAAATTGAAAAAAATCTTTATCTCTTTATAACTCAATTACAACTCAACGGTGCTGAGGAACGTATTCGTCATTAAGGGCAATGACCTTGCTGCCATCTCTTAGCCAACTTCCTGATCCCATCCTTCCAGAACTGCTTGGGGCTGGTGTTGACCAACTGTTCGATATGGTTGTCAAGCACTGCTTGGGTTCTTGTGTCCCTTCCGACCAGGAAGTCCTGTAGGCTCAAGAAGTAGTGGTAGTCGCATAGAGAGATGTCCGGCGAATACGGAAGGTGAGGACTGTGAACGTAGCCCAGCTGGCCAAGCTTATCCGTGGTTACTTCTTCCTGATGGGGCGCGGCGTTGTCGAAGAGGAGAACCTTCTTGAAGCGCTGCGAATGAATAAGAGCGAGTCGCCGGCCCATCTCTTCTAGTTCGTTCACCATGGCCTTGGAGTACATCGTAGTGCTCTTGGGAAACAGCTTCCTGTATAACCGATCCATGGGCAGGCCTCACCCGGACTCGCTGCTTGGAAGGGTTAAGGTAGAAGACGTACTTCTCATCTTGCGTGAATATTGAGCCCAGGCTGCTCGGGGTTGGGAATTGAGCGAGATTTGCGCGAAACAGGTCGACTCGTCAGAGCGGGGTTTCGGCATGAGACAGACTGGGGTTTTGGCATGCTTCTGGAAAGGGCGAAATTGGTAACTTTTCAGGTGGCCTTCAGTAAGTAGCATACAAACCTACAAATAGGATAAGCACGAAACCAGACTCCAGCCACGAGATATATGGACACGGCATGGGGTGTTTCATTACTTTTGCCCCCCCCCCCCCCCTAATAGAGATGACCTCTAGCCTGTCATGCTTTTCAGTAGGCTTCTCGATAACAACTAGAACCCAAGCAGAGGCCAACTTTAAGGAGGAAAAATCAGATTTTATATTCCTGTTTTTTAATTCTCAGGTTAGATCAATCTCTTCACTTGTATAAAGCTGTGGGAGTTCAACAGATTTTAACCAGGGAATCCTCCGAGTCTTCAGCTTCTTATAGAAATTCGGAATACTTTTTTATGGCGACTTTTTTTTAGCTCCCTTGTGATACTATGACTTCATATTCCTACAAAATCCATTGTTGGGGTGACTACGCTAAGTCAACATGCTACCATGAGCTCTAAACTGAAGAAGCCCACGCGTAGGAGGTCTTAACCGCTATAGTGCCCAAAGACGGATGCCAGATTCGCGATCCGCACCCTAAACGACCCTCATGTACAAAATATGGATGAAATTGCTTCTTCAGACCTCACCCACGCTTTAAGAAGTGAGTCTAGGCTTCGCACCTCGACGACCAATTCCCATTAAGCTGTTGACCAAGGTGCGAGGCCATTCAAAATGGAAAGCAATGGCATGTGTTAGGTGACGGATGGTCTACACGGCAAGTAAGATATCGTTGCTGTTACCTTCAGTATTCTTTGAACGGGCGTATGAGAGAAGAGCGCTCAGTTTGTGGGCAGCATATGTAGTTGGTTTAGACATTTTTTTGCATTCTTCCATTGTTGTTGAAAAAGGTTGGTACAACGATGGCCAGTTGGTTGATACGTTTTTGTCCCAGTCATGAAGAAAGCAAAAATTTTGGATCTATCCTAATCGAGAGGGGGCAGCGCTAAGGTGATAGTTGAGACGAGCATCCCACAATACGATACCACAACCCCTGAGTTCGCATAGCCACCATTGTATCATTTCGAAGTATTTAAAGTTCTAGGAAAAACTCAAGCGAATTGAAAGGGAGGGGTCAAACCCCGCATACCGTCCTCCCACTACGATAGATTCAAAATTTGATTAAAAAATTGTCTTCAGCGCATTCTTCTTCTAATACGACTACCGAGGTGGAAAAAATAGTTTAACTCATATTTCGGCTGATGTTGTTTCGGGTGCTGATCACGAATCTGACATAGGTTTCCGAATTTCCAGTTTCTTATAGCAGGTTAAGGTATGTATGAGTAGGTGAAAGTTGTGGGGTCAGATGTACGATTTCGCCCAAACCTTGTGCACGAGGGCTATTTGGGGTGCTGACTATGAATCTGGTGCCGATTTCTGGCTTACTTTACGCGGAATGCCAAACTCGTTACCGTTATACCCTAAAGGACCTTGAGAAACGTAAATGACAGTTGTTTCCAACGTTCTTTCAAAGATGTATTGGAGATGAGGATGAGCGGTCCCATTGACGATAAATCGAAAGGTGTAAAGGACACGGCACCGCCGGGAGCGGAAGCCATGGCCTCACTACTCCGAAACGAAATGTTACCACTATGACTCAGCAGTGGCTAACAACCAGGGGTGTGCGTAATTACGATTTACGATTTTACGATTCACGGCGATTTCTGGCAATTTTTTTACGATTTACGATTTACGACATTTTGGGTCGTAAATCGTAAATTTTCGTAAATGCGATCTTCGATCAACAACCAACTGGCGACCAAATTTATGTGGAGTGGGTTATAAAGATGTGCCTACTCTAATGGTCCCCTCTTATATGTAGCTCATTCCCACTTCCCTTTAGAGTTGATTTCTGATGATGTGTTCTAATGTGCTACAGTGTTAGAAATATCGTCTTGTGCACTGTCTTCTCGAATCCGACTTTTTTCTTCGCTTAACTAACTTTCCCATTTCACTGACATTGTAAGGCTCCCGTTTAGAACCGGATAGGTTCAAGAGGAGAAACAAGTGCAATATAATAGAAAACAGGTGCTCCGTCACGCCAATCGGCGTGCCTCGCGCGATGTTGCAGTATCACTAAGCTGAGGAGAATCAGATCAAGCTAGCTGCTCTGCGTATCCAGCCCTTTTCCTTCCTAGCAGTACAAAAGGCACTATTCGAATACTCTAGCGCCAGGTTGCCTACGAGCACCTTCACTTCTTGTCCTCAAACGGTCAACCTCAGGCAAAAATCAATAGATCTGATCGATTTTAGTCCCACGACGAAACGCCTTTTTGTCAGAACCGAGGATTCTCACCACTTCAAACGCTACGTTGAACTGAATTTTTTTCCATGTGGGACCGCTACATCAGTGTCCCCCACTACTTGCCCCCTTTACTGGAACTCACCTCGATTACTCGCAGGGCTGAAGTTACCATGACACGCAGAAGTCGTCTGTATATTTCTTACTATTTTCGCGGTCCATAATTCTATCCCCCTCCCCTATTTTATGACTAATTTATGAGTCATCGGTTAGCGGATTATTATACAGTATGATAAGCTCATGTCTAGAAGGCAGGGGTCCTCCGTTACTGGTCCAGAGCTAGCAAGGCGCATCGCATTCCTACTGGCAAAGGCTGTTCCATTCCAGCCCATAGAAACCCATTGGAGGCAGTTTCTTAGAGGAAGAGAGGGAGCATTCTTTGATCCGAGCCCTGTTTGGTAATAACGTCAATTTGCTGATAACATATTCATGTAAATCCCATCGAATAGAATTGACGCAAATCCATGATCGAACATCATTCGTGATTGCAAGCGGGGTCTAGAAGGTTGCTACACTAATGTTGAAAGGAAAAACCACTAACGTTTCGTTATATGTCGCGAGGAGGGAAGCATTGTGAGATGGGAACTCCTCATCGAATCAGACCGCATTGAATGGGCATGTCATTCAGAGAGGGCGTGTATGTACAGTTGGAACCCTGATCGGCTGGCATGTGTTCGGTCTGTGCTCTAGTTATTATTGGCTGGCGCGCCACCTACCAATAATGCTCATCTTCGCGACATGTACCAATAGTTCTATCGGTTTCCATTGTGCCTTATGAGCAAATTGATATAAAAGGTGCAGTAAAATCGAGCGCGTAGCATGTCTAGAAAAGGTCGAAGTGGTTTTGACAGTCTTGATCTCCAATTTCGGTGATGTGATGGAGTTTATCGTATTCACCCTATCTAATCCGCTTACGATGCTGCAGGCCCTCGGAGAGCAAACGTTCGTTACAGAGCTGGCGAAGGGTAGCCCGTGCAAGTATTGGGAGTTATTAAATGGTAGAGCAATATTATCCCTTTCACGACATTGTCCGACGATTCGTTGAACACCATCACAAAAATAGTTCATGAAAAATTATCACACATTCTATAGAACAATTTTAATCAATGAGTCCGCCAATAGCTACGGTCAAGATGGTCCATGGAAAACTTCATTTGTTACTGTTTTTTTCATACCTAACGAATCAGTAACACAAATAAAATAATAGAAGTAATCAGCGCGAGGGAAAAATGAGCGCTGTCCCACGCGGGAGACACCTGAAAACCTCCTAGCGCGTGTCGTGAGAGCGTTATGAAGTTTTCGAAATCTTAAAAGTGCAGGAGCAGGAAACCGGCGCAATAGTCAATGGTGAAACTTTTTTTAAATTTTTAGTTTTGAAAGCGATTTTTCTGCTGTTGTTTCCGCTAAATCCTAGATTTATATTCAAGCTAAAGCATTGGTAGTAAGTTAGGAATTTAATGAATCGATGCAAGCTTTTTGTTGGGCTAGGCATGCATAGGCTTGAGTAAAGTTTTTGAATCTAAATTTTTTTCGACTTTCCTGAAAGGTGTAAAGCTTGGTTCGGACTATGTTTTACTATCAGGAAGCCGTGACAAGAGAAACAGTTTAGTAAGAAAACTGTTCAGATTAAGCTGAAAACTGAAACAAACACGATGGTTAAATAAATATTGAATCACATCTGATTAACATTAGCAGAAAAAGCCTCTGAAAATTTAGTTGTACTGCACTACAGTTCAGGTGACGATTACGATTTACGGTTTACGATTTACGATTTACGACGGTTTTTTCGTAATTACGATTTACGATTTACGAAATTTCAAATTTCATTTACGCACACCCCTGCTAACAACCAAGCTAAGCGGATTCTACACGGAGTCGACAACGCGAATTGTGGCCAAAACTCACTTACGATACCCATTTAGCAGATTTGGTCTACACACTTACATTCAGCGCTTTAACCTCGACATGGGTCTTTCTCCGAAGTTTCATGGAAACTAAAGCCATTCCCTAGCAAATGAGAACGTGGACATCCGAGGGTTGTCCGCTCGATCATTTAATTGGATCTAATTCTCCGCAGTAGTCGTATTATATATGATTGATGGCATGTTGTCTGAATGCGCTAATAGGTTTCCTTTTGCCGTACATGGTTTTTACATTGGAGAGTTTTTGGTTATTCCATACTTTGTGGTTTCGTTCTTTTCTCAATCTTTCACGTGTGTTTGTATCGCGCGTCAATAAATAAATAAGCGATAGTTCAAAATGAGCCGCGTACATATCTAAATTTGTCGCATGACGATGTTTAAGAGATCAAAATTTGGATTGCTCACTGGAGGGCTCGTAGGTCTCACATCGTAGTGACGAAGTAAGACCAGACCATAAACCTGACCTGAAGTCGGTTTTAGTCGTCTTCTTCAATATTACCCTAGTGGTCTTAAGGGCATTCCAAGGTGCAAGTTTGGTCAGCTCCACTAGAACGTTATAAGTATTGAAGTGACACATAACCTCGTAAGTTGAGTAGCTCAACCAGGACGCCTTTTGACACTCTTACCAAGTCTTCAAAGAATCGTTCTCACACTTATCTTCTTTGGTAAATGCTGCGATACCGCTCCGCTCCTGTCTGTTTGGTTTTTTGGCGAAGTAGGCTCGAAAAAAAACTTCCGCTTTCGCCATTTTCCCGTAAGCCTATTGAAAAACAAAAGTTATTATCCGAATCCAAGGTGTTGCCGTGCACGGTGCTCGGAGTGACACGACTCACGCAAGTGAAAGAAACGTTGGAGGATCAGAAACGCTGTCTCATGGGTCAAGTCGTCGACAATTAGGTGGGCTGGCTATGTAATGCACCTAGCAGACACCCGCTGGACGAGAGCCGTCACCGACTGGATTCCGTAGGACGTCAAGAGAACACCAGGTCAGACTTCTTCGTGAAAGCCCTGAACGACCGAAATGACGCTCTTCGTGTCCCTCGAGCATGGAGGATCCACTGGAGCCCTCTGGCACGTGACAGGGACGAATGGAGACGCTGCTGGCGGCCGCTTTAGCATCTTGATGATCAACGGAACGACAGGTGAAACAGGTGACAGTGGTTTTAGAAAAAATAAGTTTGAGGCAAAAATGGTCCCTTTCTGTGCAATTATCTCGATTGATAAGAGGAGAGTCGCCGCCGTCAGGATTCATAAATCACCAAAACTATATATTTTTAAATGCACCGGATGATAACACGTCATTGGATAGATCGCCCAATTTGGATTCGTATAGTGACACTTATTTTTTGAATAGACCACTCTGAAGGGAGTTATCCGGAAGCGGCGAAAACTGAGTTTTTTTGCATTTATTCTGCCCAAAAACCAAAAGACAGGAGCGGTGTCATCATTATGTACATGGCACGCTCTGGTAATGCACTGAATAGGGCCTAAATTCCCCATAGTGTGATCTTGCTCTGGTGACCGTTTCATTCTCTAAATGTTTGCATCGTCAGGTACGGCTTCCAGTTCACGTCCTCTCAGTTCGTCCACTTTGAATGTCAAGTGAAGCCTTGCGTGCACTCGTGCCGAAGACAGGTCAGTGAGAAGTCTGTCAAATAAGCCTAACCTCAGTAGTGTCCTATGCTCCGACCAAGCAAATCTCTTCAGCAGTGCGAACCCGATGTCGGCAAGACGCCGCTGATCCCGGCTCTTCGCCGCCGGAGGGACGAGCTCGAAAAGGCGGGCAATCTGACGACGCTGCGGATGCAGACGGTGCTCGAGATCGAGGCACAACAGGTTCAACGAGCAGCTCTTGGTGAGAATGCACCTTGTTTGAGTGCCGGGCCTTCTCACTAAGGGCATGAAGTGCGCAGATTTCAAGGGCGCCCTTCGAACAATCTCGTTCCAGTCAGTTCGGAGAGCGCTGCCGAGCAGTGCGTGAATATGAACGACGCTCTGGTTGCCGGTCTTCTGCTTCTCGGAGCTGTCGCTTCGCTGATGGTGCTCATCTACTTCGTGTGCACGCAAACGAAGCATCAGATGACCCGGGACGAACCAGCATACAGCGTCGCGCATGTCTTTCGGCAATGATCCTCGAGCATGTACATTAGTAATAAAACTGACGCTCTTTCAGCGAGCGATGTTTTGAAGATTTCAACGCAGTCGACGTTTAGGAAGATCTCATAACTTGAGGATAAATAATAAAATTGTCAACCTCCGACCTGTGGGGATCATTTCCTTAAAACGATGTGTCATAATTCAAAGGTGTGGAATACTCATACACAGTTGCATTGTCTATTTTATCGGGATATCACATAAGTTCCCTACTTTCTTAAGTTTTCTGGAAATTTTTTGATCAAAGAGAGGTGCAGTGCGCTGCACTTTCTGAAAGCAGTGATAGAGTTCACTCACTCTTTATAGGTTTTATACGTGTACAACTATTGCACACTACGAAATGAAACGTTTCTCTGATAGCTTACAAATTTACAAACGGAGTTCTTGACTTGAATGTTCATCCTCTTCATGTTCGCTGCCTCATTCACATATCCATGGTCACACCACAAAGTTATTCCTTTGCAGCTCGAGCACAATTCCTAAACATTCCTTCTTTGCGTTTATGCAGGTTCTAAACACGTAAAGTTGTTTACATTTATCCATCTACATATACACTCTATAATCTATACAAAATGCTCAACGGCAGAATCGATCAAGCAAAACTGCTGAGGAACTTCCTGCACTTACCTTTCATTGAGGATTTTGCATCGCCCTATTGAATTTGGTAATCCATTTTCTTAGAGAATTTCAGCATTTCATTGTCAAAAACATTTTTTGTGAAGAAAGAGAACCTTATATTGCTAACAGCTCTAGGATCTAGGATCCTCCACTGGCCAGCTCTTGTGTTGGAATAAGATAATGAACAGCATTCGTGTATTCGTTAAGGAGAAGACCCATCATGCCATTTTTCATCTTTTCAATCGTTGCCAAATCGAACCTTCTTCGGCGACAAGAAGGCGTGTATAAATTGGAGGTTTTATTCCTTCCAGACGCCGTAGGAATGCTCTTATGGTCACACCCATGCACCCTGTTCCAAATCTTTCTTGTAAAACTGTTTTGCACCGATTCTAATCTGGCGATTTCTCCCGTAGCAATAGGGCTATTTTAGTGTGGTTAAATGGATATATATATATCCATTTAACCATACGAAACTCCTTGGCCGTTTTCGAAAGGGTATGTGTTTCGCCAGCTAAGAAAAAACTAGTTAACCACTCTTTTATTTCTATCTGATGTTATTCATTTTACCAATTTTGCTTTTATTGGCCTACACAGCCTGCATGTGTTCATGTAGATTGGTTCTGGTATCGTTTTCTGCAGACACGTGCTTGAGCATCTAGTGAAAGTACATTATGCTCGCTTGAGCATCTAGCACATGACATCATGTTGTTGTACTGGTGAATACACGCGATTAATAAGAGGAAGCTGGCACGGCTTCGCGAGATTTAGCGGTTCCCTCAGAGCGCCGTAGTTCTTCGAGCGTGACTGTCCAGAACATCGTTCTCGGTTGATCAGTGAGGCGACCAGCTGACGGTGCAGAATAGTACTCATTCGTCCGGCGGGACACCGGCTATGCAACACGTGGCTGGACCAAGTGCTAGAATACGGACCAGCTGCTCGCATGGGCAAAGTTCGTATTAAGCTGAACGGTTGAGGTGGAGAGTAACTCCTTGAATAGCATTGGCTGCCGTTAAGCCATCATGGTGAGTCCGAGAGTCCTCAGAAGAAACACTTTCAGTGACTCACAAGAGAGCAATAGCCAGCTGTCGCGGCACGTGTTCGCGAGTGCTGAGGGGAAAGGTCTGGCTTGCTGCGACTGTTATGCTGCAAAGGTGAACCCAAAGAACGCAATCAGTCTGGCCTCCAGTCATGTGACGGGATGCTACCCGTGATCTGACATGCGTCTTGTGAAGCTGTCGAAGACACAGCACCAACTCGTTGGTAGAAGAGACGATGGACGACGAGTAGATCGTGCAGCTTCAGACCGTTATGAAGGATGACCCATCAACCCATTTGCATGACCCGCTACCGTCTTGAATGCGGCATATAGTATGAGATGGATGTCGACAGGCCACATCCTGAATACCAAGAGCGCATCTGTACCATTTCACGTCGTATTGGACGTAGTTCAAATCAAATTGGATACAGCATTCTAAACATTTTGAAATCAAATTGAACGTCTTCCAAATCGGAACGAGCTTCTTACAATAAGGTAAAAAACAGCATAGTGTTAAAATGAAAAAGAATCGTGGTTATGGAACTTGTCGGGTTGTACCCAATCTGCACCCTCGAAGCCAACGCCCCCTGCTATTGATAGCGACGACCTACTAGAGATAGCAGCTCCTTGCTAAGGGAGTCACGTCTACGTCGCCCCGACCGGGAGGTCGCCCGTCGCCTGCAGCCTCGAGAGGGCTTGCCTGCCCTCTCCTCCCTTCCTTTCTTCCCCCTTTGCTCATAGTCCAATACAGTATGCCTCCCTAATAAAGATGCATACTGAGCTTTACTCTAGAACATAGGAACAGGTATTCCGTAGGATTCTTCAGGTAAGGAGTCGCTATCCTTCAACCTGATGGTAAGGAGTCGCTATCCTTCAACCTGATATGGAGGTCCCGGGGAGATTTTTATAGATTCTAGATTAAATTTTTTTTCTCCTTCATTTCGATTAACTAAGCGATCGCTAATTACCCGTCATTATCCCCCACACTCCGCTGGCACCCGACGACCGATGTCCACGACCGGATGGGTGAGTGTTTTCCGTAGTCTGATGACTCTTTCTATTGCACTGCAGGCATAGGAATATTTTTATGTTAATATGTAAATATGTGAAAAAAAAACAAATAATCGAAAAATATATTTAAATTAACTATTATTCAATACATATCAGTCCAGGCGACGAGATCCCACATTTCAGGCTTTCATTTAAAATGTAACAATATATCTATAGGATTTTGGATCCATATTTTTTAGTATTACAATGTAAACGCCGAGACGCCGAGATTCCGAGAACCGCCGAGATTCCGAGATGCCGAGACGCCGCACATTTTTTTAATTTTTTAAAATTTTGTACGTATTCTTGGCTGCGCTTCCGAGAGACGTCGAGATTCCGAGGTTCCGAGACGCCGAGACGCCGCGCATTTTTTATTATTATTTTAAATAATTTTGTAATCATCCTTGGCCGCGCTTCCGAGAACCGCCGAGATTCCGAGACGCCGAGACACGCCGAGACTTGCAACATATTTTTTAAATAATTTTTTAAATGTTTTCTAAGCATCCTTGGCCGCGCTTTCCGAGATTCCGAGACACGCCGCGACGCCGAGACGCCGAGAATTTAAATTTATTTCATTTTACTAGATTTATATATTTCTTCTGCCGAAATGTGAAAGGACTCGTTCGCCATTCGTCGACATTAACCATAACGCCAAAGGCCTTGGCAAACAAAAAAAGACCGGGTAGATTGCGCTACCCCACTATGCTGTTGTGACTCGCTAACAGTCCACAGGCCATGCTCCGTGAGATAGCGCTGTGCCGACGACTGTGTTGGGCACACATGACCCACTTACCACCCACCGCTTAGAGATTGCGGCAGCAGAAGCACGCAAGAAGACCCCCACGGAGATAACACTGAATCACAGAACAACATTCCTTATGCATTATCTTTATTACACAGAGGGACCAGGGTCGGAGGACCCCATGGTCCTGAGCAGAGGCCAGCATGGTTCTGAACAAAGGAGCGACATAGCACTCCCCAGCACTGCTGTTCCCCTTTCCCAAATTATTACAGATCCAAGACCAGGTGAAGCGCCGAAGTTTAAATTGCAAAAATTGTTTTTAAAAGGATAGTTTCTAAGCTATTTTCAAATGTTTAAAAATTTTCAAATTTAGATCTTTAAATTTTTAAGTTTAAGTTTTTTAATTTTTTCTTAAAGGATTTAATTTTTATTCAAATTTTCAAAATTTTCGGAAATTTTTAATTTCAAAACTCAGGCAACATTTTCTTTAAATTTTTAAAAACAGATTTCTTAATTTTTAAATTGTCGGACATTTTAAATTTTGAAAGAGCGGATCTTTAAAATTTTAAACTTTTCGGGCATTTTAAATTTTCAAAAGCAGATTTTTTATTTTCAAATTTTCAGACATTTCAAAGTTTTAAAAACAGATTTTTTAATTCTCAAATTTTCCGACATTTTAAATTTTGAAAAGAAGAGTTTAAAAAAAACTTCAATTTTCAGACATTTTAGATCTTTAAAATCAGAGGACTTACCCACTCAAATAGGTTCCAAATTCAGCTTCTAATCGTTGAAAGAAGTCGTAGGAATCGATGCAAAACTTTTGCCTTAGAGGGGATCCCAACCCCCAACCGATCTAGATAAGACTCGCCTGCTCGCACTGAACCATAGGGCACTAAAATCAAAACCGTTGAAAAAATCAATATCTGGGCGCCTTCTCACAGCAGATACGCCGCCACCGATTTCTCCAACCAAATCCCTACGTTCTCTCTTCACCCCAACACATACATAGTTCTTTAGGATTCCTCAAACAAAAAATACTTCTTTTGTCCAGAAAATCAACTCTTTGAAGCACTGTTCCTACCAATTTCGGATTTTTCAGCTTTTAGGGTCCCAGGTAACCCGGTGAAGAGGGTACAAGGGAGGAGAACCATCAGGATTAGTCGAGAGAGAAAGCTGGGGAAATTCGTCAAACAAATCACTATTTAAATAAATATTTAAAAGTCATCAATTCGTCAGAGAACGACCCCAGACGGATAGTGCGACCCTCATGGCGCAGTGCGAAGAGGGGCAGCTGAGAGGTTCGAATCACACGCCGAATTTTTTTTTGCTCCGTCCCAATTACCGTCAGGGCACTTGAAAAACACATATATGTCTATATGGCGCAGTGGGCTTCGTTCGCGGCATCACGAGCGACTCGAAGGTTCGAATCCCGGCTAAGACATAAATTTTTGCATTGTGTCCCATGAATAGTTTAGGCTCCAAAGTTTTCATAGGGTCAGCCCAGTATCTTATCTGAATAAGGGAAGGAAGCAAGCAGTACAGAACACAGACCTCAGCAACTTTTATTCATAGACTATGAGGAACCACTAGGAAATGCCCCATGGCTCTAAATAAAAAAGGAACCAATAAATTTATTTAACAGACATCTTAAATTAAATGATCGTGCAATTCTAGTGGCACTTACACCACACGAAGTATTCGCAACTGATCTTCCTAAAGGCGTAGTCAAATAAAAACCAAACAGGTCGCGGAAATTTTTCGACTTATCCCCGAACTCACATTTTTTGTCTATCGAAAAAATGCATATTAAGACCGAATCTAAAAGCAATCTTATGACCTACTAATCAGGAGTGTAAGGCAAAATATTTATCAATGTAGTATGAAATTTTTTTGGCTAGGTGAAGACCCGACCCTGTGACCACACGCGCACCACTGCGACACCGGCGCACTAAATGCTCGGGGGGAAAAATCGATAATTTTTGCTTCTCACAAATTACAATTTTGTTTAAAACACGATATTCATAAAACAGTTTCTTGATCAATTTCTGCTTTTCTGCGTCTTACCCAATAAAATTTTAAATAAAATTTTAGAAAGTCATTGCTATGAGCTAAAATCAATTCATTTCAATCACATTCTTTGTTTCGAAATATATTTTTCCAATGAATCAAAAGCTATTTCAAGCCCGATTTAGCAAAACCTACTACATCGTAAATACATTTAATAAATTCAAAACTTTATTTTATACCGTAAAGCGTTAAAGACGCATAGGTGGAGCAGTGGGATGAACAAACTGTAGAAAAGCGGCTAAGGTTCGAATCCCGCCATGGGTATAATTTTTGCCACGCCTCCAAGACATCTGAATTTTCGACATCGACAAATTAACGCCTCAGTGGCACAGTGTAAAAGCTCTGCCATGTAGAATAAGCTGTGTAGGTTCGAATCGTGCAACAGACACAATTTTTGCATGTACTCGATAATGTCAGGTCTGCCGGGAATAATTCATTTACAATTCGAAAGCGTACTGCCCAAGTGACCTACCACTAAATATGAACTTTGATTTGGAATCGAACGGAAAAAATACAAATACAAATACAATTTTACAAATGGTTCAAGTTTAACTAGAAAATGAATTTTTTGTTGAAGCATCATTTCTTTGAAAACAATTAAGCAAAGTGCGGTGAAACTGCACGAAAAATAAAGAATGATAGACGAATAGCTGGTTCACGATTTTTTCTATATTTTCCTTTTATTGCAGGTTAAAAAGAAAAGAAGAAAAGAGCAAGCCATCCTGACGCTGTGACATATCACTTTAGTGCAACCCAGAGTTCCAATCCTCGACTAGGCATATTTTTTGCAATTATTCAAATGAAAAATTTAGAACAATATTTTTCATATAACATTATTTTTCTCGAATAATAAGAAATCTAGCATCTAGCAAACACTTTCTCATTGAGATTTTCTACAAAACACCTCACTTCTCTCCTCAATAGGCTATGCATTTGACATTCTTTGGTAAAATCGCTGAATTCCTATTTCGAAACTAAAGTAAAGCTAAGGAAGAATAGGAACCTCTGAAAAAAAAATTTTTGCAATCAAAAGACATAAAATTATCTCCCTGTCAAACATAAACAATCTCAGACTAACACTTGTCCAAGACTTTCACACATCAAGATTTTCTATAATTCGGAGTAAGCCACGCTTCTGAATGATATTTTTCTGGTAAAATCAGTGATTTTTTTTTTCAAAATTTTGTTATATGAACATCTAAGCGGAGCGTAGCTAATTGAGAATCCTCTGACTACTTGCAATTATATATTTTTCAGCAGCAGCTTTCATTAATTTGCATCTTTCGGATATTCTACAATCTCCGAAACAGAAAAAATTGCAATCAGAAAATTGTCATGAAGCAACATAAACGTTGATATTTTCAGTGTTTTCGCATCGTCTTTTTTTGTAGTATGCGGTAATTCTACAACAAGCCAATCCTCACACAAGTGATTAAAGGTAACCAGTTCTCAGTGGATACCACCTTTTTCGTCAATCCTAATTTAATGTTCAAATTCTGTGAAATTATTTAAAAAATGAGAACAAATACATTAAGTTAAATTACATTAAAAATCTCTCATCTAAGTTAATTAAAAAAAACTTGACTCACAGAATAGGCCTCATTTTACGTTGTCTGGCGTCAGAATGACCCTTCCTTTACAGTTTTTCTCCTCGTGACAAGAACTTTTCGTACTTCCTTTTCAAAGAGACAGTAAGGTATTAAACTGCTTTGACATACCTTTAAAAATGTAGTAAACACCGTTTCTTGCCCTGCTAAAGTCGAGGTTTAAACAACGCGTTTGCGTTTGAGTAACATAATCGAGCAGTTTCATCCATAACGGTTGCTCAATAATCATAAGCCAAATTTTATCCAATCAAACCCATTTCAAAAATAATGTTGATCTACCTAAGGTGATGATTTTCCATCCTTTTATTTTTTGCAAGAACTCACAAGCTCGATTTTGATTTCAGAAAAGTCATACTCGTTGTCCTAGTCACCAAAACTTTAAACAGCAACAAAATCAGAAATGCATAGCGCAACCGGACCACACGCATCTAGAAAATGCACAACGAGAGTTCGAATCCTTTCTCTAGCAATAGTTTTGCCAGCACGCGATTAACCTTGTAACGGTCCAAACTCTTCACCAGCGCTATTTGCTTCTATTTTTTTCAATAAAATCAAATAATATAATTCATCCAGAAATTCTAATAAACAATTGTCCCTTTCTGCCTTTCCCAGCAATGTTGCCCCAGGCAAAACTTCGGGATGTACCTAACTAAGAATCTACATTCGCACAAAAGATGTGCTTCCCAAAAAGATAATGCTGGCTTATGAAAGCTAAATCACACCCAAACAAAGGTCCCACAGCCAGTTTAGACATTTTTCGTATTGATGCAAAACAATTGGAAGTTCGCCGCGTGGGTGACTTCACGCGCAATTTCAATAAATGCTTTTAACGCACCCAAAGCTTTCATATGAGCTTGCATCCGAAGATGTTGAATCTTTCGAGACCGAAATCATATCTGGGGTTTTCTATAACCAAATCTGGATCTTGCAGTTATCTGAATAAAGTATCGAGCATCACTCAGATGCCCTAGTTAATGAATGCGCAAGCTTTAAAATCCTTTCGTGGTACAGCTTCGTATTTCTTGCCGTTACAATGGGCAGTCCGCATTAACTGCGCAACTGTAAAACGCTCTTCTGTCTAGGAATGTCATATTAAGTACACCAAACCGCAGAAAAGACCTTTTTACACCGGAAACAGGTACTCGTCTAGACCACAATTTTTGTCTTTCCATCTTTGACGCTCTCACGTCGTTTATGTTAGAGCAGCTATTACCAGATACCTGCCCGTTTCAGACAAATTTCCCAACTTACGCAGAACACTAAAGGCACTACAGTAGCTTCGTGAGTACTTACGAGAAAATATTACGCAATTATAGAACTGAAAGTGCTAGGCATAGTTTTGTACTGAAACGGTTTCACCCGTACACAGCTATCGCAAAGATAACATCAGTAACTAACCATGCATCCCTCAAATTTCTGATGCACAGGTCAGATCTGGTAGGCCGCCTTGCCAAATGCGAGATTTCCATACAAGCTTTCGATGTTACCATACCGAGCTGGGAAACACAATAACTTATGTGACTTTCTTAGCCGCTACCCCAGTAACAAAGTTTGCGCCATTCATCAATGCTTATTAACCACTTTGGAAGACATTAGAAAAGCTCAGGATTCTGAATAGGGAAGGTAATTAAGATTTTTCAGAGAACGGTTAATCAACCCCCTAAGAAATTTCAGATGATTGATAAAAATCATGTTCTTCTGGACTGTCTGTACTTACAACGTGTAGTACGACTGCACTGTGATTCCTAACCCACATATGCAAAACGTCGTGATCTCTGCGCACCACGACAATCCATTGATGGGATCTCACTTAGGAATACAAAAAACCTATGCAGCGGTAAAAGGCTAACTGGCCTAAGTATTATTGGCCAACATTATATATAGATATCACAACATGTATGAATAAAATCCATTTTGCCAAAAAGTCAAAAACCTTTTGGGAAATTCGGGAAACAATACACACGAAGAGTTGGGAAGTTTTCACTTCCCCCAAAGACCTTTTGAACCTATCCAAACGGACATAATCGGACCTCTTCCTCAATGTATAAACAGAAATAGGTTTATATCTACATCTGTATGCGCTTTCAGCAAGCTTGTAATTTGTACTCCTTGCGTCGATCAAATGACGGAATTAGTCGTCAAAGCTATAATAAATGATGTTATATCCAAGCACGGCATTTCGAATGAGTTAGTTTCGGATCGGGGTTCAAATTACACTAGCGATATCTTTGCAAAAATCAACAACACTCTTGGTATTTTAAACAAGTTTACCACAAGCTATAACCATAAAGCTAATGGTCAGGTGGAGCAAATAGTTAAGGTTGTTCATGACCTCCTAACTTCATATTGCTCAGAAGCCAGAGACCTATGGTCAGACTTCCATCAGCCGATTGTGTTCGCCTATAATTGCGGTAAAAGTTCAACTACAGGATATAGCCCATTCTTCGTCATACATGGAAGGAACCCGATCACATGGTGTGATATCGTCCACAACTTGCCGTCCACACTCGTATTCGCCACTGACAACTTCGCGGACCAATTCACTGCTGGTCTAAAAGACCGCATCATAGCAATAGGACGCCAAATTGCAGAAAAAACGAAACTATACAAGGCGGGATACGATCGATTCCATAAGGTATGCCCAACGGAGCTTTCCACTGGTGATCTAGTACTTTTGCGAGACGACACTGCGTCCCAAAATAACCAATCAGTGGAAAGGCCCGTTCAGTGTCGAAGTAGTTGATCGACCCAATGTGACGATTCAAGATCTTGTGGGTCGCCAAAAGCGACAAAAAGTGCATATGAACCGCTTGATGTTATATTCACCACGTTCCAAGGTAGCCAGTGCTTCTGTTACGGCACCAGCTCCCATTTTGGAAAGCCCAAAAGAAGCACCGGACACCACGGAACAACCCATGCCACGTTCACCGCGATTATAGAAGAAATATACTTCAGCAGGACAACGTATGGACTATGGACACTGATCTATACCTCAAAAGGTGCCTAGTTCAGTGTATTGTGAGGCTACGTCAAGTCATTTGCGCTACTTCGCACAAAATTAAACAACAAGTTCTTTGAATGGGCGCTTCAAAGAATTTCCAATTCGCGCTAATTTTTCTCTCTTTTCAAAAACTCGCCCCTGTGTCAACCGATTTAGTTTTGAAATCCTAAGGATGACACTTGACAAATCGTTTTTATAAAGCCTGCGACAAGTAAATTTGAATAAGTTTATTCCATAACATGTGCCATAATTTTTCTCTTGAAAATGCAATTGAATTCTAACTATATTAATGATGTAATAACGTAATTTAGTCTCAATCTTGCATTAATAACACCTCTTTCACATTCCTCTAGCTCGCACATGTGTGCATGACAATGATCACTTCATATTTTTTTAAACTTTGCACCCCTAATTTTATCATATTTCACATCCATTTCATGGTTCTATGCAAAATAATTGTTGACCTATTAAATTTTGTGCTGTACCGAATAAGGTACTGAATTATGTATCACCGATTAAATTGTGTACTGCACCGAATAAGGTACTGAATTATGTATCACCTATTAAATCATGTACAGTACCGAATATGGTACTGAATTTATCGTAATCTTCTTCATCAACTCCACCAATGAATACAGAAGACTTAAAACCTCTTCATCTTCACTTCAACCCTCTTCATCACCACACCCCACGTGCCTCTCTTTCGAGACGAAAGACATGAACATCGTCTCTCCGATACTTTATCCGCCATATCCACAGCCTCCTAGGCAAGCTCGAGGACGAGCTTGTTCTCAATGGTTGTGCGGACCCCTCATTCAGTCTCATCGAATGCCGTCCGGTAAATTAGACGCAGATCATAACTTCACATGTTCTTCCTTACAGTCAATAACTCACCATATAGTTTAAGCTATAGCGTAACTACTTTGTAGTTCCTATATTCTTTTGCTGTATATCTGACACTTCTGTATCTCGCATGATTATCGATCGACAACACGATGACGCACTCAAGATCGAGGACGAGCTTACTGTAGGAATGGAGATGTCGGGTTGTACCCAATCTGCACCCTCGAAGCCAACGCCCCCTGCTATTGATAGCGACGACCTACTAGAGATAGCAGCTCCTTGCTAAGGGAGTCACGTCTACGTCGCCCCGACCGGGAGGTCGCCCGTCGCCTGCAGCCTCGAGAGGGCTTGCCTGCCCTCTCCTCCCTTCCTTTCTTCCCCCTTTGCTCATAGTCCAATACAGTATGCCTCCCTAATAAAGATGCATACTGAGCTTTACTCTAGAACATAGGAACAGGTATTCCGTAGGATTCTTCAGGTAAGGAGTCGCTATCCTTCAACCTGATAAACTAATATGCTCGTTAAACTGCAGACGCTCCAAGATGGCAAGAATAATTTTTTGTTTAAGAAAAATTTGCTATAATTTTTTCATAAAATCTTTTAGTTCAACTGCCAGAATGAGTTAATACTTAGATACTTAGACTGCTCGTCCTCACTGGTCGTGCGGGCCCCAACGCAATCGCCATTCGTTTCTTTTTCTCGCGATCGTCATCCACGATTTTCGTACATACTGCTCGACTGGAACGACGACTACGACCGTCAGCCGATTCTGAATTAGAATTCCGATATTTTCGACGAAAATATCTGACCATCTCGTTGGAGGTCTTTCTGGAGGACGCTTGCGCCCTCTTAGACTCCACTCCGCTGTTCTTCTTGTCCAGCGGTCGTCCATACTTCGCATGACATGACCGGCCCATCGATGTGTATTCCGCCGGGTCTCTTAGTGGTGACATCGTGCGTGAATCGGAGCTGTGAAGGCCAGCTCGGTGTTGTGATAACCGGCTAAACTTGAGAAGACATCTTTCGAGCGCTCTGTGACTAATACGCAAGGACTTTGAAGTGGACGCAGTGTCAGCCCACGTTTCGGCGGCGTAGCAGAGCGCAGGGAGAACTGTCGAATCGAACAGGTGGGCGCGTAGATCGGGATCCAAGAGTTGGTCGGTGGCCTCTTGAAGAGACCCACAGGCCGACCACGCAGCCTTCCTCCTTCTTAATAGTTCTTCCTTCATATCGTTGTCCATGTTGATGGAACGGCCCAGGTACACGTATGATGTTGCTTCCGTCAAAGAAGAGCCATCAATGTTGATCAGGTCTCCTTCGCACCGGGCGTTCTTCATGAACTGTGTCTTCTTCCGGTTTATTCGCAGTCCGATTTTCATCCCTGCCGACGATGTCGTCGGCAAAACGAAGATTCGAAAGGAACAACACATCCACACAAATGCCCTTCTCGTCCCAGTCGAGCGACTTCATCACCCACTGCAAAGCGGCAGTGAACAGTTTTAGCGAGATGGTGTTGCCTTGTCGAACGCCCTTTTCGATAGAGATGTTGATGGGGCGTTGAAACACTTGTATTGTCGTTGAGCAGTGGCGGTAGCAGCCAGCCAGGGTTCTTACGGGTCCACTCCCTGATCGACAAGAATGAGTTAATAATTTTTAGTTTTTTTTGAGAAAAAATATTAAATTAATCTTTGCTAAAATTGCAACAAGACAGAAATCATTTAGTGCCTTAAAAAGCAGATTGCGCCATACACTCGAAAAGCTCATCGCGATTTTTATTTGATTGATAGTGTACATGCTCCCTACCTGAATCGTCATAAGAATGTGTCAAATAAAGTGTTCACTTA
This sequence comes from Heligmosomoides polygyrus bakeri, assembly GCA_947359475.1. Lineage (NCBI taxonomy): Eukaryota > Metazoa > Nematoda > Chromadorea > Rhabditida > Heligmosomidae > Heligmosomoides > Heligmosomoides polygyrus. The sequence goes on from OX375867.1 coordinate 30,286,139, forward strand.
TTAGGTGAGTGAATTAAAACCTCAAAGAATCCCTCAAAATAATAAAATAAAATAATAAAACTCTCATAATAAAATAATAAAACTCTCATAACTCTCATAATAAAATTTTCATTGTACATAAAGTTATTCCAAAATTTTTGAGAGTACTTAGTCTAATAAAGAAAAACACGTTTCAATTTTGGAAGAGTTTTTTCGATTTGAAAAATTCTAGGATAGCTCAGAAAAGTGTCTAGTTTGACGCAAAACGTGTTCAGTTTAATTTGAAAAATGTCCACTTGGATTTGAAAGGTGTTCGACGTGAAAATCATCAATACTATATATAATCGGGAGAAGCCAGTAGAATAGGACAAGCCAGCGAAGAAGGTTTTGGAAACCTGAACTGGGTTCGGGTTCATATTCAACCACGTCGTGGGTCTTAATTTTCAGCCGTGGTTCGATCAGTTTTCTTAGCACTGGATAAACAAGAGCATAGTATCATTGTCCAAAGTCACCTTTTCCGAATATCATCACATCTCGTTGCTTAAAGCAGGGGGACAGGGCAGAAATGCCAGACATCCATTGAGCCTTGACGAGCTATAGGTTGTGAAAACAGCCCTAGACGAAGCAGGAGTGCTGACGGACATTCTCCTGAGTGCTATACAAGGGTGGGAGTGGTACTCAGCAAGGCATCAATCAATCTGTAGTAGGCGCACGTTTTAAAGTGTTCGACTTCGACGCTAGGGATGCTTCCTTACCCAGCGTTCTTTGCCGGCGAAGCCGCCCACCGACGGTGGTTTAGCAAGCGTCCGCAGCTAGGTTTGGGCCACGTTCCTTGCGTGGCCCACCATACCCGAAGCCTAATGGTCTCTAGCTACTTCTATTATACCAGCGTCAGACGCTTGCTTCGCCGGTGAAGCAAGCGTCTGACGCTGGTATAATAGAAGTAGCCAGAGACCATTGGACTTCATTTACGGCCAAACGGATCACTGAGCATCCCTGGCCGCTCGTTCTCCTGTTGATTTCCTGGCCTGTCGCTGTAAAGTTCGCTGTGTATCAGGGACGTGCGGAATTTCCGTTTCCGTGTTCCGAATTCCGGCTTTCGGCCGTTCTTGTCCTCTTGTTCCGTTCCGTGTTCCACTCTCTTTTGGACCGGAAGACGGAGCGGAAATGGTGACTCATCACCCATTGACTGTCTTGCATTGACTACTCACCTTTTGAACGCAAACGAAAGGCTGAAGAAAGAGATTGACCATGCGTCATCTTTGTGACTGTGTTGCCAAACCGGAAGTACACCCTGTCATCGAAACAGTGTGATAACCAAATTGGATTCTTTTCTTTTGTTGAAACTATAAGAGCTAAGGTGCCACCTAACAGTATAAAGCCAAAGAAGGTTTAACGAGTGTTTGAATCAAGGATCAAATTCCTTATCCGGAGCGCCTATCTCTTTCCCCAACAATCTTAGGTACTGCTTGGAACACCAATTCTAGCCAGAGATTTATAAGCGCTTTCAATAGGGAACGTTGGATATTTCTAGTCGGAGGAGGCCATGCGGTGTCCTGCCTCCCATCCCCTCCCCCTCCCTGAACTTGTGCTAGAGCTTCGGCTACTGCAAATTGATAGTATAGTGCCCATGCGAACTCCGAGCGGAGTGTGTCGTGTTGTGGGATGCTGATCGCAACTGTAACCTTAGCGTCGCCCCTCCCAATTAGGAAAGGTCCGGAACATTCAATATGAGCGGTTAAGTGTTCAGTGTCGAGATTTTGGCATCTCACTTGTCAGTGGATTCTTTGCGTCTAAACAGTTTCTTCCTATTTACAGAAAATTTTTGCATAAACTTCGATTTCTTACATTAGATAGCAGTGTTTGAAAGGTCATCTTAGTAATAATGCGAAAACAAGGTTTTTTATTGTTATATTTTGCTGGAAGAGAGTTGCATGCTGCCTTCCGAATTTTTTGACGGCAACTTAGTTATTACTACCATTATGGAGATATACATATGTATGTTTGTGAAGAATTAAAAAAAGTAATGTGTTTTGAGTTATTTCCGTTTCCTTGTTTCGTATTCCGGTTTCCGCCCATTTTTAAGCTTGTTCCGACTTACGTGTTCCGCTCTGCTCGAAAAAATTTCCGCACATCCCTGGTGTATATGTATGGTGTTTATGCAATGTTACCGTTTTAAAAGCTGAAGAAGTGCTTCAAGCCCGAAACGTTGTCAATAAAGGATTAACCATGTCGAGCTTCACTATTACAGACTCCAATCTATACTCTTAAAGCAAAAGGAACCAATGATTTTAAGGAGAAAAAACACGAAAGTGCGAAAATAATCACAAGGTGAGAACCGCAGAAATTTCAGTGCCCCTAAATGCATAAATTTGGTACGATAATGGCTTCCAGAAGAGGTTTGAGTTGCTCGCATCCTTTGATTCCTACACTGTGCCAAGCTCTGATATCGAAAGAGTAACAAGTATGGCGAGAAGTAGGGTGGCAAAACACGTTGCGATACCTGTTGTCCGTGGGCCAAGTAGGTGGAACACGGGCAATTATGTAGCTCGAAAAGCCACCCAACCACATACCTCTTCCGCCAAATAGGAAAGGAGGAATGAATCAATTCTCCGGGATATATCGAGCATGTCTTGCTTCAAGTCACTGAGCAAAATGTTTTATAAGTACTGAGAATGCAATAGGTCTGGTGGAGTTTTTGCCGTTTGTTGCATGGTACGGTACTGTAGAGACGCCGTGTTATGTATTAATACTGCTATTATTGGTATTCTTTTATTTAGACAGGTTTTCAGCGAAGATTTGAAATTTTCGCTTATATCTGAACATCCTTGGAATGCGATTAAATGTATGGTTTGCTCTATTGAGACAGTTATCCGAGTGGTGGAACATTTCTAAATGTCCCAGTGCATCCCATGTACGACTCGTTGAGGATGAGTTGCTTTGAAAAGAACATCGGGACATATCGAGCCGCATGTTCCATGAATATCGCTAAGGAGGGATTGAGGAATAGACCAGCGCCTATGCTAGCATTGTAAAGAACGAGGGTACCGCGTACAGATGCACCGTTGGTCGGTGGCTTCAGATGTTCAGAAGAGGGGCCCACTCTGACGTAGACGGTTAAGGAAGGGGAGAAGAGGTTGCTTGGAAAAGAATAGACGGTCACAGCTGGCACACAACAGTGCCTCGATCAGTCGCAGTGGCCATTTGAAAGAATTCAACGAATGATATGGGTTACCCTTCCGGATCGTCAGCCCTGCTTGGGCTCCGCCACTCACCATTCAAAGACGAGAAGCGAGAGACGAGTCCCTCGGCCCATAGTATTGCTTCTCATGTGAATTTCCAGTTCCACCTTTTGTGGCCTTTCAAGAATCGTCTGCCAAAAATGAGCACCGACAGCATCGACTATGCCAAGTGGGATCTCGTCGCGAATGGTAGGAGCAGTCTATGCAACGACCGGAAAACGACCGCCATGCAACCCGCATAGTTTGGGAAGAATCGCAATCGGGCGCTTTGTAGTAGAGATTTTCATCATATGCCTCTTCTCTGCCAAAAATTGAAACTTAAGGAAGGAATACGTCTGCACGAATGTCCGGAGAGTCTAGATCCGGTCACTTGTGTCGGCAGCCGTCCTTGGGTGAGCCGATGCGGCTTTCAAATGTTGTGCATCTTGCTGGCACATTTTGTGAGTAGCAGCAATATATTAAAATTACATACTGTTAGCCACCCCTTTAGAGAAATGTATTGAGTCGCATATGTGAAGAGCTTTGTATTTTCACTGTTCTCTTGCAGTTTCTGCAGTTGCAGTTGCCTACCTTCAATTCCACAAAACTAAAACATATGGCGTTAGATGCGTCAGAAGCATGCATTCGTAAAAGAAGATGTTGAAGTTATCCAAAGATGATTAGAATTCTTCAGGAACATCATATTTAGAAGCAGCATGTTTCTACTTTCTAACGAGTGCAAGGCTTTCATTGGTAGGATAAGTTTAAAACGTAATTTATCGTACATCATGAACATGCGAAATCGGCAGGACTTTTCTATCAACCTATTTTTCAATTTTGCCACTTTCCCAATATTTTCTACTATTTCCGCTATTTCCATGTGTGCATCTCTTCTACAAATGGGCATGGTTCAGCTTGCAGAGCGAGGAAGGAAAGGTAGGAATTGCTGAAATCAGACCAGTACATTCCTATGTCCACGGACATCTACTGGCTGCGCTTGGCGATCCGCGGACTGCTCCCTGAGGCCCTTCGTCGGTAATTTTTCATCGCTGACTTCTTCGATGAGGTGTAATAAGCAGGGTGTTCGCGTGCGATGTCCTGAGGGTTCGTCTTCGAAAACACACAGCGTCTGCCGCCTGACTGAACGTCTAGTGAACCTTGGTTTCTCTAATCTCCGGTCCTCACGTCAGTTTCTTTGGTTTCACCGTCGAGACGCTGGGAGCTGTGATGCGCATAGATCACTGACTTATGATGTTCCTAGTCCTTGTTTTCGACGACGTCTACCATCCTGACTGTCGACTCCGCCGAACGGCGTCCCAGGCAACTCGGTTCGCTTACATGTGCTGCCAATTTTCAGCAGTTCAAAACAGAGGTATAAACAACAAGAGGAGCGATTAAACTCGGCCAACTGGTTTGTCCAGATGCTGTGCTGGGCTGAGAGATGCGCCACGAGATTCATTCGAAGCACTAAATCTGGGGAAATGGCTGCTGTCGGAAATTGCGTGGGATTCCTTGGGAACGCTTTAGATTATGCACCTGGGACCTCAGAGCATGTGCACAACGAATTCGTCTTCACTTTCTAGCCAGCATTTGTGTTTTTACGCAGTGAGATTCATTCAGTTTTGCGCTGTGCTGCTTTTTTTCGTGGAAAAGTCAATGGTGCTTTTAAAAAGAAGTGCGGAATTATAAATTAGTTTATCCCAGAACAATGTTGCACTTCAGCCGCTCCATTGAGAGAGAACTAACTACGCTTATCAGCTAAAATAGAGACCATTGGGTCTAAAGGTCTTTTCTTGCAAAAACCAAAAGCTCCTTCTTCACAATTCTAGGCCTCTGGAGTCGATGAATTTGTTCAGGAGTGGTCATTTTTGTAGAAATTAGCCTCTGGCGTCAGATAGATCTAGAGGGCAATTGCTCAGGTGGTATTTACTAGTTAGCTCTGCAAATATGTAGGTGCAAACCATGTTATATATAAGGCTGTTTTGCTGCTGGACAGTCACCTCAGGCAGGGTCTTAATCGCTCAGGTTTTCTTCTCGCTGCTCGCAAGCAAATGCATCGACAGTTGTACAGGGTGCGTAAAAAGTATTGACGCACTAAACGTAAACGTTAGAAATAACAGCACATCATAAAATTTAATGAGTTTATATATAAAATATCAACAATGATCTAGCGAACAGAATAGCGTCACTTGCATTTTATGTGGGCTTCTTTGCTGCGAATGCAGGGTGAAGACGTCGACGGTGCGCCGCAAGCAGTCCACGTCGATTTCGTTCTATGCTTTGACCTTCAATGACTTGATACCTTTGTGCATTCAACTTGTAGAAGTGTTACATACTCTTTAAGGACCTCCAAAGTGCTAATTCTGGCTCGCTGCAAGGGAGGCGCATCCGGCCAGTATCATGGTTTGTGCATTCATCACAAGCGTCTCTCGTTTTCATGGATACAGGAGAGAAGGTAAATCAATAGAACTATCTGTATTGATGTCCAAAAGAAGCAACTGGTTCCTTGGCTCAAACCCCACCTCGAAAGTAAGCCGTATGTCTTCCAGCATTATTCGATTCCTGCGCAGAGTCGAGGATTGTTCAGGACTGGTGCCGCGCCAACTTGAAGGATTTAATTTCGGCAGAGCAATGACCTCTGTATAGACCGGATTTGAATCCGCTGAATTACTCTATATGGGAAGTTTTGGAGAACTTCTCACAAAGGTATGAAGTCAGTGAAGGACGATCTGGTCAAAGCATGGAACGAAATCGACGTGGACTACTTGCGGCGCACCGTCGATGTCTTTCCTCGGCGTCTTCGCTCCTGCATTCGGTGCAAAGAAGCCCATATAAAATATAGGTGATGCTGTTCTGTTCGCTAGATCATTGTTGACATTTTGTATATAAATTTATTGATTTTTATTATGTGTTGTTATTTCTGACGTTTACGTTTAGTGCGTCAATACTTTTTACGCACCCTGTACATCGTGACCAGGGATGTGCGGAATTTCTGTTTCCGTGTTCCGAATTGCGGTTTCCGGCCATTTTTGGCTTTTTCGTTCCGTTCCGTGTTCCGCCTATTTTTGGACCGGAAGGCGGGAACGGAACTGGGCTGCTCCACACTAGTTTTCTATTGAACGCAATCAGCTTATCAATTAAAAAGAGTTCTCCTTCATATAATTGCGAGAGAAATACTGTGTGACAACTCTAGTATTAATATTCTTAAAATTGGTTAGACAACCAAAAGAAAGTACTCAAAAATGGCAACGGAGCGCAGGCCAAAATTAATGTGCCAGCAAAGGCAATATATGCATTGTATGCTAAGAAAGTGCACTCAACATTTGAAGGATCGTAAAATTCTTAATCCGTTAGTTACAAATAAATAGCTTTCAAAAACTTTGCAAGCATATAGCACAGTGTCATGAAACAAAGGGTTCAGTGAAGGTTGTGCCATGAGGGGATTGCATCAGTGTTCCTGATCGAAGGTGTAAATTTCATTTTTTTTCAAAATTCGTAAGGTGTGAGATGCATCCATGTAGAGTTATGCAATTCATTTTTAAGGAAGCATCACGAATATCTACCAGGAGGTAATATTTTAATTGACTAGGGAGACTTCTTAAATTCTAACACAAAACTATTGCTTCGAGAACCATCTAGTAACTGTCCACCTTGGGCGTGGGGGTTTCAGGCTTGCACAGACTGAATATTCCTGTGGAAGTGTGGACCCACCATGACTAACCAGTCATCCAGTTATCATCTTATTGTTAGATCCCAGAATGAATTCCGAGTACTAGCTTTATTGAATAATGTAACCGCTATTGTGAGCAATAATGTAACCGCTATTGTGAGCAGCAGTCTGTGCAGTCACTACGTCATCTAAGCCACTGGTTTCTAAAAGTGTTGAGAGGAATCTCTTTTCTGGTCGGAAAATGATCTAGGTGGATACTCCAGTTTTAGACATCACCCGAGTCAGTTTTTCTTTTGATGCGGGTCTGTAGGTAACCTCGACAGGCTAATTCGGTTAAGGTTCAGAAAATTGCAGCATCACAAAAGTCAGCAAAAAACCCGTCGCAGGAACTAGATACAGCGAAATGGATACAGCGGAGAGACTACATGCTGAAATAGTAAGATAAAACCCTGAATTTGTTTTCCTTTATTGCTTCAGCCATATCGAAAAGAAGCCATATTATATTATCACAACAATATTATGAATTCATGCTTCGGTATGCTATGTTATGATGAGGATGAGCATTAATTTAAGGAAGATTTCGCTGCTCGCAAAGTTCTGAGCAAGAAAAGCGCAATGGAAGCCGCTTTTCACGCCGTTTCAGAAGCACTTTTGAAAAAATGGCGAATAGGTGTCATTTCCGTTTCCGCGTTTCGTATTTCGGTTTCCGGCCATTTTGAGCGTTTCCGTTCCGTCTTTCGTCGTCCGCTTTTTTCAGAAAAATTTCCGCACATCCCTGATTGTGACTTCACCCTCGCTTGTACCTCGAAGTGAATGATGTCGCCGACGTCATTCACTCAACCACGCTTGCCTGCAGCTCAAGACTGTGGTCCTTCTCTATGAAATGTCTGATGCCGAAGCTGCACATTCTGGCCATTGCTGGAAATATCCTACCCAAGTGCTATTTGTAGGCTCGATTTGCTCCTTCAATTATAGCGCAAATGCAGAATTGTGAAAGGGAACACAATTTCTATTTCAGAGAAAATTTTCCAAAATGACGAAGATTTTGAACATGCTTCGAAGTTATTTAACCCCCTAGAGCAGCTAATCCTGCGTATGCTTACCTTTTTAGAAAAATTTGAATCTCTCTGTTGAGAGCTTCTGAACATTAGTAGCAGTATCCAATCCAATTTTATTTTTGGACTTTTTGTCCTTTTTCATTTTTTTGTAAAATGTTAGGTTTAAAACTTTGGATCCATCCTAGTCGGAGGATTACTAACAGAAAAGCAGAACAAACCGAACAGTGTGTCCTGTCGCGACCAGGAAGTTGCAAGAAGAGGTCCCTTTCGTGGCTCAGTTCGGTGTTGCATCGCTGGGAAATAATTCACCATCAATGTTGACGCCATTCATCAACAACCCCCGACTAGGACAGACCCAAAATTTCTTCTGAAATGTTACGATGCTTGTTTGAGCGATACACTTTGCACTTCATTCATGCCGTCTGGACTTCGGCCAACAGCTGTTCGCCTAAAGCGTAAACCAGTCTACTGCTCGTCAAGTTGAGTGCCACCAAAGAGCGGTTAGCGTCCTGCTGGCAACAATTTACATCTCGTAAGTGACCACGCACCTTGTGCGTGACGCCACAGAAACGGGGAGTCCAACAAGGCGTGTGATCAGACAGCAAAACTGCATCCTGCAGCCACTCTTGCATGACTGCAGGACGCAGAAGCAGGTTGGTTCCTGATCGTTCCTGCTCCTACCGCACACACCGCACCGCATCTGCTACATTTGCTAATAGTGTGCCGCTTAGATACCGAATTAAGAGCTGTTAAATAACAAGTACAGGTCATCCTATGCGTTCCGATCGCACACAACATCCTGATTTCACGGGCTGATACTGGAAAACCATTGCAATGAGGATACTGTAGATGTCGCGTGCACTCAAACAGCGCAGGAAGCGCAATGGCCTCGCATCCTGCCTGGAAAGCAGAGGTTGCGAGTTTGAATCCCGCCTAGTGCAAGAATTTTTTGTTTTGCAACAAAAAATTCTTCAAACCGACTTTGTAATAGTGAAGGTCGACTCGGACAATCCTTCATTGACAACGTTTCGGGCTTTAAGCCCTTCGTCAGGTCTAAAAAACAGTGACACTGCACATCTTTACAACAATACTATCCAGCAGATGGTCAGCTTTACAGATAGACCTGGGAATCACAGGGGAAGGATGGGCCAGTGTTGTTCAGTGATGCGTTTGGCCGTAAATGAAGCGCAGTAGTCTTTGGGGTACCTATATATCCGAGTGGGTAGTGACCCTTCTCTCTGTTGCCATGTCGTCATCATTGTCGCCTACCCTCGTAGGATGATAGGCCTCATTGCATTCTTCATTTCCTCTCTCCGATCTATTGGTGGTTCCCAGTGCTTTACCTCCTGCTTTACCTCCTACTTGCTTGGTCTTCCTCTCCACCGGGTCTGTCAGATTCTTTGGAGAATCAAAGCTCCCAGTTGCGGCAGCGGATCTTGTGCTTTAAAGTGCGGTGTTTCGAGAATGGGTTGTCTACGTAGCGTTGGGCTACGCAGAGCTCTCAGGTGTTCCTCTACTCTGTTTTAAACATGTTTTAACGTCAGATAACTCAGTTTTTGTTGAGCACATCTAGCCTAGCTCTGGTATTCTACTTCACACATACTTGTCGTATTTATGAACGCTTCTAGATGGAGGTGGACCAGCCAGGTTATAAATGTCGCCGGCTTGCACAGGAAATTCGTGGTTCCTCGTATTTCATTTCATGCCCAAATCCTGCATGTGCCAGATTTTTTCTTAATGTTGTTAATGAAATTCATGAGTCCCTTTATTTGTTCCATCGAGCAAGGAGAACTTGCTGGGCAACTCTGGCGCGAAGGGAACGAACGGAGGCGGGATGACACTCTCTCGAGCAAGTCGACGATGAGCGGAACAGCCGAAAGAAATGCTCCTCACGAGATGTGTTGGAATCAGTTCGTACGACCACCTGCCTTTTCCGATATGAGGCTCCGCGACGTCGCTTCCAGGTTTTTCGCCAGTGTACTGCAATTGTCTCACTTCTTTTACTGGCTCTCGTTCAATTAGCCTCTGAGAAAAACTCGAGTACTTTTTCTCGCGCTGTTGCTGACTCTGACGGCTCTCCTCCCATTGAAAACAACCTACGATTTCTGGAATAATGCTTTGGTCGACTAACGATCGAAACCAAACAGTCGAACTCCCTTTCACGATTGCAGAACTCTAAGCAAAGTAGAGACCTTATGATAGAGATCAATGGAGCAGCCGAGGCACGAGTTCTCTATGCGTCATTAAAGGCAGTGATCATTCATCTTCATCGCCCGCTCTTATTTCTCGACCTGGCTTACCTGAACTCGTGGTCTGCTCGTGGCCATCGAAACATCGTCATCGAATTCGCGTGCCCGTACTCTGCGATCATGAGGTCAGGCGCGGCAGCTCCGACTCTTTTTTACGATTCGCGTCGCCTTCGAGACATTTCAAACAGAGTAAAGCAGATCTATGAAATCTCTGTGAAGGTTGGGCCTTGCAGCGAATCTTAGGCGCCACCAGGAACCAGCCGTAGATGACCAGCTAAAATGAAGCTGTGCTTCTGCGCTGGTCACGCATACTTATCCGAGCAGAGACGATAACTGCAGTGGGCATCCTTCACCCTTCCAATCTAGAAGCACTTAGCACTGGAATTGAGCAGAAGAATCTATTGAAAGTGCATTCTCGTTGAATGTCTTTCTGGTTGTCAAAAACGATTAGCCAGAATGAAACATATGGCTTGACAATGTGCTAAACACGCATGGCCAGATATTTCACGCCTTTGCAGATGCCCAGGGAATTAGTGGGCGGTTACTGCTGATAAATTGAAAATGAAAAAGGAAAGACATTTAAATAGAGGATCAGCACAAGTAGAAAGCACTACGTTGCACGGATTAGGCACTCTTATGACTAGCTAACTAGCATGTGTTACTAAAAACAAATAAAATTAAAAATAAGAGAGCCATGTGAGGGCAAAATGTTTTTTCGGAAGCGGCGTATGGCTGCCAAAACGACTTAATTAATTAAAATTCAGTACAAAGAACGACTCCTTCTTAATGAGGAGGGGGAGGCACCTCACTACGTCTCAAGTTGAAGACAAGCTCCATGCAAAGAATGAATCAACCTGGTGGAGGCTCTGTTTCTGCAATTCGCTGGGGCACCACACTTCGCTTGAAATCGATCTCTTTCCTAGCGGCCTCCATGGGCACTAAGAAAGACCCAAGACTACGTAGAATGTCTTCCTTGTCGGCATAGTGGTTTTTGCTGGGACTTAGCACTAGGTGGGGCAGCCAGACTAGAGCGAGAAGAAGTTCAACTTTTCCATGGATTTGTTGGCACGGGTTGAAACGATTGTGGCATCTACTGGAAGCTAACTGTTCAAACAGCAGTGCCACTTGTTGCTGAACTGCGGGCGATCCTATTGACCTCTGCCATATGGTGTATCTGTTTGAGTTTCCTCGAAGAGTTGACAAACAGATGCTAGCATTTTTGCATTCAAGTTCTGCTCCAACTTCTTCTGCGTGATCTTGTGGAGAAGCTGGGCATTTATGAAATTCAACCAATATTTTGTTCGCTCCTAGGCTAGTCGAAGCCACTGACACACCTCTTGCAAACCGATTTTTCCTTTAAAGCATGAGAAATAGAGAAACTCGAAAAAGCAATTGCTATTAGTTGCCTTTTTCTGTGCTTTGCGAAGTATGCCTTTTGCAGGAAGCAAGGCCACGGGGACTTGCACAGGGATCTTGACATTACATAAATGGAGCTTCACAGAAGCAAAATCATACCGCTCACGGCATGTCAAGAAGGAGGAACAGGCACAGTGCTCCACTTCAAGTTGAGCGTCTGACAAATTATTCTGGTAAAAATGATTTTAAAAACATCAATATTCGAGAAAGAGACCTGCCTTCTTTGCCTTTCTTTGCTTATTATTATTTCTTACTCATTTCTCTCTCAACAGCAGTCTCTGAGTTTTCTCGTTAGGCACATAGAGCTGTCTATTTATAAATAAAAAATAATAAAGGATGGTGTTGGTTACTATACGGTTCATTTCAGAACAAAAGGTTAAAATTTTCTTTAAAGGTTGAGAACACCGCTATCAGTCGTGATACCCATGCGTGCTCTTTCACGAGTTCCCCCTTGGACAGGCGGGCTCAGTGTTCCTCTAGGAACTTCGTTTTTGAGTTCATTATACAAGGTGTACAATCTGCTATTTCATATTTTAGGACATGCCTCTATAGCCGCCTCACTCACCAATTTTTGTTGCTTCTAAAGGTGCCTATCCCTTTGCCTCAACAACCTTACACAATATGAGTCACATAGGGGCGGAATCGAAGTGAATCCATCTGCGCTCGCAAGGAGGGCCGACTTCTTTCACTGTATTACGTGCGTTGAGTTACAGGTGAGTCTTTGCGGCAGTTGAGCTGCATAATACGTTGTTGCACTTTCTGTATAGAGCTGACCTAGAAACCCTATTGTGGAACTGCCACAGGGCTTGCGCATATGGATAATCCTTTGATAGACGAGCAAATGTATGACCAACATAAGATGCTATGGAAGACCTTTCTGAAGAAATGTTTGTCACAGGACACAGTAAGAGCGCTGCAGTGTGTGTGGTAGCGAAGCCGCTGATCTAGCAGATTCCAGTACTCGGCATAGTCTATTTTTGACTTCTGCACTCCAATGAGCCCCTCCTCATGCCCATTTCCAAATCTATTCAAATGCGCAGGGCATTCAAAAAATGATAGATGCATTGAAAGGCAGAATAACTCATGGAGTATAACACCCCTGGAGGCGGTCTTCTTACTCTACTCCGCTGGAGTTATATTTCACTGGCTCTTTGAATAGTTTTGTTTGCTTCGGGACGACGTCACAGATAACTTCCGCAATCCTCTCGACCAAAAAGAACAACAAATAACCCACATCGCAGCACTCGAGCTAATTGTAGACAACACACATTCTTCCTTTGAGAACAGGAAGAACCGTGAACACTTTCATCATCCGCAGTGAACAGATAGATATTGAATTAAATGTAAAGGTTCTTACAGTCTTATATCGGCTTTATTGCTTCTATTTTAACGTTATCTGTTCATCTGCTCGTTGCTCTGCCACTTGTCAAAGAGGAGTCCAAAAGCTGCCTAAAGGGTGGAGGAACTGCGCTAAATAATCTCTATTTTGGACACCGAGGGTGCGCATGTACCGCATTTGGAGGAGGTGTCGACTGTCGCGTTCTCCCGATACCAAGTTCTTGGCTCGGATTTCCCGCCCAGACCAACCAAGCCTTCCTTCCTGCTACCGACCATTTCTGTGAATGATAAAGTGCTGAGTTGTTCATCGGCTAGCCAGTTCAAGTCATTGTATAGCCATTCAAATAGCCGTCATGACATCTCGTAGAAGTAGAGTGCGTGGCGTGTCCCAAAATGGGTTGAGTAACGCCGTCCTTTATCCTTTATCCTTGGTCGCGCCATGTATCGCACTTCTCCACTCGACATCATGAGTCAGACCTTTTCAAGCACATCCGGTTGACAGCCGGTGAGCCGAGTTCTGCAGCGCTAGAGTCAACTAGCGACACACAAGGAATAAGTGGACGGTTCAGGACTCATACCAAAGTCGATAAGAGGAATAGACAATCGCGCCTCCTTCCAGTTGCACCACACATGCTTGTGCCCAACTGTCCTCGTTGAAATGTGCAGAGTTGACATTGTTGCAACTTCAACGAGGCTCCGTTCAAATTAAAAAACATTCTCTTTAGAAAATCTTCGATCTCCAGTGATGAAAATACCGGTTCTGAGCACTTCGCGCAAGTCATTTGCACACCTAAAGTCTTCGCTGTAATTTTTAAAAAATAAGCCACAAAAATCCTAATTGCAACCGGGATGAGGTAGCTCTCGGATCGAATGCGGTCTAAGAAATTTTTCTATTTCATCTTTTATTTTATTCATTCCTTATTCATTTATTCATTTAATCAAGAATCACTCTGTTCTCTGCTATCCCGTACATCCGTACATTGTTAGGTTGCAATAAAATGGAAATGCAGTTCACTTAGAACTAACTGGGGTACATGCGAACGAGGCGAATTCCGTAGTAGACACTGGTTCGCGAATCGATTCTGAGGTTTCTGAGGTTCGGTTCGCGCCTTGGCCAGACAATGCTTCCCTCTAAGAACCGGTATTGACGAAGTGGGTGAAGGCGAATCTAGGAAGAGGAAGCACTGATTTACCTTGCTGAAGCCCACCTCAAGTCAATGCAAAAGCGCATTCATCGCTTGCCCGAGACCTTTCAGATGCAGTTTGTGTGGGAAGGATTCGCCTAGCTTCTCCCACAGTCTGCTTCTGCAAGATCATTCTCCTTCCTCATTTGTTCTATTAGGACATAGCCACTCTGAATCCCGAATGCCTGAAGTCCTCTTAGTACTGCGGCAGTCCTGTTCCTACGACGGCACTGCCCAGTGCTCTTTGTCCTCCCGTCCACGAGGCCTTCCAGATTGCGTCAGGAGCAGCAGTCAGGCGGGGTTCAGCTGAGGGTCAGGTGCACCGCGGTCGTTGTTCCGGCCAGCACTCGCCTCGCCTCGAACTCACATGACCCACGAACGCCCGCCGTCGGGGCGGGCCGCGTCGACTGACGGACGGACGACGAGATCCTCGTCAGTCTCAACGATGATCATCTCCCGGGATATGACGCGCTTCAGCGACGAGCATCAGCAGCAGTTACAGGTTGGTTCCCATTTGCCTTCTGCGCTACTTCTTTACTTCTTCGCCGATGTATCGGTCATGTCTTATCGTTAGCACTCATTCCTCTTTTGCTTGATGTGGCCAGGTATATCCTCATATTTCCCCGATGGAAAAAATCTCCTGACGTTTCTTCCGTATTTGAAAGTGTTTGGCGAAAAACCAGGCGCAAGGGCTGTCATCAGGCGACACATGCTGCTTCGCCTCCTCACCCATCGCGCCGGAAGGAACAAAGAACGCCTCAGCAAACCTCGCGGGAGGCTCTCTTTTCTCCTCTAAAAACGGACTGGACACGTGATGGACTATGACCATCTCATTGTCCTATTCTGGGGAGGTCGCAGCGCCGACCGGCCGGCATTGTTCGACGCAAACATGGCTCGGGAGCAGTGTTTCTCTTCATGCTGGTTACTCTTCTTGCCCTGGGAAACTATAGAGGTCTTCTTGAGCACAGGTGCTTCCAGAAGCAGAATGTAATGGATGTTCCTGTTGAAGGTTTAGTAGATTATGAGCTTTCAGAAGCCCCAATGGCTTAAGCTGGGTCAGCTCATCTAGTTGAGCAGTTTTCAGTAGTGAACCTTCCAGACTTGTCGTCCATTTTCCAGTAGTCACAATGACTTAATGACTCTTCCGTGACGAAATGTCCTATGAGTCAGCTCTGCAACAGCTGGGATGTGCCCGGGCGAAGTCAAGCCATCTTGCTATTTGACTTCATTGCTTGCACATTAAATGCTGTGGATGGTTTCTTCTAGAGCTCTGTTTTGAAGCACGTCTTCTACTGAGAACAGTTTGAATCAAAGCACCTCCTTGAATGAGAGAAAAGCATAACTATTACAAGAACTTGAAACTCCGAAGTGTCACAATCGAAAAATTGATCATTGGAGCGATTCGGTTGGAAAAATTATGGAAATGCATGAAGAGGTTCCTATCTCTTTTCATTCCTCTTCCATCGTCCCCCTGATCGTCGATTTGCTCGACCGTTGCCTGCATTTATCCTTGTGGCGTGCCAGAGTAACCCTGTAGATCCTTCTCCCTCGACGAACACAAAAACGTGATATCCTTCATTCATGAGTCGCGACGTTCAACCGACACGGTGATGCTGTGTCCTTTAACATCCCACGGAGCCTAGTCCGTTAAGAAGTTTGTCCAGATGGTAAACGAGAAACGCTTTAGGTGCCCGACCCATTTATTTTCGACGATTTGGCTCATACGGCAACGTATTGGTCCGAGCACCTAGCCCTTCCTCTTGATTCCATGTTTATGGTGCTTTATGGTGCTGTTCGCGTGTTCATGTTGCTTTCGTAGACACCAAATCTCAGTGGAGTACATTACCGCTTAAAGAACCTTAAGGTCGAATAGGAGGGCACGGAGCCGAAAGTTCATCGTTCTCTTCACGACTTCTTCGACACTCTTGAAAGCTCCCAAGTATTTACCATGCTACTTGAAATTTTAAAAACCCAGACATTCCTCGCCCTTCTGTGAGGTTCTAGCGAATACCATTCGATTCAAAATGCCTAGTTTTCAATTCTATTCATCAGATAATTTTAATAGCAGAGCCAGCCAAGTGAACAAGAGAAGCTTATGCCTTTGGTAGCAGCTTCAAAATATGCAGGAATATCTTTACGGGGTCGAAGTGGATATGGTCGAAGTTGCAGAGCTCCTCTTTTCGTCGACATCCTACATAATGTCTACAAAGAGCAGGGTTGGTATATCAATGCCTTTATTCAGTGGTTTACGGTGATCTGTTGGTGAGAATGCGGGTTCCTTGTTGTACGGTGGCTTTGCTCCATACCTATCCTCCAGTGACACCACTCAATGCATGACGCTTCTTTCCTTGGAAAGAAGCGCATTCCATCCAGAAATCTTTCGAGGAACGATGCTTCTTTACTTGAAAAGAAGCACTATTGAACAACTGGAACCAAATAAGTCTGAAGCATTCGCTTTTCCTCGCTACTTTATTCGACCTGGAAGCTCTAAGATTACAGGCGTCAGAACAGTTCTTGAAGTTAGGAAAGGATTGGATGCTCAAGTATAGATCTTCCGCCCATTTTACCGTTGGCCGTTGCATCCCTAATATCCCACTTAAGTCCACCCTGCACATCCCACCCTGCTCCTCAATTCCCGGCCGTTGTCTGGCCGGACTCGTCGTTTGCGACAGCCAGTGCCGGCACTCGAGGCACACGTCGGTGTCGCGCTTCGCACAACATCCTTGTTGTGGTCAGCGGCGGCGCGTGGCGGGCGACGACGCGCGTCGCGCACTGTCGCCGTGTGTCGCCACGATTCGCGCGTCGTCGCCGGCTGTCAACAGCGCGATCAGCTGTTCGCGAGCGAGAGAGTGCTGGCCGAGAGGGCCTCCGACGTCGAAAACACCTGCCGCAGCGGCCGCCGAGTGCGCTCTTCAACGCACTCGAGTGCACACACATCCAGCCGAATCAATCGAGTCTTGAGCTGTCGAAATCAGAAGCCTGGCACTTGCTCAGATCAGATCCTTTCAGCGCCAACTGGCCGACAAGATCACCAACTACGCGTCGACTGAGGAGATCCGGAACCTTCTGATCCGCGGCGCTACGGTACGTTCCCATTGATCTTTCCTTCATTATGATGCTTTTTTTTGTTTCAGTTTAACATTAAAAAGTGTGTTTTTTCCCCATTAAAAAGTGTGGCTTCCAAGTGCTGTTATGTGATGAATGCTTTGCTACGAACATTCACTTTGTTGATTGTAAACTCTCAATAGTCCTTCCGATATGCCTCTAGTAGAGGCATGAGACACTCTTGCGCATTCTTTCTGTGAGTTGGATCGGTGCAACAGACGATGCTGAAGCTTTCTGGGTTCGGTTCATGCCCGAGTTCACTAAGTTGGTACTGTAGTCGGAATCAGAATTGTGCGGGAAGGATAAACGCTGTTCTCCTTGAAGGGGACGTCGTATTCAGATCTGTGGGCCTGACGCAATTTGAAGTGCTTCCATAAAAGTCGAAAGCATGCTCGTTTCGGAGGCATTAACTAGCATCGACCATTTCCTTCTACCTTATTTTTGCCGTCAGTCAACCTTGCATTTGCTGAAGATGGTATCCGCTATTATTTCTAGGAGGGCGCAGGTTCTTGGTTAGGATCAGGCCAACTCAGGCCAACCAAGCCTTCCACCCCTACGGTGAATTGGTACAGGACTTGTTTGGGAAGTATGAAGCGCTAACTTCCCATCGGCTGGCGACCGCAAGTCATCCATCGGCTGGCCACTGCAGGTCATTGTAGGTCCAAATACGCATTCAAATCGCTAACATGGCATACCGTAGAAGTAGGCGTGGCGCATTCCAAAAGGGATCGAGTAACGGCGTGCTCTATCCTTATCCTTACTATTCCTAAACACAAATGACAGACAAGCTATGAATTCCTGCGTTCAAAAGGAACCAATTGGCAACAACATGATGAAGTAATTTACCAAGGTCGTCGTTCACCTATATTTGGCTAACCTTTCGGCGTCGACGCCCTCATCAGAGTCTAGAAGTCCAAGGATCAGTTAGAAGCTACCTGCCCAAATGCCATTTCAACCTACAAAGCGAATTTCAAATAAAGCAAGGAGTCTAGAGGCGAGCTCGTGGATGCCAACAACGCTAACCTTAACGGTGGAGGTCGTGTTGATTCACTAGTAATTCGTCGTGGCACCTGTGCCGTGATATGCTCAACTATGGCCATTTCGGTCCTAAATCGAATTCGGTTTCATCCGAAGAATTAGTCTTGTGAGAAAAACGCCTGCTTCTGCCAAGCACCCGAGGAATGAGGAACGAACTTGGCGTCGAGACATGCACTCATCGCGCCCTCACCCACCAACTGCTATTTTCAATCACTTCGATACTTTTCCCCATAATAAACTTTCGAAGTCCGGAGTTCGTCACAGGTGGTTGAACTCTCACAGATTGCACTTGCCAGTTGCAAGCTTTGAACTTTCGGAACATGAAAACATAGCTCATATTTGAAGGAGGGAATTTCTCGCTATAATTTCCAAGAAGTTCCGAAGCTGGAGAAAGAGATGCCGAAGGGTGATTCTTAGACATCTCGCTGGAACAGCATACGGATCCGCTAGGAAGCGCTGTGCTAATAGGCAGTGCGATTGCGGAAGTTTCATCCCCATTTCTACAACTGAATTTCGTATAAAGTGTGGCGTAACATACCTCTGCTCAGTTCATGCGTAAGGCTTTTTGAAGGAGGCAGGTTGCTTGTAACCTCGCTTGTAGGAGACGAATTCTGACTTAGATGGAGAGTGTGCCACTTCACGAGCTAGATTCAGCTGCAGGTGCAACGCTGTTGATGTTCAACACCTTATTCTTCTCCTGCTGAGGTAAAGGAGTAAAGCCCATTACCAGCCTTGCCGCTGGTTAACTTCTTTTCGGGATGCAGTCATTGCACTGACGCATTGTACTCTTGTGAAAGACACCGATAGTGAAGCTACTTCGAGTAAGGACAGCCCTCACAATCAACTGTAGTGGCTACCCGAGGGTCAACCCAATATTTTAATCTTTCCCAGACAATTCTGCACCAAACCGTTGACTCTGGAGCGGCAGAAGACCTTGCTGGCTTGAAGTGGATCCGAATCTTGAATCAATAAAGCAGCCGGAGTTCATGCCTTTCCACAGATTTCCCCTACAGAAGGGTGCGTGCTTTGCTACTAAATTTTCATTAGGCCATCCATGAACTCCACCTTGGTTGGGCCAATCACAGGTAGAACACACAGACAGTCCGCTCCCCCAAACTGCTGTTAAACGTGGGACTTTGAAGGAGCCTATTCGTCTTCGTGCTCTGCCTCACATGACGTGCGCTTGAGTCCCTCGTTTTTTTCTGTTTGCGAGTTTCGAGGGTCAGCGCTGCTAAGTGCAAACACCGTTGTTTTCGGCAATTGGATTTCTTACACGCTCGCAAATAGGATGCCTATCTGAACGCTCAGAGAGCAGTCACACCGAAACTATTGCTATGTTTGCTCAATGAGGAGTCACGCTTTCACTTGAACTTCCTTACTTCTTTTTCTTCTGCGGGTGCGGACTCAAAGTTAAATTTATCGCCACCTTGAGATTTTAGATGTTTGTCATCTGGGCTTGGTTGTCGCCCTTGGTGATGTAACTTATTTTAGTCCAATCGTTTATTAGATAACGGACAGTAGAATACACACACCTATTTCCTCGCTGTCCGGCTATTTATGCCGTACAAGTGATACCATTCCCGTACCTTATATTTCAAACATTGAGCTAATACAATCGAGGTCACGCGGAGCGAGACACCTTCGTTTTAAGGACAAATGGTCAGATTCAAATATTGTTTACAACCAACGTATTTATTTGTTTAACTCGTCGCCTCTTGGATAGCAATGCACTTATTCGTTGATGAAAATTTTGTATTCCACTTTTATGAGATGTCGTGGCTGAGGGCTCAACGCATTAAACACTGGTGCGTCACCTTTCTGAAACATGTCCGGTTCCCACTGGCTAATAGCGGTGATGGAAGGTTTGGTTAGTCTGTGCGGCTCTCGAACCAAAAACTTATTTGTTGGGGCGCAAGTTTGAGTAAACATCTGATGGCCGCACATTTGTCCTCTTTTAATTATATATTTATTACTAAGAAGTAATCATGTAAAAAATACGCATGAAACGTTTTCTGCCTTGATGCTCAATTATTTTTCCAATCATTTTTGCTAGCCTTTGTTGTTATTTCAAATTTTTTAAAATTCAATTTCCATTGAATAAGGCCTATGGTTGCATGTGTTAAGGACTGTTTGTCAGGACCGGGAGGATAGAAATTCGTTAAATCCATGAGCTTTAATTGAAGAGCAACGCATTCTTTCCGAATTTGTCGCACAGTGTTCCATTAAACTTTAAAGGATTCAAGGAAAACGTTTCCACAGTTAGTATTGAATAATAGTGACCATAAGACAACCATTGTACTGTGCATTTCCATCGAATTAAAATTTCATACATTCCTTTTCCAAATTTTGTTTTCATTTTTAAATGAATTAAATTTTTTACATTTTATCTCCAAAACTTTAGTGATCCTTCCTCTCCGAGTGTGAAAGAACTCCAGAGACCACTGGCTTTTTCGTTGAATATCGGCTGGCAAAGCTCTAAAAGGCATTGATACGTGATCCGTTAGTATGTAGGACAGGTTGCAGTTCCGATTTCAATACTAGCCCTTGAACAGTCTACGAGATCAGTGAATCTGTTCAGTGTCCTTAATTGTTCGAAACAACACTCCCAGATGTCAGATCCCCTTGTTCTTACAGTCAGTGCTTTTTCAGCCCGATGGTGAAGTCATTCATGGCCTGACACCACTGCACTACGCCTGCTTCATCAACAACGTCAGCGCTGCAAAACTCCTGCTCACGAGGGGAGCTAAGGTGGGTCTAGTAGTCCTCATCCCCTGCCTTCCATTCGGATGCCATCAACTTTCCGGACCTCTGACTGCCTACTCTCTTCGTAGACATAATTCTTGATCAATGGTGCGTCGAGGTCTGTTCTGTGCCGTCTGTTCTACGGGAGTCAAGTAAATAACAGTGACGCTGTTAACAATTGCTCAGCGGACATCAGGAGAGGAGGCTTGCGCTGAACACGAAAGCTGTGGAACTCTAGGGCTTCGGCTCAGAATGTCTTCTTCCGCTTATCACTTCTGGCTACTGTTGCAACCGTTTCCAAAGTGCCTGTACTCTCGCGATAAGCGCCATGGGGAGGAAAACATGTCGCGATAGCAGAGCCTCACCTTTTTAGACAAACAGATAGGGGACTGATGTGAGTCACCGAGTGAGACTCGAGTTCCCTTCCTCCCAAGAATGGCTTGGAGCTGGCGCCCTATGAGATCTTAGATCACTCACTTGATGTGCTCAGGTTGTTATCCACGGTTGAGAATACGGGAAAGGCTTTTGGAATGAAATCCTAGTTTCTGTTCTCTACTGATGCGGGCTTCTCCACAGGAGGAACCTGAAATAGAGATACTTCTGAAGTGTGTGACGAAACGATTCATTTCTTTCTTCTCCGTTCAAGCGCTACTTGTACTTTCCAAGAACCCTGATTTTCACGTATGTTTTGATCTTAAACGTGTTCTCAGGGCCAGAGAGGGATTGAGCAGCACTGTGTTTTTGACTTGAACTAATTCATAAGCTATTAGTATTATTATTAATAGACGCTAATTATTCTAAAGTAACAACGAATTTTCCACCATTCCCCACTTTCTTTTCACAAATGTCATCCTATGGAAATTGAGGGTGTTCCAAAGGGAGTTGTAGCGCCTAAAATAGCCTTCTTGTCGGAGACTGTTATTCGACTATAAATAGGCTGTAGTCGCGTCAGCGCGGACACAGACCAAATCACAGGACACAGGACAATGATAGGCAGCCGCAATGGGCTTCTTTGTAATCGTTCCCGTTGTTGCTGCACTGAGCACTCGCCACGGTCTTCCCCCGCACCTGAGACCTTTGTGACGGCAGATAACGAACGAGCTCCAGTAAACAGCACTTTGATGACTCTCTGTGACGGGCGTTTTCGTACTTAAGCCGGGCAGAGTCTCCCAGGCTGTAGGCGTTACAAGATCAGAACGTTTGAATCCAAGTAGAATATACATACACCGCCAATGCGAATTCAATGGTCAACATCATCAACTCATCCTCCCAAATCTCCTTTTTGCTTGTGACGCCACACACATCTCTTTCACTTAACCTTTTTGAGCCGACGCCTATGTCGTCTTTATTTTTTTATATTTTTTTCATATTTCTGATTTCGTTAGGAAGCGGCTCTGGCTAATGTTAGGCGGTTTTTTAAGAACTATTTTCGAGTTTTCATTGGTGACCTTCTCCGGAAAAATTTATGGGAACCTCTACTACGGTTCTGCTTCCTTCTTCACTCTGCAGTTTGGTATTGTTTCTCTTAAAAACAGCGTTCATAACCAAAGGAATGGTTAAACATCAGAGGCCTCCCTTTTGGGAGTATTTTGAAACGAAGGAAGCTCGACCGTAAAAGCGGTCCTATCCAAGGCGTGGTTCCATGGGACATTTTAATTCGAGCAAAAATTCAGTGGCTTCGTCTATAGAAGTGTTTGTTTTGAAAACATATCTGGTCTTTGGATATTTTTATTGAGGAAACAGCACTGGCTGCAAGTGCGGTTTCTCTTTGAGGAGATCTTTTTCTTGAAAAATAGATAATATTTGCCGTCATCGTCCTTTTAAAGCTACGATAATACGGTAATTTCTAGTGCAGTAGCGATCCCTTCATGAAGCTCATGGCTGTACTTGCCTGTTTTAGAATTTTTATAAAGGAACTAGATAACATGCCATTCTTGGAGAGATTAACTATGGGTGCATTTTGGCCTAAAAATAGCATCCATTATAGTAATGTGTAATCTGACGCTATAATGTGAAAAATCTAATATAAGTGACGGTTTGTGCCAACTCTCTGGGTATTCGCCCTTCTTTACTGTGCTGACCGCACTGAATTGTATTCCATTGTTTTTTACCTGTTTGTTATGTTTAACCTTCTTGTTCAGGTTGACACTGTTGACGAGGTCGGCTGCTCTGCGCTTCACCTCTGTGCTGAGCACGGCTACTACAGAATGATCAAACTACTCTTGCTGGTTCGTTGATTGGACATTCGATGGCTCCTTTATTTTCTTTGGTTGCGCTGTGCTACCTAAACGCGAAATCTAAGAGGAAAATGATATCCCGCAGAAAGATAGATAGAATGATAGAAAGATAGAGAGCGTGGCGCGTCCCAAAAGTGGATTCGTCAACACCAGTCTTCATCATTTATGATTTATTCTTAATCATTCATAATATGCAGTGCTTCGTATTTTAGTACACTGACTCTGTTCGCCAGTATGAGACGCCCGTTATGGAAGAAAACGGGAAGTACCCGAGTCGCAAAAATATCGACGAACCTCTCCGACTCGCCATTAAGGTACGAGTTCTCCTTGCTTCGGTTTTCTAAACTCCTTTATGAAGGCAGTAACTCTAATCTCACGCTGCCCACTTCCTCGTTCTCACACACAACACCGCCGGCTGTTTAGAATGGCCACTTCGAGTGTGCACGGCTTCTGCTCGAGAATGGCGCCAATCCGAACGCCATCTACTTCGACGGACCCGAAATCACCCACGTCAGCCCTCTCGACACGAACTTCATCGCACTTCTGGTTGGTCCTTTGCATCTTTTTGAGGTCGCGAGCATTCGACTGATTCTGCCGTTTTAGCTTGAGCATGGAGCCGATCCGAACGTTTTCGACCGCAAAGGCTTGACGCCGATCATGAAGGCGTGCCGTGTGAAGGAAAACGGAATCGAAGCCATCAGGTAGGCACCTTACTGTTCTGCCTTCAGGACTTCCCTCCTCTCCCTCCCCATGTGCAATAGTGTGGTGGTTTGGAATTCGGCAAAATCTCCATGTATGTCTCACTTCTATGCACAGTACTCAGAAATACCTGTCAATGGAGAAGAAGTCGTCAGTTTGTCAATTTTCAAGAACGAGAGTAGCGCAGTTGGTACACTGTCTGATCTTGTGAGGGGCAGGACCACGAAGGATAGCGTTGGTTCGAGTCCAGGCCAGCCGCGCTTTCCACCTTTTGCTGCACTGGTGTCATAGGTGTCTGGTGGGACAAAAAACAGGCCCTCCGAGCCGCACTCAACTCCAACTCGGTGCATATGCCGCGGCCAGTCTACATCCTTGGTGTTTCAAGAATCGGATAATAGAGCAAGCCATCTTCAGTGACGTCGGCAAAAATTAAATAGGCTTACCGGATGAAGTCCAACATTACCGATGTCCAAGGGGCTTCCAGCTAGCTTTCAGGTTTAGGGGGATGGGAGACTACCCGAACTTGTACGAGTACTCATCTATGTGAGGAAAAGACTTCGCGTAGTACTAGGCTAAGCTCGTTTGCATATCTTCTCCGAGGCCTGTAAAGGATAACGCACAACAGCCTTACAGACGCTTAGTGCTTTTTACCGATCCCAGCTTAGAGGCGAAATAGCTGCAACCGTGGAAGGATTCGTTCCTTCTTTTTCGTAAACAATGAAGTAGAAACGCATTTACATTGCAGCCTAAGGTTCTGGACCAAAATCCCGCTATCTCGTGGCTTCTTTCACCTCTTAACCTTATAGAATGCAATAGAACTGCTAGCGGAATTTTATATTACATATAAGAATAATATGGTTTATCTTAAAGGACGAGGGGAATTTTCTTACCCTCTTCATCTCCATTGCAACTCCTATTCTTTTTTCAGAATCCTCCACAAATACGGTGGAGATATCAACGCTCAGGCTGATCTTCGTCAAGACAAGCGCACACCGCTGCACTACGCTCTGCTCAGCGGAAGCGCTGAGCTCGTGAAATTCCTCATTGGGGTAAGCCATGCGTTCAATTCGCATAGCTCGAATTTCGCTCTCGCTGAATCTATCAGAGGCATTGCTTTGCAGCTCGGCGCCAACGTAAACATGCCAAAGGGATACGACAAGCCCTCCATCGTTGATATCGCTGTGCTCAAGGACGACCCGGAACTTCTCAAAGTAGGCGTTTAGAGCAGATTTCATTATTTTCGCTGTCCCGCGAGAGCTATTACAGTGGAAGGATTGCATTGCTTTCCAGATCATCATTGATGCCGGAGCAGACGTCAACGCGATTCACACCTACATCGGCTCAGCTCTTCACCTCGCTGCTTGCTCAGGTATAGAGGAACTCATTCAACAACCTTTCTGTACGACCAGGTGGTGTCACTTAGCACTGAACCAGGACGTCGCTGTTGTAAAAGCGTTCCGAAAACATTTCATCAAATTCAGTAAGTTCTATTAACCCCCTTCGTTGCAGTGCTTGCCCACCAGTACGAGATTCTTCGCCTTCTCCTTGAAGCTGGAGCAGATCCCAACATTCAGCACCGGTTCGATGACGGGTCGCAGTTGAAGAGCCCGTTTGTTGAGTACTTCCGCTCTAGAGACGTGGTAAGCCACCCTCCAGACCGGGCCTACAGGAAGAGTCCCCCTAGTTCGCTGCCAAAGCTGTCCTTCCAGGTGGATCCGCGGGTCGTGCACCTGCTATTGGCGTACGGAGCCCGAGTGGTGATGCGCAGTCCTGTCAGCAACACCCGAGGCCAGCTGAGGAACGTGCTTCGCCTGGCTGCCACACGCGATCAGCCACAGGTTGGTATTGCGTAGTGTAGAGCTAACGTAGTCTAGATTATAGAAGCAACTCAGAAGTGGAAGTTCAGTTTCAGGTATTGAACTCGATGCTGGAGCTGGGCGAGGACTTCGACGTCGGTGCAATCGTCCGTCTGCCGCTCCCGCTCGCTCTCAAGGGCGACATCCTTGAACGGGCAAAGTGAGTGTACCCCTTCCTTAATACTGTCCTCGTCCTTCCACGCCGTGCTGCTATTTGCTTCTCGTTGCAGGAATCCGGCTACGCTGCAGCAGATCTGCCGGCTGAGCTTGCGCTCCATGGTGGCCCCGTTCCGACCGGATGTCGTGTCCACCCTGCCGATTCCTACCCACATGAAGGACTACGTCCTGGGCAGGTCACATTGACGGCGCTGCTTCGAAGAGACGCGGTCCGTGGTCACCTCCACGCCTCCCCTGTACAAAATGCTCCCTTCCTCCTCCGACTGTGTCCTTCATGATAGCCCTCTTCACTTACGGCTAGGGATTCGTTCTGAACCGGTGCAACCGCCGCCAAACTCGCTGGGTTTCGGTCTTTCGACGAACGAGTACTCTTCCTATGCTACTTACATTTTGCGCCCGCCTTGTAACTATCGTTGTAGTCTCCGTCGTTAGCTCTGTCATGTACACAGTCCTACATAGCCACTTTCCTCTGCACTAATGCTCGTGCCTTTCGCTGTTACCGTATCGGTCGGGTAGATTCGAAACTCATACCTCACTTGCGAGTTGTTAAGTGTCTATTTAACTATTTTATGTGCCTTTATTTGTGTGATTAATAACTTGTGTCATTTATTTGGTGAATGATTTAATAAATATTTGGAAATGTGCTAATCGCCCACACAGCTGCAGCTACTTCCAAAATGTAATATTATAGACTGCCAGAATTTGCAGAAATGCGACTTCTAGATACTACGAACTTTGGCAGCCACGCGCATCCGTCGTCTACAAGCTGTTCACTCGAGTGATCCTGAATAGGATCAGCAGAAAGAACAGCCATGCGAACAAGCAGGATTTCGAAGAGGAATCAGCACGATCGACCACATTACGAAGCTCATCGAAGTGTCGCTAGAGTACAAGCTGCCGCTGTGCCTTAATCGACCTGAAGAAAACATTCGACTCCGTCGAAACTGAAACGGTCGTTGAAGTCCTGCTCACACAGAGCCTCCATCAGAGTCCTTCGAGAACTGTACAGTGGATTCACGACCAAGATCTCACGGTTCTACAACGACGTTGTGGTCAAAGTGAAGGAAAATGTTCGGATACGATATCCCTACTCGTCAGCTCAACCATATGCTCGCCTGGACAAAAGGTGGGAACCCTTCTTCCTTATATCTCGAAGAAATTATATGTAGGATGACGTCTCACAAAAGCTTGGGGACTTATCGGTTTGCTTATGATCTGACTACAATTAAGGCTCCAAGCCTTTTGGGTTATTTTCGGAGCATTACGAGGCCAATCAGGGCGTACTTTTGCATCATCAGCACGCCGTGAAGGATTACGGGTTTTCGCCATTTTTGTCCTACTCAGACGCCTGCCCAAAGTTTGAAAACCACTACGGTGCCCCACAGACAATCCTATTATATAAAGCGGTCCTCTACAACTCTCAACACGTCACTCTGGAAATCTCCACGGGAAGTTCATTGCTCTCCCTTGTCAGAATGAGTTGAGAGCCTTGCATTTTAATGCATTTTCATCTAGTTGTAGGACGCGTGTAGCGCGGACGGAGGAGGTGTCAGCTGTCACGTGCACCCGATGCCAGGTTCCTGGTTGGGATTTCCCACCCGGGCCAACCAAGCATTCCATCCGTCCGGGATCGCTGAATTGGTACCAGACTTGTCTGGGAAGTATAATGCACTGGCTTGTTCATCGGTCTGCCACCGCAAGTGATTGTATGGCCAAATACGCATTCAAATCACCTCATCATATCCCAAAAGGGGATTGAGTAACGCCGTCCATTATCCTTATCCTTTTTTTCTATCCTTTTCCTAAAGTAGATGTTCTCCTATAAACTGTCTTCATATGGTGCATCTACGACCAATCGTTTTCTATGTTAGGTTTTTTAGCCTTCCTGTACCTTTTGTGAGAAACTTGTCTATCGTAGGGATAAGTCAGAGGCAAGGATTTATAAATACGATATGCTGCAGCTGAGATGTCTCACCAGTTAATTGTGAAAATGTTTGGAGTTCTTACTGTTGAAGACCAATTTGTCCTAAGTTTTCAAGAACGCTAAACAAAGAAAGAAATAGAATCTGAGAAAGAGAGTCTGAATAAAGCTTCGTACTTCCGTATGTTAGTGGAAATCTTGTACTTCAACGAAAAGGCCGATGCTGGGAGGAGTGTACTGGTCTTGAAACAAAGCTCGATGTACCCAGGACAACAGCATTTCGTACAAAATTTGCTTAATACCTTGTCCGAGCACAAAGTGACTTACCTGGATTCTGGAGGGATGTCAGTTTCGAAGACCGAAACCTCTACGAATACGAACTCCGTTGATGTACTAGTTGTTCAAAATTACGACAGAAAGCTCGAGTTTATGACGATTGAAACGTATTCTGCTGCACTCGACGTTCATCATACAGTGAATTACTGCACCAGAAGTCTTCATTTACCCATTTATCATCTGTTTAAAACCAATGAAGTGAGTTCATACATACCCAGCATTACCGAAAAGGACACAAATAACACACATCAACGAGAACGAGATCCCTAGCCGTCACTTACTCATTAAAACACTGGGAGCCAGAGGAGAGCAATACCCATACAAGCAACAAACTCGATGACTGAGTCAGCACTGACAAATGCAGCCAGCTGAAAGGACCGACTGGTGGCCGATCACATGTGCATCAGAAAGGCGACGACCGGTAGGAGGCAGACGAGGGTGACGCCGAGGTAGATGAACACGTTGTCATTCTGAAACTGTCGAAGGTCATGGAAGAGTGATGTGCTGGGTATCACTGGAAAATAAGGAATACGCGAGCACGATTCTGAGCTCTCTATGACAGACAGAGCAGATTGTATGGGTGAATTAGTCAGATATTAGGTCTTTTCCAAAGTTATCAATTTTACCCATACTGAAACACGTCATGTTTAGCGGGGCTCTGCAAAGGAAGACCACTGGTGAGAAGTTCCTATTTGTGAATAGTCAGCCTGTTAGGTTAGAGGATAAAAGACGACGCTATTTAATCCCTTTTAGGATGCACCACGCATTCCTCTTCTACGAGATATCGCAGAGGTGACTTGAATGGGTATTTGGCTTGCGGTGACTTGCGCTGGCCACCCGACGGACAAGTCAGTGTTTCATCGTCCCATACAAGTCTGGTACCAATTCGCCGACCCCAGAGGGATGGCCTGGTTGGCCTTGGCTGGAAATCCGAAACAAGGACCGGGTATCGGGTGCACGCGACAGTCGGCACCTACACTGGCTGTGCTACACATGCCAGTAAAGAGCCTGTTAGGGCTCATGAACTGTCTGAATTTTGTTTTTGACAACTGCTTTTATACAATTTTCGCGTCAAATTGGGCAGTTTCGAACTCCTATCAGACACTTTTCACACCAAATTGGACACTTATCAAAGCACTTTCTAAGCAAGCTCGACGCTTTTGAAATGAAAGCGAACACATTCCAAAAGCAAACAAGCTTCATTTACATTACACTGAAGAATCAATCAAAAAACCTAATGATTTTTCCAAGAAAATTACGGGTGTCCTTTCTGATTTTTTTATTTCACCGGCCCCAATATGTAAGTAAACGCACTGTTTTACATTTTATAAAAATTTTATTTTTTAACGAAAACATAAGGCTTAAAGCTGATTGTGAGAAGCAGAAAGGCAGCAGTTTTTTAGGGAGTAAAAAAGAGATCGCGGCGTATGCTCTCTAGCTCGCTGCGGTTTCATATGATTGATAGGGTGAATTTGCCTACATAAAATACATAGGTAATTTAGGTAAGTAGGTAAGGTAAGGTATTTAGGTAGGTAATTTTTACCTGTCCGATTGGTCGGTTCGGTTAAACACATTTACAGTCTTGGTGGTTGCAACCTACTCAGTGAAACAGTCTGCGTGATCTGGGTTTCATCTTAGACAAAAAACTCAGTTTTTCAGAGCATTGCGAGACGATTGCAAAGAAAGCTGAAAGAGTTACAACATTTTTAGAGCGTTGTCTACAAATTCAAAAACTCACTTGCTTCTTAATCATATGTTCCCCAATATTGGAGAATATCACCACTGTGTTCAGTCCTCACCTTAAGCGCCACCTTAAGCGCTGCATACAGAGGCTAGAATCCGTTCAGAATAGCTACGCTAAAAAGCTATGGTTACGCTTAAATGGCTATGACTACACTTCCATTCCATCAGCGCCTGATCGTAATAAAATATTCGAGCTGGAATCGCTTGCTATTCGTAGGAAGCGAAACGATCTAATTATGATTTTCAAGATGATGACTGGAAAAGTTGCACTTCCACTTACTGAGCTTTACACAGTCCATCATTCTACCACTAGGGGTTGTAGATCTAAAATTCATTATTCTACGGCCAAAAGTTGTGTTCGTGCCTCCTTTTTTACTCAAAGGGCCGGTTCTGAATTCTTGATGTTTACCAAAAAACATACTTTGCCATCTTCGTTTAACGAATATAAAAAGCTCGTTGATAGTTATTTTAAAACTCGCTAATTCGCCGTTTCTTGTATTTTTGTGTTTATTACCAATGTGTTGTCTTGCTGGTGTTTATTTCGTCGCGTGTTGTCATACATGTATAAATAAATAAATAAAATAGCGAAGTGAAGATATTTGTGCTTTCTACAACTGTTCTGTAGTACCGTTGACAAGTGTGCAGCTCCGCACAAACAAATTTTTTGCCTGTCATTGAAACGAAAATCGCGACGTCCTGGACGAGCGCATGGCGCAACCTCTTCTCTTAGCTTTAATCAATTTCTCTCTTACTGCACTTTGAAAAAACCGTCATTATTCCTCAAAAAGTTGAAAAAATTGCAAAATTTCGAGCCCTCTCTTCACCTGTTCGATCGAGTGAATTAAAAATTTCAAAAAAGTCGCGTTAGTTAGTCAGTTAAGCTTTTTGTGCCAACACGAGGTTAATAGATGGACCTTCATTTAGCAGGGCCTAGCGTTTCGACTCCTCGTCGTCTTCAAAGGCCTGAACGTGGTGCATTGGTTTATTTGCGCTCTACTCCTTCAAGCACGCTGTAACCTAGCATTGCGGACCCACTCTACGAGCACAAAAGGAGGGGCCAAGTAGGTATAACGAACTCACCAATTGGATCAACCGTAAGGGCTGATGTTCGCGCACGCTACTTAGCCAGTAGGGAAGTTCCGAAATGCTAGCGTAGTTAAGGCCCTTGATGGAGTAGAGCGCAAATAAACTAATGCACCACATTCAGGCCTCTGAAGACGACGAGAAGTCGAAACGTCAGGCCCTGCTAAATAAAGGTCCACCTATAAACCTCGTGTTGGCACAAAAAGCTTAACTCACTAAAAACTTACAATGCCGACGTTTGAAGAAGAGAGAAGTTGGAGATTATTAGACAACAGAGTCACGTTAGTTTTTATTTTTTTAGATTCTTCTTCTTCTTCAGCGTTTATCCCGCATCGTAACGGGGTCCGCTATTCTGGTGTTATGACGCCACCTTTCCCGATCCAGCGCCAGATCATGGTGAACACCAGTAATCTTCTAGTCCGTATGTAACGTATCTAACCAGCGCTGCTTCGGCCGTCCTCTAGGCCGCTTTCCAATTACGTCTAAGTTAAGGCCTATCTTTCGGACGCTGTCTTCCATTCCACGCAGAACATGGTCGTACCATCGTAAGCGAGCTTCGCGCATCTTGTCAGCTATCGGCGCGACACCAAACTTTTGTCGAATAGCATCATTTCGGATGCGATCCAGGCGCGTAACTCCTGCCGTCCAGCGCAGCATCTTTGTTTCCATTACGCTGAGGCGACTTTCCGTTCCCTTTGTCGTAGGCCAACACTCAGCTCCGCACATCGCTACTGGCCGGACGACGGTTCTACATATTTTCGACTTCAAGCGCTCCGGTATCTTCCTATCACAGAGCGCGCCAGTCAACGATCGCTACTTAGACCAAGCTGAACTCACGCGTGAATTCACTTCAATCATCAGTTTGCCGTCAGACGCGACCGCTGATCCCAGGTACTTAAAGACCGAGGTGCGTGGGAGCTCGATGCCGTTGACATTGATGGATGTGGACCCAGAAACGTCCTCGTTAGATATTCGGTCTTCTTCACGGTTAATCTGAGTCCAAACCGCTCCAGGCGATCACACCAAGCTTGCACCTCTCGCTCGAGTTCATCTTTATCTTCGCTTGCGAGCAATACGTCATCAGCATAAAGCAACGTCCAAGGGACGGGCTTCTGAAGATCTCGTGTGATGGCATCCATGACGACAACAAAGAGGAGTGGTGAAAGCGCAGAACCCTGGTGTACCCCGACAGAGATGGAAAACTCCATCGAGGTTCCAGCTGCTGCTTGAACTCGACTCTTTGGGCAATAGTAGAGCATCCGCACCCACTCTATTAGTTCCTCAGGTACGTCGTGTCGTCGCAAGGCGTACCATATAAGCTCACGCGGTACGCGGTCGAAGGCCTTCTCCAAGTCGAGGAAGGCGATATGCACGGGCTTCTGTTTCTCGCGGTGCTTCTCTAACAGGAGGCGGGCGGTATGGCATCAATGGTGCCACAGCCAGCTACGAAGCCGCACTGATTGCTGGAAAGCTGTACGATGTCACGAATTCGTCCGTCGACAATTCGCTCAAAGATCTTCATGCAGTGCGAAAGCAAACGAATTGGACGGCAGCTGGAGCAGTCTGCAGGACTGCTCTTCTCTTCCAAATCGGAATCGTCGTGATTTGGCGCCAACACCTAGGCACCTTCTTCTCCGCCACAACCTGGTTAAAGAACTTCGCCAACCACTCAGCAGGGTACCACAGCTTCGACTTCCATAGTTTCGCTGCCACGTCGTCGGGACCCTGTCGCCTTACCGGGTTTCATCTTCTTCAGAGCCGCTTCTGCTTCCTCCACGGTGACCTTGTGAACGGGACCGTGAACAGAAGCCATAGAAGGGATGGCCGGATGAGGAAATTCCATAGTGGAAATTTCCTCAAAGTAGTCGCGCCATCGCTTCAATGCCTTCTTGTCCGTAAGAAGATGGCCGTTCTCATCATTGATGCCGAAAAACTTCTCAATATCCTCGGCCTGACGATGGCAAAACTTTGCAAGTCGGTACAGATACCGCTCAACATCGCGCGCCTCGAGCTTCTCGTTAACATCTCCATAATGAGTGGCTTTTGCAACAGCCACGGCCTTCTTTGCAGCTTTCTTCGCTTCTTGGTACTTCCGCCAGTTATCGGCCGTCTTTTCGCCGAGAAACACCTGATAGAGCGTCTTCTTCTCTCGAACTTTGACTTTCACGTCATCTGTCCACAGCCATGTCTGCTTGTCGACCTTCCGTCGCCCAGGCTTCGTAATGCCGAATTCCGACTGTGCAGCTTGACGAATCGCATCGGTCGCCTTCTTCCAAGTTTCGTCGACAGTCGTGACTGTCGGTAACCGCACGCGAGAAATCACAACTGCTTCCTTCTCTCTCATTCGCCACCACTTGATTCTTGGTGCACCGCATCGCTCGATCTGCTTCAGTCTCGGAGGGGCGATCCTAAAGGTACAGATCAGCGGTCGATCTGTGGGCGACCGTCTCATACGGCACGACCTTCGCGTCTGTGACGAGACTTCGGTCACGATCCTTCACAAGGACAAATTCTATCTGAGTCCTGGTGCTTCCGCTATAGAACGAGATGATGTGGGAGTCGCGTTTTCGGAAGACGATGTTCACTATGGTGAGGTTATGCGATTCCGGATAATCAAGGATACGCTCACCATCTGCGTTACGCGACCCATAGCCGAATCCACCATGACAGCTGTACCCGTCTTTCGTCGCGCCGACGTGCCCGTTAAGGTCACCAGCGACTATGACGACATCTTTCGACGGTACCTCTGCTGTCTTCTCATCAAGCAGGTCCCAAAACTCATCCTTGGCTTGATCGGAGCAGCCAGTCTACGGAGCCTACTCAGAGAAGAAGTGATAGAGTCGCTCCTTAGCGGCGACAACGATCTTCATCAATCGATCGTCAAAGCGCTCGACGCCTACATTCGAGTCACGAAATCGTTCGGAGACGATTATTCCGACACCACTGGTGGTCCTGGGACTTCCACATAGGACGGCCTTAAAGCCTCGTCCTATGCCCCTTGACTTGCGGCAGGACTACCTCGTCTCCTGCACCGCACAGAAATCAACTCTTCTACGCTCCAGTGCTTCAACCAACTCGCACGGGCGACCCGTCAATGTACCCACATTCAAGACGAAGAAGAAGAGTCACGTTAGTTTTTATTAAACAAAAATCTATTCTAATTCCTCGCAGTCTCTTGCTTAATCTGGGAGGCATTCATTATGATCTCGAGGACGTTATGCATAATCTCATAAGCGTCAATCTTGTTTAGAAGTGTGACCGGGTTGGTTTCAAACGTGTTCAATTTGACGTGAAAATGGCATGAACGGCACATTTCCAATAAGGATTTTCTCCAGAATCCAAATAATAACCCAGGGCAAGCGACATGTTTGGGAACACGAAGAGCTCTAGTCTCCTCATTCTACATCTATTGCACTGGTCAGTCTGACAGTGTTTCATTTGGAGTTGCCGTCTCGGT
Source organism: Heligmosomoides polygyrus bakeri (assembly GCA_947359475.1). NCBI lineage: Eukaryota > Metazoa > Nematoda > Chromadorea > Rhabditida > Heligmosomidae > Heligmosomoides > Heligmosomoides polygyrus. The sequence goes on from OX375867.1 coordinate 30,320,648, forward strand.
CTTTGCTCAAAGAAGGGAACCGGAGGCCGCCGATGGAATTCACAGCTATCGGGGCCACAGATCATAAAGACCAGCTAATCTCCTTTCATTTCTCTAACGCGCAAAGGTTGTCTGTTAGGATGTACGTCGATCAGAGAAATCTCGATCTAATTCATACAGAGATCAGTTTGGCTTTGTATTCACTGATTTTTTTCTCTAAACGATTGCCCTTAAGCGCTTCTGTTCACTAGGTGTCTTGTATGTCCAGTTCAAAGCCTCTCAGGTTAATACTTCAGGTGGACTAAAAAATTTGGATTTAAAAAAAACAATAAAGGTTCACCATAAAAAGCTCAATCGACACGCAAGGAACTAGTACATCTCGTAACACCTACTCTGATTCAAGGGCGTGGGGTGGAGGTGCCACATACCGTGGGCACTCCGAATGAAGGGTTGGTTCGGGTTTCTATACCATGCCAACAAAGCTTTCTATCCCGGTGTAGATGGATGGGACCTTTTTGGCAAGGATGAAGCACTCACATCGGCTCGTCACTGAAAGCCATTGTATAGGTCAGTTCCGTACTTAAATTGCCTCCACGAGATCCCGTAGAAGTCGGATGCGAGGCGCATTCCAAAAAGGGACATTAAAATCGCTAATCCAGGCAAAATACAAAACACTTTTAGAAAATGAACATTCACATCACCGAAAGGTCTGCGACTTTCGATCCCACCTAATACCAGAGGCGAAAGAGAGGCCGTGAACCGACGTCAACCTCATTTTTTAATTTTTAAAACGGCAAAGCGGTGATGTCAGCAAAGCAGAAAGCCTCGGTACATGGACTTCTTACTGCATATTCAATAGCTCTTTATCTCTTTTGAACAACAAAACAGCTCTATCCAACATGAGTTCCAGGACATCTGCTGATGGCGAGCTGACTCAACAACAACTCAACACTTGCGATCCACCAGGAGATTTGTGGTGAGTGCTTTGTTTCAAGAACGGAACTAATACCATGAGGGCTTCTCGAAATCTGAGAGAGGAAGGCCAACCCACCCTGTCAGCGTAAGGATCGAAGATACGTGGCCCGTCGGTGAGCTCCTTTTCCGGTGCGCTAGGTCTGTCCTGTTTATGGGCACTAAACGAAAAGTCCTCGTCAATTTCGACATGGTCGTCCTCCTCCTCCTGCTCCTCTTCGATCACCTCCTTCCGCGACCGTCGACGCTGCAATGGAAAACATCAGAACCATCCTTTGTCCTACACCTTCTCTTCAGACTGTTGGGTTCTATGTAAGGTCGAAACAACAAAATTGGCTAAAAATGTTGACAGAAAGGTTCTATCTAGCCCTGGCTATTCTCGTCTCTCATCTTCAATTCGACAATCGAGAACTGCAGCATCTTGCTTAAAGAGGGCCGATCACTTTTTGGTGGCTACTGCAACCGGATTAACCCTCATCTCTCTGATTGACGCACTAACCGATGTGTCCAGCACAGACGGCCGATCGACGGGGGCTGGCGGAGACGGCAGCGTGTCCGACTTGCCTGTTAGTATGGCAATGGCGTTGATCTTTGGATTGTCTGCCACCTAAACAATCCGATCTATCAGAACCCGTTAATGGGATACAGTAGTTCTTCGTTTAACGGCTTGTTTCACCTGTATTAATCGTATTTGAAGTTCGCCATTGATATCTCCAATCACGTCTCCAATGGTTATTTCCTTCTTCCTAATTGAGACGTCGATATACCTGTTAAGTATCCATTCACAGGGTATTGTTCAATCTCCCAAGGAGCCAAGTCTATCATCATCATACTCTTTAATAACGCGCTAAACGATGAGTCGATCGATGCCGTCGCAGAAATTAGTCATTAAATAGAGGGAAAATTCGGGGGAAAATAGGGGGAAAATTACGGCACGAAAATAGCGAAAATTACCCAGACGTCTTCTACCTGCCTGAGAACTTCAGCCCTAAGGCAGTCGAGGTCGCTGAACACGAAACTAAAGTTCGCTTTTGATGTAGTCGATCGCCTTCAATCGATATTGATCAAATTATCGAATTTTTGTGGATGTCGTTGTCGCTTTAATTGGCGAAGATAGGGGAAATTACGGGGTGCAAAAGTAGCGGAAAATATCCAGACGTCTTCTACGTGACTGGGAATTCAGAAGACGTGCCGAAGACGCCTTCCAATGTGCGTTGGGGTTCAGAAAACGTGCCGAACACGCCGCCCAACGTGCTTGGGGATTCTGTAACACGTCGTCCGCCAAGGGGGGGGGGGGGAGCAGTAGTGGGGACCAGTTCCAGAAAGGGGACCAATACCAGTAATTGGGACGAGTTCCACTGAAGAAGGACCAGGAGTGGGGAGCAGTTCCGGTAAGGGAGGACTAGTAGTGGGCGAACAGTTCCAGTAAGATGGGGAGCAGTAATGAGGGACCAGTACCAGTAATGGAGGACCAGCTTTAATAAGGGGACCAGTAATGAGGGATCAGCTCCAGTAAAGGGGACCAGTAGTGTGGGACCAGATCCAGTAGTGGCGACCGGTGCTGGGCGACCAGTGTTAGTAATATGGGACCAGACCAGAGAAATGTGAAAAGAAATTTCCGTCCAGCATAGTGTTAGGAGCGGTGGGTTCTTTCGTTCTGACAAAATGACTTTTCGTCATGTGACCAAAATCGAGCAGACGCTCAGTACTTATGGAAAATGTCGATTTTTGCTGAGGTTGACCGTTTAAGGACGAGGAGTGAAGGTGCCTGTAGTCAACGAGGCGCTAGAATGAAGTGAGGGACCGTGCCTTGGGACATCAGGAGGGTTGTCGTCGAAGAACTTAGGGAACGAATGCACTGATTAGCACAAGCATCGACATCATTCAACCGTCTGGAGATGATGCCGATGTTGAGCGTAGTGGTGGGGAAGGGGTCTGGATGACTTCATACCGCAAAACTACTCTACTGGAGTCAGGTTCATCAACGGCTCGGTGGCCGGTAACGGTGAAAAGTACTGCCAAACCTGATGCTAATGAATCTCGGTATCTGGGCTGTGGCGGTACCCTTCACCGTTACCGGCTGGTAAACGGTTGATAAATCTGGCCCCTGATCTTAAGGAAGGTAGTGATGGAGCACTTGTTTTCTACACTCCACCTCCAAAAATCAGATCTTCACTGTTTCGCCTTCCAGGTAGTCGACTATTGAATGCTTCCTACAAGGGAACAGTTGCTATTTCAGAAAGTCCAACTGATTATTAAGCTGTTGAAAATAACCCACTTATTGATCTCTCAACGAGTAATGCTATCTCTACAAAGTAGATGCGGTTAAAAACAAAAATAGCAGATTCCAGCCGATTATTCAGCCGATTATTACTTCATCAAAACACCTAAAACTTGAACATCTTCAGCAAAGCGCGTTCCCTTTCTTTTTTGTTTTTTGATTAAAGGGTAACCATTTCGATTTCATCTGTTGAGAGAGGTGTCAGCTCTTGTGTCCATCCCAAAGTGATTCCAGGTTCAAATCCGACCGACCGCAACTAAGCCAGCCATCCCTAAGAGCTCTGCTCTCATAGAGCTGACTGGTAAGAATGAAACACTGAAACGTACACAGCAGAACACCGCGCTTCACTGTGTGGGCCAAATATGTATTCAAATTTCCTCGTCGCTGATGCAAAACTAAAATGCGTGGCGAACCCCCTAGACGGATTGGTTGACGCTAATCTTTGTCACGCCTTATCGTGGAAGTATAGCGAGTACGTCCATCTTTTTCTGCGATTTATTCACTTGTTTTCACAGCCAGCTAGGAACTGGAGCAAACAAGCCCACGAATAGGGTCATAGTTCAAAGAACCTTTCAGTCAACGGTCATGGGCTACAATTCCGACCGGACATACTTCTCATTCACATTAGCACAATACAACAAGTGTTTCCAGTCGCTTACTGCGTCCATCAATTGAGCCTCAGACAGTGTTATGCATATCAAACACGAAAATAGTGTGCCTCTACAAACAAGCAATGGACCAAACGCGCAATCGTGCGCTTCTCTGCAAACAAACAGAATGCATGGCGCGTTCCACAACGGTCCGCGCGGCGCCCACTTTCTTCCTTATATCCAAAATGGCTAACAAACATGCAGCAATCTTTGCTGTGAAAAAAGTGGATTTTTGTTTAAAAAAGTGTAAATCCGTCCAGGTTAGGTACAAATTTAGGTTAGTTCAACCATCAGACTGTATAAATCCAAATGTAATAGTTTTGGTTTTGCGAGCTGTTCATTATAATATGTGCTTTCTGAGCAAATCGAAGATCTTATCCGAATCTCTTGTTCGCGGTAGATAAGGATGGAGGACGATGTTACTTAATAGCTTCTGGGATGAGTAGCGCATTCTACTTCTACGGGGAGTCGTGAACGCGATTTGAATGCGCACTTGGCCATATAATGACTTGAGGTGGCCAGTCGATGAACAAGTCAGTGCTTTATCCTTCGCAGACAGGTCTCGTACCAATACGCCGACCTCAGAGGGATGAAAGGCTCGGTTGGCCTGGGAGGGGAATCCGAATTACGAACATGGAATCGGCTGCACGCGGCAGCCGACAACTCTTCCGGCTCTGCTCCCCCGTCCCGGATCCTCAATACATTTCAAACAGAGCAAAAAATATTTGCCCTTCACAATCAACTGTGATAATCAGTCGATGAAGAAGACAGTGTTCAATCGTTCCCAAACAAGTCTATTTAAAAACACCGGTCCACAAAAACTCCGATGGATAGACACTTGGTTGGACGACAAACCCGAACCAAGATTCCCTATTCGGGGTGCTACCGCCGCCATCTCCTGAGCTACCGCTACCACACGACTCAGGAAAAGTGCAGAAAATGGTAAGTACATAGTAGTAGTATCAGAACTCCCTTTTGGCATTCTATATTCCAGTGTCACGCAAAGTCCTCCAGTGGAAGGAAATCTTTAGAATCTTCTACTGTATATGTTCATATACAATAAAGGCAAACTGCGCCGTTAATCCCTGTGAGATGATCTAGCAGCTCTACCTCGCGGACTATCATGAAAGTTAAACGCTATTTCGCCCGTACCACCCAATAAATAAGTCGGAGTTATAGGCTACCCAGACGAGCCTAGAACTAGTTCACCAACCCTGAAGGGATGGAAGGCTTGAGCGACCAGGGTGTGGCCCAAATCCTGAGTCAAGTCGGGAGTCGTCGCCTCCACCGGCTGCGCTACACGTTCCCAATCGAGATGCCCTATCACCGAACAAAGTGCTTAAGTACAGTTCAGTCTGCAGTGCTAGCTATTCTGACCCATGTAAAGCTCCACTTCACTCACAGATCATAGGCGACGCCGGCCGCATGCGCTTCACGGAAGATGTCCAAATTTCGCTTCACCGGCAGATCGTTCACATGGACATGGAAGGTCTGAATAATGAACAGGAGGTTGCTTTCATTTGATCGAAATTGTGGTACAAGAACCTTTAAGACAGGAAATTGAAGGAAGTGGATACTAGTAAAGAGTTTAGTAGATTGTAGATCTCAGGTGTTACTGTAAACTGGTCAGTTCCTCAAGGGGCTAAGCGTTCTGAACTGCTGAATTCCAAACTGATTTATTGTCACAAGGCTCTCATCTGCCTTAAATGTGCTAGGCAGAAACGCTCATATCTAAAAACAAGACGTTATGAGAAAACACGCTGAGAATCCTCTCAGAAAAGTGTCGCGTTATCACCCTCCCTGAATATCTGCCTGAGCACCTCCCAATAGATTATCCAGCAGCGTATGTCTAAGAATATTCCTGCGCAGGCTGAAACTTGTTAGACTTGCGTAATTTCTAGTAGCTCCTATATAACACTAAAGATAACACCAGTGGAGATTGCCATTGGAAAATAAACAATATTTAAGCGGAATTTCACTAAGCAGCAACATAGAGCCCTTTCATAGACCATTCGACTTCATAAGTCCGTTGGTGTTTAAACTTTCAAAGCACCTGTTGAGCTTTTTATCGCTTAATTCACTCATTACGAATCTTATAAAATTGAATTGAATCCGCCCGCAACGATGAGGAGCTTAGCGTATGTAAAAGCGCATGAGTAGGTAGATCCTTATCGCTTTACATGTAGATCTTTGCCAATCGGTCTTCGAGAAAAGCTGGCTACTCTTGGTTCTATTTCAACTCACCTACTTCCAAAATCCATACATTTGGGTTTCTGTATTGATCAAGTTATTAGGTTGTCGCAAAATTAATCTCTGTTTCAAGGTATGTATAAATAAAAAGATTTTTTTTACCCTAAATCGTGTCAGGGAAAGCCACACATACCGTTCGGTGGGTTTTTTCCTGCCCTTTCAAAAAACGTAGGTGGATGTCGCTTTAATTTCTCTAGCCGACCTTTCACAGGGCTCCGTAGAATCATGAACCATGCTTTAAATTGGGATATTCTGCGGCAAAGGCATCCCGTAACTTTAGCAACGCTTTTGTGATGATGTGTCCTTGCGAATGGACTGTGACGCTCCGCTTCGAAAAATTCGCTTCTGGCGATTTTGATTTCGAAGAAAAATTAGGTCGCAGGCGCAGGTCCTTGACGATTACGTTTGGGGAGAGCCGTAGCCGAAGCAAATCCGAAGTCGAATACACATGCGATAGCAAAGGCCCTTGGCGTACGTCACAGTACGGTATCAAGGCGTTTGGCGAGAATCGGCAAGGTGAAGAAAATGTCGAAGTGGGTGCCTCATGAGCTGACCGATGAGCAGCGTCTGGCACGTTTCGACACCGGCTCCAACCTGCTAGTTCGCTTCAAAAATGAGCCTTTTTTAGGCCGTATTCTAACGGTAGATAAGAAATAGGTCCTTGACGATAACCGGAAGCCAAAGTTATGCTTGGGGTGAAGGTCGGGTTTGTAGTGTTGCAAAGTTAATTCATTACAGCTTTTTGCAACCGGGTCAGGCAGTCAAAGCGAAGTCTTATTGCTGTGATTTGGACTGAATGTATGAGAAGTTTCACAAATTGTGGCCGGCAATGGTGAATAGAAGAGGACCGCTCCTGTTGCATGACAACGCAAGGCCACACACGGCGAAAATTGACCCATTTAAGTATAGAAGTTCTCCGTCACCCACCATATTTTCCCGACCTTCCCCCACTGACTTTCACTTTTCCGAGCCCTTGATTCTCACTTGCGTCAGAAACAAATCACTAATTTGGCCGATGTCGAATGAACCTCACCGGCAAAATATTAAAATAACCCATTGATTTGATTTTTACAAAAGCGTTACGGGCGAAATATTTTTGAAAATCTCTGACACTACATGCACTGCTCCTCGAGTTCGCGACTCAAGCAGCTTCTCAATCGTCGAAATGCACAAAGGTCGAGAATTGAAAGATGCCCGTATCCTATGAATGGTTGTAGTATCTATTATACATTGAATCCGAGTGAATCAGCGATAAGAGGAGGGTCTCCTCGGTCAAGTTTCATAGCTCATCAAAACTAATTCTTTCTAATACCACTGAATGGCACCTACTTCAATGGATAGATCACCATATTGGATTCGGACGGTCACATTTACTTTTTGAATAGGACATTGTGAAGAAAGTTCGGTGACCGTTCCTCCACGTGGTGCCACTGGAAACTGCTCGCTCTGCGAGCTAAGCTAATTACGGACATTCGAATGCAGGCGACAGGCCCTTGTGACAGGCCGGTCTACGAAGACCCATGTCACATCGCATGGTGTATGACAGTTCAAGTTTCTCGAGATAGTGCTACGGCGTCCGCGGGAGCCGACGCGCACTCGCAGAGCCCGGCGAGTGTGGAAAGTATGCGAGGGTCCCTGATGCGAGGACGGCAGCGGGGGCAACTGAGCTAGTCCGAAAGTCCCGTAACGTAAGCAGGACCCGCGTGGCAACGCTGAATGTAGGTACGTTGACGGCCGCTCGTGCGAGTTGATTGACGCACTGGAGCGTAGAAGAGTTGATCTCTGTGCGGTGCAGGAGACGAGGTGGTCCTGCAGCAAGTCAAGGGACATTGGACGTGGCTTCAAGGCCGCTCTATGTGGAAGTCCCAGGACCACCAGTGGTGTCGGAATAATCGTCTCCGAACGATTTCGTGACTCGATTGTAAGCGTCGAGCGCTTTGACGATCGATTGATGAAGATCGTTGTCGCCGCTAAGGAGCAACTCTATCACTTCTTCTCTGCGTATGCTCCGCAGAGTCGCTGCTCTGATCAGGCCAAGGATGAGTTTTGGAACCTGCTTGATGAGAAGACAGCGGAGGTACCGTCGAAAGATGTCATCATAGTCGCTGGTGACCTTAATGGGCACGAAGGTGCTGCGAAGGACGGGGACAGCTGTCATGGTGGTTTCGGATACGGGTCTCGTAATCCCGATGGTGAGCGTATTCTTGAGTATGGGGAATCGCATAGCCTCACCATTGTGAACACCGTCTTCCGAAAACGCGTCTGTCACCTCATCTCATATTATAGTGGGAGCTCCAAGTCTCAGACAGACTTTGTGCTTGTGAAGGATCGTGACCGGAGCATTGTCACAGACGCGAAGATCGTACCGCATGAGACGGTCGCCCCACAGCATCGACCGCTGATCTGCACCCTAAAGATCGCCCCTCCGAGGCTGAAGCAGATCGAGCGATGCGGTGCAGCTAGAATCAAGTGGTGGCGAATGAAAGAGAAGGAAGCAGCTGTGATTTCTCGCGTACGGTTGCCGACAGTCAAGACTGTCGACGAAACTTGGAAGAGAGCAACCGACGCGATACGCCAAGCTGCAAGATTGGAACACGGCACTCCGAAGCCTGGACGAGCAAAGTCAACAAGCAGACATGGCTGTGGACGGACGATGTGAAAGCAAAGGTTCGAGAGAAGAAGTCGTTGTATCATGTGTTCCTCGGCGTCAGGATAGTCGAAAACTCTCAGGAGCATCAGAAGGCGGAGAAGGCTGCAAAGAAAGCCGTGGCTGTTGCGAAGGCCACTCATTATGGCGATGTCTACCGAAAGCTCGAGTCGCGCGACGGTGATCGGTATTTGTACCGACTTGCTAAGACCTGCCATCGCCAAACCAAGGATATTGAAAAGTTCGTTGGTATCAATGATGAGAGCGGCCATCTTCTGACAGACCGCAAAAAGGCACTGAAGCGATGGCGTGATTACTTCGAGGAAATTTCTACTATAGAATTTCCTCATCCCTTCTGTGGGTTCTGTTCACGGTCCCGTTCACAAGATCACCGTGGAGGAAACAGAAGCGGCTCTAAAGAAGATGAAGCCCGGTAAGGCGATAGGGCCGGATGATCTGGCAGTCGATGTTTGGAAGTCGAAGCTCTGGTATCCTGCTGAGTGGTTGGCTGAGTTCTTCAACCAGGTAGTAAAGGAGAAGAATGTACCGGAGTGTTGGCACAACAGTACGACGATTCCGATTTGGAAGAAGAAGGGCAGTCCTGCGGACTGCTTCAATTACCGTCCGATTCGCTTGCTTTCGCACGGCATGAAGATCTTCGAGCGAATCCTCGATAGACGAATCCGTGAAATAATCGTCAAGCTCTCCGACAACCAGTGCGGCTTTGTGTCTGGTTGTTGGACCATTGATGCAATACACGCCGCCCGACTCCTGGTGGAGAAGCATCGCGAGAAACAGAAGCCGGTGCATATAGCCTTTCTCGACTTCGAGAAGACCTTCGACCGCGTACCGCGCGAGGTAATATGGTACGCCGTGCGACAACACAACGTACCTGAGGGACTCATAGAGTGAGTGCGGATGCTCTATTCTTGCCCAAAGGGTAGAGTGCAAGCTGCAGCTGGAACCTCAATTGAGTTTCCCATCTCTGTTGGGGTGCACCAGGGTTCTGCGCTTTCTCCACTCCTCTTTGTTGTCGTCATGGATGCCATTACGAGAGATCTTCAGAGATCTTCAGAGGCCTGTCCTTTAGACATTGCTCTATGCCGATGACGTGATGCTCGCTTGCGAAGATAAAGATGATCTCGAGCGGCAGGTGCAAGCTTGGTGCGACCGCCTGACGATGTTCGGACTCAAATTGAACGTCAAGAAGACCGAGTGCCTAACAACTGACGTAAACGAGTCTGGCTCCATTAAAATTAACAGTACTGAGCTTGCACGCACTTCGGTGTTTAAATACTTGGGATCAGCATAGCCTCTGATGGCTGATGGTTGAAGTGAACTCACGCGTGAGTGCAGCTTGGTTCAAGTGCCGTTCGCTGACTGGTGTGCTCTGCGATAGGAAGATACCAGAGCACCTGAGGTCGAAGATCTACAGAGCAGTAGTACGGCAGGTAGCAATGTACGGCGCTGAGTGTTGGCCTGCCACTAAGGAAGTTGAAACTCGCCTCAGCGTAATGGAAACGAAGATGCTGCGCTGGACAGCTGGAGTCACGCGCATGGACCGCATCCGAAACGATGCCATTCGGCAGATGTTCGGTTTCGCGCCGATAGCGGACAAGATGTGCGAAGCTCGTTTGTGATGGTACGGCCACGTTGTGCGTGGGAAAGAAGACAGCGTCCGCAAGATAGGCCTTGAGTTGGAAGGGCCAGGAAAGCGGCCTAGAGGACGCTCGAAGCAGCGTTGGTCCCATACGTTACACATGGACATGAAAGTAACTGGCGTGCACCCTGATGAAGCGTAGGATCGAGATAGGTGGCGTTACGACACCAGAAGAGCGGACCCCGCGACGAAACGGGACAAACGCTGAAGAAGATGAAGAAAATTTTGAAGAAAGTTATTTGAAAACAGCGGTTTTTTTTGCGTTTATTCCGCACAAAAACCAAAAGACAGGAGCGGTATTGTATACGCAGATTTTCAATCAGATCCAATGTACGGTATTTACTGTGCGCCTCACCTTCTCTCCAGCCGACTGGAAGTAGACTTCGGAAAATTTGAGAACCACCACATAGTCACCATCTTGTGCGATGTCAAACACGTACGTCAGATCTCCATTGTGATATCGTTCTGTCTGGAAAGCTGCTTCTGACGCACGAGTAGCTGAAGGTCAAGCTAATTCTCACCTCATACAGCTTCTGGTCTTCGAGCGGTGCATTCGGGAACGCATAGCGAGATCCATAGTCGGAAGCGATGCCGATCGGGTGCTGGTCTTCTTGGTAGACGATTCCATAAGCGCCCACATGGCGTTGCCCTCCTGAATTTGCAAACTTACTCTCATTCGCACGGCCAGCCTGCAGTTCGGCCCACCCAACTTCGACAGCTCACAACTCGTTCGGGAGTTTCATTTTGCAATTTCGATACTCATGATCGTAACCAGCCCTCCGAGCTCTCTCTAAAGATCCTGGTCCCAGCTTGAAGTTCCGTGGGAGGTCGAAACCCTTCCCTAGTCACTATAGTTGTTCACCTTGTTCAGATTGTCAAAGGCACATTCTAGAAGACAAGTAGCAATAGTTACGCGATGGTGCAGGGTCGTCGATCTCGCCGGCTTTCAGCTTCACAGTTTTATTGAAAATTATGGATTCCTCCCGCTATTTAATCACTAATGATAGCGTATCTTTGAACATACACCCTTTTCACTCCAAACTGGAAAATTTTCTAGTCAAACTGGATATTTCCTGAAGGAAATTAGACTTAATTAATTTCCCTTATTTAACGTCCAATTTAATTCTCAACATCATAGCTGAAAAAATGGACGCGTTTTAAATATTCAAAATAATCTTTCATTTCAATTTTTTTATAAAAATAAAAATTCACCTTTTGGAGGATATCAGAAGGAAAATGATAACAGTGCCTGGACAAGCACGAAATTCTTAACAACTAGCTGAAAGAATATTTTAGGTTTGACCTAGTGCGATAAGTAGCCAAGAATTCGCTGGTGTATTACAAACGCACTTGTCTAATAAATCGCAGTGCCTATTGGACTAACAGTGGAAATGATGTTTCATGGGAAATCTGGAGACAGCAGAAACACGCAAGAAGCAGACCACCAGTGTATACTGCACAAGTCCTTGTGAGAAGCGTTGAGACTATGAATCGAATGAACATCGCGATGTATGTACTTGGCGAACGTACGGCGAAATGGGATTATAGAGCACAATGGAAAACTTTGTGCAGCACCACTTCATAATACTTCTAAAACTATTGCTTTAGCAACGAAGAACAGTCTTGTGCTTGTTCAGGGTCGCGCTCATTTTTCGTAAATCTGCATACTTGAAAGTGTTTTGTCTTAAAATAAAAGGTTCTACCCTTGTTAAGGCGTGTCCAATTTGACTTCAGATACGTCTACTCGTTGGAAAAAATAGCTGTCTTCACTTCGTTGCCCTCTACAGAGCTTCAACATGTAACGCTATGAACTCCGCAAAACTGGCCAAAGTCACTAGTGACTTCTGCATTTGCGGTGCCCCATGCATTCTTTTGGGTGATTTCAATTTGCCTGGACTAGCGTGTGGTGTAAGAGATAGTATTTCAAATGTTTTCAGGGACGCGTTTGAAATTACCCGCACAGGGTACGACGCAGTTCTGGAACTGGATTCCGAGCTACATATCGGGATATGTTATACACGTATACCATACGCAATGTCGCCAATGATCTCAATGTTCCTCGACGAACGGTGTATGATGCCATAAAACAATACAAGGAGCTTGCGACTTTATCAGACAGGACTAGACGAGGTAGGAAATTGACTGGTATCACTCCGAAAACGATAAAAAAGGTTTGCGAGCGGATTCGTCGTGATCCTCGCCGTTCGATGCGAAAAATGGCTCAAGAACTCAATATTTCTGCAAGCAGTGCTAGGCCTCGTCAGGAAGAAGCTTAAGATGTATCTATATCGCATTCAACGTGTTCACATGCTGAGAGAATGGAAGCTCAGCAACTACGAAGATGCAAGAACTTGCTGAAGCGGTACGCGAATGGCATGCACCGCGCGATTGTTTTTTTCTGATGAGAAAGTCTTCACTCTGGAACCCACGGTGAATCGTCAAAACGATCGCATTCTCTCACAGAATGTTGTCGCTGCTATCCGCGACGAGAAACTGGTCGGTAGAACGGCACATCCGGCTTCAGTTATGGTTTGGGGTGCGATTACTTCAAACGGCAAGTCACCATTAGTTTATCTCGAACTCGGCGTCAAAATTAACAAGGACAAGTACCAGAAAACGATTTTGGATGAAGCCGTGAGCCGATACACACTACGGTAATGGCAGATGGTGCTTCCAGCAGGACTCTGCGCCTGCACACAAGGCGAGGACAACGCAGCAGTGGTGCAAATGTGAGCTCCCGGGTTTTATTGTGCACGAAGACGGGCGTTCGAACTCACAGGATTTGAATCCTCTCGGTTTCTCTGTCTGGCCAGTTATTGAGAGCAAAGCTTGCTCTACTTGACACGCAAGTTTGGCTTCTCTGAAAGCTTCCCTGACTGAAGCATGGAACGAAATGAGCGAAGACTCCGTGCCCCGAGTGATGCGCTCGCTACTCATCTGAGGACTTATGTTCGTAAGAAAGCGGCCACTTCGAATGACTCTGACATGTTTTTATTAGTAAGGGAATAAAGAAGTTATGTGTTAAGTTTCGTTGTCAAATCCGCATTTGTGCTGAAGTTACACTGTGATATGTTTGTGCGGGTAATTTTTGCGCGCCCTGTAAAGTGGAAAGTCAATAAAAGAAAAATAACCTATGTCGTTGGCCTTTTCGTTCTTTTTGATTTTCATCAATTTTCAGGGCACTAAAGGTGAACTCTCTAGAAGACAAAATATTTTTACCAACAGCTCCTACTTTTCTTTTAATTTTTTGGATATTATTATGTGTCGTTTGAAAGAGAATGTTCTGCTCTATCAAGGCGTGCGTCGCCTTTCTGTTTGAACTGAGTTTTGTCTATTTTGTCAAAAAAGGAAATGGCCTTTACCAACAACACCTTCTCTTTGCTCATTTTTTTCGCACAATATCATATGTAATTTGAAATAGAATGTTTAGTTCCTGCTCAGATGCGATCGAACGATAGTTATAAGTGCAGACGAATAGGCAGTTTCCGTGTCGTGGTGGGAGGGAGTTTCCATTGCTTTACAGAAGCCGCAACATCAAATACGATGTTATCGCTCTGCAGGAAACGAAAGGCAGAACGGAAACCATAAGAAGGACCGACCACAACGAGCTTCTCATTATCGGAGCAAAGGTGGACAGAAAGAATATTGGCGGAGTTGGATTTCTCGTCAATTCGACAGTGCACCACCTAGTAGACTCTTACAAGATCATCAGTCCGCGAGTAGCTGTTCTTCGTCTGGAAACCAAAGATCAAGGAACCATCTCCATCATAAATGGATATGCTCCAACATCTGCGGTCACAGATGAAGAAAAGGAGGAATTCTACAAGCTGTTCGAAAGGACTGTCAACGACGAGAAGAGCTACTACAAAGTTGTCGTTGGTGACTTTAACGCTATCGTCGGTACGAATGATCACGACGAATGGAGGCTAGGACCACATGGAACTTCCTCAAAGAACGAAAACGGAGAACTGATAGACTTCCTATCCGCGTGCCGTCTCTACCATGGAAATTCTATGTTTAAGAAGCCTTCAAACCGACGATGGACCTGGGAAAGCCCAAATGGAGAAACACGTTCGGAGATCGACCATGTTCTTACAAACAGACGCTGGAGTCTGTTCGACGTCTCCGTGCTGCCTTCATTTGACACCGGCTCGGATCACCGTCTTGTCCGTGCGAAGCTGACTCTCAAAAAGAGGATGTTCAAGCGTGACACTCATAAACCGGCACCGGTGAGGATCCCCACATTCAAGTCTGAGGAGTTGGAATGTGCAATAAAGTCGTATGATTGGAATCTTCTTGAAGATCCATCGGAAGACTACGACCTTCTCTCCAAAGGGCTGTTGAAATGTGCTAGCAGCTCTTGCGGAGCCACATCGCCGCCTGCTTCAAGACTCAACGCACATGCGATTAAGCTCTTGAAGCAAAGAAGAGCTGTTAAACTGGATCCTATTGTTAAACTGGATCCTAATGCTTCCCATCTGGAAAAAGTCACCATCTCGAAGGCCTGTCGAATTGCAGTGAAGGAGTCCATTCAAGCCTACAGAAGATTGAAGCTGTTAGAAGCCGCTGGAAAAGGTTCAAGCATAAAGCGCTGCTAACGAGATCTCTGCGATCAGAAGGCAATAATGTCAGCCCTTGTGGATAAGGATGGAACAACGCAAACGTTTCGAAGAGCGATGGAGGCCATCGTTCAAGAATTCTACACAGATCTGTTCCGCTCTTCCATCACTGTCCCGAAATGCTTGATGCCACCAGCTGAGGAAGTACCTCCCATTCTGGAATCAGAAGTTGCTCATGCCATCAGAAGGATAAAGCCGGGCACTGCTCCCGGACCGGACGGCATTTCTGCTGATCTCCTTCGTGCGGGTGGCAGTGCTCTCTGCTCACTTCTTGCCAAGCACTTCAACCACTACCTTCGACTTGGTAGGATTCCGGACTCATGGAAGGAGTCGAAAACAGTTTTAATCTTCAAAAAAGGTCAGCAGGAGGGTATCAACAACTATCGACCCATCAGTCTTCTCTCGGTTGTGTACAAGATCTTCACCAAGATACTGCTTAACCGCATGGAGCGTTGCTTGGATGAATATCAGCCAGTGGAGCAAGCAGGGTTTCGCAAGGATTTCTCCTGCATGGACCATATTCAGACTGTCTCACAGCTCATCGAGAGGAGCCGCGAGTACCACCTCCCACTTGTCCTTGTCTTCGTGGATTACACGAAAGCGTTCGACTCTGTGGAAATCAACGCCGTTTTGAACGCACTTATGCACGCTGGTATACCATCGCCCTACACCCGACTTCTCGACGAATGCTTCTCGAACACATCGACTACCATCCAGCTGTTCGATCGAAAGCTTAAAATTCCTATCGGGAAAGGAGTACGGCAGGGAGACACGATTTCTCCTAAGCTATTCACAGCGGCACTCCAGGATGCCATGAAAGACTTGAACTGGGACGATAAAGGCTACCTTGTCGACGGTAAACGGATCAGCAACCTTCGGTTCGCCGACGATATTGTCCTCATCTCTACCAGCACGGCAGAAGTCGAGGAAATGCTGAACGAGCTCAATGTGGCAGGTACGAAGATTGGATTGGACATGAATATGTCCAAAACGCAGTTTATGGACGTCTATCTGGGAAGAGAGCTGAACATGGATAACGACCTCGCTCCTGAAATCGCCCGCAGGAGACGCGCAGCATGGGCAGCAGGGATGAGCGGATTAACCGTTATCCGTTATCCGTTATCCGGTTTCCGGCGGGTTTTGGCCTATCCGTTTTGTTGTTCGTTATCCGGTGGTTTTTGGCCGGATAACGAACAACAAAATCTGGCACTCTTATGATTACTTAGTTGAATATAAGGACAATTTTTAAAAATCGTTTTGTGTTTTTTCCACTGATAGTCGAGATACGTTTGCAATGCTAGATCGGTGCCTTCTTTTACAAGGAAAGCCCATAAACTTCCCTCAAAGATTCTCAACGAGACCTATATGGTCTTATAGGGCATCGGACGAGGATCACAGATCTGTGCTTCGTTTTTGCTATGGGCCTGTGGGTGGTCCGGAAATGGCAAAAATCGTATTACTTCAGAGCGGGTTGATATGGCATAAGTGACACCTGGAATCTCCCTATCGGAAACTATTTAAGCTGCTGATCACGAATCCGTCACTCTTTTTCTAAATTATCACTTTGCTTATACTACTTTTCATCAAAGTTGAAGTCAAAGGTTGGAAAATGTGTCTGACGATTGGAGAAGAAAGCGATCCCACTAACGTGCACAGCTTTAATCAGCCATATCTAACGTAACCTACCGTAATCGACCAAAATTCTAAAAACAGATATCATATCCGTGATCAGCACCCTAAGTAACTCCCTGAGCGATGTTTGAGCGAAAAATTTTCTTTCGAACTTTCATCGACCTTTGGAGTCGTGAAAGGCAGCGGTGGCGGTTATTCTGCGTATGCTCTTTCAACTTACATATCCATCGTGACCTTCTGTAATCTATCCTTCCACCGAAACTGGTTGCCAAATTGGTGCTCTGCATCCCCAACAACCCTGTAGATGAATTTTGGACAAAAGTTTTTCTCGACCTATAGAGTAGAGGGAGTCAGTGCAAGTGCTTCTATCTGCAATGCCCCCGACCCGTCTCCCGTAAGTGTGTAAGAGAATGGTGAGAAAGAAACACACAGCGAGGCGGCCAATCACACGAGCTGGATAAAATATGCAGTACCTGGGAACAGTTAGCTGAAATAGTGGAAGTTGCGAGAAGAATAAAAAGTAGTCTATGAGGAAAGTAGGAGGAAATCCGAGGAGCAATAAACATGTCTTGATGATGGGTCAAAGCAATTCTTGTCGATCTTGTTCACGAATGAGGTGACAGTGAGAAACACTTCCAGCACGACAGGGCCACTCCAGGTGCTACTTTTGCCTTATCAGCCCGCCCTGAAGCGGTACCATTTTTTGCCATTTTCGGACCACACAGTGGCCTGTAGCAAAAACGAAGCACAGTTCTTTGGCCCTCGTCCAATGCCCTACAAGACCATAAAGGTCACGTTGAGAATCTTTGGGGGAAGTTCATGGGCCTCCCTTGTTAGTTCTATATGGCATAACTAGGCCAAACTATCAACCTGCTCATAGCGCGTTCTGAAATGCAGAACACTGCCTTGCTCATTTCTATTTGTGGGGTCTTCGCCAAAATTCCTTCTAGCATAATGTACTGTCTGGAAAAAACCTGTCGGTTAGAGGAGAAAGGAATAAACCTTCGTACGAATCACTTCGTTTTAAAGATGTGCCAGATATTCATCTTCTATGTACACAATCTTGGTCAACAGCTGAACAATCTCATCTATAGAAAATGACCAGGTTGGACGAATGAGTGAAAGTATTCGAACGGACATCCACTATTGATCGATAGTATTAGCCGGTTGTCGGAGTTGTCGTTCAACACCACGATTTGACCAATCGGGATCCGATTATGATTATGCCGGATGAGGAGACCAATACTAATCGATGGTATCGATTTTTCGACCACAGTTATCGGTTTTAGCCCAAATTTGACCAATTGGAGTGGGAGTCACACGACAGTTTCTTCGAGAGAATTACTCCCGATTGCAGGAAATACTCCAGTATAAAGAGGTTCAGACAGTTTCTAGAACAAGATAACAGTATCGATTGACCGAATAACCGATCAACTATCAATTTCTCTGCAGACTATATCCTTCGGGATGGGAATACCAGTCATGTGGTGGGCAGCGGACATTGCTTACGTCAGTCGTTTTGAGGATCTTCCCTTACTCTATTCTGTGTAATAAGCAAGATTAGTTTTTTCTTCTCTAATGGTGCCGAAGGGTCAATAAACCGTCGTGTCCAACGAAGTCCCAACCAGACGTTTTGAGGCCGATAGGTTTACGGGTAGTTGCTGAGCAGTAGGAGCAGCTGTTGACGAGCTGCAGGCTCAATACTAGTTACGTACTCGGGCAATGACTTGCGGTGACCAGCCGATGGACAAGTCAGTGCATTAACATTCCCGTGCAATCCTGATACCTAGACTGGAAATCCGAACCAAGAACCTTGATTCGGAGTGCATGCGAAAGTAGGCGCCTTTTCAGAGTGCGCTACTTCGCACCTCGAAGAAAAAACCGATAAGAAAGTTAAAAGTTGCTCACTTGACATGTGACGAGGACGGCATTACAAATCCCGACCTACTATTAGAGAAAGAATGGTTTAAAATTAGTTTTAATTTTTGTTGTTTGTTCGTTATCCGTTTTTCCGTTATCCGGCCATTTTTGGGAAAAATTGTCCGTTATCCGTTATCCGGGTTTCAAAATTTTATTATCCGCTCATCCCTGATGGGCAGCCTTCAGTTCGATTAGCGAAGTCACCGATCAGGTCAAGGATGCCGGCCTCAGGGCCTCGATATTCAACGCCTCTGTACTGCCTGTGATGTGTTACGCGACGGAAACCTGGCCCGACAACAAGACAATCGCCAGAGCGATGCAAACTACGCATCGTGCACTGGAGAGATGTCTTCTAAGGACAAGCCTTCGTCAGCAATGGCAAGAAGGCCTACGAAGCTCGGAGCTACGGGAGAAGGCATAATTAGCAGACCCGCTGCAGTACATGAAGAAGTCCAAATATCGCTGGGCCAGACACCTGCTTCGACGAAAGGACGATAGATGGAGTCTCCGTGTCACAGAATGGCTCCCGAGAGACCATAAGAGACCACTGGGACGACCGCCAACGCGATGGGCAGACTCATTCTCAAGATCTTTCAGAGAGCGGAGTCTGCCTCACTGGATGCAAGCAGCCAGAGATCGAGCGGTCTGGAAGAGTTGTGGTCCCCGCTGAGAAGACCTCCAGCCGACAAAAGGACCATCAAAGTATCAAAGTAAAGTAAGTAACTATGACAGAATTAAGGAACATCTAACTGCTATTGATTGGATAGGTATATTGAGAAATGCCGAAACGGTTGACGAATTGTATGAAACTCTACTTTTTGTTCTCCATCACGTAATTGACCTGTATGTTCCCATGAAAAAATCGAACTACGAAATTTAAGACTCCCAGATAATCTCAGAAGAGTGATAGGCCGCCAGAATGCATTGTGGAACATAGCCAGTAGCTCAGCCTACACTCGAGATTAGGCAAACTATGAATGCTTCACCAAAAAATTGGATAAGGCAATTTTCCGCTACAATCTTTATGTAGAAAAAAGAGATATTTTCTCAACGGATGAAATGGCATTCTTTAGGTACTACAGGCTGAGGTCTGGAGAAGATAGTTCGGCGCAACTAGTGGACGAGGGGGGGGGGCAGTCCA
Organism: Heligmosomoides polygyrus bakeri; assembly: GCA_947359475.1. Lineage (NCBI taxonomy): Eukaryota > Metazoa > Nematoda > Chromadorea > Rhabditida > Heligmosomidae > Heligmosomoides > Heligmosomoides polygyrus. The sequence continues at coordinate 30,340,399 of OX375867.1, forward strand.
TCAGTACTCGAAAAAGTTACAGGTTTTTACCAGTTTGACCTAGGCCCCTCTCGGTGCAACTTGCATTACACGTACGTACGCGTACAATGGGGGAAATTCCACGTCACCAAACACGACTGCTATGTTCAAGGCGGTCGAAGCCAAGGACTGCCTCCCCCGTCCACGTGTTGCGCCGATAGTTCTGTGCTAAACCTTGTAAACCCGGATGGTACTTTTGTATCATCATCTACTTATAAGGCAAATCTTTTAGCGAGGGAGTTCCAAAAGGTGTACAACAGTTCAGCGGTAGGTGCCACTAGGAGCGACTCCACCAATAGAAACTCTCCCCTAGATTTCCTGAGATGAGGCCTACATTGTGGTTCCATAAAGAAGAAATCTTTGAAATATTGTCCAAATGGCCCACGTCTTATTCTACTTCTCCGGACTTTCCTCCTCTATCTTTTATTAAAAATATTGCTGAATATGTAACGCACCCATTGGAAATAATTTTTAACAAGAGTTACATGAATGCCGATGTCCCTCGAAGATGGAGACACGCGTTCATCACCTCGATTCCCAAAAAACCCCTGTTTGATGATCCCAGGAATTACCGTCCAATCAGCATAACCTCTGTTTTCGCAAGAACATTAGAAAAAATTGTTAAGAAAATATTTTGCTGCATATCCACGAGCACAACATCATTAGTAAAGAACAGTTCGGATTTTTGAAGGGACGTTCAGTGGAGACCGCAGTGCTTAGTTCTCTGAATGATTGGACAAAGGCTATAGAGCGTAAAAACCGAAAGGATGTAGACTTCTCCAAAGCTTTCGACAAGGTCCCGCTGGGAATACTATTGGTCAAAATGAAGGTAGTTGAAATCCACCCCATGATCGTGACCTGGATCAAGAGCTTCCTCTCAGACAGGACATTTCATGTCAGGGTTGGTGATGCTTACTCTGCGATCCATTCAGCACCTAGTGGGGTACCTCAAGGAGGAATTTTGTCACCAGCCCCATTTTCCAATCTACGGGCTCAAAGGCATTGACTTGCAGCAGGTTTCGAAGGCTCGAGACTTAGGTATTCTTGTATCGAGTGGTCTGGAATTCGATCTACATTTTAAAGCCCTCGTAAGGTCAGCTAACTACCGAACTTATAACCTGTTCAAAACTTTAAAAACTAATGATCCTCGGGCTCTCCTGTGTGCATACAAGTGCTATGTTAGACTCATTATGGAGTTTCGCACAACCGTTTTTAAGCATTGTCTGAAAAAACACATCCAATTACTTGAAAGCGTTCACAATTACTACACGCGTAAACTATTTATGAGTTGCTTCAAGCTAGGATATGCTAACATTCCAAACGGAGTTGAAAGGGCCAAGCAACTTGGCTTACCCTCCCTACGAAGCAGAAGGAAAAGGGCTGATCTGATCATGCTTTTTAAAATTCTCACAAACAGAATTTTCATTGAAAGCATAAAGTTTTTGATGTCCCAATAACGAGGAGTAGAGGAGGAAGACTTCGGTTGTATCCCAAGTGCCAAAGTCACAGGTTAGGTCTAACTTCCTCACTTATCGGAATCTTAAGGAGCTCATCCTGTTTATAGGCGAATCTGAAGGTTTTCATAACATGTCTGTCTGTCAGTTAAAGCACGTTTTAACCCTAAGAGGTCTTTTGTAAGATGATTTTAGTTACATATTTTCATATTTGTTTGTGATAGTGTCTTATACGCGTGTGATTGATTGTAATTCACGCCAGAAATAAATAAATAAATAAATAAATAATAGAAAAGCATTGTGGTTGAGGTGAGAGATATCCAGATTAAAGTGAAAAAAGTTACCTTCGACTGGCCATAGACACTTTTGTGTCCCTTTCTTCATGTCGTTCCCATAGCTTTAAGCAGTTCGTAGCGACAGCCATTAATCTCCCTTCTCTGCGTTCTTCGGTGCAGCAGTTGGTCAGCGTGATGTATGACCAAGGAAGGAAAATTCAGGAAGTAGAGGTGCTCGCATCTCGCTGCGTTCCGAGCATGCGAGCTAATACACCAGCGAATCTTTCTGCGGATCACGAAATCGGTAGCGATACATCATTAGTAAAGGCCAACAAAATGTGGACTACATAAACGTGTTCTGATTCCATGGATTTTTTTTTCGCAGTTAGATTCATTCGGTATAAGCTGTTCTACAGGGTGGCCGATAAGTATTGTCGTCGCGAAAAACGTCATATTTCCAATAATACGCGAGATTTTTTAAAATCTACTATTCCTCATATAACCATCAAGATGCAGGATGTTGGATTTTACAAGAGTGCTTTCAAGTGACCTCCCTTGGCTTTTACGCAGGCTTCAACTCACTCCTGGTTTCACTGATTCCACAGTGCTGTGGACAGATGAGAAAATTTTCATGATCGAAATCGCATACAGCGCTCAGAATGATCGGCAGCTCCTCAGACCCAATCAAAACTTCTTCTTCTTCAGCGTTTGTCCCGCTTCATGGCGGGGTCCGCTTTTCTGATGCCATGTCGCCATCTTTCCTGTGCTAGATCAGGGTGGACACCAGCTACTTTAAAGTCCTTATGTACCGTATCAGCCCAGCGCTGCTTCGGGCGCCCTCTAGGCCGCTTTCCAAAAACTACGAAGTTAAGGCCTACCTTACGGACGCTGTCTTCCTTTCCACGCAGAACGTGGCCGTACCATCGCAAGCGAGCTTCGCGCATCTTCTCCGCTATCGGCGCGACACCGAACTTCTGCCGAATAGCCTCGTTTCGGACGCGGTCCAGGCGCGTGACTCCAGCCATCCAGCGCAGCATCTTCGTTTCCATTACGCTGAGGCGACTTTCCGTTTCCTTTGTCGCAGGCCAACACTCAGCTCCGTACATCGCTACCGGCCGGACGACGGTTTTGTAGATCTTCGACTTTAAGCACTCTGGCATCTTCTTGTCGCAGAGTACTCCAGTCAACGAGTGCCACTTCGACCAAGCTGCACTCATGCGTGAGTTCACTTCAACCATCAGACTGCCATCAGAGGCTATTGCTGATCCCAGGTATTTAAACACCGAAGTGCGTGCAAGCTCAGTACCGTTAATCTTAATGGTGTAAGCGAAGCTAGCTGAGCGTTCTGTGATTTCCACGCCTTCTCTGATCCGATTGATTCTAGCGAGCCGAGGCGGGGGAGCGATCGAGGAGATGCGTGGAGGCGACGACGGCGGCCGGCAGCGCCGAGGACGAGAGCGGCGACGAGGAGCTCAACGACAGCGACAGCGAACCCAAGGACGACTCCGAGGGCAGCACGATCGACTCTCAATCCCGGGACACTGTGATCCACTCTTCGTCCTTGTATTGACTGCTGCTATGGATAAACCTTACGCCGAACCCAGAGTTACCACCCCTCGCACCTACTGGTAGCAGCGAGTGAGGGGTCACGTCCTCGGGAAAGATGAGGTACGAAATTTTCGGTCTTTGAGTTTTTGTTCGGTTTCGCCGCCTCGTAGAGGCATAAACAGATCTGGCCAATCTGACTTTGCCTGCGGCTGCCGGGCCAGCCGATAGTCGCGATCGTCTGCATCCTCTCCTCGACAATTTTTTTTTTTTTTAGATTACGGTATATTAGATTAGAAATCCGATCGGTTAGCTTGTAAAGCTATTTTTCAGAGCTCTCTTTTAGATGTATGTGTGTTGAGGTACCGTTAGCATGGCCGAGCAGCTCAGTGTGGCGTCAAACGCAGAGATTCCGCAAGTAGCGGCGATTTTGCAGCAAAGTGCGATGGTTAGTTTTCAGTACTGGTGAAGTCAACGCATATGGACGCGTCGGATAAAGTCATATGCCAGGAGTAGTGCGATGTGTGGCCCGAAGTGATTCTAAGGTGAGTCCGTTTAGGTTTTTCTTTGCTGTTTGCAGTGGCGAGTGGATATTAATAGGCCCATATTCGAGATAAATACTAGTTTAAGCGTTCGGAATGTAATTTCCATTGTGACCAATCACTCGATTTCGTTTTGTGGCGTTAAGCAATCCAACAGCGCGTGCGTTTCCCTATTTAAATTCCTTTCTTAGTCTCGCCCTTGCCTTTTTCTCCTCACAGCTTAGCGGCAGGCATGAGTCATCGCTCACGCTGAGGTGATAGAAAGCGCGCTCCGTCGCAACGCTTGTGCAGCCGCCCGTTTGAATTCGATGACTCACGTAGGTTCAGCTCAGTGACGACGGAGCTTTTCTTCTGGACCCACAGGTCAGTTTATTCCTTATTACTGCCTCTTTTTTTTTTTTCATCATAGTGCTCATATAGTGCTGGATAGTCGTAACATTTCGTCGTGTTTTCAGTGTGGTTGAACCATCGTCGCGTCACCGTCATCACGAGTCGACTTCGTCGAACTCCGTCTCTGCCGCTCTGGGAGGACCACGCGTTTGTGAGTTGCTATTATCACTTCTTTTTTTTTTTTTTCTCCTCTCGACCCCGGTTGTATATTTTGGTCATAGCGACCGCCGATTTTGTTCCTCTCCCGGAGTCTAGCGCCAGGACGAATTTCACTAATAACTGGGCACACCCGATAGTTTTTTCCTGCTTTTTCCTCGTTCCCTCGACTTTGCTTCAGTCGCTCCTGCACCACTTTCCTAGGTTACGGCTATAGAGGTTCCGAACAGAGTACGGTACGTGATCAGTTCTCACAGACATCTCCCAGCCGGCTTAGGAATTCACAACATTAGCGCGGCTTGGTGTCGTTCCCATACCCATGGTATCTCCGATAGATAACATTCTCAGATACAGCATGTCTTCATTCCACCGCAGGCTTTGTTTATATCGTTACATTAAGCCGGAACAATGCAAGATGTAAACGACGCAAGGCATCTCATGTTGATCTCCGCTAGGTTCCCCATCTTGATGTCGGGTGAGAATACTTCCGAACATCCCACAGCGGCATATCCACATTCCTCTTCGTCGCTCCGCCCACCTTCAAGAGGATATAAAAAGTTTGAGTTAGCGAGACAGTCACCCTTGTTCACTGGTTCATCACCCGTGTACTACATCGCCGTTCATCTGTTATTGCAGCTATGGGCCCACCTACTACTAGGTCACAGACCAAGAAGGGTGAGTCCCGGGTCGAAGATACCCATCAACATAGCATATCTTGGAAGCATGAGGACACGTCAGCAGAAGATTGCCAGGCCCCTACTAATACTTCCGCTTGGATGGACCCCTTACTAAGCGTCTTCCACGACTTGGACGATTCAGCTACTGTTAGAGGGAAGGACGCAAAGCTTCTTCGCGATGTGACCGCCGACGCTGTAGCGGGTGTTCGCCAGGAGTCTCGATACACTTCTTCGCGATTGGCCCAGGAAATCAGGGAAGGAAACGCCACCTTACTCGCAGGACTGAACACTTCGTTTGGGGCGATCGATGACCGTATTCGGTCTATGCCCACGGTCGCCACTCTGCTACCAGACTCGTCCGCTCCAAGAATAGCCTCCTTCTCTGGAACCGGGGACGGGGTCCAATTCTCAGTCTGGTTGCGACGGTTTGAGGACATCGCACGCATGCGTGCGACACCGATGTCATCGGAACAGAAGGCCAACCTTTTGATAGCGTACCTCGACGGCGTCGCTAGAGAGAAGATAGAGGAACTGACTGATGAAGATCGGAGGTCCTTCGAATCTATCGTGACTCACTTGAAGAAGTTCTTTGAAGGGCCCCATCAGCGTTACCTGGCCCGCCAGACATTGTCTTACTGCAAGCAGGAACCAGGAGAGCCGTCAGCGGTGTTCGCCAATCGTCTCCTACATTTGGTTCGAGCGGTCACCGCGGGTCAGGACCCCTCAACGCAGAAGGAGCGCGTGCTAGAGGAGTACGTAGCCCGCCTGCGTCCTGACATCAGATATTTCGTTAAGCTAGATAATCCTTCATCGTTTGAGCAGGCCGTCAACAAAGCCCAAACGGTGGAGCAGCTTCTAGCCGAAGCCGCCGCGGATCGCCTCATTAACCCTGTGGGTCAACCGCCACAAGTGGGAGTCAGCGCCATCGACTACCCACGTCAGGTGAGGTTCAATACATCCACACGTAGAAGAACTGAAACTGGCTCCAATTCTTTCAGACGCTGGCAGACTCCGGAGCGAAGACGATTCACTGCTAATCGACTGAGGGACGGTGACGACAGCAATCGTCGGTCTATGGAATGCTATAACTGTGGAGGTTCCGGTCACTTTGCGAATCAGTGCCCTTCTCCAAGACGCCAACAAGGAACGAGGTCTTCAGGTACGCGCTCTGGAAACTTTACTAACTCTAATCGGGGTAGTGCACCGACTCGCCAAAGACCCTCAACATCTTGGACCCCATCTGAGGACTTCACGGTAGACGAAGCCAGTAAGAAAATAAATGCACTGTCGCTTTCACTACAGGAAAGTAAGGCTGCCCTTGCCCAGGCTAACGCACGAGTGTCAGCGTTGCTGGAACGGAACGAGGAGCTTTCCGAATCAGTTTTTCCTTCTTCGACTCCGTCCTCGGGTCGATCTGGTAGAGGCTCTGTTTACGTTCGAACCCTGTTCGTATGTCTAATCATGGCACTATATCTCCCTGGGGGTCACTCCCAACCACTGTGGTTTTGCCCCACAAACGGAGGTGAGCGGTTCTGGCGCATACCCTTGTCATATAACTGTTCACAGCTGGTACCGGATGCCTCGACACCGCTGCGAGCCCTGACGATCCAGCTCTATCGTCCCAACACTAAGCGGTACGACTCGCCGGCATCCTTATGCAAAATTGTCGAACAGACGGTTTTCTATTCCGTCAACTTCTTTGGTGCTCGTTCTGAATCCCACGCGGAGTCTTATAAAACCGTTTCCATTGAACACTGTCGGTTAATGGTGCAGCACGGCAGGTGCGAGTTCGGTTCTCTGTCTAAATCAGGCAGCGTAGCCAAAACTTCTAACCCGTTGGAATTCGAATGGCCCTCGGCCCCCTTTGGCTGCTGCATCGAACGCAAACTTACGGTCGTGAATTGTTATCTAGTTTCGACGACCGTTCACGGACGTCACGGTACCGCAGCACCTGAGTCTCCTGTCGGCGACATGCGACACTGCGCTTACAAAGAGGGATCGTGCGTTCTTCGTGATGGTTCAGTGATGGTGTGGTCCCCGTCCCACGAGGAGTCATGCCAATTTTTGTATCTCTCAAAAATGAAGGGTCAAATGTTAGGAAATGTCTGGTTAAGCGACTCCAAAGAGTTCGCTCTTTCCTGGAAACCGACCAACCCTTCCGTGGTCGATTGTGGACGCGCATTGACGATTACGGACCAGGGGTACGCGGTAACGTCCATGCAGCGGGTATCCCGATCCGCACCCCATTCACAATCAGTTGGATTGGTTACTTCTAACCAATTGGCGGCCCAACTCCTCGCCGTGGAGAACGCAGCCCAAGGCGCGGTAGTGACTATCTTCCGTAATGCCTTGATATCACTGTGTGACAAGATCAATTTTCTCGCATTGTCATTGCACTCGGCGTTGCTGGTGGATCCCACCTTTGTAGTGCGCACCATGCTGCAGCGACTCGACATTGCCGCATCCTACCATGGAAATGGTATGTTACAGATCTATCGATGTATCTCGATCCCAACTCCCAACTACAGCCTGCGGCCCTTTAATGCCACGTGCTATGCAAAACCCGCCGTCAAAGTAGTACTCCCTAGCGGTACCTCGTTATCCCTCTTTTTGGATCCCACCACGCTAGTACTGGCCCCGACAGCGATCGTGGCGGATTGCAGCACTAGTCGTTTCTTTCTGTTGCCAACATCCAATGGAACGGTAAAGTTCGACGCGTTTACGGGATCAACAGCACTGGTGGCGGAGAACGACATCTCCCCAGTGACGCACCCTGCCACGAACCTGTCCGGAGTGACGGCTCCTCCACTCACTATATTCCACAACTTGGTACTCACGAACATCAGCGAGTTAATCCCTGAGCACCAACTCACGGAATTATGGGAAGCACGCACCCAAGAACACATATTTAACGCCCTAGGCATGTCACATTTGCACTCATCCCGGCCAAGCGATGCCACCAGTGCCACGGTTTTCAAATTTGACGTCTTCGCGTGGTCCATCTTTGATTGGTGGATAACCGTATGTTGCCTTTATACTTCGATAGCAATTCTGCGCATGCTGTGTATAACGTATGTCGCTATCTACTACCCGGAGGCACTCTCCACTCTCCGGTCACTCGGCTTCCATCGACCCGTTACGACACCTTCTAGGTCCGCTCAGACACCTACAGTGCGCCCAAGCGTGACGGCTTCTCAACCTCCTCCGAGCATTCAGTTGACACGGCTAGAACTCGATTCAGGATCGACTTGGCCTCCTAAGGCGTCCACAAGTCCCGTAATCATTAACTCGCTTGCCTGCTCCGAGGACTATTTTGTTGCCCAGATACCTGTAAAAGTCAACGAGGTCCACATGTTGGCATTGGTTGATACTGGGGCGGCCATCACGCTCACCGGTAGTGATATGGCCCCACTACTAGGGATTTTTTCTTTCCAAAAGAGCTCCGTTTCGCGCGCCATCGGTGTAGCCGGAGTTCCGGTTGAGCTCCTTGGATGTGCGCACATTCGCTTCCAGGTCGGCAACTTCGAGATTTGGCATCTGGTTCATTTCGCGGATACAAAATCAGTGCCGAAGACCGTTAAGTCCTATAATATCATTCTTGGCAACGACTTCCTCAGTCGTCTTCCAAACTGGAATATCGACTACGCAGCAAGGAAACTCAGAATAGGCAGCACCGCCATTAACATTATGGTACTGCAGCCCGGAAGCGGTAGAATTTGCGAGATGGCTAACAATGACGCTGTCGTCCGAGTAGCTCAGACTACGGTGTTGCGCCCAGGTTCAGAGTCATTCGTTCGGTGCGTCACGGAAGGTGCGACATCACAATCACTCATGGTAGTTGGACAACGACAAGAGCTTTGGGAGCGATCCCTAATTATCGTGCCGTCTCTCGTCCACTCAGGGAGTTGTCGTCTTCTGATAACTAACCCCACTAAGAGGCCTGAGGTTCTATTCAAAAACCAGGCCGTCGCGGTATTAACTCCCGTCGAAGTTCTGGAGGACGATATGCAGGCGGATTCGTTCCCAAGTAAGGACTCAGAGTGCTCCCCCGCTATTGTCGCGGCAACGTGCGAAATGGGCCAAGACCCACTCCCACCTTTCGATCTTTCTAAGGCTTCGGTCGCAGATACCGAGAAACATATCCTTCTTGAATTGTTTGAGGAATTCCGAGACCGCTTCTCATACTCCTCGTACGATCTGGGGTCATACCAGGATACCCAAATTAACATTAAGACGACCACCAATATTCCCCCTGGGAAGTTTCGCCCACCCCGCATCCCCATTAAATATCAGCAAGAACTTGATCAGCACATCAACAAGCTGATTCAAGCAGGTCGCATCGTCGAAAGCGACACTCCGTGGATCCATAATACGGTCCTAGTCAAGAAAAAGGACGGTTCTCTGAGGGTATGCCTAGACTTCCGACCGCTCAACGACGTTACGATTCCCGATCACTTCCCACTCCCACGAATTGAGGATCTCTTATCCAAGATAGCAGGTAACAAGTATTACACCACCCTAGACCTCGCATCCGGATATATGCAACTAGCACTTTCCCCCGAGAGTCAGTATAAATGCGGTTGGGCCACCCATAAAGGAGTCTACCAATTCCAATTTCTACCTTTTGGCCTCAAGAACGCAGGTGCCTACTTTTGTAGGGTCATGGCTCGTGTTCTAGCTGGCCTCGAATCCAACTGCTTGGCATATATCGATGACGTAGTCATCTTCAACAGAGATTTCAACAGTCATGTAGCCTCTCTACGCAAGGTCTTCGAACGATTCCGGACTTTCAATCTCAAGATTTCCCACAAGAAGTTCACCGAAATCGCTCAATCGAAAATAACGTTTCTCGGGCATGAAATCTCCTCCGATTGCTACAGCCCCGCTGAGCGTAATGTTTCCGCAATAAGGGATTTCCCAGTGCCGAAAACCACAAAGGAAGTCAAAGGATTCGTTGGAATGGCCAACTTTTTCCGTCGGTTCATCCCGAACTTCTCTCTGATAGCGGCACCTCTGTATGAGCTTATGCGAGACAAAGTCAAGTTTTCGTGGGGTCCGAGGCAGGCCGAGGCATTCGCGGAGCTGAAACGATTACTGACATCACACCCCTGCTTAGCATTCCCGCAAGACAAAGACTTTATCCTACATACGGATGGCAGTCAGGTAGGAGTAGGAGCAGCTTTATTTCAGGAACGAACAGATGACGACAACCGCCTAGTCGCCATTGGCTACTTTAGCAAGACGCTATCGGAATCCCAACAAAAGTGGAGCACCGTGCACATCGAACTCTTTGCCATGGTGAGTGCGCTGCGTTTCTTTCGTCCTATCATCTACGGTAATTTAACTCGCATTTACTCGGACCACCAGCCACTTACCCACTTGTTAAAACATAACAAAACCCATGACAACCTCGCTAGATGGGTCGTAGAGCTCCAGAGTTATAACGTAACGATACACTACCTAAAGGGCTCCACCAACGTGGTAGCGGACTGTCTCTCGCGCTCAGAAAACCCCAAGGTCCGCTTCGAAGACGAATCGAGAGAAGCAGACGACATCGTCGAATTCCCATATTGCCTCTCTCTCTCAGTACAGGATTCGTATTCGGTTCGGCCTACCGTCCTCCCGGTAGCGCTGCCCTCTCGAATCGTTCCTTATGACATTCTCGTCGAACAGAAAGCCGACCCCTTTTGTTCTAGCCTAATGTCCTTTATTGAAACACAGCAATTTCCTGAGTCTGTGGACGACGAGAACCGCACACGCTGGCTAGCAATAGCGGAACATTGCGTGATTCGGAAGAACGGATGCCTTTATTACGCTCCACCAGGTCGAACAGGTCTGGCACCCAGAAGACGCGTCGAAGTCCTTGTGCTACCCGAGAAACTACGCGAACCAGTGTTCCTCGCTCTTCACTGCAGCCCGTCAGCCGGCGGACACTTTCACTGGCGCAAGACCCTCGCTAAGATTTCCCGTAGATACTACTGGCCTCGAATGGCTGAGCAGATATACCGACTAGTCACCACCTGTGAGGCCTGTCAACGAAAACGTTCGGCAAATGCCAACCGAGAATCGCTCATTCCCGTGGTTACCGGGGCAATCTTCGAGAAAGTTTACGTCGACCTCACAGGACCGCTACACGTTACGGAATCGGGCAACAAGTACATCCTAGCATTAATAGATCACTTCACCAAATACGTGATCGCTACTCCCCTAAAGGACTGTACCGCTGTTTCAGTGGCACACGCGATAATGACGGAATGCATCCTCAAATACGGAGCAATGACGGAACTCGTGTCGGACAACGCTTCCTATTTCAAGGGCGAGTTGATGACTGAACTCGGCAAACTACTTCGCATAGGAAGATATTTCTGCACGCCGTACCACCACGAGGGGAACGGCGCGTGTGAACGAGTATTTGCAACCTTCCATCCGATGCTGCGAGCTTACGTAAGCGGAAATCAAATGGATTGGGATCGGTTCGTCGCAGCTTGTACCTTTATGTACAACACTACCGTGCACTCGAGCACTAACGAAACCCCATTCTTCCTTGTGTTCGGCCGGGACCCGGTGCTCAACATCGATTTGGTCATCAGGCACGTCCAGGAACGTCTAATCGACCCAGAAAAGGAGGCCGACATCTATGCCCAAAGTCTGTTAACCTCCCTCCACTTGGCATGGCGAACGGCTTCCGATGTCAACAAAAAGATGCGAGACACGTTCAAAAGGCACTATGATAATCACCATCTTTCTTCTCTCAAGATCCGAGTGGGAGACCGCGTGTTTCTACGAGACATGTCGCCAAAAGTAGGTCTATCTCAGAAACTCTGTAACCCGTGGTTGGGACAGTTTCGAGTTTTGGAAGTAGACCCCCCTCACTTAACTATTCTCAGCATTTCTTCGCCTCAGTCGGCTCCCAAGAAGGTTCATATGAATCAGGTTAAACGATGTAAAGAACTATCGGGACCCGTTTTCTCTTCCCCGTGGGAACCTCCAGAAGAACAACTGGCATTGCAGCAATCCAACACCTTCTCTGCAGTTGTACCGGGGTATGACCACCATGTCCCTCCTCAAATTTCCCCGCGGTCACCATCGATTCCTTCGCATCCTTACAACACTCGTTTCAGGGCCCGATGCATGACTTCATGAGGCGACGGGATCATATTCGCTCAGCACGTCGACGTCCCACCCCGATGTCTTTTCCATACTTTTCTCTTCGCTGTCGGTCTTTGTCCTTTCCCCTCTCCTGAGCCTTCCGCTGCCGGATTTTGTCATCTTGATACCTCTTTCAATAGTTCTTCTGCATTTTTGATATGGGATCTCCCCTATTCTCCGCACGATCGCTTGCTCCTTTTCCATTGTTTCCCGTCGTTCCGATTCATTTTCAGACAACGAGCCCTTCTTACGTTATCACTTTCAGATAGTTTGAGCATATCCCTCTCGGAGCTCATTCCGTCTACCTATGGAGACTTCTCCGTCAAACAGCGTTCAACCACGCCACGAAGTGGCATCAACATATGACTCAGTTGATACAAGTAGAGTTCTAAGTAAGTGTATTCCTCATCGCGCATACCCATTTCTTCATAGAAAGTTGCCAGATCTGAGCTTTATAGATCCGAATCTCGGCGCCGACGCCGACTCGAGTTCCCAGCCAGCACCGATGTCGATGTCCGAGGACGCGCTCTTAGCGTCAGACGCGGAAATGCGTTCGGTGGGCACGGCCAGCGAAAGGAGTTCGTCCCTCCTTGCTTCAACGAAGTCTCGGTCGACTTCATCCTCTATGAAGGTGGTTAGACCCCTGCTTGTTCAAATGGTGCTCTTTAGACTATAGTTACAATCTATTTTAGGCCTCCGAACCTCCCCCGGTAAGCAATCGATCCAGTAGACCACCTACGTCAAGGCCATTGGCGGGCGTCATTCCGGAAGTCCCTCAGGCTCGTCTCGCACAAATGACGTTAAATTCCGGCACACCATTGGCTTCAGGAGGTCAGTATCCCTCCCTCACTTTCTTTCCGCCGTCTTTTCTTATCCTCCCCGATCCCAATTACCTCCAGCGCACCCCTTCAATACAAAAATCAGTAAGTCCCAAGCTCAACCAGTACCGTAGTTTTGGGTTCTTCAGGTTGGCAACCGCATGATGAATGGACGGCTCCCCCATCGCGCCCGGCCACACACTCTCCACGCAGAGGCTCACAACAGCGATCAACGTCGCGCCCATATCCCACCCGGGGCCAACGTAGAACGCGGGGCCCTCAGGCCTCCGAGAATAGAGGACGAGCAGCACCCCGTGGCGTGTCTCAACGTGGCGATCATCGGCCGTCCCATACCCCAAGAGATCGACCTCGTCGATCCCCTGTGCGTCGTCGGGATCCCGCAGGCAACGACTCACCACCACCGTACGACGGCGACGCTGACAATGGAGGTCATTATCTGATTGGACGTCACCCGTGGGCCCACCTAGTTCGACCTCGCGAGTTACGTCTCCACGAGCTGATGGCGTCACAGGTCACAAATGAGCTTCCTGAGCAGAAATATCGGCAGGTCCCCAACGCCGGCTATCTTTCGCGGAAGTTCTGTCGGTCTCTATTTCCCGTCATCACACCCCGCAACGGTCGCGTAAGAGGATCGATTCCATTTCTCGAACTCCCTTCCCTCGAGGACGCCATCGTTTTTCGCAGCGACGCCGAGCGAGTTATCCAGGATGTCCTCAACGGCGACGCTGGGCAAGTGCCGCAGCCACCACCGGAAGCGATAGCACCTAAAGGCGTTTGGACATCTCGTCTTGCCCCGAGGTACATCCAGGGAAAGCGACCCGTCCTGTATCAGATAGTAGCGGTCAAGGGCAACGCTCTCATCCTAGAAGCCAAAGATTTCTTCGTCTTCATGCCGGACCGCAGAGAGCTGCACTGTGTGTTATTAGACCGCTTCGCGTTCAACGTAGAGAATTCGACCTATGGATACGACCGCAACGTCATCTCCGTCCGCGACTTCGTATGGATATATGATCTAATGCCGGTTGCGTCAGTTCTCGCGTCACCAGCTGCCGATCTCGAACGCGCACGTCTCCCTCGCACCGCTGCGTTGGATTCCAACCCGACGTTCTTCTTTCGTGTGGCCCGATTCGCCTTCGTCACACCGCCCGTCTGGCAGGAAATGCGGTACGGGATTGTCCTCTCAGTCACCCGTAGAGGTGATGGCTCTGCCGTCAATAACTTCAAAATGGCGATGGAAGACAGCCCAGAAGCTGTCACGATAACGCGTGGTCTAGCCCGCTTCCCATGGCCCCACGTTCAGGAGAACGAGATCATGAAGGCCCTGTGCCGACGGAAATCGTCTTGCGCTGTCCGATTTTCGGAACCGCCCGCGTCGGAAGCCGCTCGCGACGTACTCTGTTCCTTCGTCAAACTGTTTCTCCCCGCCAATCCGGACGAAGCCATGCTTCCAATGGAAGTACATAAAATCTCCCCGGACGAGCATGCATGGTTCGAGGATCGCCTCAGAGACTTCGACAGCTACACGAACGATCGAGAGTCGGCCATTGCGACTATGGGCAAAATCTTCAATGCCGCCTCCTCAGCTTTGGCTTCCTACGCAACTCTAGAAGATGATCGCCGTACGCACCAAGTCACCGCTACGATACCTAGCTTGGCTGGGTACCCTCTGCGCCTGGAATTCGTGCTGGACGACATGACTTCTGAAGCCGGATGGGCTCGCCATCGCCCCGTTGGAGTATGGATAATGGGAGCATTTGCATTCCTCCGGATGTCAGTGGATCGGGTGGAACGAGCAAGAGAGGAGCGCCGACTTCGCGTGATTCTACAAACTTACTCATGGTCCGACGATTCCCTATATCGTGCCGCCATGCGGGCGGGCCGAATAGCTGACAACTCGGCCTTCCTCGATGTATGCGTAAAGCTGAGCAAGCTCCCTTCCAGCGCAATCCCAGCATATGAGGCAGTCTCCGAGATGGAACTGTTCACGAATGTGCCTACGAACAGTTGCGGAAGGAGAATATTAGACGCGGTGTATGGAGCCACACCCTTGTCATGTGTCGAAGAGAACCAGCAGAACACCGTGCCAGCCATCTCCGTCGTAGACGGATCACCCATATCTATCAACAGGCGGACAGTAATTCTGACGGAGGACCAGCGACAGGCCCTGGCAATCGGGACTACACCTTTCCCGATTGTGGGGATACAGGCCGCGTTCGGAACCGGCAAAACCGTCGTCGGTGCTTGTATAGCGGCAAGACAGGCGCGGGGAGGAGCGCACATCATCCTCACCGCCACCACGAACGCAGCCGTCGCCCAGATCACTGAAACCATCCTGTCCCTCGACGCGTTCGCCGACCTAGCCGTTTGCCGTTACATCGCTGAATCGGTAGTGTTCGACGACTCCATCGCCGCGACTCCTGCCGACATGCATGAGGTCCTCAAACGACTACCTGATCTCTACAGGAACGAGTTGGAGGAGGAAGCCTTGGACGAATGTGAGCGCTTCAGGGATGGCCGGATTGTGTTCGAGGCTCACATGCAGAATAGGGAGCGCCAGGAGTTCTTGACAGAGCAGGAAAGGGAGGATCTTGTCCTAGCTGAGAAGGACGTCTCCGATTTGATTGACAAGGTCGTCGAGGTCATGTTCCTCAAGTACCAGCCGCAGGTCGTCGCAATAACGACGTCATCTTTGCTGAATGCGACGGGGAAGGGCGGCATATTTAAGAACTACCTGGACGACTTCGAGCTCATCATATGCGACGAGGCTTCGCAAGTACCAGAACCCGTCTTTGCCGCAATACTGAGCCGTTTGCCGAAAGCGCGCCATATTTACATCGGCGATGTACACCAATTGGAGCCGTATGCGCGCTGTTCACGGCACTCTACCGCCGCTAAGTTCGGAGCGCGTAGCGTGATGGACGCTCTAACGCGGGCGAGGGCCGTCCCCATAGCTCCCCTTGTCACCACGTTCAGGGCGCATCCTCTCCTGAACGAGCTCCCTAACCACTTCGTCTACGATGGGCAGTTGAGGAGTGGAACGGCGGCTGAGGAGCGACACATGCTGTTGAACATGATGCGGTTCCCGAATCAGTCCCTACCGTTCATGTTCTTGGACGTCAGCGGTAGTTCTCGGAGAGCAACTCACTCTCATTTCAATGATGCGGAGGCTATGGTCTGCACCACTCTGGTAGGACGTCTTCTAACAAGGGGCATCGCCGCGAGCAGTGTATGTATAATCACGTTCTACAAAGAACAGCACCGACGGCTTGCGGATTTCGCGCGCGACACCGGCGTCGATCTGTCCACCGTGGATGCCATCCAGGGCAGGGAAAAGAACGTGGTCGTGCTGCTGACCACAAAGACGGACTTCCAAGCGGACGCGGCTGAGTTCTTGGACGATCCGCATCGGATGAACGTGGCACTCACGCGCTGTAAGCACGGACAGTTCGTGTTGGGCCACCAGGCTTCGCTTGCGGTTGTGCCATTCTGGAATGCGGTTCTCGCGTGGGCAAGGCAGCATGGAGCCATCGTTCCAGCCATGAATTTGGGAGACTACCTTCCACCGGAATAGGGTAGGTGTTTCTCAGTTTGCTCTAGGGATCGGTTCAGTTACGCATCTTTCAGCTAAATTCTGGGTCACGATCTTTTGGTAAAAAGGGGGAGGTGTAAGCGAAGCTAGCTGAGCGTTCTGTGATTTCCACGCCTTCTCTGATCCGATTGATTCTAGCGAGCCGAGGCGGGGGAGCGATCGAGGAGATGCGTGGAGGCGACGACGGCGGCCGGCAGCGCCGAGGACGAGAGCGGCGACGAGGAGCTCAACGACAGCGACAGCGAACCCAAGGACGACTCCGAGGGCAGCACGATCGACTCTCAATCCCGGGACACTGTGATCCACTCTTCGTCCTTGTATTGACTGCTGCTATGGATAAACCTTACGCCGAACCCAGAGTTACCACCCCTCGCACCTACTATGGAGCCGGACTCATTTACGTCAGTCGTGAGATACTCGGTCTTCTTGACGTTCAATTTGAGTCGAACATGGCCAGGCGGTCGCACCAAGCTTGCACCTCTCGCTCGAGCTCACCTTTGTCTTCGCAGGCGAGCATCACGTCATCAGCATATAGCAACGTCCAAGGGACGGGCTTCTGAAGATCTCGCGAAATGGCATCCATAACGACAACAAAGAGGAGTGGGGAAAGCGCAGATCCTTGGTGCACCCCAACAGAGATGGGAAACTCCGTCGAGGTTCCTGTTGCCGCTTGCACACGACTCTTTGGACAAGAGTATAGCATTCGCACCAAGTCTACAAGTTCTTCGGGAACACCGTGCTGTCGTAGGGCGTACCATATAACCTCACGCGGTACGCGATCGAAGGCCTTCTCCAAGTCGAGAAAGGCAAGATGCACCGGCCTCTGTTTCTCGCGGTGCTTCTCTACCAGAAGACGGGCGGCATGTATGGCATTGATAGTGCCACAACCAGCCACGAAGCCGCACTGATTGCTGGAAAGCTTGACGATTTCGCGAATTCGGCTGTCGAGGATTCGCTCGAAGATCTTCATGCTGTGCGAGAGCAACCGAATCGGACGGTAATTTGAGCAGTCTGCAGGGCTGCCCTTCTTCTTCCAAATCGGGATCGTCGTACTTTCCTGCCAAACGTCAGGCACCTTCTTCTCCGCTACAACCTGGTTGAAAAACTTGGCCAACCACTCAGCAGAGTACCAGAACTTCGACTTCCATAAGTCAGCTGGCAAGTCATCTGGACCAGTCGCCTTGCCCGGTCCCATCAACCTCAGAGCCGCGTCAGTTTCCTCTATAGTGATTTTGTGGACGGTACCGTGGATAGGAGCCGCGGAAGGGACAGCCGGATGAGGGAATTCTTCAGTCGAAATTCCCTCGAAATAATCGCACCATCGCTTCAAGGCCTTTTTGCGCTCTGTCAGAAGATGACCGTTCTCATCATTGTTGCCAAAGAACTTCTCTATATCCTCGGATTGGCGATGACTGTTTTTCGCAAGTCGGCACAAATACCGCTCACCATCGCGCGACTCAAGCTTTTCGTAGACATCATTGTAATGAGTGGCTTTTGCCACGGCCACAGCCTTCTTGTCGGCTTTTTTCGCTTCGTGGTACTTTTGCCAATTATTGGCGGTCTTGTCGCCGAGAAACATATGATAAAGCGCTTTCTTCTCTCGAACCTTTTCTTTCACATCGTTCGTCCACAGCCATACCTGCATGTCGATCTTTCGTCGCCCAGTCTTCGTAGGGCCAAGTTCTGACCTCGCAGCTTGAAGTATTCCGTCGGTCGCTTTCTTCCAAGTTTCGTCGACAGTCGTGACTGTCGGTAACCATACGCGAGAAATCACAGCTGCTTCCTTCTCTTTCATTCGCCACCACTTGATTCTTGCAGCACCGCATCGCTCAACCTGCTGAAGCCTCGGAGGAGCGATCTTCAATGCACAGATCAGCGGACGATGCTGTGGGGCGACCGTTTCATGATCTTCGCGTCTGTGACGAGATTCCGGTCACGATCTCTCACAAGGACGAAGTCTATCTGCGTCTTGGTGTTCCCACTATAGAACGAGATAAGGTGGGAGTTGCGTTTGCGAAACACGGTGTTCATTATGGTGAGGTTATGCGAATCCGCATATTCAAGGATACGCTCACCATCTGTGTTACGCAACCCATAGCCGAATCCACCATGACAGCTGTACCCGTCTTTCGTGGCGCCTACGTGCCCATTGAGGTCACCAGCGACGATGATGACGTCCTTCGACGGTACCTCTGCTGTCTTCTCATCAAGCAGGCTCCAAAACTCATCCTTGGCTTGATCGGAACAGCCAGTCTGCGGAGCATACGCAGAGAAGAAGTGGAAGAGTCGCTCCTTAGCCGCGACAACGATATTCATCAATCGATCGTCAAAGAGCTCGACGCTTACAATCGAGTCTCGGAAACGCTCGGAGACGATTATACCAACACCACTGGTGGTCCTGGGACTTCCACATAGAACGGCCTTGAAGCCACGTCCTATGTCCCTTGACTTGCGGCAGGACCACCTCGTCTCCTGCACCGCACAGAAATCAACTCTTCTACGCTCCAGTGCTTCTATCAACTCGCACGAGCGGCCGTCAACGTACCTACATTCAGCGCTGCCACGCGGGTCCTGCTTACGTTACGGGATTTTTGGACTAGAGCTCAGTTGCCCCCGATGCCGTCCTCGCACCAGGGACCCTCGCATACTTCTCACACTCGCCGGGCTTTGCGAGTGCGCGTCGGCTCCCGCGGACGCCGTAGCACTATCTCGAAGAACATGAACTGACATACACCCATACGATGTGACATTGGGTTGTTCGTAGGCCGGCCTGTCACCAGGGCCTGTCACCTGCATTCGAATGTCCGTGCTTGGCTTAGCTCGCAGAAGCGAGCAGTTTCCAGTGGCACCACGAGGAGGAACGGACATCGCCACCAGACCCAACCAAAAACATACTTGGAAAAGGAAGATTGTCACAAAGTCGTTGTTTCCCAAAGCACTGATGGTGTGGGCTGTATCACAGCAAACCAGAAGACGCCGCTTGTTTTCGTGAAAAGAAACGTGAAAATGAACGCTGAAACTTACAATGAGGAGGTTTTCAAGAAAGTAGTCCTATGGAAAAAAATTCCGACATGATCTTTCAACAGGATTGTGCACATGGCCATGGAGCGAGGACGACGATTGCTTATCTGGACGCCAATTTCCCTGAATACCTTACGAAGGATCGATGGCCATCTAACAGCCCGGATTTAAAACCCCTAGACTTTGCCATATGGAGATACCTAGAGCAGAAGTTGAAGAAGAGGACCATCACCATCTTAGACCAGCTTCGCCGCGAAGTTAATCAAGCCTGGGCAGAAATCGTTGCTAACTACCTATGGCGCACTGTGGAATAAGTGAAACCAAGAATTGAAGCCTGCGTAAAAGTCAAGGGAGATCGCTTCGAAGCATTCTTACGGCTAGCATTCAAAATCTTCCGAAAGTTCTTGAGGATGCGTTTCCTGCGTCCCACGCTTTCAGTAGGGTTCTTTTCATCCAATCCAGTGACATGCGCTCAAAAGAGTAGGCATATTGTTCCGAGATGGAGCAGCCAGCAAAATCCAAGGATCGAAAAAAGTAGTTTAACGAACAATCTATTTTAGAAACCTAGAAGCCTGGTCTCAAGCTGTTCCAGTGTCTTTCTAGCGCTGTGGGCGAATACAAAATCATGTTGTATTGCCCAATCAATGTCCTGAGCATTTCACTATGGCGATGGAGTCATTGCAACCTCCAATATTCCCTTAAAGGATTTGAGCTTGTGATTTCCCTGACCAATCACACTACATATGGCTCACCATTACAATGGAAACGACAGGGAAAGGCCATCGTGAGTGTTTGGAGATCAGGGGCCGTATGTACCTCGCCCATGCGGGACGGACTTCCCACGCTCTTCCCCCAGCAGAAATTACCCGGCGGGAACAGGTGCCCCTTCCTGCGATGCAACTCGGGAAATGTACGGTCGGGGGAACTCCTAGCTGTACTGAAAATGTTTCGTACACAGGCACAGAGGAAGCGTTGCAAATCACGGAGAAAATATCAGCTGTTTTCTACTCCGGATGAAGGGACGGAAAAGGAATGACGAAAGACGTGAGAGTATGTTATCAATTGCATACTGGATTTCCTATGAAGCCCATTAAAGCGCTGTTATGACACATTACATATATGCACTGCTTTTCTGTTCACTTGCCTATTTATTAATGTTCTCCTTTGTTTTTACGGGTTTTGGGAAACATCTCGCAAGAATGGCCAAGTGAGATCCATAGTGAGATCCATAGTGAGTTAAACAGGTCATAGCTATGCGTTGTATGGCATAAGATAAAGTATTGTCTATTAGTTGGATAAGGGCATATATGAACTAGTTGAACGAGGTGGAGCCGGGAGTAAACAAGCATTAGCATTTTTTCCTCGGCTTCATTCACAATTAACGATATGCCGTTTATGCCCTTTTATTTGCTGGCGGCAGGCTAGATAAGCCTTTCATACAATTAGACATGTGTACTAGTTCACAACATCGATGAAAATAACATCGAGAAGCCGGGTACTAAGCGGGCCGGTGCCCGCTGTACACCGGGAAGGTATGTTAAAACGGGTAGGATCAGCCAGACCCCGGAATTCCTTTCCTTACTTAGTTCTGTGCTCAGAAACCGTCCGTAGCTGTCTGGGAGAATCCATATCTCTACGGTAAAATTCGAGCATAAAACGTCCAAGCAACATTAAGCCTTAAAGTAATAATTATTTAACCAAAAGTTTCGGAAAATGTGCATTTCACTAAATGAGAGCACTAGCCTAAAAACAACCTAGCTAAACTTTGTTATATCCTCACTGAATACACACATACACACGAATGGTCCAATCGTAGCCTCAATAGGCATTTCTTATACTCAACAACTAACGAAAATAAAAAAAATCCCGACACTTGGACACTGCTTGAAAATTAGCTTCAGTAAGTGCCTGTTTTACTTAACGAATGACGGAAAGGTCGAACTCCTCATATACTAAACACTACTGCTCACGAATGACCTCACTAAGCACCACATATACCAAAGCATCGACGAAGTCGTCCTCTTGCCCCTCTTCTGTGCTTATGTGGAGGCATATGCTGATAACATCATCATAACAGCAGCATGTCCGCTCCGATCAGCAACGTTTCTGCTCCAGTCCGAATTCCCCCTACCTCCGAGTAGGGGGACGCAGGTTCCCGCTAGAGTCCCGGAGGACTGTATTCCCATCTTGGTGTGCATCGCGGAAGTACGGTATTTCCTACCTAATTCCCGGCGGGGCGTGTCGGGGCGAGGTATGCATACGGCCCCAGATCAGTAAACAACCCAATGTGATTTGAACAGCAACCGGACTAGGAGACGACGAGTACGAGACGACGGACTCGAACATCGTAGAGGACAAAACTTTGTATCATAACCTGGCAAGCTTGAGCTACTACGCTCTGGCAATTTGCAAAAACATTTCGGAAAGCAATCGGGAAAACAGCAAAAACAAATGGGCAGATAACGTAGGCACTGCTCAGTCGCAACAGCAAAGGAAGATTGAGGAAAACTTCTCCAAACTTCTCCCTTCTGCAGCGAAAACCCAAATTAGAATTTAATAAGCGAATAAGGTTAAATATTTGGAAAACGGGCCTAATGCCCGAAGTTGCCCACCGAACTCCGTGCGATTAAAACCCTGAACCTAGAGAAAAAGCGCAGCCGACACAAGCACAGCACGGTCGCATTAGATCTCTGAGGTTATCTTCGAAGTCCACCAGATGGATTGCTTGCTCCCGCTTGATGTTCGTCCGTTCTTCCGTCACTGTTTTCGAGAGCGCAGTGAGCCCGTACTTAAGAAGAGTCGACCCAGAGATAAATACAAACGTGTGAGCGTCAGAGGCATGTCCATATGGGTTTCGTGACACAAATGGAGAGAATTTCTGCAACGTGCAATATGATCGGCAGCATCCACACAGTTGGAAGCCGTGTAGGAGTAGTAGTAAGCAGTGCTTTAAAGCTGGATAACATTGCTGAGTAACGCTATTGTTACTTCAGTGTTTGGGAGCACGTTTAAAGTACCTAGCAGAAACAGACGACTTTTATACCAAGGTCTGTTACTGCTAGGTACTATACCGAAGAAAAACGTTCTACCTAACGTTCTATTTGAGGCAGTAAAAAAGACTCGTTGACAGGTATGTCCAGGACGCTTCTCCGTTTATCCCGTTTTGAGAACATTGACTGTTTAGCTCATTGTTGTTTTATATGCTGTTTGTTATCCGTATTTGAATTTTTTGTCCGCGTGGTTTTTCACGTACAAAATAAATAAATAAATACAATTTACAGCTATTAAGTACGCGAATTAGATTTCCTTCCACCGCCAGTGCACACTCCGTCGTTATCCTCACTATGTATATTCAGGTTGGGTAAATAAGTTAAACGCGTGTGGTAGCACAGTTGGAGGAGATGATGGCTGTCGCGTGCATCCGATATCAGATTCCTGGTTCGGATTTCGCGCCCAGGTCAATCAAGCCTTCCACCCCTCAAGGCTTGGTGAACTGGTAGCAGACTTGCCTTCGAAGGATATCTATTCATCGGCCGGCCATCGCATTCGTGTTGCCTTCACGCTTTCCGTATAAGTAGAATTCGCAGCGCATCCCAAAAGGAATCGATCAACGCCGTTCTTTATCCTTGGCGTACGTTCGACAAAAGTATGAGTGGAAATTCAGCAGCTAAACCCGTTTCCTCTATGCGCTTCTGGTTGTCAAGTATCTACCATAGGTCAGAGCTTCAGCTTATTTTCCTTATTCAAGATACGCTTCAAATGGAATCTTCATTTTCTG
The DNA here is from genome assembly GCA_947359475.1 of Heligmosomoides polygyrus bakeri. Lineage (NCBI taxonomy): Eukaryota > Metazoa > Nematoda > Chromadorea > Rhabditida > Heligmosomidae > Heligmosomoides > Heligmosomoides polygyrus. Next base: position 30,363,832 of record OX375867.1, read on the forward strand.
CGCATCACGCCTCGAAAACATCCACCGCTCGAATACCCACTACTATGATTCAGGGCCCACTAACAGCGATCCGGAATGAAAAGTTCGAACAGGTGCGAAAGAAAGTTAGAGCCCTAAGCAAGAAACGGATTCTGATTTCTCAGCCTTGTATGAGCTACTACTGAGCTGAAGCGGAGAACTATGTTTAGCGACCGCTGAACAGGATGTTTCTAGATAGCCGAGCAGCAAAGTGCACTCGATCAGCAGCAGCAGAACGTTTTTCCACAGCAAACGGTGGTGTACAAAACACATTACACCCCATAGTAAGATGAACAATCCCGGCAGCATCCGGTATAAATAGCTGCCTTGGAGGCAGCGAAGTCAGAGCTGAGCTGAGCTCATCGGTTCGGCGATCCTCATTGATTCGTATCCTTCTTCTCGTTCGACCTTCTCTTCAATCCTGAGAATTTGTTAGGGTTCGAGCAGATAGCTGTCGCAATAGCTCCTCTTTTTGGGATTCTAGAAATTTCAGCACACGTCGCGAAGATGGGCAGCACTGGGAGGTCGGAACTCCGCTGCTAATCACTAAGAGGCAGAGCGCTGACCAAGCACATGTTATCCAGCCAGGATGCGTGTACGCTCTTTCTGGAACCATATGACGAGGCCTGATTGGATGGCGCGTTCCCACCTCCCAATGCTGCCCACCTTCGCGACATGAACTGGAATTGTCCATGATCATTGAGGAAGTTAAGCTGTTCCGTTTAGCAATGTGCAAGGCGCTGCTGCTTGGTCTGTGCCTCATGGTCGCTGGTGCAAGGTATAGTCTTTTTTCAGGATTTAAACTAATAATCTCACGAAGAGCTCCTCTACTTAAACAGGAGTAAAGTACAAAGTTAGCTGACCGCTCACTGGCCTCTTACTCCTTCTCAGCATTGCCTACCACCAGAGCTCCTTTGGAAGGAGACACTTCGGCTCACCCGAACTCTAGGTTGTGACTTAACGATTGAAACACAGCTGGGTCAATTTTACTGTTAGGTGAGGCTTCTCCACCACTTCAACCTTGGTCAATTCAATTCAACCAGATCCCTCATAATCTCTTGAGCAAATACTATTCCGCCCTGATGCCCTAAAACCTAACTCTTCCTGGGAAGATCTTCCAGAAGCCATGGCGGCAGACACCAGAAACCATATTGAAAATAGATGTTATCTGCTCAGCACTTCTTTCGTGAAATTCGCTACTGTTAAAATTTTAAAATTTCTTTTCTAATGGCGAGAGGAAGCTATTGTGACTAGATTCTACTCTAGCGTAGAGGGAAGCTTTAAATTCGATGCTGAATGTGAGCAAGTAGGCAGTTTGCCGTTTTGGCTAAGAAACTCCGTTTTGTGAGTTTTACTCGTAAGCAAAGCTCTGCTTTTCAGTGCCATGTCGCCGGCTGACGTGAGGAAGCACACGATGGAGTCGCTTCATGTGATCCCTGTTGGAAAGACGGACGATAAGATCCATAACGGAAGGAAGTTCTACGAATAGTAAGTGGAGTTCGGCCGTTTCTCGCTCTGCGGATTCAGATTGCCAGATTCTTGCCGTTTAGCCTCTTCTCACACCACCCAGAGCTGCGAAAGTACTTCAAGGGCGCCGAGAGCTTCACCGCTGACGATGTGTCGAAGAGCGATAGGTATGCCGAAGAAATACAGGTTCCTGCTGTTAAATATTCCTCTTTAGGTTCGAGAAGCAAGGCAACAGCATTCTCCTGGCCGTGAACGTTCTCGCGAACACCTACGACAACGTGAGTTCTTCAACGTTTAGCCCTTACCACAGAATGTCATGGCTTTCAATTGAAGGAGGACGTCTTCCGCGCCTACGTCCGTGACACCATCGACAGACACGTCACCCGTGGCCTTGAGCCCAATCTGTGGAAGGTTTGAGACAGTTTCGAATGTAACTCCTGGAAACTTTGAAGAATCGTACGATTTCAGGCATTCTGGGGAATCTGGGAGAAGTTCCTCGAGAGCAAGGGCAGCGCACTGACAGCCGACCAGAAGACCGCTTGGGACACGCTTGGCACCACCTTCAACGACGAAGCCCAGCAGCAGCTGGCCGCGCATGGACTCCCCCACGTCTAAGGCTTTTCAACTCTTCGCCTAAGCTGGAATAAATATGATATTCCAAACAGTTGTCTTTACTGAGTCGGTCGGACGCTGCCCGAGCAATCATCTACCAAGTTCAGCAGTACTTTAGAGTGGGCCAGGTCACCTGGAATCAATAGGAAGGATGAGTGTGTAGCAGTGACGCAGCAGCTGTCACCATTCGTGGACATCTGTGGGTTTTGCCCTACAAGGTCATGACCCAAGAGGTCCACAAGGCGGGTATTTCCTGGAGCTTTAGTACGGGGTCATGACCCTAGAGGTCGCCTAGGCGGGTAGTCCCTGGGGCTCTAGCTTCAGTCACCCTCGTTAGACTTCCAGCTGCGGGTGCCCGATGGACGTCACTAGCAGGGGTATGCGTAATTACGACTTACGATTTACGATTTTACGATTTACGGCTATTTTGATCGAATCTTTTACGATTTACGATTTACGATATTTTGAGTCGTAAATCGTAAATTATCGTAAATGTGATCTTTGATCACAACCAATTGGCGTCCAAATTTATGTGGTGGATCGGGTTATAAGCGGGAATGAGCCTAGGAGGATGTCCGTCATCCTAGGCTCATTCCCGCTTTCCCAGAGAGTTGTGTTTGATGATCTAATGTGTTACTGGGGCAGAAGGCACCGTCCTGTGCACATGCTTCTCGAATTCGACCTATCTCGATACATGTCGCGAAGGTGAGCGGCATTGGTAGGTGGGAGCGCACCAGCCACTAATAACCAAGCAGAGCACAGACCGACCACATGCCAGCAGATCAGGGCACGGACTGTACACGCCCTCTCCGAATGGCACGCTCATTCAAGGCGGTCTGATTGGATGGGGCGTTCTCAACTCCCAATGCTACCCGTCTTCGCGGCATATACCCAAATCCACGACCGAGCATCATGCGTGATTGGAAGCGGAGTCTATGAAGCTGCTGCACTCATGTGGAAAGGCATTAATGATTCCATCGGTTTGCATTGTACTTTATAGGGAGTAACAAATTGATACACAAATTGTGGTAAAACCGAGCGCGTGGCATACAAGAATGGGTCGAACTGATTTTGACAGTTTTGATCTTCATTTTCGGTGGTGTGCTTGAGTTTACCCTACCTAATCCGCTTACGATTCCGAACACTCTCGGAGAGCAAACGTTTGTCACAGACCTGGCGAAGGGTAGCCTAAGCAAGTGCAGAGAATTATTAAATAGAACTGCAATATTATAAAACTTTCATGTAAAGTTTGGGTTGAAAGATGTTCTACAAGCAAGAAGGCGTGAAAAAAGAAATTGTTAGGTAGAAAAACTGCTCAGCTTATGCTAAAAATAACACCAAAAATAAATAAATATTGATTCACATCTAATTAACACTAGCAGAAAAGCCTCTGGAAATTTAGTTGTACTGCACCACAGTTCAGGTGACTCTTAGGATTTACGGTTTACGATTTACGAAATTTCAAATTTCATTTACGCACACCCCTGGTCACTAGTCCATTTGCTAAAGGTTAGCCATCCTGGTCTCTATTCACCGTTTCTTTGGTGTTGGTCTCTCAAACAGTTTCCGTAAAATGAAATGGCGTTTGGGGGATAGTTTCTCAGATTGATTTCGTCTCATTCCAGGCTCTGAAGAAGGCGAGAACGCCCAAACATTAGCCTGAGTGCTGTCTCCACTGTAGGAATTGAAAGCTCACATTTTAAAAGTTATCTGCACTTGTAATTTCAACTTCTCGTCAATCTTGGGAATTGGCTTCCCCTTTTACAGTGGGAAAGGGCACCTTGCATAAGAAAGTTCTCGTCGCCCTAGAACTTCGCCCCACGAGGGAGATGTTCATCCCTGGATTCTCAAATCGGGCCAAACAGTTGGAGAAAGATGCGATCAACTGCCCCCGAACAAATCTCGCAGAAAAACGAGGAAACTTATGGGTCGTCGAGGTCACCGCGGTGCGAAAACCTACTCACCACAGTTCACGACATGTACAACTCTGTCGGAAAGGTCGGCGGCTTTCCGCTGATCGTCGGGAAGTCGAGCACGAACAGCAGAGCTAATCGAAGCACTGACATCACTGACAAGCACTGACAAAGGAATCACATCAGCACCATAACGGACGGAAGCAGGGCTATTCTGAGAACGAAAGACAGTTGATGAATCAGGTCGAAAAACGGCACAACGTTGCAGAAGTGTTTGGTATTCAGAAAAGCTAGGGGTTTTCAAGAAAGGAAATCTCAAAATTACGACGCAAGTATCTGAACGTCAGACCAGGAAAAATAAATAGCGAACACAGTTGGAAAATAGGTTCTCGGCATGATGCTGGCAGGATAACTATGGAGAAAACAAAACAAAACGAAACCATTGCATGAAGACAACTTCTGAGATAATACAGAGCGTCAAGAGCCATGGTTATGGAAAGCTGGCAAACACCACCACCATGGTTAAGGAAAGCTGACAAACCACCACCGACGAGGCGTCATATCTTTGAGGCATTGTTCTGGCTGCTGGCCTTTTCTGTATCCTCCTTGGTCAAAATTGATCTTATAAAATTCTATTAGGTAAGTAGATGCAAAGCTGTGGGTTCCGCAAATTCTGCGCAAGTTTTTCAAGATCTCTGAATTTTCCTTTGCCCAGCTACAATGCGATTTCATAGTAGTAAGCGAGTTGAAATACAGGGCTAGTTATCGTATTGGAGCTGATCCACGTTCGTTATTATAGGTGATTCGAAAATTGTACTAGAACGCCTAGAAGACTATTAGGTCCTCACAAGTAGTTCTATATATCCCCTTCTCTTTTTGCATATTCATACAAAGAAATTTACGCAGCCGGAGGAGGCTATCGCATTCGTCCCAAATCGAGGCTCTTCATTCGATTTGATTCAATTTGAGCCCAGCCCAAACAAGCTTCCCTTTCATCTCTTCGGGATCGCTAAGTTTATCAGACCTTCCCGGAAAGGATGGAACAGCAATTTGTCCATCGGTTGGAGTCGCAAGCTATTTTTTAGTCCAAATCCGCATCCAAACTTCGATATCCTACTATAGTGCGTGGCGTATCCCTCTCAAGCAAGGCCTGATTAATCGATTCCGTCCATTAATCGGTTTTACCCCACAAACGAGTTCAATGTCAGCAGCGCTCGCAGAGTATAATGTGACTTACGATACTGAAAAACTAACAACTTCATGAGACTGAAAGGGCGCACGTAGCGCAGTCAGAGGAGTAGCTCTATATAGTAGCTCTATATGCACCGATCCTCCAGCAGACTATGGAGTAGAAAAGTAATTATTTATTTATTTATTTATTCGCCAGGCAGTAGGGAAAATGAACGTCAGAAAGGCGCTGACCTTTATGAAAACCAGGTGGCGTGCAAGATGCCCGGAGACTCTCCTCGATCCACGGACGACTGGTCAACTCGAGGCCGAGGGAGGTGGAGTAGTTCCGCTTTATGCCCAAGAGGTCCACCTCTTGCAGTATCTTCATCACCCAGCAGGAGCAGGACTTTGAAGCATAGTGGTTGACGCAGTTCCCTAACAGGGTTACAGCGCCGGAAAGAGCAGCACCGTAGTTCCCATTAACAATCAGGAGAGAGACGCTTCTGAGTGCTCCAACTGCCGGGGGATCACACTCATCCCACACATGATGAAAGTCCACGAACGACTGGTCGACTCGAGGTTGGGGACGACGGAGTGGTTCGGCTTCATGGCGGACAGGTCCACCACTGACAGTATCTTCATCATCCGGCAGCTGTGGGAGAAATACTGGTGAAGCGAAAGCCTTAGTGCCTGGCGTTGCCGAGCCTAGAGGATGTCTACGATAGGCAAGCTCGCATCGTGCTCAGGAAAGCCCTTCGAGGGGTTGGTGCCCCGGAACATCCGGCTATGGTTATAAAGGATATTCACGAAGGCACGCTTGAAAGCGGTGAGCAGAAACTCGAGTGGCACGTGAGCAGATCAGTCGGGATAGAACACGAAATAAGAATGTAGGGCGGCGGAAAAGATAACTCCAATGGAGTTGAAAATGATGGAGCCGTGGTGGTACGAGCAGAAAATGAGAGCATCACACCGTAAGGCTGACTTAGGGTTCGAGGCATCCAGAAAGCGATTAAGAGGAGCAAAAAAGTGTGGAAATGCAATGGCTTGCGCTGGCCAGCCCATGGACAAGTCAATGTTAACCGTTACCTTAACTTTGGCGCGAATTTCCCGACCCCGAAGGGACGAAGGCAGGGAAGGTCTTGACGGAGTGCCAACCAAGAGCATCGACCCGGGATTCAAGCGTCAACCGTCCCTTCCTCCGTCTGACCAGGATACTATCTCAACGGTAGGTCGGAACGGCGCAAGTGTTGTATATGGGCAGAACCGCCTCTCTCTGGGTAGTAACAAACTGTAGGTATCTCGACCCCAATACAACTCTGCGCAAAGTTAGGGGCGACGGAAGTCGCGGGTTAGCGCCCTGTTGATTCACGTGCTCCACAGCTGACGGGCGCGCGCGGGATGAGGGCTCGTATCGCGGGCAAGCGCAGTGAACAGGTGGCGTAGTAGGGATGGGCTCGGGCTCGTAGACGCGGGGTCGGGGGTTTGGATCCTGCAGACTGCGTTCGTTTTGCACTTTTGCAAAATCCATGTTTGTCATATAGGTAATCCACGTAGAGGTATTATAGTGTGTTATAGAGCATGTTTACATATAACATATGCTTCAAACTACAGATTAGCTAGAATGTTCACTTTTGTGTGTCACTTGTTTGAAGCCTATTTTGTGTGACAGTAGTTATGTAACGATAGATATTTTGTGGCACTAGTTAAAAGTTCTGACTCCACCGACAAAACTCCGGTCAAAAAAATTTCCGCTGAAACTTTGTCTAGGGTGGTTATTTGTGGTGCTGATCATGAATCTGACATCCGTTTTTCACGCTTCGGTCGGAGAACACCCATAGCTTTAACAAGGGTGATCCAGGCAGAGTCATCGATTTCGCTGAAACTTCGTTTAGGGGGGCTGTTTGGTGTACTGATCACGAATCTGACATCAGTTTTTCACGATTCGGCTGAATAATATAGATACAGGAAGGCACAGGATTACATTCTTAAAGTTTCTGCCGATGACGGCAGGTAGAGACAGAATCGTGAAAAACGAATCTCAGATTCGTGATCAGCACTGCAAATAACCCCCTAGACGAAGTGTCAGCAAATCGGTGACCCTGCCTGGACCACCCTTGTTAACGGTATGGGTGGTCTCCGACCGAATCGTGAAAAACGGATGTCAGATTCGTGATCAGCATCCCAAATAACCCCCCTAAACGAAGTTTCAGCGAAAAAAATTTTTGACCAAAGTCTTGTCGGTGGGGTCGGAACTTTTTACTAGTGCCACCAAATATCTATCGTTACATAACTATAGCTTCACACAAAATAGGCTTAAAATTAATGACACACAGAAGTGAACATTTTAGCTAATCTGTAGTTTGAAGCATATGTTATATGTAAACAAGCTCTATAACACACTATAATACCCCTAGGTGGATTACCTATATGATGAATATGGATTTTGCAAAAGTGCAAAACGAACGCAGTCTCCAGGATCCAAACCGCCGACCCCGCGTTTACGAGCCCGAGCTCTTCCCTACTACGCCACCTGAGCACTGCGCTTGGCCGCGATACGAGCCCTCATCCCGCGCGCGCCTGTCAGCTGTGGAGCACGTGAATCAACAGGGCGCTAACCCGCGACTTCCGTCGCCAATAACTCTGCGCAGAGTTGTATTGGGGTCGAGATACCTGCAGTTTGTTACTACCCAGAGAGAGGCGGTTCTGCCCATATACAACACTTGCGCCGTTCCGACCTACCGTTGAGATAGTATCCTGGTGAGTCACTAGGGGCTCACGCTTTAAATAGGTCTCATAATAATTTATTTATTTTTATTCTTTTTTATTGCGTGAATCACATTATTCAATGAACGCATAGAACGAGATGCAAACAAGCGAAATCAACTGCAGGAATCAAAAACATGAAAGTGAGGAACACAAGTAGTCATTCTGAACACTTTCGAAAATGAAAATCGAGGCACCAAACTCCATAATAACTCCATAATGGATCTTACGTAGCACTTATAGGCACCAGGGAGAAGATCGCAAAGATCATTGTCGCTAATTATATCTTCTACCAACACCTCCACTAATCAGTCCCTCGGTCGTTACCACTAGTTCTGCCTTACTTAAAAATATTTCAATCCTTATTTTTTCATCAAATTTTCCCTCTCTTGCAAATATTGTAGTACGTAACGACGTTGCGCTCTGATCTACTGAGGTTTCTTTGTTTTTTACCACGTTGTAATCATGTTGGGTCCTTGAGTTTCTTCCACTTCAGAATTGTGGGCACATTTATGTGCAAATAAATAAATAAATAATGGCATACGTCTTATATATGTCTATATCCTACTTTATTGTTGTATTTTATTATTGGTATATATAGATAAATATATTGTAGTGTTATATATAATGGTATTATACAGTCCCCTCTCGTTATTGTTATTCAACTTATTAAGAATTAAAAAAACCTGAAAATAAGAGAGAATCCTCTTCCAAAACCGGAAAAGTACAACCACCCCCCCCCCCAGACAAGGCCACAGTACGACCCCCCCTTCGATTCCCGGACCTCAAGCTTGACTCTGAGTCCAAGTGCAACGTATCTAGCCAACGTTGCTTCGGCCGTCCCCTGAGCCGCTTTTCAGGGACCTCAACGTTCAGGCCAATCGTAGGACGGTATCGTCGCTAGCGCGAAGGACCTGGCCATACCATCGAAGACGAGCTTCACGCAGCTCTTCGGCTATCGGGGCGACATCGAACTTCTGTCGTATGGCGTCGTTGCGAACACGATCCAAACGCGTAACTCCAGCCGTCCACCGTAGCATTTTCGTTTCCATTACACTGAGGTGGCTCTCAATTTTCTTTGTCACGGGCCAGCACTCAGCACCGTACGTCGCTAATGGGCGGACGACTGTCCCATACACTTTCGAAGTGAGGTGCTCAGGTATTGTCCTGTCGCAAAGCACCCCAGTCAAAGAGCGCCATTTGGACCAGGCTGCACTCACACGCGCATTCACCTCCAACTCTAGGCTGCCATCGGACGTGACTGTTGATCCGAGATTCTTGAAAGATGTGACTCGTGAGATCTCAGTACCATTGATCTTAATAGATCCGTGCTCGTTCACATCCGTCGTCAAGTATTCCGTCTTTTTGACGTTTAGCTTGAGTCCGAACAATGCCAAGCGATCGCACCACGCCTGTGCCTGTCCCTCGAGTTCGGTTTTGTCTTCGTCGTCTTCAAGCATGACGTCGTCAGCATACAGCAACGTCCAAGGTGCCGCCATTTGAAGATCTCGTGGTATTGCATCCATCACGACGACAAAGAGCAGTGGGGATAGCGCAGATCCCTGATGCACCCCCACATAGATGGGAAATTCCGTCGATGTGCCAGCTGGCGCTCGCACTCGACTCCTTGGGCAGGAGTACAGAATGCGCACCCACTCAATAAGCTCTTCAGGGATACCATGTTCTCACAACGCGTACCATATAACATCTCGCGGAATGCTGTCGAAGGATTTCTCCAAGTTCAGGAAGGCAAATTGTACCGGTTTCTGTTTCTCACGGTGCTTCTCTAGTAGAAGACGAACGGCTTGAATGACATCAACATTTATTTGTGTTGTAGAATCTCATGTAAAGCTGTTGAGCCAAGATTGGTATACTCCTTTATTCGGCTTACGTTTCGGCGTAACCGCCTTCTTCAGAGCCTGGAGAAGACAAAAGGAGTTGGAAAAATTACCCGCCCAAGGATCATTTCAAGTTACAGGAGCTTCAGGAGCAAGTGATGGAATGAGACGAAAAGAGGAGTAAGGCAACCCGACTGACCTTATAAGACAGCAGAGAGACTGCTAAGTCACCCTCGGATGGAGAAAGACGTGGATGAATGAGACCCTCCCTTCGATTCCCATCCTCAGCGACTTTCTTATTGGCGCCCTCCTGGGTGAAGCCCACAGAGGTCGGCAAATGGAGCCAGCTCCTGAATAACGGCCACCCGCTCCTCTTTCCTGTTGATTGTGGGGTTCTTGAACGCTATCCACAACGCCTCCAGGGTCTTCCGCGCTGCAATATCGGATTCGCGTGCTAAGATCGTTACCTCCACCCCAATCGTCGTGCCATTATGGACTCGGAGTCTGTGCTCCCCCAATGGAGTAGAGACCCTGCACTTATTCAACCCATCAGCGTGCTCTTTCACCCTGACCCAAAGAGGTCTGCCCGTCTCGCCGATGTATTCTTCCCTGCATTCGAAAACCCTGGAGGCGTTGTGGATAGCGTTCAAGAACCCCACAATCAACAGGAAAGAGGAGCGGGTGGCCGTTATTCAGGAGCTGGCTCCATTTGCCGACCTCTGTGGGCTTCACCCAGGAGGGCGCCAATCAGAAAGTCGCTGAGGATGGGAATCGAAGGGAGGGTCTCATTCATCCACGTCTTTCTCCATCCGAGGGTGACTTAGCAGTCTCTCTGCTGTCTTATAAGGTCAGTCGGGTTGCCTTACTCCTCTTTTCGTCTCATTCCATCACTTGCTCCTGAAGCTCCTGTATCTTGAAATGATCCTTGGGCGGGTAATTTTTCCAACTCCTTTTGTCTTCTCCAGGCTCTGAAGAAGGCGGTTACGCCGAAACGTAAGCCGAATAAAGGAGTATACCAATCTTGGCTCAACAGCTTTACATGAGATTCTACAACACAAATAAAGAACAGCATGCCAAGATTCAACGACAGTCGAACATGGGACATCAACATTGTCAGAGCCATAGATGAAACCACACTGATTCGTGGAAAGCTGGACGACATGCCGGATACGTCCATCGACAATTCGCTCAGCGATTTTTATGGTGTGCGAAAGAAGGCGAATTGGACGGTAACTAGCGCAGTCCGCAGGACTGCCCTTCTTCTTCAATTCGGAATAGTCATGCTTTGCTGCCAACTCTCAGGCACTTTCCTCTCAGCAACAACCTGGCTGATTGAAAAACTGTCGCCAGTCAGCAGGGCACTAGCCCTTCGAGTTCCACAGGTCGGCGGGCAAATGATCGGGACAAGTGTTTGCCTGACTTCATCTTCTTCAGGTTGCTTCGGTTTGGCTCACTGTGATCTTCTAAACGTGTCTGTATACAGGAGATGCAAAAGGAATAGCAGGGTGGTCATATTCAACAGTCGAGATTTCCTCGAAGTAGTCGTGCCATCACTTCACAACCCTCTTACGATCCACCAGAAGATGTCCGTTTTCGTCGTTAATGCCAAATAACTTCTCGATGTCTTCTGCTTGGCGACAGCGAGCTTTGGCGAGTCGGTAAAGACAACGTTCGCCATTGCCGTGTTCTTCGCTTCTCGATAATTGCCAATTATGAACTGTTTTATCACCGATGAAACGTGATAGAGCCGTTTCTTTTCTCGAACTTTCCCTCTCACAACATCAGTCCACAGCCATGCCTGCTTGTCAACCCAGCGCCGTCCAGGTTTCGTTGTGCGGAGTTCGGGGCGCGCAGCCGAGTTATCGCATCGATAGCATCCTTCCAGGTTTCGTCGACAGTTGTCACCGTCGACAACAGAATGCGAGAAATAACTGCCGCTTCTTTCTCTTTCAGTACCATTTGATTCTAGCCGACCCGCATCGCTCGGCATGTTTACACCTCGAAGGTGTGATCTTCAGCGAGGAGATCAGTGGACGGTGTTGCGTGGCAACCGTCTCATACGGCACGGTCTTCGCGTCTGTGACAAGGCCTTGGTCGCGACGCCTAACAAGGACATAGTCAATCTGCGTTTTAGCGTTCCCGCTATAAACGAGATGAGGTGGAAGTCACGCTATTGGTATTCACGATGGTGAGGTCATGTGAGTCTGCATACTCAAGTATACGCTCACCATCGGCGTTGCGCGACCCATATCCAAAACCACCATGACAGCTGTAACCGTCTTTCGTTGCTCCGACGTGACCATTAAGGTCACCTGCCACAACAATCATATCTTCTGACGGCACTTCCGCTGTCTTCTCATCAAGCAGGGACCAGAATTCGTCCTTGGTTTGCACGGAACAGCCTGTCTGTGCAGCATACGCAGAAAAGAAATGGCATCGAAAAAACGGCCTTGAAGCCACGCCAATGTCCCTCGACTTGCGGCAGGACCACCTCGTTCCTTCACCGCACAGAAGCCTATCTTTCGGACTAGCTCAGTTGCCCCGCGATGCCGTCCTCGCATCAGGGACCCTCGCATACTTTCCACACTCGCCGGGCTCTGCGAGTGCGCGTCGGCTTCCGCGGACGCCGTTGCACTAGCTCGAGAACTCTGAAACGTCATCGACCATATGATGTGACAAAATGTTCGTAGGCCGGCCTGTCACTAGGGCCTGTCGCCTGCATTCGATTGTCCGTGATTGGCTCGGCTCGCAAAAGCGAGCAGTTTCCAGTGGCACCACGAGGAGGAACGGACATCGCCACCGAACAAAGTTATCATGATGCGACGAATAAAACGCGCTTTTGCGTCGCAAACGTCGATTGGTTGAATGTTCAGCGGCCGTGCTGTATATTATAGTAATATATCATAGTATGTCTCTTATATAGGCTTATCCTACATTATTGTCGCATTTTATTATTGTAATATCTCTGTCTCCATCAGCACATTGAACGAAACAAGTACGTGTTAGAATTATCTTCACGACATCATGAGTGTGAGGCATCGAAGATGCCATCAATTGGATTTCACGTTGGGAGCGGTTCCCAGCCTGGCAAAACAAGCCCATGCTGCTTCTGATGGGGAGGGCGACCTGGAAAAGGTCGAGAAGCTCTGCCGTGATTTTCCTACATCTAATTCTGATTTTGCACGTCACACTTTGGTATGCTCACCATGTACAATAGTGATGACAGACTCACCCATCATGAGTGAGCGTCTGGAGATCAGATCAGTAACCGAGCCATTGTGATTAAATGGATAACATTCTGATTTAGGAGACGACAAGTTCGGGGTCAAGCCTCAGTGCAAAAGCTTATATCAGAACATGGCAAGCTTGAGCTACATACCGCAACTTTTGTAAACTTTACAAAAGAGGAATCGCAGTCTGTTGAAGTGTATGATTTACAAAAACACATTTCGGAAAGCAATCTTGAAACCAGCAAAAACAAATGGGCAGCCAACGATGGCATCTCCCATTCGCGAAAACAGAGCACGATTGAGGAAAACTTCTCCAAGAGCGTTACCTGCAGTAAAAATCCTAATCAGAATTTAATAGGCGAATGAGTTTAAATATTGGAGGACGGACCAAATGCCCGTCGCAGAAGTTGATGACCGAACTCTGTTCGATTAAAAAACACCTGAAGCTGAAGAAAAAGCGCATTCAACCCAACCACAGAACGATCGCTTTGGATCACTAAGGTAGGCTTCGAGGCTCTCAGTCCACCAGAAGGATTGCTTGCTCTTGGTTGATCTCCTTTCGTCGCTGTTTTGGAGTCTGCAGTGAGCCTATGTTTAACAAATGAACCACATGAGATGAAGAAGAAAACGTGCGAGCAGACGCCGTCAGAAAGCATGACTATACGTGTTTGATGACACAAACGGAGAGAATTTCTGCAAACTGCAACAAATTATTCAGCGGCGCGAGAGGCAGAAGCTGTGTAAGAGCGCATAGTAAGCAGTGCTTTGAAGCCGGCTAACATTGCTGGGTAACGCTATTCTTAGCGTTGCTCAGCAATGTTAGCCAGCTTCTTGCCTTCCACCCTCCGGAGACGCTGAATTGGTTCCAGATTTGTCTGGAAATGGTAAACACTGATGTCTTCATTGGCTGCTCACCGCAAATCATTCTGAAGCCAAATACACATTCATTTTGCATTTAAGCATATCGCCGATGCAGAATGCGCGGCGCATTTCAAAATGAATCGAGCAAGCCTTCCTTTATGCTTTACCCTTCAGGTACATTGATCGAAAGTATAAAGGCAAATTCAACAGCCAAATCCGATTCCAATATGCTCTACTGGTTGTCAATTTGCTGCAATAAATCAGAGTTCCAGCTTGCTTTCCTTACTAAAGATCCACAGCAGATGGGTAATATGCGCATCACGCGAAGAAAACATCCACCGCTCCTATACTCAAGGCTTACTGACAGCGGTTCGAATGGAGACTTCGAACAAATAAAATCTGGTATCTAGCTGGAGCGAAAGAAAGTAACCTAGAACCCTAAGCCAGAAAGCGTGGACAACTTCTGATTTCTCAGCTTTGTCATGAGCTACTACTGAGCTGAAGCGGAAAGAGCTATGTTTAGCGACCACTGAGCAGGATGTTTCCAGATAGCCGAGCAGCAAAGTGCACTCGATCAGCAGCAGCAGCAGCACGTTTTTCCTCAGCAAACGGTGGTGTACAAAACACATTACACCCCATAGTAAGATGAACAATCCCGGCAGCATCCGGTATAAATAGCTGCCTTGGAGGCAGCGAAGTCAGAGCTGAGCTGAGCTCATCGGTTCGGCGATCCTCATTGATTCGTATCCTTCTTCTCGTTCGACCTTCTCTTCAATCCTGAGAATTTGTTAGGGTTCGAGCAGATAGCTGTCGCAATAGCTCCTCTTTTAGGGAATCTAGAAATTTCAGCACATGTCGCGAAGGTGGGCAGCACTGGGAGGGCGGAGCGCCGCTGCTAATCACTATGAAGCAGAGCGCTGACCAAACACACCTGATTGGATGGCGCGTTCTCACTTCCCAATGCTGCCCACCTTCGCGACATGAACCGGAATTTCCCATTTTGATTGAAGAAGTTAAGCCGTTCCGTTTAGCAATGAGCAAGGCGCTGCTGCTTGGTCTGTGCCTCATCGTCGCTGGTGCAAGGTAGAGTCTTCCTTCAGAGCTTAAACTAACAATTTCACAAAAAGCTCCTCTAATTAAACAGGAGTAAAGTAAAAGTTAGCTGACCGCTCACTGGCCTCTTACTGCTTCTCAGCATTGCTGCGTTAGGTCGTGCTTCTCCACACCACTTCAACCTTGGTCAATTCAATTCAACCAGATCCCTCATAATCTCTTGAGCAAATACCATTCCGCCCTGATGCCCTAAAACCTAACCCTTCCTGGGTAGATCTTTCAGAAGCTTTGGCGGCAGAAACCAGAAACTATATTTAAAATAGATGTTACCTGCTAAGCACTTCTTTCGTGAAATTCGTTACTGTCAAAAACTAAAAAATTGGTAATGGTGAGAGGAAGCTATTATGACTAGGTTCTTCTACAGCGTAGAGGGAAACTTTAGCTTTGACGTCGAATGTGGGCGAGTAAGAGTTTTGCCGTTCTGCCTAAGAAACTCCGTTTACCGCTGAGAATTTTACTCGTAAGCAAAGCTCTGCTTTTCAGTGCCATGTCGCCGGCTGACGTGAGGAAGCACACGATGGAGTCGCTTCATGTGATCCCTGTTGGAAAGACGGACGATAAGATCCATAACGGAAGGAAGTTCTACGAATAGTAAGTGGAGTTCGGCCGTTTCTCGCTCTGCGGATTCAGATTGCCAGATTCTTGCCGTTTAGCCTCTTCTCACACCACCCAGAGCTGCGAAAGTACTTCAAGGGCGCCGAGAGCTTCACCGCTGACGATGTGTCGAAGAGCGATAGGTATGCCGAAGAAATACAGGTTCCTGCTGTTAAATATTCCTCTTTAGGTTCGAGAAGCAAGGCAACAGCATTCTCCTGGCCGTGAACGTTCTCGCGAACACCTACGACAACGTGAGTTCTTCAACGTTTAGCCCTTACCACAGAATGTCATGGCTTTCAATTGAAGGAGGACGTCTTCCGCGCCTACGTCCGTGACACCATCGACAGACACGTCACCCGTGGCCTTGAGCCCAATCTGTGGAAGGTTTGAGACAGTTTCGAATGTAACTCCTGGAAACTTTGAAGAATCGTACGATTTCAGGCATTCTGGGGAATCTGGGAGAAGTTCCTCGAGAGCAAGGGCAGCGCACTGACAGCCGACCAGAAGACCGCTTGGGACACGCTTGGCACCACCTTCAACGACGAAGCCCAGCAGCAGCTGGCCGCGCATGGACTCCCCCACGTCTAAGGCTTTTCAACTCTTCGCCTAAGCTGGAATAAATATGATATTCCAAATAGTTGTCTTTACTGAGTCGGTCGGACGCTGCTCGAGCAACTATCTACCAAGTTCAGCAGTACTTTAAGGTTTTTAGTGTAAGAATTGGTAGAAATCAAAGCTCACATTTTAAAAGTTATCTGCACTTGTAAATTCGATTTCTCGTCATTTTTGGAAGTTGGTTGCTCAGTTTAGCAGTGGAAAAGGCACCATGCATTAAAAGCTTCTTATCTCCCTAGGGCCTCTCCACAGCGGTGACGTTCATCCCTGGGTTCTCAAACCGTACCACCAAGCGGCATGTTGGAAGGGACGCGATCAGCTGCCCATCATCAAACAAATTTCACAGAAAACGAGGAAACTGTCGAGGCGTCGAGGTCACCTACTCACCACAGTTCACGGCGTGTACAACTCTGTCGGAAAGGTCCGGCGGCTTTCCGCTGATCGTCGGGAAGCCGAGCACGAACAGCAGAGCTAATCGAAGCACTGACATCAATGCTGCAAAGGAGTCGCATCAACACTATAACGGACGGAAGCAGGGCTATTCCGAGAGCGAAAGACAGTTGATGAACAAGGTCGACAAACGGCACAGCGTTGCAGAAGTGTTTGGTATTCAGGAAAGCGAGGGGTTTTTAAAAAAGGAAATCTCCAAAACTACAAGGCACTCGTTATGCCAGGAAGAACAAATAGCGAACGCAGCTGGAAAATAAGTTCTCGGCATGATGCTCTAACTACACAGAAAACAAAACAAAAACAGAAATATTGCGTGAAGACAATAACTGCGACAATAGATAGTATCAAAAGCCGTCTTCGAAACGTCCTTTCTGTTTTGCGTGCTGCGTGATTTGGCCTAACGTTACGGTAATGATCTCCAAAATTACTTTGTCAAGTAGCTGCCAAGTTGGTCACTCACTTTGTCACTTTCTTTGTTTTGCCTTTTCTCATTCCTTCGCGTCATTTCCATTCTTTTCATCTTCGAAAGCACCAGTTTTGCTGAAAATTTTAGGCAGATAGAGAAGCCATTGAAAGATGATAACCCTATCAAATTTGCTGCGACAAATTGACGGGAATAGGTACCTTAAAAAACAGTCTCCTCAAACCTCCGAAAGATCTTGGAAAAACCGATTGAGGCAAGGCTTCCATAATGTGATGCCCCCTTCCTTTTAGAAATTCCATTTTTTACTTCCAAGATGAGTAGTTGTCCATGGACGTGCGGTTTCTAGTAAAGTGGCCATTGTAAGATGATAGTTCTGTTATTCTGCACCTTTTCGAGGAAGACGCTAAAATTTTTGCACGATGGTCATACCTGGTAGGAAACTGCAACACTCTATCCTTCCGTAGATAAGGTTACTTTGTCTGCGGAAGATTTTCATAGCAGTGAATAACTGTTTAGTTTTAACTGCGCAGGTTCTGCGCAGTTAAAACTAAACAGTTATTCTCTTTTCTCCAACCTTGGCATTACGTCATTGAGCTACAATATTTTCTATACAGCTAACCACGATTTTCAACGGCTTTGTTCCCGTTGAGGTTCCGGCCACTTTGCCTTCTTTGGGGAGTAGAAAAGTCGGAAAAGTCCCCAACGCTGCTCGCCCAAACAACATCTCGTTTTGTTCAGTGTGTAATTTCATGCCCACAATGGTTGTGCAATAAATAGTGGAGTGTGGCACTCCAGAGTAACACCGCAGAGTAATAGGTTCCTTTTAATGGGTACTCGCTACTCCTTGTGGGATGGTGCCATCATGGACTATTCGCGATTGCTGCTACTTCACTTATGTCGATAATTGGATAGGTTCATGCTCTATCCGTCCAATGACCCTACCAGAAATCAGCAGCAAAGTTCGAAGTCTCGTATATAGGGAGAGCATCTAATAAAGACGTCTTACCAACATGGATTTAAGAACCTATAGTGAACTATATGCTTGCGAAAAGCTGCTACGTTGATAAATACGAAACAAAGAATGAACACTAAAAACGCAAAAATCCGGCAAGACACGGGAATCGAACACCTTTCGCCACACCTATGGATCAGGTTCACGCACCACTGCGCCGCCGATCCGCCGCCATCCGAGCCTTTCACCCTTCTCTCGAATCAACCCACGTTGCAGCTCGTGAGTACGCTCCGACCGCAATTTGCGAGCTGTCGCGCCCGCTCGATTGATAGGTTCGATTCTGTGTGCATTTTTCAAGGCGCACTTCAAAGACAAGCTGGGCAGTCTTAGAGCAATTCGTGATTAGTACGGCTTGAAATTTCCGATAAAACTCCCTAAGCGCTCGCTTTACAGGTTGTCGCACCCACTCAATTGATTCTGTCGGGCTTATATGCATTGTTAAACTCTACTGAGATTTGTATGTTAAAAGATAGAGCTCGGGCTGCTGAACTAAAATATATGTTTATTTTCACAAGTGCTTGAATTCTAAAAAAGTTGTTTGAAAAAAACCGCTTTGGAACGCTCCAAAGGACATGCGCGGTACTGTATGTACTGACGGTGTGGAGCTTTGAGGGCCCCAAGCTCCTTAGGTTCAAGGACTGACGAGCAAAAAAGGAACATGTTATTCAACTATGGGGAGGGTGAAGATTCTCATAATGCTATCCACTTCTACCGTCCAGACATACGCCTGAGACCATTCCCTGGTTAGGACGGCAGATGCAAAATAGTGGATTGCCCGAATTTTAAGCAAGTTCTGCAAGGTCTCTGAATTTTCCTTTGCCCAGAACAATGCGACTTCGTAGTAAAAATGAGTTCAAAGATATCGCTGCAAGGTTAGTCAACGTATTGGAGCTGATCCACGTGCATTGTCATAAGTGATTCAAAAAATTGTACTGGAACTCTTAGGAATCGGAACGATTAGGTCCTCCTGATAGGTCTACATATCCGCTTCTCCTTTTGCGTATTTATACAAGCAAATTCGCGCCGTCGGAGGAGGCTGTCCACCCCGAATCGAGGCTCTTGATTCGATTTGGCTTCACGCCAACCAAGCTTCCTTTCTCTTCTGGATCGCTGAGCTTATCAAGCCTTTCCGGAAGGAATAAAGCACTGATTTGTCCATCGATGTTTCATTGTCCATTTGCCCGATTTGTCCAATTTCCGCAAGTTTTGTATATGCGATATACGCACTTAAAGTTCGATATTCTGCAGAAGCAGAGTACGTGGCGTATCCCAACCAACTCTTCATTAACTGATTTTCTCCTTTACCTGTTATTATCCCACAAACACGTCAACAAGTTCAGTGTCAGCGACGCTAATTGAATATAATGTCACTTGGCGATACTGAATGATCTTATACTTGTGCTCGAATAATCGAATTCGAATAATTATTCGAATAATTTATTCGAATTCGATTTTCGATTATTTGATTATTCGAGTTTCGTAAATTCGAATAATTATTCGAATTCGATTATTCGAGTTTAGCAAATTCGAATAATTATTCGAATTCGATTATTCGAGTTTTGCAAATTCGAATAATTATTCGAATTCGATTATTCGAGGTTTGCAATTTCGAATAATTATTCGAATACGATTATTCGAGGTTTGAAAATTCGAATAATTATTCGAGTTCGATTATTCGAGGTGCGAAAATTCGAATAATATTCGAATTTCGAATACGTGGTTGTTTAGAATGTGGCATAGTGATGATTTTTGTGAGCGGCGTTCATTTCGGTGACGATTGTTTTCGATAGCACACTGTCGAGGAGCTCACCGTAACGAAAACGCATTCAATATCCTACTATACATAGAAGGGTAGTGTGTGTTCGCGTGCTTGTTTCCATCAGTCAACACAACCGGGCTGGAGGCATGACATATTGGCGATGCTGACTGCAGTTGATGGCGACCGAGTGCGGTCCGAAACTTCAGCCCTTGGGGTAGTCGATCTCGCTGAACACAAATTTGAATTCGTTTTTGAAATTATCGGTTGATGTTGATCGAGCTATTGATTTTCTATGGGGAATTCGTTGAGGCGAATCAATTGTGTCTTCATCGATATTTTCAAAATCTAATTTCACATTTGCGTTCTCTGCGACCACGACTGTCATCGATGTCATACACTTGAATACTCTACGGAATTTGCACAATAAACACAAATTTCGACGGAAAATTAAAAATGAATTCCGATTCGTGTTCAGTGACCTCGATTACCTCAGGCCTGAAGTTTTGATCTTGTTGAGTGATATTTACGAAAAATCGATAATTTGATTAATATCTCTTGATGGCAACCGTTGCTGCAAAAACTAACTTAAGGTTCGTGTTCAGCGACCTCGATTACTTCGGGACTGAAGCTCACAGTGTGCATATATGACACGACTATATACCATTTTCAGTTGAAATTCAAAGTTTTTCAAATCAAATTCAACGTTGTTACACAGGCAAGATTCCAGAAGAACGTTGAAATTTATTTCAAAAACGTTGAATTTCGACTGAAAATGCCGTATAACTCTACAATTTGATTGGCTGAAGATTCCTGTGAGATAATGAAATGAACAAATGGAGTGAACGGTTTTTTCGCAAAGGTTTGCACTCGTGCGTAGATGTTTTGCACACGTACTTCTGTATGATTTTTTTTGTAGGATTTTGTTTGCAGGAAAAAAGTTCTCATGTCTTGCCATTTAACGAGTATTGTCAACGGTTCTGAGAAGATATTAAATATCTTCATTATTTGCTTTTTTTAAAGAATTCAAATCTTTTATTTGCCTCTGGCGAATGTTGTAGTTGAACTTACTTTATTTATTTAACTTATTAACTTAACTTATTTACTTGAGCCTACACAATGCGCTTTTGGAGTGAGTAAACGGTATCAAACGAAATTGGCTAACACAAAAATCGCATCGTCCTTATTAATACATCCCGGTGCAAAATTGTAGATACCCCCGATTTGTCCATTAGTACCCGAAGGATCCGCTGCCTATGCTCAGCGGTTACCGTCGTGTTCCTCACTATCGAAAGCCTCTATAGAAGAATTTTAAGCAGGTTATCTCATCAGTGCAGGATACCACGAACTTTTATTGAAAATTTAACGAATGGAGACGGTGCAAAATATAAGTTCCCTTAGTAAAAAACCTGATCAATCACAAAAGTCCCTACAGACAAAGTAAGATTAGTACTTCGTCACATCACCTTTGTTGCAACCATATCGAAAATTCTGTTTTGCCTACTACTGGTTAGGTTATCAATAACAGTTCGCTCAACATTGGCCCATGCATGAAGTATGGCGTTCTTCAGATCAAAAACCGAAGTGTAAGTGGTCCCATTTTTGTACACTTTGTGTACAAGAATGCCCCACAAGTTCTCTACCAGCGGTGAGATCTGGAGGAAAACTAGACCACTGCTAGACTACTAACTAACTACAAGGTTCTTATTCGCACTGGCGAGTTCCTTTGCTCTAAAATATCTAAAGCATCGATAAGGAACAAATACCTGGGTCTTCACACATTGGCTTCTCGCAGGAAATTCTTTGATATTTGTCGGGTTTATAAGTTAATCCACTTTTCGCGCTTTGTAGGCTCCAAATTCTTTGATCTGCGTGCATCTCAAACAAACGGGGAGCCTGAGGAGCCTCCTATCAGTCGACCTAGGAGTAAGCTGAAGGTGGCCCTTTCTCCTCATAGGACATTGGTTTGACTCGCTCTAGGTGTGTCTTCATGCTGCTGTGTTGTTGTAATACTTTTTTCTGGCGCTTGCGCTTATCGCGAGGGTATTGAATAAATAAATAAATAAATAAATAAATAAATAAATAAGTAAACCTGCAGTTGACTGCGATACGTGTGTGGATGCATTATCTTGTTGGAAAATGAGGTTGTGCCTACAAAGTCTCCTTAAATATGGTAAAAGGTGATCTCGGAGCAATTTCTGGTAGTCTTCACTGTTCGTCCAACACGAGACGAACTTCCGAAACGAACGAGACAAGTCCGCATCCAGAAAACGCAGCCCAACCATGAGACTTTTACCGTCAAAGTTGCGCCTAGGGGATACTCGACCTCTTCACTCAGATCTCTCCAGTAGTATAAAAGAAGTGGAATCTTGATGGGCCCGACGGGTACAGACACTATTCGAGAGATTTGAGGAGAGAGAGAAGCGAGTATTCTACAGGTGCTACTTTGTCGGTGGAAGTCTCATGGTTTCGGCTGCGTTTTCTGGATACGAACTTGTTGCCTTGGAGTTCGTCTCGCGTAGGATGAACAGTGAAGACTACCAGAAATTGCTCGGAAATTACCTTCTGCCATATTTCAGAAGATTTCGTAGGTACAACCTTATTTTCCAACAAGTCAATGCATCCATACACGTATCGCAGTCAACTACAGGTTGGCTCAACTGCAACAGAACTCAACATTTGAAGTGGCCTAGCTGTTCTTCAGATCTCAACCGAAAACTAGAAAGCTAGTGGGACATTCTTGTACACAGTGTACAAAAATGGAACCGCTGAGACATCGGTTTCTGATCTGAAGAACGCCATACTTCATGCATGGGCCAATTTTGAGCGAACTGTTATTGATAACCAGGGATGTGCGGAATTTCTGTTTCCGTGTTCCGAATTTCGGTTTCCGGCAATATTGAGCTCTTCCGCTCCGTTCCGTGTTCCGCATATTTTTGGACCGGAAGGCGGAAACGAAAATGGGCAGTGTTCCACACTAGTTTTATAGTGAACACAATCAGCTTACCAATTAAAAAGGGTTCTTCTTCATATAATTGTGAAAGAAATACGGTTGGACAACTCTAGTATTAATATTCTTGAAATAGGTTAGACTACCAAGAAACACTTAAAAATGGCAACGGCTTGATGCAGGGCAAAACTAATGTGCCACAAAGGCTATGTATGCATTGTATGCTAAGGAAATGCACTCAGCATTTGAATGGTCATAAAATTCTTGATCCAAATCCAAATAGTTACAAATAGCTACAATAACTTTGTAAGCATATAGCGCAGTATTATAGTCAAAGGTGCAAATTTCAATTTTTAATTTCGTTAGTGTAATATTCATCGATATGGAGTTATGCGAATCATTTTTTAATAAAGCATCACGAATATCTACCATGAGCTGTTATTTTGGAGACTTATTGAATTCTGACATAAAACTATTGCTTCGAGAACCATGTAGGAACTGTGCAGCTATGTGACCTTCATATCAGCAAGCTTCTAGGCTGGTACAGATTGAATATTGTGGAAGAGGCACACCATGATTAATCAGTCGTCTTGGAACACAGAGTGAATTCTGAGTACTAATTTTGGTGATTACAATGTAACTGCTGATGTTGAGTATGCAGATATCTTTGCAGTCACCAAATCGTCCATGATGCCACAGGTTTTTAAAAGTGTTGAGAGAAATCTCTTTCCTGGTAAGGAAATTATCTAAGTGGTTACTCCAGTCTTAGACATCACCCGAGTCAGTTTTTTTTTTTTGGGGGGGGGGGGGGCGGTCTGTAAGTAACCTAACCTTAAGTGGTTAAGTCAGTCAAGCCTAACGTTGAAAAAATAGCAGCGATCAAAAAATTCAGCGAAAACCCCGTCGCAGGAATTAGGTATGGAAAGACTGCATGCTAAAATAGAAATAGGAAGATAAGACCCTGAATTTGTTTTCGTTTATTGCTGTAACCATAGCTAAAAGGTTGTCATAACAATATTATGAATTCATGCTTCGTTATGTTATGTTATGATGAGGATGAGCATTAATCTGTGGAAGATTCTGCTGCTCGCAAAGTTCCGAGCAAGAAAAAGTGCAAAAGAAGCCGCTTCTGGCGCCGTTTCAGATGCACTTTTGAAAAAATGGCGAACGTGTGTCATTTCCGTTTCCGCGTTTCGTATTCCGGTTTCCGGCCATTTTTGAGCGTTTCCGTACCGTCTTTCGTCTTCCGCTTTTTCCAGAAAAATTTCCGCACATCCCTGTTGATAACCTAATCAGTAGCATGCAAAACAGAATTTTCGATATGGTTGCAACAAAGGTGATGTGACGAAGTACTAATCTTACCTTGTTTGTAGGTACTTTTGTGATTAATCAGATGTTCTATGAAGCGAACTTATATTTTGCACCGGTCTCCATTTCTTAAATTTTCAGTTAGAGTTGGTGGTATCCTGCACTGATAAGATAAACGGCTTACAATTCTCCTATAGAAGTTTTCCATAGTGAGGAATACGATGGTAACATTACTGAACCTCGGCAGCGGGTTCTTCGGGTACCAATGGACAATCCAGGGGTGAACCTATTTTGCACTGGTGCATTAAGTTTTAATAAAGTTTATTCGATTATTCGATTTTTCGAATATTCGATTATTCGGAAATTCGAATAACCAAAAAATGGGGTTATTCGATTATTCGGAAATTCGAATAACCAAAAAATGGGGTTATTCGATTATTCGGAAATTCGAATAACCAAAAAATGGGGTTATTCGATTATTCGGAAATTCGAATAACCAAAAAATGGGGTTATTCGATTATTCGGAAATTCGAATAACTAAAAAAATGGTGTTATTCGATTATTCGCTCATTCGAATTTTCGAAAAATGGGGTTATTCGATTATTCGGAAATTCGAATAACCGAAAAAATAGGGTTATTCGATTATTCGTTCATTCGAAAAATTTTAAAAAAGCACAAGTATAAATGATCTACAACTTCATGAGACTCAGAACGGGCGCATGTAGCATAGTCGGAGGTCCTCCAGGCAAAATGGCTGGTCCTTATGAAGACCAGTAGAGGCGTGTAAGATGCCCAGAGCCTTCAAAGCTAGCGGTTGACGTAGTTCCCTAACAAGGTCACAGATGCGGAAGGAGCAGCACCATAGCCCCATTAACAATCAGAAGAGGGACGCTTCTGAGTGCTCCAACTACCGAGGGGTCATATTCATCTCGCACGTGATGAAAGTCCACGAACGACTGCTCGACTCGAGGCTGAGGAAGACGGAGTTGTTCGGCTTCATGGCGGGGAGGTCCACTACTGACAGTATCTTTATCGCCCGGCAGCTGAGCGCGAAATGCGGGTGAAGCGCAAGCCCTGGCGTTCCTCGACCTGGAGGAAGTCTATGATAGGCTATCCTGCATCGTGTTGTGAAAAGGCCTTCGAATGGAAGATGTCCCGGATCATTCTAATTATGGTCATGAAAGGCACGCACGAAGGCACGCTTGAAAGCCGTACGCAAGGAACCCCGCATTAGTTAGAGAAACGCGGGAATATCACTGTGGACGTTCGCTAAGGGTGGGAGTCTGAGTCCGAGCCCGTTCCCGACTGACTTCGGCAGCATAGTGAATCACCTGCAGAACGGTGCAGACAGGTGGAGGAGACAGTGCTGTGCCGTGAAACTCCAGCAGGCGGCCTACAGCCGAAAGAATATTCGAATTCGAATACATTCGAAAACGAGATTTTTTGAATATTCGATGAAAATCATTACCTATTCGGATAGGCCATTCGAGCACAACCGTAGTGGAGCTATGAGCAGACCAGTCGGGATAGAAGGCGAAATAAAGATAAAGGACAGTGACAAATATAGCTCCGATGAAGTTAAAAATGAAGGAGCTGTGGTGGTACGAGCAAATCCCCAGATAACCAGAAAATCACCATAAGGATGACCCTTGCGTTTAAGGCATCCAGAAAGCGATTAAGAGGAACAAAAAAAGGGTGGAGGGACGTCATCAAGAGAGATTTCGGCTGTGTCATCGCCACGGTAGAGAACGTCCTTGAAGAATACTGTGGCGAGAAATCACAAGAACAGCAAATCCAGGCATTCCAATTCTTCGGTATGCCATGCAGGTTATTTGGATATGTAGTTCGTCCACACAATGACTTACCGTGGCCAACCGATGAACAAGTTCATGTTTACCGTTACCTTAACTTTGACGCGAATTTACCGACCCCGAAAGAATGTAGGACAAGATTCTAAGAGCATCGACCCGGGATTCATGCGGCAAGCCCTCCTCCGTCTGAGTCACTAGGAACTCATGTTTTAAATAGGTCTCATAATAATTTATTCATTTTTATTGCCTAAATCACATCATTAAATGCACGCCTAGAACGAGATATAAACAAGCGAAATCAACTGCAGGAATCAAAGACATGCAGGTGAGAACGTAAGTAGTCATTCTGAACACTTCCGAGACGGTCGATGTCCTTCTTCTGACAACGGATGAAAATCGAGGCACCAAACTCCATAATGGGTCTTACGTAGCACTTATGGGCACGCAGGAGAGGCAAAGATCACTGTCGTTAATTATATCTTCTATCAGTACCTCCACTAATCAGCCCCTCAGTCCTTGTCATTAGTTTTGCCTTACATCAAAATATTTCAGTCCTTGTTTTTTCATCAAATTTTCCCTCTCTTACAAATATTATGGCACGTAACGATGTTGCACCCTTGAGTTTCTTCTACTTTAGAATTATGCGAACATTCATGAGCAAATAAATAAATCAATAAATTATAGTGTATGCCTTATATAGGTCTTATATATATATATATTGTTGTTTTGCTATTGTTATACATATCTCTATCTTCATAACTATACTGTTCGAAACAAGTATGTGTCAGGCACTGACTTTCGGGAAGAGCATAAGACAGAAAATCGAACGAAACATCAGAGACACGGACGGCACTCAGAAGTCAATAAAGGAGAAGAAGGCACGGCTGAATGCACAACGCCCGAAGCGGAGCCACGTGGAAATCGCCGACGGTGTCGAAGGTGCCATCAATCAGAATTTCACGTTGGGAGCGGTTTCTAGCCTGGCAAAACAAGCACCATGCTTCTTCTGATGCTGAGAGCGACAAGGAAAAGGTCGTGAAGCTCTGTAGTGACTTGCTTCACCAACACATGCCTACCTCTACTTGTGACTCATTAGAGTACCGAAAAGCCCGCTCGGCCCATACAGGAACGTGGTCTACTATCTAGCATTTCTAGCACTAGCATGTAGGGTTATCAGTGATTGACTCGTCAGCCGCTTCTACCTCTTCCAATGGTCACCTCGTACTGGACCTCGGGGTTAGTGATGACTCTGCTCTGAAAGCGATCCGCTTGCTCTAAACTCCGACTTCATAGTGAAGAATCCATGAGCGTTTCTCTCAGAACTTAACTCTTCTGGAACTTGAACGCTCCGATAAAGGTCATCTAGAGGAAGCAGTAGAAGAAGTGCAACGGATGCATGTCGCAGACAACCACGTGGGGTAGAAACTGAAGAAAACCCCGTTTATCAGCTTCTAATTGTGAACAGGACCCATCTTGCACAGAGGCGAATAGGCCATCGAAAACATGAACGGGTACCTCTATCTCGGCAGTCATCTATCCGTGAAAAACATATGGATCAGGCTGTCAGGGAACGGATTACCGCAGCCTGGGTGAGTGAAGGTGTCCACTGTAATGCACCTCGATCACAGCTGCCTCAGAACACTTAATTTCAACCTCAATCGAACTAGTCAGAGCTGCGCTCCTCTTCGAAAGTTGACATTAGGTTGCAGAACCGGTGGCTACGGAAGGAATAGTGACCATACGGAGATGAGCATACAGATAGACCTTGCACGACAGAGTACGGACTAAAACAGTCAGGAACTAGTCCATTTGAAGCAAGGGCCCTTGAAACTGAAGAAACAAGGCGGCTCAATAAAGTTGAACAAGCGTTTGGGGTACGCGGAAGGCGAGAACGAAGAGTCTAACCATAAGGAAGGGGAAAAAGAATGCCTCAAACACAAGTTCATCAATATTGACGCAACGCTAGAAAGTGCCCTTGCTAGGATGAGATGACAGCAGCCCCGACAGCTACGGATGGAGCGACTCTGCGGGGTTAATCACTCAGTGGGAGAAGAGCAAGAAGAAGAAAGAAGTAAAGGAACCTCCCACGTGGTCTTTTCGTAAGGGCACATTCAGCCATGAGGTATTTCGCCCTACCATTTTTGTCGAAACAGTAACCAGTCGTCTTTGAAACTGTGGGGATAAACTTTCAAAACGCATCGACCACTAAAAAAGTACATAAGCACCTTTCTTTCTAGGAGTTTCTAGGAGGACCTCTTTCGAATAGTTATGCCCGAATGACCAATTCGAATAGGTATTCGAGTGATTTTTATTCGCATTTAAATGTTCGAAAAATCGTGTTTTTAAATGCATCTAAATTCAATTAATATATATTATAATATTAGGTTGAGTCATACATTTTGCAACATTCCTGTTTTTTCTAGAATTGAAAGTAAACCTGCTAAAGTATTATATTCTGTTTGAAAGCTTGTTTCCCAGCGATCATTTTGAGTTATGATTCGTTAATTTTCTTTAAGTTTTTGAAAAGTTTTATTCACTAGAGCGATGACTACTCAGAGTGGAAAAGTGTGTAATTTCATTTTCAATTCGCTCAACCTCAGCAGCAACCCAGCGACGGGGTCACATTCAGGAAGTCACCGGCAGGTTCACTTCTAACCGAATAAATTATTGGAGATGGTATCAGGAGTTCCCTTCCGTCCAGAAGAGCAACAAAGACAAACCACTCCTGGAAGATCAACTGCTGTAAACAAAAGGCGCCTACGCCAACCCATCAAGTTGAATTCTTCTCGAACCACGGTTGTACTAACAGATGACCCCACACCTCCCAGCGGGCCATCGCTCGTCGACTGCAGTAGACTGAAAGGTCTCCAAAATCGCCGTCGCCAGTGTCTTATGCTTTGACGGAAACCCAAGTAAATCGCTGTGCTTCAGACTGCCGAGAGCTCCGGCAACGGTTCAACGGAGGGGACCTCGATTGAATCCTTGCCAGCGATGAAAAGGCGATGCTTCACTGCAACTGGAATGCCGGAAAGGAATAGTTGGAACGCAACGAGCTGGGGGTTCTGACGTCAAAACCGAAGCTCCACCGAAAGAAGGTCCTGCTGTGCGTTTGGTGGATGCGTAGTGGTCCAGTGCACCGGGAGCTGTTCCACTAAGTCAAACCATCCTCAACGCTCTCTTTGGCCAACAACTCGAGTAGTTCCTGCAAAAATTAGTGCAGAAGGAAGTCGATACGAGCCAATGTTTCATCCACCAGGGCAACAGCTGACCGCTTATGGCACTTCAGACGCTGTCAAAAATCTATGAATTAGGTTGGACCAAAATCAAGCAACCACCATACATCAGGCTTCAGCTACTGTCCCGTTATGCGATGACTTTTATTTAAGACCAGTGGATGTGATTGAATGGCAAGGAATAACATACGCAAAGGGCATTTTACGATTCCCCCCCCCCCTACAAGGATAAATTCAGCCAGCCTTTGTTTGAGTTTCCTCAAACCAACTTTGACCACAGGTTTACCGCATCGAAGACTGTAGTTCTAGGGCAGTTTGCTCGGCGGAGGTTTTCTTGTTCGGCGGAGGTAATACATCAATATGGCCTGACCTCCTCATTTCTCCTTGTCTCATCATTGCACCGTACAGAACAAAATGCAAACTCAAGTTAAAATCGAGCCTAGGCACAGCGGATCTAGATGGTTTGTGTGAAAATGTTTCATCAAGGTTTTAGATTCCTGCAGCACATTTGTAAGTCAGAAGCAGTGTTCCTCATCAGTGCAATAGATCCATCAGTCGTCATTTTGGAAATTTCCACTAAAACGCATACGGAGTATGCAGCAGTCGGCAGGGAGAGACGATTGAGTGAGTTCAAATCAGTCACTTCCAGTCGGGTTGGCGATTTGATGCCCTCCAGCCAATCCTTGAACTGGATAATATGTATACCTTCGGAAATTGTCAAAAAGACGCGGTACGGCACACGAGAAGTGTCTTGGCTAACGAAATTCTAATTTTTTGGAGTTTTAATTTCAAAAATCTCAAATCGTTCTAATTACCCGATCGTCGTTCTCTTACTGTACAGCTATCGAGCACGATATGGAGACAATGTGCGCTTTTCACACAGATTGAAATTTCTAATGAATTTTTAGCAGCATTTGGAACAACACGATGGCTACATTCCTATAATTGAAATGCAAGTGGTCGCATAGCACCTATTTTGAAACCAGTATCACCTGCTAAGAGGTTGCGCCTGCCATTGCGGCATTAAACTCCAGAATCTGCTAGTAGACGAGGAAGCTGCTATACCAAGAAGTCGACATCTTGAGTCATCGACGTTTGAATCGAGAAAAGATTCACAACTTGGTTATCAGATGATACTCCACCAGGGGCCAGATTCATCAACCTCTTTCCGCTCTCTAACGGGTGAAAATACCGCCAGAGCCCTTGATCTGACATTCATCAGCATCAGGCATGGAGGTATTTTAACCGTTAGGGGTGGCGGGGGTAAGTGGTCGATGAATCTGGCCCCAGAACTTCTGCTTCCTGCTCAAAATTATGGCCGTGAAGTAACTGTTCAATCGCAGGTGTCTTTGTAAAACTGCCTTCCACGCTCTTCCCGGAAGGAGCGCAATGAATCAAATCGAACTCTTCGCTGAGAATTTCAGCTCCTCAACTAACAATGATGTTGTGTCAATGAATGCCTATAAAAGCAAGTGGAAGGAAGTTAAAGCGTCCGTTGATGGAAAAATACTGTAGGAAGTTCTAGCAAGATGTGATAGAAGATTGCCCTACTGAAGCGAAAGCAGTCCTTCAATAAATGCTTGTTCATGTATCTACACATCCGCTACATGGACAACAGTTGCTGAACAATAGGCTCCTTCAGTGTTTGGGTAACTGAGCCAGGCTTCTCTGCTCGAGAAGAAAGCTTTAAAAAAGAAAGAGCTCATCAATCCCTGCTAAGAAACGCCACATATTCTAATACATACTCCTACGGGATCATCACGCACAAGTGGAATGCATGGCACATCATAAAAACTCTATTACTCCTTCATCTCAGAGGTGAGACTGCGGCAGTTATCATCGCAATGCTCCTAACTCCTTTTCGCTACACACAGAAAGGGCAGCAAGGACTGTAGACATAAACACAATTGGAGAACCCGTGGATGTGTTTTGGCGGACGGTTATAGCGGTGTAGAGAACTTCAGAGCGAAGTTTACCTTCGTGACATTCCAAGAGTCCAGGAAATGATTTTTTACTCGACCTACATACCTTCAAAAGTATCAGCTCCTGCTTTTATCTCATTAGAACGTATTGAAAACGTTTCGACCAGAGGCCACCTTTAAATTGCTCCATGTTCTGCTAGTCGACGATTCAAAGATTCCAAGCGAATTCTCATAATAGAGTATGATCTAAAGTGGGGATGAAATTATTTTCCTCCTCTTGCTTTTATGAACTAACGATAAACGAGCTCAAAAACTGCACTTAATCTCGAAGGAATTCACATCTGGTTCCCAGTCTCGAGGGCATGCTAACCGCCGCCTCACTGGCCGTGTGACAGCAAGGAATAATGACCCAACGTGCTTATTATGCGGCATATTGGTTCATGAATAAAACCCTGAGCGCACTTGATTGCTCCTCTATCGCTGCCCCTCAACCAACTGTCCGTATGCATGCTCAGCTTTCCTAGCTAAACGCTTTCGGCTAGAGATGGAGACCTGCTTTAGGCCATGTACGAAGGAGAGACTCTCTGCATACTACGAGGACGGATCGAAGTATTTCTATCTGAACTAGGTAGGGGGCTCCACTCATGAATTCCAATGAGCAGCTCCACGCAAACTGATGTAGACGCAAGGTGTACTGTTTCGCATTTCGCTGTCATCAAAGCCTTCAAGAACTATCCAAGATAAGTTTCCTTAAGCCTCAAGTGGGTGGTATCGAGAATGTAGGAATTAGCGGCGATGTTTTCTTACTATCAAAGCTCCAGCGCCAGGCGGGAACGCGAACCGTCATCGGTCAGCATGAGGTGCGGGTTCGAGTCCCGATTGACGCTAGAGTTCGATCGCAGCAAAATATCGCCATGAGACCGTCAAGAACTACGTTTTTACCGCCACCTCCATTCAATCTTTACATCCCCTTGATACTGGTGTTGTTCTTCTTTCAAAGCTTTGCCAGAAATCTGGAAGATTGAAAAGTCTTCAAAATACGAATGTTTTAGCCAATCACTAACGAGTTGTAGGTAACTCGCTTAAAATCATAACACATAAGCGGATCTCAGCCAGCTTTGAACGAGCTCAAAACGGTTTTCAAGGATAGAGAAGGAGGTGTGAATTCGATTGGCCAATGTGTGCGGTTGAAGAAACGAGATCACCGGGAACAGCATGAGCGTGTACGTTCTGCAACGAAGCACTGTTTGAAAGACGCTAGATTTTCAGCGATTTATCCACAACCTTTGCCTCTTGTCAGCGTTCTCCTCAATTAAAGCGTATGCGGTACATAATGACACTAGGGATATCGTCCCCACGTAGTAAATCGCTGACAAGCAACGGTACGCTTTACTCAAGAATTGGGAACAGACTTCAGTCGACCAGTTAAACAGGCAGCCTTGCCTTTTTGGTGACGAGACCCTCCATAACATTTGAGAAAACTGCTAGACAGCTGTGACACCGAAACGAAGAAGTGCGCGACTCGGGAGGCAAAACCAGTGTCGATTGCCGCGGTTCGAGTAGTCTTCAGGGCCAGCGACGGAGGACATTCACAATTGTTACAGAAAAAGACGAGGGACACCACGTCATACTGGATTATCGCTTTGCAGTTGCACTGTACTCTGTCCGAGTTTCTAAGGATCTTGCGGTGTCAAAATGCACAATTCTGCAATGATCAAAGCCAATTCAAAAATACTTGCTCGACATTAAAAATTCTGAAACTGGCTCACGCTCATGCAAATTTTGCTCTGGCTCATGCATACAACACAAATTCGAAAAAAATTGGGTTCAAGTGTGTAGGTGAGGTCCACGGTATCTCTTCCGCATCCTACAGCTTTGCCCAAAGCAAAGCAGGCTTAAGTTTCTTTCTAAAATTATAACATACAATTTTCACGTCGAACTGAACACTTTTCAAATCAAAATCGACATTTTTCCAATTAAACTGGACGCTCTTCTAAACGAGCCTAACGCTTTCGAAATCAAACTTCCAAATCAAAACGAGCTGCTTCCACATTAAACTAGATACTCTCGAAATGGGATAGAATGATTTCTTTTTCAAGGAAAAGAACGATTTCTTTGAAGTTTTAATTCACTCTACCAATAAGTAAACATTTTGTTGGAAAAACATTTTTATAAAAATCTAGTTTTTGTACAAAAATGATGGTTTATAGCGTGTTTTTAAGAGCAGGAGGGCGGTAATTTTTAGTGCCAAATTTTTAGTGAGGTTGTTCCAAACACTCGTCTAATTGTAAGACGTCGCGATTTTTATGCGATTAATAGCAAAACCGCTGTTTGCTTGGAGTCCAACAACTGTAAACGATACAACAAAAACAACTGCAAGGAACATACATATTCTCACTTCGATGCTTCATATAACAGCATTTAGACTGCTAGTCAAATTAAAATCGCGACGAGCTTTTCAAGTGCATGACGCAATTTAGTCCTTTAACGCACTAAATGATTGCTGCATTGTTGCGCTAATTCAATTGATTCATTTTTCTCTAAAAATAAAGATTTTATAGACTTTTTGCACTCGTTCGGGCAGCTGAACTGAGAAATTACAAAAAATTTATACCGAATTTCCCTTGAACAAAAGATAATTCTCACTATGTTGGAGAGTCTGTAGTTTAACCTGTAAAAAAAACTCGCTTCGATTTGGAAGATTTTCGGTTTGATTTCGAAATTCTTCTGCTAGCTTAGAAGAGTGTCCAATTTTACGTGAAAGGTGACCAGTTTGATCTGAAAAGTGTCCATTTTGTTTGAAAATTGTCCAATTTGGTTTGAAAAGTGTCCGATTCGACGTGAAAATGGTGCGCCCCTCCTTACTTTTTCCAGTTTAAGAGTTTTCGGACAAATCGCCAGCACTTTATGCAGGAAAATCAAGGTGGACCCCCTTTCTAGACTTTCACCTAGAATTGAAAGCTTGGGCGAACATCGCGCCTAATCTAACACAGCGCAGCAACCAACGGAGTGGACGCGTAGTGGTTAAGTGGCTACACCGCAGTGTGCGAACAGTGCGACCAAGGTTCGCATCCCGGCGGTGACGAGCATTGACCAGAAGTTGATGGGTGACCAAGGGTTTGTCTCATCGGTGAGCGAACTCCACCCAAGCGATACAGTGTCTAATCTTCTCTCTGAGCCGGCATTTTACGATCTCGTTTGGATTGCCTGCAACATTGATAATAGAGGTAAACTGGATATTTGTATATTTGTAGACTCACTGTAATGGAAGTAGCGGCGAAGACCAGCCGTTAGTGGAAGGACTTCGGAAAGGTCAACCGTCAAATGTTGCTTCAAACCTACAGCTCTCCATATGCGACCATAACTATCATTTTGCTCTAGGTCGAAGGGTAAACTGCTGGAACTGTTGGAGTGCTCATAGGCGCATTTCTTTCTCGTTCAGCTAGGGAACGTTCTTTCACCATGACTCATTGCTGTTTGTTCTGACTTCAAAAGAAGCGAAAACTTTATGCTATGAATAGCACACGTCTGCAGACTGTGTCAGCACTCGCCCAGTATAACATGATATTTCACAGCGACTCCAGATCTGCGAAGACTGATCTTTCGGCTAGAAAAGTGAAAAGATCAATCTTCGCATGTAATACGCCGAAACATTACCGCTTTTTGTTTTCTTGTGCTTGAGAGCAAACCTATCTGCTCTCTTTAGCTAAAAGATAAAACATTGTTTCACCTGTATCACCTGTCGTCCCGTTGATCATCGACTTGCTCGAGCGGGCGCCAGCAGCGTCTCCATTCGTCCCTGTCGCGTGCCAGAGTGGTCCAATGGATCCTCCTCGCTCGAGGGACACGAAGAGCGTCATATCGGTCGTTCAGGGCTTTCACGAAGAAGTCCGACCAACGCGTTGGTGGGCGTCCTGGTGTTCTTTTGACATCCCGCGGAATCCAGTCTGTGACGGCTCTCGTCCAGCGGGTGTCTGCGAATCGCATTACGTGGCCGGCCCACCTAATTTTCGACGACTTGGCCCATGTGACAGCGTCTCTGATCTTCGAACGTCGGCGAAGCTCGGAACTCCGGAGGCCTTCTCTCACTTGCGTGAGTCGTGTCACTCCGAGCATCGTCCTCTCGATTCCACGCTGCGCGACGCTGATCGCGTGTTCATCCTGCTTTCGTATAGCCCAGGTCTCCGAGGCGTATGTTAGGGCAGGAAGAACAGTGGAGTCGAATAGGTGGGCACGGAGTCGGACGTTTTTCGTTTTCTTCACGACTTCTTCGACGCTCTTGAAAACTCCCCAAGCCGCTCGTTTCCTCCTGCTCAGCTCTGGTGCTAGGTCGTTGGCCATGTTGACTTCGCGACCCAGATACACATAGCTGGAGCATTCGGAGACGTTCGTTCCGTTGAGCGAGAATGGGGCATCAGAAACCCATCCGTTCTTCATGAACATCGTCTTCGTAAGATTCAGCTGCAGTCCAACGCTTCCACATACACGATCGAAGTCGGCCAGCATTCGTTCCGCCTGACTGATGCTCGGTGTTATGAGCACGATGTCGTCAGCGAAGCGAAGATGGTGCAGTTGCCGGCCGTCGACCTTCACTCCCATGTCATCCCATTCTAGTTCGCGCATGACGTTTTCGAGGGTGGCGCTGAAGAGCTTCGGGGATATGGTATCCCCTTGTCGAACCCCTCTCTTCACGTCAATGACGACGTCGTTGTAGAATGGTGAGATCTTGGTCGTGAATCCACTGTACAGCTCTCGAAGGACTCTGATGTACTGAGTAGGAACGCCCTGGGTGAGCAGGGCTTCCATGACCGCTTCAGTCTCGACGGAGTCGAATGCCTTCTTCAGGTCAATGAACGTAAGGCACAGCGGCAGCTTGTACTCTTGCGACACTTCGATGAGCTTCGTAATGGTGTGTATGTGGTCGATCGTGCTGAATCCTCTCCGAAATCCTGCTTGTTCGCATGGCTGTCCTTCGTCCAGCGTTCTACTAATCCTATTCAGGATGACTCGAGTGAACAGCTTGTAGACTACGGACAACAGGCAGATCGGGCGATAGTTGCCAATGTCGTGCACGTCTCCCTTCTTGTACAGCAAGACGGTCTTGCTGGTCTTCCACTCAGATGGAACCTTGCATTCGGACAGGTAGCGTGTGAAGAGCCTGCCAAGGTGTTGATGAGCGCTGGCGGGAGGTTCTTCAGGTGTTCAGCTCTGATCCTGTCAGGACCGGGCGCTGTACGTTTCTTCACCGACGAGATGGCGTGTCGGATCTCGGAAGGGAGAACAGAGGGAACGACGTATCCATCCTGCGGAAGATGGCGTAGGGGCAGGTGGACGTGGCTATCGAAGAGATCGGAGTAGAAGTCGTGGATGACTTTCTCCATGGTCCTTCTGGAAGAGGTGACGGTTCCGTCAGGACGTCGGAGAGCGGTCATCTTGGTCTTGAAGTTGGCGAAGTTCCGGCGGGCATTGCGGATGCTCAGCCCTGCCTCTGCTGCTTCAGTCAACACTTCCGCCCTTCTCTCCTTCAGATCTTCCTTTATCGCCGCTCTGCATAGCTTTGCAAGCTCGAACGTCAGTTGGTAGTTGCCTGACGCTCGTGCTGCTCCACGCTGGCGTATCAGCTCGAGAGTTTCCGGAGACAGGCGTCTCTTGGTGGTCTTCAAGCTCTCGGCTCCCTTAGCACTATCGTGGAGATGGTGCACGAAGCGATCGTATTCCTCGTCGACGTTGTCCATGACGGCATCTTCCCAAAGGCCGACAAGAGAGGTGTAGAGATCCCAGTTGATGGTCGTTCTGGGACTCCTCTTCTTGAACTTCGCGGCCTTCTCTCCTTGACGCGAAAAGCGGAACCTCGCGCGAAGGAGGCGGTGGTCCGATCCCGTGTAGAACTTGGGGACAACGGAGACCTCGGTCAGGCAATACTTGCGATTGAAGATGATGTGGTCGATCTCGTTGTGGAACTGGCCACCGGGGGATTCCCAGGTCCATCGTAGGGAGGGAGGCTTCTGGAACTGCGAGTTTCCATGGATGGTCTTGGTCGACATGATAAACTCAGACAGCCTTTCACCTTGCTCGTTCCACTCCAAACCGTGGGTTCCGATGTGAAGTTCTTCCGGCGACCTTCGTGGCCCGATCTTGGCGTTGAAGTCGCCGACGATCACCTTGTAGAAGGTGTGATCTTCCTTATAGAACTTCTCCAGCTCCACGTAGAAGGCCTCGACGTCTTCGTCGTCGTAGTCGGATGTTGGGGCATACGCGACGAACACAGTCAAGGCTGGCACGGAGCCACATCGCCTCAGTCGCAGACGTCCGATTCGGCTTGTCAGAGACTCGTACGAATCGATGTTCATGGCCAAGTGCGTGTTGACGAGGACACCAACGCCGCCTACTCCCCTGCTGTCGCATGTTCCGAGGAACAGTTTTTCTCCGGAGTCGTAGGCGGCGTGTAGGGGGTGGTGTCTTCTCGTCTCGGTCAGTCCGATGACGTCGTACTTGATCTTCCTGGCTTGCATCATCAGGTCCTCGACGGATGCTTCCGACGCAAGCGTGCGGGCGTTGTAAGTACAGATCGTCATCCTAGTCCTTCTCAGTTTGCGCAGCCTGGTTAGGCCCTGAGATTTTAGCAGCCTCTCCGTACTCGTCCTTCCCATCGCTGCAGAAATGGGGGCTCTTTCGGGGTCAGGGGAATGAGGCCCTTTAGTGCTGCTGTGTTTGACTGGAATACAACACGGGTAGCTAGTCAGGCTCTGTCGTGCGGGCGGGGTACTCCGGGCAGCCAGCCAGACTGCCCGAAGGGACGGGGCGAGACTTAAGGCGGCCTCGAATCGCCTTACATGTACTCCCAGTCTAACGAGTGCAAGCTTTTGGCCGAGCCGACACAGTTACAATCCGCACAGTCACGGACACATCCACGCACACTGTGCACGAACATGCCGCTCCCACGCACAAGGAACGCATCGACCCGACACAGCAGGAGCAAGGAGTCCATCCCCTGCATCCCACCTGCGTCTCTGGGCAGTACACGGTCGCATTTGGTTCGCGTTTAATTCCCCTATCCACCACCCGGGGACGCGCCACGTGGCCCTCCGACAAGGGGCCCGAGATCCCTCTTAACAAGAGAGCCCGAAGGCTCTCTATC
This sequence comes from Heligmosomoides polygyrus bakeri, assembly GCA_947359475.1. NCBI lineage: Eukaryota > Metazoa > Nematoda > Chromadorea > Rhabditida > Heligmosomidae > Heligmosomoides > Heligmosomoides polygyrus. Next base: position 30,402,033 of record OX375867.1, read on the forward strand.
GAGGGAGATCCGTGGAAACATTGTTTAAACAGTGAATATAACATATTTGTAAATAGAACTAGAATGGCGCAATCAGACAAGCGCCGGCTGTCGCCCGCACCTCGAATTAAGGATCTCGGTTCAAGTTCCGCCCAACACAACCTAGCCTTCCATCCCTCCGGACGAATGGTATCAGACTCGTCTGGGAAGGATAAAACGCTGACTTGTCATGGGCTGGCCCCCGCAATTGCATGCCAGGAAATGAAATGAAAATTCTCTAGTTAATTGGAAAAAGCACTTGGCGCGGTTTCCCATTACGTTCTCTATATTCCACCTATTCGACAAATTTTCCACCAAAGGCAGAAAACCTTCGGCAGAAATCCTATACCTTAGTCCACGTGAAGTTTTCAGTTTTCTAGACACGCGCCTTCCGTGTACAAACGGTGAGGACCCAAGGCAAATATGCTCTGACCTCGACAGGGCTCCCGTTTCTCCACGTAGCCGACAGCAGGCCGTAAAGAAAAGTGCAACTAAGCTCCTGCTAACAATAAGCCTAAAGCAAGAATTCAGCTGCGTGCTAAGCTATACCTTTGAGAATTCCACGAAAACCAGCTGTGCATTCCATTTTAAATTTACATTTCGCACTCCACTTAATCTTGGGAAGTAGCGACTTTGTTCAAGCAGAAAAATATTTTGGAAAAAAGCACATCCCGGTCAAACATGTCTTCTGCCGACTGTTCGGACAGATCAATGTTTAGAAGATGCAGCTTTTGCAACCGCTTGGTGTATGTAGGATGAAACCTGCCATAAAATGAGAACAGAGATGACATTTGCAGCTTCTACAAGACAGTTGGACAACATTATAAAGACCGGCATGTTAGAGGAAAGAGCAGACGACAGGGAATGGCAGCAACGAATTTCGAGAAGTCGAGAGCTGAAGCAAATCTCAGCCATCAATGCGGCGGCACTATTGGGTTCGGACCCAAATGGCTGCTGGATCGATTCGCTTCTGAGTCATTCAGCGGAAATGGAAGAGGGGAACGGAATTCTTTGGAAACGAGAGCACTCGAAATCTTCTCCCCGTCGGAGCGGAGGCCTGGTGCTCGCCAACAGGAGCTCGCGGCCACGTACAGCCAGACGGCTACTGATGCGAGATAGGGCGGATGAACTGTTGTCGCTGAGCCGGAATCGCCTGGAATCCCCTCAGTGGACGGCCAGAGGCCAGCGAGACCTCACACAGAGCTGTCATCGAGTGCTCCACCGGGGCTTAGTGAGACAATCAATCCGGTAAGGCAGCTCAATTAGCAGGCGCCAGCGACGTCGGCGTGTGCCCCGTGGAGGTCTCCGGCGGCAAAAAATCCGCAAAGGACAACAGGCGGCTGCCGATGGCCGGCCGGCCGGCAGGAGGGAGTAGCGGGTGTTCCCCTCCCGTCCCCTCCCGTCCGTCCGTTCGTGCCCACCCTCACAGGTTAGCAACTCTTCGAAATCGATCTCGCGCTCTCAGGCTCGGCCAGCTGGGGCTCCCGGACCTCCTGCATGGCCTCAGCTGATTCCCTCATAGTATATGCGCACGGTAGCTGTTATACTTGTGCTTTTTTAAAATTTTTCGAATGAACGAATAATCGAATAACCCTATTTTTTCGGTTATTCGAATTTCCGAATAATCGAATAACCCCATTTTTCGAAAATTCGAATGAGCGAATAATCGAATAACACCATTTTTTTAGTTATTCGAATTTCCGAATAATCGAATAACCCCATTTTTTGGTTATTCGAATTTCCGAATAATCGAATAACCCCATTTTTTGGTTATTCGAATTTCCGAATAATCGAATAACCCCATTTTTTGGTTATTCGAATTTCCGAATAATCGAATAACCCCATTTTTTGGTTATTCGAATTTCCGAATAATCGAATATTCGAAAAATCGAATAATCGAATAAACTTTATTAAAACTTAATGCACCAGTGCAAAATAGGTTCACCCCTGGATTGTCCATTGGTACCCGAAGAACCCGCTGCCGAGGTTCAGTAATGTTACCATCGTATTCCTCACTATGGAAAACTTCTATAGGAGAATTGTAAGCCGTTTATCTTATCAGTGCAGGATACCACCAACTCTAACTGAAAATTTAAGAAATGGAGACCGGTGCAAAATATAAGTTCGCTTCATAGAACATCTGATTAATCACAAAAGTACCTACAAACAAGGTAAGATTAGTACTTCGTCACATCACCTTTGTTGCAACCATATCGAAAATTCTGTTTTGCATGCTACTGATTAGGTTATCAACAGGGATGTGCGGAAATTTTTCTGGAAAAAGCGGAAGACGAAAGACGGTACGGAAACGCTCAAAAATGGCCGGAAACCGGAATACGAAACGCGGAAACGGAAATGACACACGTTCGCCATTTTTTCAAAAGTGCATCTGAAACGGCGCCAGAAGCGGCTTCTTTTGCACTTTTTCTTGCTCGGAACTTTGCGAGCAGCAGAATCTTCCACAGATTAATGCTCATCCTCATCATAACATAACATAACGAAGCATGAATTCATAATATTGTTATGACAACCTTTTAGCTATGGTTACAGCAATAAACGAAAACAAATTCAGGGTCTTATCTTCCTATTTCTATTTTAGCATGCAGTCTTTCCATACCTAATTCCTGCGACGGGGTTTTCGCTGAATTTTTTGATCGCTGCTATTTTTTCAACGTTAGGCTTGACTGACTTAACCACTTAAGGTTAGGTTACTTACAGACCGCCCCCCCCCCCCCCAAAAAAAAAAAACTGACTCGGGTGATGTCTAAGACTGGAGTAACCACTTAGATAATTTCCTTACCAGGAAAGAGATTTCTCTCAACACTTTTAAAAACCTGTGGCATCATGGACGATTTGGTGACTGCAAAGATATCTGCATACTCAACATCAGCAGTTACATTGTAATCACCAAAATTAGTACTCAGAATTCACTCTGTGTTCCAAGACGACTGATTAATCATGGTGTGCCTCTTCCACAATATTCAATCTGTACCAGCCTAGAAGCTTGCTGATATGAAGGTCACATAGCTGCACAGTTCCTACATGGTTCTCGAAGCAATAGTTTTATGTCAGAATTCAATAAGTCTCCAAAATAACAGCTCATGGTAGATATTCGTGATGCTTTATTAAAAAATGATTCGCATAACTCCATATCGATGAATATTACACTAACGAAATTAAAAATTGAAATTTGCACCTTTGACTATAATACTGCGCTATATGCTTACAAAGTTATTGTAGCTATTTGTAACTATTTGGATTTGGATCAAGAATTTTATGACCATTCAAATGCTGAGTGCATTTCCTTAGCATACAATGCATACATAGCCTTTGTGGCACATTAGTTTTGCCCTGCATCAAGCCGTTGCCATTTTTAAGTGTTTCTTGGTAGTCTAACCTATTTCAAGAATATTAATACTAGAGTTGTCCAACCGTATTTCTTTCACAATTATATGAAGAAGAACCCTTTTTAATTGGTAAGCTGATTGTGTTCACTATAAAACTAGTGTGGAACACTGCCCATTTTCGTTTCCGCCTTCCGGTCCAAAAATATGCGGAACACGGAACGGAGCGGAAGAGCTCAATATTGCCGGAAACCGAAATTCGGAACACGGAAACAGAAATTCCGCACATCCCTGGTTATCAATAACAGTTCGCTCAAAATTGGCCCATGCATGAAGTATGGCGTTCTTCAGATCAGAAACCGATGTCTCAGCGGTTCCATTTTTGTACACTGTGTACAAGAATGTCCCACTAGCTTTCTAGTTTTCGGTTGAGATCTGAAGAACAGCTAGGCCACTTCAAATGTTGAGTTCTGTTGCAGTTGAGCCAACCTGTAGTTGACTGCGATACGTGTATGGATGCATTGACTTGTTGGAAAATAAGGTTGTACCTACGAAATCTTCTGAAATATGGCAGAAGGTAATTTCCGAGCAATTTCTGGTAGTCTTCACTGTTCATCCTACGCGAGACGAACTCCAAGGCAACAAGTTCGTATCCAGAAAACGCAGCCGAAACCATGAGACTTCCACCGACAAAGTAGCACCTGTAGAATACTCGCTTCTCTCTCTCCTCAAATCTCTCGAATAGTGTCTGTACCCGTCGGGCCCATCAAGATTCCACTTCTTTTATACTACTGGAGAGATCTGAGTGAAGAGGTCGAGTATCCCCTAGGCGCAACTTTGACGGTAAAAGTCTCATGGTTGGGCTGCGTTTTCTGGATGCGGACTTGTCTCGTTCGTTTCGGAAGTTCGTCTCGTGTTGGACGAACAGTGAAGACTACCAGAAATTGCTCCGAGATCACCTTTTACCATATTTAAGGAGACTTTGTAGGCACAACCTCATTTTCCAACAAGATAATGCATCCACACACGTATCGCAGTCAACTGCAGGTTTACTTATTTATTTATTTATTTATTTATTTATTTATTTATTCAATACCCTCGCGATAAGCGCAAGCGCCAGAAAAAAGTATTACAACAACACAGCAGCATGAAGACACACCTAGAGCGAGTCAAACCAATGTCCTATGAGGAGAAAGGGCCACCTTCAGCTTACTCCTAGGTCGACTGATAGGAGGCTCCTCAGGCTCCCCGTTTGTTTGAGATGCACGCAGATCAAAGAATTTGGAGCCTACAAAGCGCGAAAAGTGGATTAACTTATAAACCCGACAAATATCAAAGAATTTCCTGCGAGAAGCCAATGTGTGAAGACCCAGGTATTTGTTCCTTATCGATGCTTTAGATATTTTAGAGCAAAGGAACTCGCCAGTGCGAATAAGAACCTTGTAGTTAGTTAGTAGTCTAGCAGTGGTCTAGTTTTCCTCCAGATCTCACCGCTGGTAGAGAACTTGTGGGGCATTCTTGTACACAAAGTGTACAAAAATGGGACCACTTACACTTCGGTTTTTGATCTGAAGAACGCCATACTTCATGCATGGGCCAATGTTGAGCGAACTGTTATTGATAACCTAACCAGTAGTAGGCAAAACAGAATTTTCGATATGGTTGCAACAAAGGTGATGTGACGAAGTACTAATCTTACTTTGTCTGTAGGGACTTTTGTGATTGATCAGGTTTTTTACTAAGGGAACTTATATTTTGCACCGTCTCCATTCGTTAAATTTTCAATAAAAGTTCGTGGTATCCTGCACTGATGAGATAACCTGCTTAAAATTCTTCTATAGAGGCTTTCGATAGTGAGGAACACGACGGTAACCGCTGAGCATAGGCAGCGGATCCTTCGGGTACTAATGGACAAATCGGGGGTATCTACAATTTTGCACCGGGATGTATTAATAAGGACGATGCGATTTTTGTGTTAGCCAATTTCGTTTGATACCGTTTACTCACTCCAAAAGCGCATTGTGTAGGCTCAAGTAAATAAGTTAAGTTAATAAGTTAAATAAATAAAGTAAGTTCAACTACAACATTCGCCAGAGGCAAATAAAAGATTTGAATTCTTTAAAAAAAGCAAATAATGAAGATATTTAATATCTTCTCAGAACCGTTGACAATACTCGTTAAATGGCAAGACATGAGAACTTTTTTCCTGCAAACAAAATCCTACAAAAAAAATCATACAGAAGTACGTGTGCAAAACATCTACGCACGAGTGCAAACCTTTGCGAAAAAACCGTTCACTCCATTTGTTCATTTCATTATCTCACAGGAATCTTCAGCCAATCAAATTGTAGAGTTATACGGCATTTTCAGTCGAAATTCAACGTTTTTGAAATAAATTTCAACGTTCTTCTGGAATCTTGCCTGTGTAACAACGTTGAATTTGATTTGAAAAACTTTGAATTTCAACTGAAAATGGTATATAGTCGTGTCATATATGCACACTGTGAGCTTCAGTCCCGAAGTAATCGAGGTCGCTGAACACGAACCTTAAGTTAGTTTTTGCAGCAACGGTTGCCATCAAGAGATATTAATCAAATTATCGATTTTTCGTAAATATCACTCAACAAGATCAAAACTTCAGGCCTGAGGTAATCGAGGTCACTGAACACGAATCGGAATTCATTTTTAATTTTCCGTCGAAATTTGTGTTTATTGTGCAAATTCCGTAGAGTATTCAAGTGTATGACATCGATGACAGTCGTGGTCGCAGAGAACGCAAATGTGAAATTAGATTTTGAAAATATCGATGAAGACACAATTGATTCGCCTCAACGAATTCCCCATAGAAAATCAATAGCTCGATCAACATCAACCGATAATTTCAAAAACGAATTCAAATTTGTGTTCAGCGAGATCGACTACCCCAAGGGCTGAAGTTTCGGACCGCACTCGGTCGCCATCAACTGCAGTCAGCATCGCCAATATGTCATGCCTCCAGCCCGGTTGTGTTGACTGATGGAAACAAGCACGCGAACACACACTACCCTTCTATGTATAGTAGGATATTGAATGCGTTTTCGTTACGGTGAGCTCCTCGACAGTGTGCTATCGAAAACAATCGTCACCGAAATGAACGCCGCTCACAAAAATCATCACTATGCCACATTCTAAACAACCACGTATTCGAAATTCGAATATTATTCGAATTTTCGCACCTCGAATAATCGAACTCGAATAATTATTCGAATTTTCAAACCTCGAATAATCGTATTCGAATAATTATTCGAAATTGCAAACCTCGAATAATCGAATTCGAATAATTATTCGAATTTGCAAAACTCGAATAATCGAATTCGAATAATTATTCGAATTTGCTAAACTCGAATAATCGAATTCGAATAATTATTCGAATTTACGAAACTCGAATAATCAAATAATCGAAAATCGAATTCGAATAAATTATTCGAATAATTATTCGAATTCGATTATTCGAGCACAAGTATAGTAGCTGTTCACGGGCAACCTATCGGACCGGGATTATCGCCTACCACGGTGAGGATAATCCCTCGTCACCGTCCACTCGGCCGAGTAATATAGGAAAAACAAACGGCCCTGGCAGGTGTTAAGTGATTTAGAAACAGGCTTCCGAAGCTCTCTGAGCCTCATCTACATACACTTCATCTCTTGCGTGACCGATCACTGTAGCAATTGTATTAGGTTGTCACATAAGTCCCGCCGTTTTTTTTTCAACGATTCACTGCAGATTTCGCCGGCGGTCTCTTGCACAGCGCTGCATAGCATTCGAAAGGGAATGAATTGCTCTATCAGATCATGTATTGCATTTCTTTCTTCATCATGAATTTTGTCAATTTTTAGCTCGTTGAAGTGAAAAGTGAAAAAGGGAAAAAGTAGCCATTTGCGCACTTGTTCTCCCCGCTTAGGTTTGTAATATTTTGCGCAGTTTTTTCGAGCATCTGGGAGACAATGTTCTGTACTACAAGTGTTAGTGCTATTTGCTCATTTGTTCTTTATTGATTTTTAGGTCATCAAATTGGGACGTCCGAAGGAGGATGGTTATTTTTGCCGACAGCTCCTGCTCTGTGGTTGGACTTTTTGGGTTGGTGTTATTTGTCATTCGAAAGAGAATGTCTTGCTCTATAAGAATGTGTGTCGCGTTTATTGATTTCTTTTGAACATCAAAAAGATGCCAAAAAGAGAAAAATCGTCTTCACCAACAACTCCTCCTTCTCCAGTTGTTGATATTCGACAGAAATCAGCGTGAGCCAATAAACGCGACACAAATTCTTACTGAGCAAGACATCCTCTTCCAAACGACATATGACACCAAGCAAAAAAGTCCAACCACAGAACCGGAGTTTTGGTAAAAATTCGGACGGAAAAGTCGGAATTCCCAATTTGATGGACTAAAAATCAATAAAGGGCAAGTGAGAAAATAGGGCCAACACATATTCTTGTAGTACAGAACATTGTCTTCCAAATGCTATAAAAAGCTGCGCAAAAAATTACAAACCTAAGCGGAGAGAACAAGTGCGCAAATGGCTACTTTTCCACTTTTTCACTTTTCACTTCAACGACCTAAAAATTGACAAGATTCATAATGAAAAAAGAAATGCAATACATGTTCTGATACAGCAAATCATTCTCTTTCGAAGCCTATGCAGCGCTATGCAAGAGACCCCCGGCGAAATCTGCAGTGAATCGTTGAAAAAAAACGGCGGGGACTTATGGGACAACCTAATATTTCCAATGCGATCCAGAGCCGAAAATTAAAAAGTGCTCTTGACGATTTCTCAACCTTGGACATTTATAGTAGTATGGCATTCTTAACGCACTATATTCCTGAATGAGCACGTTGAACTAACTAATAAAGTACAAGAATAAAGGCCGGAGTTAGCCAATCCCTTAGCCAAGAGACAACCCGTTATATTTCTACGTGATATCAGTATGTCCAAAAAGCTGTGAACGGCAGGGAAGCGGAGATTCTACGCTTTCAGAACACAGTATACAGTGCCTGCAACGGGAATATTCGTAGCCACGAAAAATCGACCAGAAGTCGGGATAGCAAAATCGGCCATTTCATATGCAACGATCTCGCATAGCGTCGCAATTTTTGGAAAAATCAAAATTCCGGATCGTGAGAAGCCACAGATCAATCGCTTCCGGAACCGTCCAAGTTCGCCTATGCAATGGATTTGTCGGTACATAGGTAACAGGTCAGGAGCAGAAGACAGAAACCAGTGTTGACCAACCATCTCACTGTGGCGACGGAGTCTCCTGTCTTTCGCAAAAGCTAAAGTCACTTCATATGCTTCCAGGAATGCTTACGTCGGATATGGCTCAGACCACCAACGTGTTTATGCAAAGCGGTGATAGGGAACATCATAAGGATTTATCGCCACCAAACCCAGGACACTTTGATAGGATCGTTCCTGAAACGCCGAAACGTTAGCTGCTCTAATGGTTACAGATGCTGCTCTGATGGATTAAAAAGGAAGAAGAAACCCTGAGTTTATTATTATCTTACCTTAAATTGAGCACAACATGTCTTTGAGGACCTCCTACTTAAAAAAGGAACGATACCTACTAGTCGAGAAGTGTACTGCACGTTGAGCTTGGCTAAAAATCCTGAGAACCTAGGAGGTTATAGACCTATAACCTTTCACGGAAAGTAACTCTAAGTCTCTGGCTTCTGAGTAGTATGCACCTCCGAGTTGGTGTATTCAAGTGTCGAACTACGCGGATAACAAATGCAAATTGCGGCCAGACATGGAGTAAGACAGCCCCGACCACATGACGTCGTGGGAGATTTACAAGGCAGTTGCTTATTTCTCACCTTCATAACTCCTCCGATAGTCACACAGCCTGTCAAGGTGGGCCACTATTTCCGCTGTACGTCGCAGGTCGACACCCATTGCCACCCCCACACCATGGTGAGGCGCTGCGCCATGTGGGAGGAATGTTAACACGTGGACGACCGCAAAATTTTCGCGTGTCTGATGCGTGAAACCAATCGATTTTTTACATTGTCAGGACTGTGGCGCGACATCGTGTCACACTTCTACACGGCCGAAAAGTGTGACACGGATGTAAACGTGTTAACGTTCAGAAAAAGTGGACTGCAAGGTTTCTGTTATTAGGGTTTTTCTCAAATCAGTTAAAATACGTCCACTGACTGAAAGCACTCTATCCGTCTCGACTGTTTCAGGAGGCGAGCAAAGGCACTTTCGGATAAGCAGCGCAAGGTGGGGATAGGCAGACCTTACGAGGGGGGTTAGACCAGTACCTTAGTGGATTCGTTGGCGTGCTTGACGGCTCGCCGAAGGGTTATTCTAACTACAAAGTGAATCATACATTTCCAAAAATTCAAATGCGAAAATAAGAGAATAGCATGAAAACATTAAAGTATTCTTACTGGTGTCAATAGTTTTTCAACAATCGTCCTAAATGCGAGGATAAGGCCTGTAATACAAATGAAGACTAAGGGAGAAAATGACAAACACACTTAGAAAAAGTCCGTTAGGGTTCTAAAAATTTCCTTTAGGTCGTTAAGCCGGATTTTAGCAAAAACTGCCGCTAATTCATCGAATTTGTTAAATCGTTAACAGCTAAATGTGCACCTCTGGTGTGGTTCACCTGCGCATCCACCTCTCAGTCTCTCCTTCTGCGCACGCACAGAAAGAACTCTCTGGAAGACCTGATTACTGGAGATGAGAGTCGGATGATCTGCCATTCTAACACGCGCCCTGCCTTGTGGCTCCTCGAGACCAGATACGAAGAAGGGTTACTGGACTATCATGTCCGACTATGCTCCGCAGACCGGATGCCCGAGCACGACAAGTATGAATTCTGCCTCATGTTCGAGGAGGCAATGAGGTCCGTATCAGAAGGCCACTATCTATCCGTAGCAGGAGACATGAATGGGCACCTGGAGAGTTGCAGAAGAGGAGTGGAAGGGTTCAGGGAGGGAGGTACAGGGGTCGGCTTGATAAACCCGGACGATGAAAAAATTCTGGATCTGGCTGCCGCCCACGACCTGTTTATCTGTAGCACCTTCTTCGCGAAGGTGCTACAGATAAACAGAGGGAGAGCCAGAAGGGACCTATGCTAACGGAGGAAGAAAGACGGAAAATCCTGGTGGGAAGGCCTGACCTGAAAACCGTCCAGGATGTGAAATTCCTTCCGGGAGAAGAGGTTGCATCACAGCATAGGCCTTTGGTAGCAGAGCTTCGCAGTCCTCTAGCCAGCAAGCCTAATTCGATGGTGGAGGCTGCGGGGCACAGAGCACAACAGGCTACGAAGGGCAGTGCTCGAAGCAGGTCTTCCCGATCCAACGGGTCCCGTAAACGAGACCTGGAGGATGGTGACCCAAATGATCCTATGATGTGCCAAGGAAACCCTCGGCGAAATAAAGGGAGAAACCAGAGAGGATGAGGCTGCGTGGTTCTGGGATGAAGAGGTGCAGGCTGCGATGAGGAAAAAGAATGGGACCTAAAGGCAGTGGCAGAACACAACGGCATCTTACAGTCTATAGGAAGCTGAAGAGGCGGCAAGAACCTGGCAAAAACAGCACTAGCAAATTCAAAGAGCGCGAAGATGGATGCCCTATACGAGAAGCTAGACGGCCCACAAGTTCGCTATCCGGCTGCCCAAGGCACGACATAGAGCTTGCTTCGACATCCAAGCGGAAGCCAGTCGAGGTCAGAAAAAGATGGAAGGAGTATTTCATGGAACTGCTGAATGAAGAATTCCGCGTCGAAAAGTCCAAGAGGAACAACCAACGGAAGGGCCCCTCCTGGTCGCAGGAGGGGACTTGCAACGCCATAAGGAAGATGAAGCTCGGAAAGTCAGCTGGGCCTGATGGGATGCCGACAGATGATTGGAAGGTGCTTTGAAACTGTGGAGTCATTGTCTGACACAGTACTTCAATAGAGACACGGAATCCGTTAGCCGGAATAAAGGATCTGTACTAATCTTGGTTCGTCAGCTACATCACTTGGGTATTCATACTGACAGCATCATAGTCCCCATCTTCAAGCAGAGGGGAAACGCTTCCGAGTGCTCCAATTATCGCGGAATCAAAGTGATCTAACACTCGATGGAAGTCTATGAACGAATCGAGGCTGAGGGAGATGGTCACCATCAGCCAGGAGCAGCGGGGCTTCATACCTGAGAGGTCCATCACCAGGTGATGGAGAAGTATCGGGAGATACGAAAGCCCTGCTACCTGGCATTCCTGGACTTGGAGAAAGCCTACGACAGGCTACCCCGGGCCGTGCTATGGAAACCCCTTCGAGGGAGGGGTGTCCCGGAACGTTTGATCTCGGTCATAGAGGACATGTATGAAAGCTCGAAAGCGGCGGTACGAAATCCACACGGGATGGCAAAGAAGATGGATATCACAGTGAAGGTGGCTCTGAGTCCGTTTCTCTTCGTGCTGTCGCTTGATCGTGAATCACCTTGAGGAAGGCCCTCTCAGGACCATCCTCTACGCGGACGATATCGCCCTAGTAGCCGACAGTCGCGAGGGGCTGGAGGAGAAGGTGCAGTTGTGGTAAGGAGCTCTCGCAGACAACGGCTTGCGGCTGAACGTGGGGAGGACGAAGTTCGTCAGCTCGGAGCAGCGCGCCGTACGAATACTAGACTGCCAAGGGGAGGCGATCGAAAAGGTGGAAAAATTTTGCCATCTCAGAAGCGACCTATCCGAGGAAGGAAGCGTGGACAAGGCGTTGGGCACGGATAAATGCAGCATGGCTCAAATTGAGGGAGTTCACAGGAATCCTCTGCGACCGTAGGTATTCAGGACACTCAAAGGCAAGCTATAGAACAGTATTGAGGTCTGCCCTCCTGCATAGCAGTGAGTGCTGGGCCCTGGGTAGAGCACAGGAGCAGTAACTGCACACTGCGGAAATGAGGATGCTCAGACGGGCATGTGAATGGACCCGTCCGGACAGAGTGCGAAATGAGGATGTTAGGGTAGTCATGACAGCTCCGATCCAGCTGAAGGTGAAAGAGCAGCGCCTAAGGTGGTACGGACACAACCTCAGAAGACCAGAGGATCATCTCACGAGGTTGGCCCTGAATTTCCAAGCACTCGGAAAGCGTCCGAGAGGAGTCCTAAGAAAAAGATGGAAGGACGTCATCAAGAGAGATCTCGCCGAAATCGGCGCCGCGCTAGACGCCCTTGATAGGACGAGGTGGCGACGGATCCCAAGAGCAGAGGACCCTGCGACTGCGCGGGACTAAACGCCCAAAAGATGAACAAAAGAAGTCAACGTGTTATCATTCGATTGATAGGCTTTTAATTGTCTTCTTCTTCTTCTCCTGAGCGTTTAGTCCCGCGCAGTCGCAGGGTCCGCTGTTCTTGTGATCTGTCGCCACCTCATCCTATCAAGGGCGTCATCTGCTGTGGCGCCGACTTCGGCGAGATCTCTCTTGATGACGTCCTTCCATCTTTTCCTTGTGGCTCCTCTCGGACGCTTTCCGGGTGCCTCGAAATCTAGGGCCAACCGTGTGGGTTATCCTCTGGTCTTCTGAGAACGTTTCCATACCACCTCAGGCGCTGATCTCTCATCTTCAGCTGGATCGGGGCTGTCTTCATCACTGCCCTAACATCCTCGTTTCGCACCCTGTCCCGACGGGTCCATCCACATGCCCACCTCAGCATCCTCATCTCCGCCGCGTGCAGTTGCCGCTCCTGCGCCTTACCCAGGGCCCAGCACTCACTGCCGTAGAGGAGGGCAGGTCTCACAACTGTTCTACAGAGCTTGCCTTTGAGCGTCCTGGAGCATCTACGGTCGCAGTGGATCCCTGTGGACTCCCTCCACTTGAGCCAGGCTGCGTTTATCCGTCCCCTGACCGCCTGGTCCACACTTCCTTCCTCGGATAGGTCACTTCCGAGGTAGCGGAATTCTTCCACCTTCTCGATCGTTTTCCCTTGGCAGTCTAGGATCGATCCAGCGCACTGCTCAGAGCTGATGAACTTCGTCCTCCCCACGTTCAGCCGCAAGCCGTTGTCTGCGAGAGCTCCTTACCACAACTGCACCTTCTCCTCCAGCTCCTCCTGGTTGTCGGCTATTAGGGCGATGTCGTCCGCATAGAGGATCGTTCTGAGAGGGCCTTCCTCGAGGTGGTTCACTATAGAGTCAAGCGTCAGCAGGAAGAGGAACGGGCTCAAAGCCGACCCTTGGTGTACTCCCACTGTGATGTCCACTTTCCTTGTCACCCCGTGTGGAGTTCGTATCGCCGCTTTCGAGCCCTCGTACATGTCCCTTATGGCCGTGATCAGACGTTCCGGGACACCCCTCCCTCGAAGGGCATTCCAGATTACGGCCCGAGCTAGCATGTTGTAGGCCTTCTCTAGGTCCAGGAATGCCAGGTAGCAAAGTTTTCGTTTCTCCCGATATTTCTCCATCACCTGACGAGCGATGAAGATGGCGTCTGTGGTGGGCCTCTCAGGCATGAAGCCCCACTGCACCTGGGAGATGGGTACCATCTCCCTCAGCCTTGAGTCGACCAGTCGTTCGTAGATCTTCATCGTGTGTGAGATCAATTTGATCCCTCGGTAGTTGGAGCATTCGGAAGCGTCTCCCTTCTGCTTGAAGATGGGGACCATGGTGCATCCGGCATCTTACCTTCTTTCGTGATTCTGTTGAGGAACTGCGTTCTAAGCCTCTACTGGCACACCGTCAGGCCCTGCTGCATTTCCGAGTTTCATCTTACCTATGGCCTTGCGAACCTCTTCTTGCGTCCAGGGTGGGATGGGTCCTTCCGTTGGTTGTTCTTCCTCGGCCTCCCGACGAGAGAACTCCTCGTTCAGGAGTTTCCTGAAATACACCTCCCATCTCTCTCTGACCACGACCGGCTTCCGTAACACCCTGCCGTCAGCACTCTTCACAGTCTTCACTACTCGAATGTCGACGCTAGCTCTATGACGCGCCTTGGCCAGACTGATGGCGAACTTCTCTCCCTCTGGCCCGTCTAGTTTCTCGTACAGGGCATCCATTTCCGCGTTCTTTGCCTTCGCTACAGCTGTTTTTGCCAGCCTCTTCAGATAGTGGCTGTGAGATGCTCGGTGCCCTCGTCTTCTGCCACAGCTTATAGGCCTCCTTCTTCCTCTTCACCGCAGCCTGCACCTCCTCGTTCCAGAACCATGCCGATTTATCCCTCTGGTTCCTCCTTTTGTTTCTCCCAGGGTTTCCTTGGCACGTCTCAGGATTGTTTGGGCTACCCTCCTCCAGGTCTCATTCACGGGACCAGCTGGATCTGGAAGGCCTGCTTCGAGCACTGCCCTTCGTAGCTCGTTCCGCTCTGAACCCAGCAGTCTCCACCATCGGATCCTAGGTTCCGTCCTCACTTTGGGCCTGGTGGGTAGAGGTATGCTAAGGTTGGCTAACAAGGGTCTATGCTGTGATGCCACGTCTTCTCCCGGAATGACCTTCACATCCCGGACTGTTTTCAGGGCAGCCCTTCGAACCAGGATGTGGTCGACTTCCGTCCTTCTTCCTCTGCTAGCATAGGTCACCTTCTGGCTCTCCCTCTTCGCGAAGAAGGTGCTACAGACAGCCAGGTCGTGGGCGATAGCCAGATCCAAAATTCGTTCTCCATCCGGGTTTATCAGGCTGATCCCTTTACCCCCATAAACCCTTTCCACTCCTCTTCTGCCACTCCCCACATGCCCGTTCATGTCCCCTGCTATGGAGAGGTAGTCGCCTTCTGGTACGGACCTTATGGCTTCCTCGAGCGAGAGGTAGAAGTCATCCTTATCGTGCTCGGAGCATCCGGTCTGCGGAGCGTAGACAGACATGATGGTCCAGTAACCCTCCTTCGTGTCCAGCCGCAGTGACATGATGCGGTCGTTCATTCTTTGGACAGCCGCTACTGAATCCTTGAGGGACTCCGCGACAACTATCCCTACCCCGTTCCTCTTGGTGTCCTCTCCGTTGTAGTACAGCTTGACCCCTTCTCCGATCTCCCTGGCTTTCGCCCCTTTCCATCGCGTTTCCTGCAGACACAGGACTTGTATCCTTCTGCGCGTCATCAGGTCAGCCACTTCCCTAGATGTTCCAGTCAGTGTTCCCACATTCAGAGTCCCCAGTCGAACTAGCTTCTTTAGCCGAGGTCGTTCGGCCTTCGGTAGCCCTCGCATACTGACCACAGAACGCGGGCGGGGGTTCTGTGCGATACTTCCGGGTGACGTCCTAGCCTTTACACTGACTCTATTGCGACTTGTGATCATGGTTTTGTGACGAGGTTTCTCCATCAGCCGGCCTGTCAACCTGGGCCTGACGCTGGAACCGTTGCCATTTTTGCAATTTTCGCAGGGCTTTTCTTACCGGAGCCCGGAGTCGAACCTGTGACCGTTTGTGTATCGATAGGCTTTTAATTGTATCTTTATTATTTCTTTCTGTACTCGGTCACCCAAAACGGTTTCGAAAAGAACTAGGAAAGGGGAGATCCCGGCATCTGCCTGGTCTACATTTTAGAATGCTTTGCTGATCCGATGCACCAGCCCACGAAGAACGAATGGTAATTTCGTACCTGTTCTTCTTCCCCAATCTGAAGATAATTTGTTGCTGAATGCTTGTTTACTTCGATGTCCACAATTTGTTGATAGTGAATTGTTTATTTTACATTATTGTGTTACACTCCATTTCTTGAAATTGAAGTTGGATCATATAACGTTCTCCTTGATTTTTTTTTTCATTTGAAATAGTAGTTAATAATAGCTAATTGTATTTTTAATGAAATTTAACGAATTACCAGAAATATAGCGAAAATTTTCCGCTGGAAAAATTTCGTTAAAAAATTTAACACACAAAACTTTGTGGACTCCCCTGAACCGCAGTCGCAAGACTTCGGGTGCTATCCTGTGGATTCTCTTTGAAAGCATCGAGAATGGCGAAGTCTTACTGCGTCAGGGCGTCCTCGCCGATGCTTGTCTTCGATGTCCGTTTCTTCTCTAAAGCGAACGAACCGGCGCTCGACCAGTGCCAATGGAAGTGGTGTCCTCTCCTAATTCGCTGTTGGTGGTTCGAGCGGTTACCCTCGCTCCAGTGCCAGGACGCCGCTCGTAGAAGACGATGGCTCGACGGTGCTTTGGTGGAATAGACGTCGTAACTGAACTATGTAAAGGCCTCCGCACACTTTTGAGGCAACGCGGCAGCCCTATCTTTAGGCGCAGGGCAGAGACGCAGAGTTTGCCGCCGATGGCAAAACTTGTCGCGTCAACTTGCCGCTGATGTGCCGCCAAAGCGGCACCGGCATATGCAAGGCGTTACTGCCGCTGCAGCCGCTTCGCCTGCGACAGAATTCTGTCGGGCTCTAGCTGATCGTGGCGAGATCTACAATGGAAACTCATAATGATAATGGTAATGAAGCCTCGTTGTAGCTGAATATGGGCTGCAAAACTGACGGTGAGTGCCGCCTGCCGCGCATGCATTGTCATAAAAGTGTGTGGAGGCCTTAAAGCAAAGTGGCTATACACATTTATCACGGAGAAGTTTGAGAATGATCTAGAAGTATATCAAAAGTACCGTCCAATAATGTAGAGTTGAGGATTTTCCAAAAAATCATATCAAAACTTTCTTACCACCCCAATAAATACATAGTATTTGACGAACATTCTAATGCATGGCTAATCATACTATAATAGAGAAGAACCGCCCTTATGGGTCTAGAAGATTAACTTGCAAAAGTACTAATTAATAAATAAAAGTAAAAGGTTAAACTCATTTTTGATGTTTAACCAATCAGGAATAGCGAACTTCCCTCAGCGTTCGAAGAGATGGCGGTACGAAATCTGTTCTTTCAGACAAAGAACTACCGCCCCATTTCCTCCCTGCACTCTCTGCTGACTGCTGCTGTCCGTTTTTGCGGCGCTTCGTCATCCTTCCAGCCCTGCTCCCGTCCTTCGCCGCCTCCAAGGTCGGCGGCCGACAGACCAGAGGGCTGCTCCGATTGCACTTTCGGCGCGCGCCGTCCGTCCACAGTCCGTCCCTTCGGCCGTCGTCGTCGTCGTCATCATCACACGTCGTGCTTCGGTCCAGGACGAGCCTCACCGAGCCGGCTGGCAGAGGCCGAACCGAGTGGATCGATGTGGCTTCGCAGCTGCAGCAGCCTCGTCGCCGCCTTTCCGACTCCGTTCCGCTCGGCACGATGTCTTCATGTCCACCAGGTGACCGTCGACCTTGGTCTTCTGCTCACTAACTCCCTTCTACGTAGATCTCCACCCGCTTGCATGGCTTTGCGACCTCTGCTAACCCGCACTCCCCCGAATGTGTGGAGCACCGCAAAACCCTTCCGGAGAACGGAGCCATCTGCCGATGGGGGATCGGCGGGTATCGATCGGCCGATCTGCTGTGCTCGCTGAAGGCGCTCAGAAAACTTCTTAGCGATTCCGTAACCGAAAGGAGGGCGCAGAGCTGCAGTAGTCCGAACCTAGTGCTGTGGTTTCGGTGTCGGTGGAAGGTCGAGCTATCTGAGCTCATTTGTGGCCACTCACTCCCATTTTTTCGTTTCCTTTCAATTTTTATTGCCTTTTCGGGCAGGGTTTTTCGCCTGCAAGAAATTCACTCAAGCAATTGGCAGGAATAATTATTTTTGCTGATGAAGAACTACTTCTAAAAATCCTGCTTGATATTGTCCTTTGACAATAGGCCCTGAATTTTTCTGCTTGAAAAATCCAAGTGCAAAAGCAAGCCGAAAAATGGGAGAGCATGAGGACATGGGTTCGAGAAAGCGGTGCAATCCTTGTTTGGGGGGGGGGGCGTCCTAACGGAGTCACGAAGAGAACAATACGAAGAGAATAAGCAACAACACATTGATAAGCAAGCTACGCCATTCTGATCGTCCAGGCGACAGCAGTTCTCGAATTCCTATTCGGGGAGGGTCACCCTAAAGATCGTTCTTCATCCAAGCAAACTGGCTAGGTAGTACTGGGTCATATTCAAACAGCATATAGATGGAAAGAGTGGTTCTTGGGTAGACAAACAAGTAAAGATCAATCGAATAAAAGTTAAATTTAGGCCAAAGGAGTGAGATCAATCCGTTTTTTTTTTGGATGCGGTGTGAGGTTCGTAGAATCGACAAGGCACTGTTCTCCACGTCTTAGGTTGGTCATTTGAAACGGTTGGACTCAAGCTCCTAATCATATATATATATATATATATATATATATATATATTCCCAATCATGGATATATCCTAGTAGGAGGTGCATCGTTAGAAAAGCGAAATATACACAATGAGTGCTATCTCTCGTGGCTAGAGAATTGCAAGTAAAGGTCCTCTCGTAAGTCAGTTCTCGTAGGCTCTGGCAAGCTAGTTTTCGTTGCAAAGCAGGTCGCCCTCAATTTTGACACCGTTCTCAAACAGATAGGAGCCTCTCGCGTGCATTCGATACCAGATTCTTGGTTCGGATTTCTCGCGCAGGCCAACCAACCCTTCCATTCCTCCGTCTTTTATCCTTTATACTTTTATCGATCAGAAAGAGTGCAGTGCCTCCCATTAGGACATCTCTCTCAATCATTTCTACATAGTGTATTTGGAGTATTTCGCAGCAATTTTCTATGAAATGAGTGCGTTCGATATGCGGCAATATCTAACAGGTTCACCTCCGATGGCATCGTCATCATGCACCCCTTCCCAATAATGATTCCACCGAGAAAGCTTCGAGAGCGGAAGATCATAGATCCTTCCAGTCTCCTCTATGAAGCACATGCGCTGGTAAGACGCGCGTGTGGCGCAGTCGGCACGGGGTGTGGTTCTCGCATGCACCGTGAATCGACCTCAGGCTCGGATCACTCGCAAATCAAAATGATCTTCTATCCTTTCTGGTTCGGGAAGTGCTATTTTGCTTGCTGTCTACGTAAGTAGAACTCGTAAGGGAAAGAACGAGCAGTGTTTGGTGAGATATCTTTTTGTTTGGTGTTTTAGTATTGCCTTTCGGATTTTCATTCCATGCTCTACTGTGGGCTTTGCTTTTTAGCCATTTCTTAAGAAATAGCTTCGTCTTATAGCAGCTGTTTCTTTCCTTTTTACACCAAACTTTTCAACATTGCTTTGCGCTGTGCCAAACAAGTTTCGGTGCACCTAGGGTGCGTAGAATAAATAAAGTAATTAATTAGTTCAAATGGTCGTCAAAAGTCGTAGTGTGAGCGAGATGTGCGCTCAAAGCACCTACTCGACTCCTCTTTAAAGTTCAATGTGTGGAGATTTTCGGGAAGGGGTCGTCTAACGGAATTCAACGAATTAAATTCTTTAACGCCTCTCATATTACGCCAAGGTTTCTTCGTTTATTTATTTGTTTTTTCATGACGTTGTGTTACTCATCATGCTATGTCCTTAGGTTTCTTCTACTTCAGAATTGTGCGTACATTTATGCAAATAAATAAAATAAAAATGACGGGCGTGGCAGTGTAGTCCAGAGAGGCGCCAGCCGTCGTGTTCACTCCGATTCAAGGTCCTTGGTTCGGGTTTCCCGCCCAGACTGACCAAGCCTTCCATCTCTCCGGAGTCGGTGAATTGGTGTCAGAAATCTGAGAAAGATAAACAACTGACTTGTTCATAGGGTGGCAACCGCAATTCGTTGTATAGGACAAGTAGGCATTCACATTGCCCCACGGCATCCCTTAAAAGTAGGATGCGTGGCGCATCCTAAAGGGAACTGATTAGCGCCGACCTATATCCTTTATCCTTTATCGTTGAGATGATGATGAAGCCTCCAGAAACAAGGGGCAGTAGGTCGAGCAATGGAAAGGGACTCCACGGGAAGGGAAAGATGTGGTACAGTGGGAATGTGGCGCCCATTTCCGACGCATCACAAATTGATTTTAGATCGATTCCCACCCAGGCCAACTATGTAAGCAATCCATCACTTATGGGAGAACTCGGTGAATTGACACCAGGCATGTTGCTGAACATAGGATACTGTCCTACACCATGGCTGACCTGTATGCACTCAATCGCTTTTGAGGTGACTTCAGGTCAGTTTGAAAACTATATAACTCTTCACAAAAAGGTGACCGTCCCTGTGAAGATTCCTTGCCGAGACTTCGCCATTAGTAACATAACAGAATTTTGCGGTTTTGAAATGCCTTGCTCGAGACAGGCTCTGAAATTCCTTGAAAAAGTCGGTGGACTGGAACGCCATCAAACATAATTCACGGCAAGAATTTCGCTGCTAAAGTTGGTCTGGGGCGCATTCTTGATTGCGTTTAAATCTGGTGGTGGATAATTACTACAGCTACTACTCACAAGCGAAACTACCTCCTGTTAAACTCAGGAGTAAATTCGTTTGCTGAATATAGCAAAGCTCTTTCGATGTCAATCTGCTGTTTTAACCTTCCTATTATTCGTTAAACGAATTCAGTTTTGTCGAAGAATAATTCTGATAGCGTAGATGTATATTATTTTAAATATTCGTGGCATAAACGTCCCTTGAAAATGTGGCATTTATTTTATTTAGTCATTCTTGCGATAGCACTTAGTGACAATGAAGGTTCACAACTTCGTTGGTTTCTCATTTATAAAACGAAAGGTCCAAATAAATAAATAAATAAATAAATAAATAAATAAATAAATAAATAAATAATCTGTCCAACAATGCTAGCGGGATATTCCCGTGGTGTCAGAATATGCCTTCTGCCTTTTCTTTCATTTTTGGGATGCGAGTGCTCTCCGAATGGATTAGTAAGAAACGGTGTTCGTAATCTATCAATCATGATCTTCTCATCGGCAATCATAGCAGGCCATTGGTAAGCCTGCAAACACTTAGTTAGCTATATACTCCTAAGCCTTCCATCTTCCGGTGTCACTGAATTGCCAACTTGTGTGCGAAAGCTAAAATACTGAGTTATTCATCGGTTGGCTATCGCAATTTGTGCTGTGGGTCCAACGCGCACCCAAATCGCCTATACGATATCTCGTGAAAGTAGAATGCATGGCGTATCTCAAACAGGGGTTAATTAACGCCACTCTTTCCCTTTACTCCACGTAATCTCCAAACGTCTGCACCATAATTATTCCATTTCATGAATCTCAAAAGATGAAAAGCTTTGTCAGCACGGCCTCCGTTTTCGCTGGACTGTACCGCCGCGAAGTGCTGAATGCTCATGTGTTCTACGCTGCTTCTACAAGGAAGTTGAGCTCTTTAACTCTGATCGTTCTCGGTTCCATTTCATTTATGCGAACACGAATTTCTCATTTATTTCGAAGAAAGGCTTGATCGCCATCAGTGACATGACTTACCGAAATGCAGAGCAAATGTTAGATATCTCATGTCGGCTCGGCAACTACTGATCACATTGACAGCTAACTTCTGTACCGCTTTTCAGCTTTGGAGTCATCCTCACGAATTTCTGATGAGATTTTTTTCGTATTGAGAGATCTTGTCACAGATGTGCGCTTATAGCGCAGGCGGAGGGGACGCCGTCTCCCCGAATCGATTGAAGGTTCGGTCCAGAGCCAGGCCACTTGAAGTCTACTTCCATCTGGGGGTGGTGAGTTGGTACATACAGGACTTGCTCAGGGCGGATAAGAAGTCACTGATTTTCCGTTCGCTGGCCATTGAGTGGCATGTCCAGGCTAAATACGCATTCAAGCCGCTTCCATGAAACCTGCACTAGGCTCGTGGCGCATTTCAAGTGGGGCCAGTGGTTAATGCCTTTTCTTTAGTTGCCAGAGACATGACAAGTATTCATGTGTGTTACTTCGTGCAAAGGCAGCTTCACAAAAGTCGATGTTACCAGTTTTTCCTGTTTTACTAACCGAGTACCTCTTTCTTCTTCTTCTTCAGCCTCTTTGGAAATGAACTGCTCATAGTAATATAGGCATCTTCAGATATCGCACAGGATACGTTCGAAAGGTGAACATTCGATTGACGCTGAATCCGTTATGGGAAAGTCAGGGTAATTTCGCCTGTAGAAGCGGTGCTTTGCAACGAGTACCTCCTCCATGGTAAGACAACAAGGTCGCTAACTTGCTCATCTAACCACTCTGGTTCTTAATAAAACGTTCTGTAATCCAATCTAGTGTCAGCTTATTATAAAATAATTGGGTAAGGTTAAGGGCGTATGTGTTCGGTCCCTTGCAGTTTCAACCACCATTGAACTTTATTCTTTATTCAACTGAAAGACCCTGTAGCATCGAATGGCTACAATCCTTTATTCTTCCTTGCGGCCTCAGTCACACTCCGCTCCGTTTTCTATTTTTTCTTGGTTTCTGTGTGCGTTTTGCTGAAACGCGAGAACGTCTTGCTCCATCGCTGTGGAAATAGAGGAGTGTCCGAAATAGAAGCAGGTAGTAACGGTAGGAAGCGACTCTGTAATTGGACGGATGAATGAAGGAAGAAAACCACCTGGGGCCAGATTCGTCAACGGTACCGCCAGAATCTTCTTCACGACGGATTCACCATATCGGCCTACGTAGTAAGTGATACAGAGAGATACAGATAAGATAACCTATATACCGTTACCGGCCCGTAAGCGGTTGATGAATCTGGCCCTGGCTGCCCAATTCTCATTTCCCCAATTCAACCCGTTAATTTCATTCATTTTCTCGCCTAACCCGGAAGGCTGACTCTCTCACCAGTGTAACCGCTGAAAATTGTATTTTGCGAAGCACTCGGTCCGACAGCAGCCGTTATTGTTAACCGCGGCATCGTTGTTGAGCACGCACCTCTACTGTAGAAGAAAGCGCTTCAATATGCAAAAGGGTTACATGGAAGAGCGGTGACAGTGCAGATCTCTCTTTGAGGGTCTAGTGACCCCCTTCTTAGCCTCCACTCTGCCTGAAGCGCTAACCGAACCTGATGGGGCTGGCTGCTTCCGGGTCAAGATGTTCGCTGTCATATCTCTGGGGCACATTGGCAGCATACTCACCTCCGCGGATACGGGATTCGCCATCTCAGGCGAGATGTCGGGCGCCAGGATCGATATGAGCCCGCCTCCGCCTGCTAGGACGTCCCTCAGTTTTTCCTTTCTTTCCTTCTCTGGGCGTTTCTCTTTAGCCGCTCCCTTCCCTTCTGCTTACGCGGATATTCTAGTTGGTGCATGTCGTGTGAGGAGGTCTACCCTCTCCCTTCCATGACCAGCAGCTCCTTAGGTGCAACGAGCTTGTTGTTAGACGGATTCCTACAGTCCTACTGTACATGTGGCCGTACTCAGCTTCTTTATTTCAAGGACTTTTGGACATGCTACGGAGGAGGAGGGTAAATCTGCCACAATCAGGGGCCAGTTTCATCAACGACTTACAGAACTTTAACAGAGAATTCACAGCGGAAAACTCAGGTAACGCGGCTTATCGCTCACCATATCGCTTGATAAGCCGCGTTGAGGTTTTCGCTGTGAATTCTCTGTTAAAGTTATGTAAGTCGTTGATGACCCCGACCGCAGATTGCATCATCCTGCTGATGCCGAAATTTTTGAGCTGCATTTTTTCCTGGGTTCCAATTGAGGTTTGTGAATAAGCATGATCCATTTTAGCCGTAGGAAGCATTGCCTTTTCATCTGTTTTCGGTCCCAACAGGATGTTGACCTGTGCATATACATCTGTGTGAAAATTGGGCGGCGCATGTAGCGAATCTGGGCAGCATTGGAAGACAAGAACGCACCAGCTAATCATGACCAATCAGAGCTGGTCACGGTACCAACATACACGTCCTCTATAACCGCCTCGCCAATTCAAAGCAAAGAAAGGAACCCCAGGATGCTGACAATTACAGTTACGAAGCCAACCATAGCATCTCCTGTGGGAACATGGGTCAACATCCCAGCAACTAAAATTCTTCAAAATTTCAGGGTGCGGCAGGGGGTATAACATAAAATAGACAAAAATATAGCATCATATTTGTGTTCAATTGCGACTAAAACTCTTGCGCTATGCGAGACTCAATCCCATACCTTCTGCTTTCCGCGTAGGATGCTAGCCCATTACATGACCAGCTCTGTTTCATGGCCTATAAGCGCTCGGTCGGATTTTGTGGATGTTCCGGTTGACCAAACAACGCTTACGTGTGCAATGCGCTAGCATTCTGCCCGGAAAGTAGATGGTGTGGGTGCGAGTTCCACCTGGCGCAAGAGATTTGATCGCAGTTAAGCAGCCTTTAATCACCATATATCCTGTGTTACTCAAGGAAATGTGAACAATATAACGCCAGTTCCATCGTCTTCTCTGATTTCCATTCAGTCATGTAGTCTCCGCCAGCGCTTTTCAGATTCGAGAACTAACAAGTCGTAAAGAAGCTTATCGCAACTGTAGCGTGCCTGATCACTTGGACTAGAGTGGGTGCCGTTGGAAATCACTAATATCAGCGTACACACCGTACTACAAACATAGTAAGCTTTACCGTACCCTTTTGGATTTTTACATTTTAAGAAATAAATTTATTTCTAACTGGCGTAGCGATTCCAGGAGTTTGTGGCCTATCGTCTTCTTATTCTCTGCTAATGTGGCGCAGTCGGTAGCGCAGTTTTCACTCTTATCGAGAATAGTTCCTTTCTTGCCTTCATTCCTAGATAATCGCATAGCTTCAGCCATACTTCGGTAACTTGATGCCAGATGTGCGTAGTGCACTAATTTTCCATTGGGAAGGTCGGTCAAGTCGTGTAAAGATTGAAAGGGTAAAAGTCGGCGTTAGTAAATCCCTCCGCTAGATGCATCAAACATTATATTTATACGGAATATTGTGGAGGCAGGTTGAATGCGTATTTGGCGTATACAATGACCTACGATGACCAACTGGTGTACAAGTCAGTGCTTTAACCTTCCCAGATGAGTCTTGTACCAATTCTTCGACCCCCCCCCCATAATTGGGCAGTAAATCCGAGCCAAGAACCTGGAATGGGGTCGTGACTCCTCCTACTGCGCTACTACACAAAAAGGCCGCTGTATAGCCTTAATAGCATGAACCCATGTGTGGTCCCCCGAATCATGGAAATAGGGTGAGTGTCGCATCCCATGTAGGTGTATGAGCCTAGCAGTTCGTCAGCTAGGACTCATAGTCTTTTTTTTTGCCTTCATTTCGACTTTATGATCCACCACTTCTCGATTCCCCTGCTTCTTTCCTATTCGGTGCTGAAAGATATAGTCCCACAGAAGGGCCTCGAAACCATTCTCGTTTTCCTCTGCGTTGTTAAGCCTGAGGTTGACTGCGGCAGGTGTCACTTGCAACTGCTACTCGCCTTGTCAGTTCCGGTGATGTCACCTACACGTTTCTCTCGATCGCAGGAGTGGCGTATTCCATGCTCGTTGAGAGCAGAAGAGTTTTGCCAGTGATGGAGTACTACGTAAGATATGAGAGGGGGAACGGTCAAGGTCGTCTCTTCTAGTGTCATTTGGTCTGGTTTTTTTCACAGCATGACTGAACTATGTATCATGACGTTGGAAGAACGTTGCCGACTGCTCCTGGGCTGGAATATGTCTGTGGTGGACTCGAGGAAGTGCTAAGAAAGAGAATCTGGAGAGCTTGGTCTCTCATTCTAGTCGTGGAGGGTACAGGAAAACTCGAAGGTTTCATCGGAAGGTACTCTGGCGGCAAATAACACCATATTTTTCTTTAGTCCTTACACTTCTCATACACTAGCTCTGCGCTCTGGAGAGATTTGGAATGATATTCTAACCGAAGGACGCCACACGGTTCTAGGTGATGGATGCGTGTAACCTCATCTGCTCTATTACAAAATACATATGTCGGAAATTTAAAATTGAATTGAGTTACAGCGGTGAAAAAACTCTTCCACGTCACTAATGTCACTGCTTGAATTATATCGAGCTTTCACTAGTGATCACCTAACCTAGAAGGGTTTAAGAGAAGAAAAAACGCCAAAGAAAAATTGGCTAAAATTAGCATTTGGCTACTGCCACATGCCATCGTTTTGGCCTAAAATAGGATAAAGCAGTGCACGCCATGTGGCATGGTGATTTGTTTTGATTTTCCACCACCTGAAATAGCAGCCGATGTGTCTGCTGTGTCTGCTAATGAGGTTTAATGAGCGCGGATGGCGCAGTGGGCAGGAGCTCGGATCTCACGTGGTACCGTGAATCGATCATATGTTCGTCCCTTACCTCGACCAGGAGTTGGTCTTTCTTTCACGGATAGTGAATTGGTTTCATACTTCGCTAGATAGGAGGAAGTGGGGAATTCTTCATCGACTCTCACTGCATACATATCAAATACGAATAAGAATTAAAATGCCTTCCACGATGTCCCTCAAAAGGAGAATACACGACGCGTGTTGCAGAGGAATAGGACAATGGTACCTTTTCCGTCAGTCTTTATCCTTGCCTTCTTTGTTCCTTGTGGCTATGGGCCTTTACGGGCTCAGTACATTGAAAATGACTCTCCGACAGCTACTGCTCCTAGATTTCTATGATGGTGCAGTTGCCAAAAGCGTTCAAGACGGGTTAATGCTTTGTCTGTCCTTGTTGGTGAAGCAGCCAACTTCTCCTTTCTTCCTTTGCAACATCTTTTATCTTTTCTACTTCGTCTTTCACCCGTTCCTTCCGCTATCATCAGGGTCCAAGGTCTCAATCACGTACCGTATTGGACCACCCCACTAGCCACAGTCTAACTCTTCTATAAATAGGCCTGATAGTCTTCGCCTGGCGATCAGTGCCGCTGTTGTGATCACTGGTATACAAACACTGCGACGTCACTACTGGTTCTGTGCGTTTCATGTGGCGCCATTTCGTACACTGCGGCTGCTTGCAGCAGTCGGCAAGCGGCGGAAGTTCGGAGAGACTGATAAGAGGCGATAGGAACGGCAGCCTGACCAAGTTCTGTCAAGTCGACACGGTTTCGTCTCACCTCTGATCCGTTGTCGCCTTTACGCCTTGAACTCCCTAGTTTCTTTTCGATGTTTTGCAATAATGAAGCTCGACTTGGTCAATCCTTGACAAGTTTTAGGCTTTAATCCCTTGTGCAGGTCTAAAAATAACTTAATGTCATCTTTAAAGCAGAAATATACATACGCAGTGAACACTACAGAGAGACCTAGGATCCACGGGCAGAGAGTGGGAGGTTAAGTGATGCGTTT
Source organism: Heligmosomoides polygyrus bakeri (assembly GCA_947359475.1). Lineage (NCBI taxonomy): Eukaryota > Metazoa > Nematoda > Chromadorea > Rhabditida > Heligmosomidae > Heligmosomoides > Heligmosomoides polygyrus. The sequence goes on from OX375867.1 coordinate 30,429,447, forward strand.
GGCCGTCAGTGAAGCGCAATGGCCTTTGAGGTACCCAAATCTCCCAGCGGGCAGTGACCGCTCTCTCTCACCCATATCTCGGTGATGGCGACGTGAAGATATGAGAGAACGGTCACTACTCGCCGAGACATACCCCAAAGGCGACTACACCTCATTCACGACCAAGTGCGTCACTCAGTCTCCCTGGCCGCCGCTCTTTCATCGTGGACCTCAGGTCTGGCTGTAAAGTGTTCACTGTGTATGTGTGTGTTTCTGTTGTAAAGGTGGCACTGTTGTTTTTAAACGTGAAGAAGTGATTAAGGCAGAAAACTTTGCCATTAAAGAATTAGCCAAGTCGAGCTTCATTATTGCAAGATCGGAATTATAGCCATGACGTTCAGAAGGTCGACGGTTTTAAGACGTTTTATTTATTTATTTATTTATGTTGTAGATCAAGCTCTAGCATCCACTATATTAAAAAACAAAAACGAACCGCAAAACATTTCTAGCACCAACACATCAACCACTATTAAACATTGATGAGCAACAGCATGTCTTCGAGCAGTTCACGGTATTCATCATGTAGTAGGCGTTCTACGTTATTGCACAGACAGCCTTGCCAAATCGTCGTACTTGCCAAGCAGCAAGTTCAATTTCTTGAGATTCCTATAGGTTAGAAAATCTGACCTAACTCGTGGCTTAGAAACCGACACTAGAAGTTTAGGCTTTCCTCTGACGGATTTTGTCAGTATCTCATCAAAGAAAACTGCCAGATTGATTGATAACTTCTTGGAAAGAATTTTATACGTCATGGTAATATCAGCTGTCTCCTTCTTTTTTCCAATGATGAAGGGCAAAGAACTCAGACCGCTGGGAACCATTTGGATTCAAGCTATAACCCACTGAAGAACATCTTATCATAAGCTTCTTCGTGAAGCTGCTTTCGACGCTTTCCAGAAGACAATATCCCTGTTCCCAGATGGATTGAACACTGTTGACCCGGTTTCAACGAGAGGTCGCACACAGGTTTTGAAAGCTTGTATGCAGATCTCGGGAGCACAGGATTTCAAAGCCCTGAATAGGTTATAGATGCGGCAACTTGCCTTCTTCACCGAATGTTTGCATTGCTTTGAGAAGGATAAATCACTCGCTATAGTATGGTGCATTAAGCCTTTTTAGAGCCTGACCACTGGGTCCCACTCCTTGTGAATTTTTGTGAATTTTTTGCGTTTCATTTTGTGTGTGGTCGCAATGGTCTGGTCTGGTGGTCTTAATCGCATGAGAAACGAGGTGTTAACTCAGCTAATGTCAGTGTTGGGTTAGAGAAACTCTGCATAGCACCAGCAGGGGAATGGTCAGGACGCTTGGCTGATCTGAACAGGATGTCGAACTCGGGACCCACTTCACTCTTCCCCATTGCCGGTTGTCACCGGTGGCTATACCTGGGTGGTTTAGGGGATTCTTTGCGTATTTCGAAGTGAAACGTCTCATTGCTCATGCCCGCCCGACAATGGTCCCACCATGATCGAGTCACGATTATTCCCGGCACTACGAAGTGCTGTTTTTAATTATTGATTTTGATTTTTTTTGCATGAGGTTGGTATGCTAAATCACCATCAATACGAAACGGAACTCAATTTGATCTATGACGTCGAGTTTAACGACTGCCCAGTGCTTACCTAGGTAGTTAAGGCAGAAATTAGTAGGTGCCCATCTTCGAAACAGATACGCCTACAACTGATAAATCGTCTCCAGTGGCGGCAAATATTTACGCAGAATACTGTACAGTCGGTAGGGCAGAAGTGACGCGAATCAGTCTATTTGCGACGGGGCATGGAACGAATCGGTCAATCGTCTGCTGGCCTTCAGAAGCAAACGACGTCATCTGGACAAAGAGCGTGACGTAGCAGAACAGGTGCGGGAATGCGCCATGCATACGACAACTGTATGGTAAAATTCAAGCGCAATTAATTCGATACGACCGGATGACTATGAATAGCGTGCAGAGCTATTGCATCGGCGGCAGTTCAATGTACTATGTCTGAGAGGTAGCGTGGTTTCGGTGCGGTTTTTCTCACCCGACCACCAGGCGTGAAGATCGCCGAGCGCTGTGTAACACGCGTGCTTCACTATGCCACTCGCCAGTTTTTGCCGCGAATTCGACGGATCGCGCTCGTCTTCTCTGTTCGGTCTGGCTGTTAGTTTTTGCCCTGACGAAGCCCTTGGTGCTGTATTCTCCCTCCTGTTTGTACCTTTCGAGGAGCTGGCGCGTAACTTGGTAAATGCATCTTCGGAAGCAAGGATTTACTTCCGCAGAATAACAGGACCTACCACTTACTGGTTAGATCTCACGCTTTGTCTGATGATATTATGGTCACTTAGACAAAAGATTACTGAGAATTATGAGGTTGTTTGAATACAGCACTCACTCAGCAAATACCTAATATGGCATTCTAATTCCTTTAAGGGCGACAAAAGCCATCATGGTGCTGCCGGGACGTGTTGTTTGATAGGAATCTTCTTCTTCAGCAAGTTTTCGATCACGAATATTAATACTATAGTAGCAGCCACTAAGAGATTATACTCCTATTTCACTTTTTATTAGACTTGGACTTTATTAGTCTTTTTTAAAAATAGATTTTTATTAGACTTCATTAGACAGCTTCTTCAGCCTGCCTTCAGCCAAGATAAACAACACGACTTGTGCGAGGTTCTTCGTAGGCTTTCTTAGGTACACCTAGCGTTGCTTAACCTTGTTGCTAGCACGGAACGAAGCCGGTCGTGATCATCTACATTAATATTGTTGTCTAATGTTCTTGCGCCAAGTATACTTCTGTAAAGGTCCTCTACCCGAGTTCCTTGTCGTGTGTGGTGTATCAAGATAGGTTTTACACCATTTCTACGTCAAATTATACACTTTTCTATGCATGCTTAACGCTTTTGAAATCAAACTGAACATAAACTCGGATCAAAACGAACGCCTTCCAGCTTAAACTGGAGTTTCTAGAAGAAGGTCAGAATAATTTTTTGTTCAAGGAAAATTGGTTGAATTTTTTTCAGCTCGCCTGCTCCTATATATATATATATATATATTTATTTATTTATTTATTTTATTTATTTATAACTGCACCTTAAGTGCGCTCAAACGAGGAGATAACGAAACAAGTAATCTTTTACAACTGCAACAATCTAACGCGGAACAACAATGAGAAACGTAGTATCACTATGTGCTGCATTCTGTAATTTTTCAGTGTTTTCCGGCCATTCAAAAGCTCAAGTACAGGGAGCCTGAACCAATGGGTAGTCGTAGCGTGAGAATATAGTAATAAGTAATTTAATCACTCAAAGTTACGTAATTGTTTTATAATTATTTTTGTTCTGGTATAACGGTGCAGAGGTTGGTTAGGCAACCAGTATAGCTATGGCATGATTCCGATTGAATAGAGAAATCACTTTCGAGCAGTTTATAAGAAGGAAGCACCTGGGAGTCCGGTCTTAATTCCGGTCATACCCAGGCCTTCATTACGCTTCCATTCGAAGCTGCTTCCATAGGAACTGAGTTAGTCTAACCAACTTGCAATAAAGCATATCTAAATGTAGCAACCTATAGATTGTATCTGTATATGAAACAGTATAAAAAATGTGACTAAGAGTAGAAGCATCTGGGTCTTAGTAGGCTCCTCTGTACCTAAGCTCTGGCAGCCGCAACAGAATCAGAAAAGGAAGGAGATAAAAAAGAAGTTTAAGCAGACATAATGACACTGTAAGACATGTGAGAAGAAGGAAAAACGCAAGAAAAACATCAACTCTTGAACGACCCTAATTCTGAACAGCCACTAATACTCAGTAAAAAATATCCAACGCAGGCCTAATGACTCACTGAACAATGTGAGGAAGAAAAGGAAACAAGACATCCATTTTTGGGTACGAATCGCTCGGCAACCATAGTGTCTTCCATGGCGCAGAAGAGTTTCCACAAGATGACATACACTCCATTATATATGTGAATACATTGTTTGAAAATTTATCAAAATTTTCAGGCTTTAAGGAAGAATTGTAGTTTGAAGCTAGAGTACAAGGAGGAAATCATTTAGTATACTAAACGAAGAGATCGCGCCATGCACTCCTCTAGCCCGTTGCGGTTTTAGTTTGATTGGTAGTACATATAGTGCAGATGATTGGAAGCAGCAAAGTGATGATAAGTGTTTTCAACAACAGTTTTTGTTGCGATGTTCTCAAGTTCGTAACTTCACCTTGGCTATCAATCGAAAGAAATCACGTTGTCTCGGACAAATCCATGGCGCAATCTCGATTTTTACATTTTAAATTGCTGCATTCCTCCACTTTAAATCGAGCTGTAAATCATAATTTTGCTTTAGAAGGCGCCTAGCGCTACTTGTAAAACAGTGGATCCCTAAAGTCGCTAAAGGTTCCAGGGATTTACCAGAGCACCGGCTGCACAGCTCTCACAGCTGGCTGCAACTGCTATTTATGAACTCTCTCCTCTCTCTCCATCTTCGATGACCGTACATTTGTTTGTCGTTCTGAAAATGAGAAACGCTCGCTTCTGCGTCATTTTATCAGTCCCAAAAACGTATCTCGAGCAAGAGGCCACCCAGGGGGTTTGCAGCACTTGCACATCTTGCGTCCTACAAACCGGTAACTTCATTCTGCTGTTCCACTTCATACTTTCCCCTCACTTTCCGATTCTCATTCCTGCACTCTACCGTGTTCGTTTCATAAAACTCCATCTGTTTGCACAGCTCTCACTCTTCCCGAAATAACGCACATGCAACCGCAAATCTCGCCCTCCTCTTTGGTTGCTTAAATTCAACTTCGAATCCCTTAGCTTTGGATGTATTCGATCTATCCTAGTGGGGAGGGGGAGCTTCACTCAGTCCTTTTCGAAGGTAAAATTTAGTTTACAGTGACTACACACTGAGCTAATCCACGAGGGGAGCTTTCAATGCAGTTTCTTTCCGGGAATAGGCCACCGCGATTCTATCTGTCTCGCTTTTCTAGCAGTGTCCCGTCCAACTAGGATAGATCCGACTCCTTCTGGCTAGGAGCAAGCCTCGGGCTTCAGTCACGTTGGCTATACCTTTGTTGTGATTCTTCAAATTCCTTTCCCTTAGTGAATGTGTACCATGAGAACTGTCTTGCTCAGTGACCTGGTGGTGATTCTTAATGTTTGAAGTCTCTGCAGAGCGTCAGTTTGTCAGAGGAACTTAAGGGATTTGTTGAATCTTCTGACGCTGTTTGGTGTTCAGAAACAATACCAGGCCAGAGTTATCATACTGTCTGTCAGTTAAATCTCGTTCAGCTGATCCGACAAAATTGCATATTCATCCATTGCTTGAACAGCCTTTGTCTGTTGCTACTTTCTGAATTTCTCGAAAAGTGTTCACATTCCTCTGCACCCCGAGTAGCGTCGTTCTTCTCACCAGTTAGTTCAAATTCTTTCTGCTTCGGTTTGTAGCCCTACGCTTTTTACAAGCGGATGGAAACTAGGCGGACTCGTGTTCCTTGATATGTGATTTCCTTTGGACGGGGGTGGCGTTCCATCACAACCGTTCTTTCTCATTCCTCCTGTCTGGCTACATCTAGTTTCAGCCTTTCATGCCTCCTGATGTTACCCACTCTCTGTCTTTGCCCTTCCTCCCCCATGTTGTCTCTCCTGCTTACTTCAGTTTCGCTTCTGCAGACTCTTTCTCACAGTCTTCCCTCTTCTTCATTTGCTCTTGAATCTATCCTATCGGGGGCGTATAGGCGAGTCCAGACTGTGCGGTCAAACCTCATTTTTCCTTATAAAATCCTATAATTTTGACCAAAAATTTTAAAACAAAACTGCGCACAGTTGTGTATGCGTCGTAAGTGTAGAAGGATGCCTAGGCTTGTTGCAGCTAGGGTAAGGCTACCAGTTAGGGAAAAAATACGGGCTATAAACCCAAGATCGAGTTCCTCAGATAGGAAATTGGGATCTATCCTATGTAGTGGAATTTCAATCAGTCTTTTTTAACAACGAGCGTAGAATTAAAAGTGAACTACCTTACAAGATGAAATGGTTTGTCTTACGAGAAGACACTTTGTTGGCAGCTTCCTAGCGGAAAAAGGACACCCGGTTGCGCTTGTTTCACTTGTGTAGCGGCTCCCCTCCGACCACGACAGATACGGAAAATCCTTTTCACAGCTCAATGATAGACCAATTTAGTGTGTTGTCGTCGCAGAAAATCCTGGATAATTTTACCGTCATTCTCCACCAGAGTGGACTGTCCCGCTTGCTAGGCCTTTCTTGATTTATGAGATACATGAACATAACTGTGCGTGACGTCTTTAATTAAAAATTTGTGGACAATTTCTCTCGATGTTGCGAAAAATGTGTAAGTTGGACTCCCAGCTCTTCATTTCCACCTGTTCTTTTTCTTTCGTACCCCGAAGTTGCTCGTTGTTCCTGTTTCTTTAGTTTTCTCTCTTCTCCTTTCGCTGCATTTTGCTCCCTCTTGCTTCTCTCCCGTTACTAGCACCATATAATTGGCATTTCTGAACTTTCATAAGTCGGTGTTGGACCATCCCTTTGCGTGATGCACCACGCGTCATTCGTCTGCGGAATATCGTGGGAGCAATTTGATTGCGTCTTTCATATACACGATGACTTGCGGTGACCAGCCGTTGAACAAGACAGCGCTTTATCCTTCTCAGACAAACAAGTCTGGCGCTAACTCACCGACCTCTGAGGGATGATGGAAGGCTTGGTTGACCTGAGCGTGAAATCCGAACCAGGGAACTGGAATCGGGTGCACACGACAGCTGGCACCTCCTCCGATTGTACTACCACGCATCAGTGCTCTGTCGCAGGCCCATAAAGGCATTTCATACGTAGATGCTTTAATCTCATGAGGGCAACGTCGTTAATTTGCCAAGAAGTCGTTCACGTGGGCACTAGGGGCTTCCCCAAGTCATGGGTCCATCGCCGCTCCCCGAACTCGATCATCGTACGTTGCGGTGTCGTGCACATGGGGCGTTCCCGATGGAAGAAGGCTGGGGCTGGACAACAACATGTTGACGACGTCCGCTGTATATAAAGTGTCGGCACGACCTCAGCTGCTGCCGTCGTTATCGTTGTCAGCGTGTTCATCTGCTGAACCTTCAGATCTATTCATAAACTCAGCTGCTCTAAAATGGGAGTCGAATCTGTGCCAGGCGTAAGTTCGTCCAATGTATGCCTTGCAGCTAACCGACACTTCGCGCTAACGCTCTAGCTTCTCAGGCTATCACCTAACACACTCACCAAGTTTTCCTTCGTTTTCTAAGATTTTTTCCCAATTCCTGCTCGCTGTACGGATAAATGCTTGTTTATTTAGGTTTCGAAGGTCTTGGACCTCTTCAAGACTACACCATCAGCAGTGATGGCTCCAAGAAATGTGACGATCATCGGCTCTGGGAACTGGTTCGTGCCTCGTTACTGACCGCTGTGTCGTTTAAATGTGAGCAGACGGCTGCGCCCAGCAAGGTCGCTTCTGATGTCAAGCGACTGTTTCGCGCCGTAACGCGAACACTTCCAACAGCTAGACACAAACGTCGCTTTGAGATAACCTCCTCCCCTTTTGAGACTTTTCCTCTGTCTGTTATGAATATCCGAAGAGGTGGATGGGGCGCCATGCAGGGAGGTTTGTAACGGAAAGCATGACATTAGGTGAGTGAATTCCGCGTCGCCTGTGGGGAGCTCCCCGTCTTCTGTGATTGGCTGAATCGCGTGCAATCACTTCCCCGGGGGCCCGAGCACAAGCCCGCTTAGTACCCTATTTCGGAACAGAAAGTGTAGTGTCGTGTCGCGATCCCTTGATGTTCTGCGAGAGCTCCAGCTGCTGACCTATTATGCGAGGTTATTTAAATTCAGAGGTTGTGAATGTGTGGCATAGTATGACTTACGCGATTGGCACTTAACGGCTTTCCCTCTTGACTAGGTTCCCCGCAGCAGTTTGCGGTCGCCGTTTCCTCTGTCCATTCTCCTTCGGCCGCCTTGTTGGTTCACAAATGCATACGTGGAACGGCCAGGGCATCGCCGAGCGAACCCTGTAGGGTCGTGAAGAGTGCTTATCCTACCACTTGTCCCCTGTTTTGCTCAGATAGCGATAATACATCGGCAGCCTTTTGTTGAAAGTCTTCAAATAGGGCAAGTTCAGACCTGGTGGTAGTGGGTTGAAGTGCTTCCAAAAATTATAAGAAATAGCATCTTCTGTGCAATGTGGGACTGTTGCACCCTAATCACTCCAAAGGCAAAAGTCACCTAAACGTTGCCCAGAGATTTTGCTTAGGATGCTCATCACGGGTCTGATCCGCTTCAAATCTGCACCCCGAATAATCCCCTAGTGGTGTTTCGAGGGAAAAATTATTTCGATCTGTAGACCGTGAAAGTGCAATAGTGCTGGTATTTTTTATCATCTAGCCGACTGTTTCTTTGTCCAGCGTGCGTGAAAGCTTAGGAGATACGCAGCAGAGGTCGTCAACGAGTGCCGGGATTCAGAAGACGTGCAGAAATCAAAACGAAGACCTCGTGCCGAAAAACTTGAGCTGTTACTTTCGTGATGGAACCATCCCCTCGAAGTTGCTAAGCCAGCAGAGGTGTCGTCTGCTCCACTGCACGGTGCGCTAGCGCGCCCCATCACGAAAGCCTCACACACTCCATTAGGGGGCATTTAACGAGAGGATTGTTGTTTCTATCGATTCCCTTAATTTGGAAAAGTAACAGCTACTTGGCCTGGTGTTGTTGCCGTTGTCGAGCTGACTGAGGCGGCTCCTCCACTAGAGTAGGTGCTGAATCTCTCGCCGCCATTATTCAACGCCTGCAATCAACCAACACCATAAATCCCAAACAGCGGTATACTGTCCGCTGCGATGTTCAGCATGGCGATGCTCACTATTCAGCACGCTACATTGCGATTGAGGCGGAAGAACTACCTCTCCCTGCGCCTGACAGCGAAGAGAAGCGGAAACGCGGTTTGAAATTGCCGCCGCGCCCGAGAACTCGTCCGGAAACTCGTCCGTAACTTTTTGGCCTAACTTGCACTAGCACGATCCTGACGAAGACACCCCCGAATGGTTACCGTACATTTTAGGCGTCAGAAAGGCGCGTTTTGCAATTGCACACATTCGCTACCAGTGCTTTCGTGCCGAACACGTCGGCCAACGTGCCTAGGAGTTCAGTAGCCGTGCCGAACACGTCGGCCTACGTGCCTAGGAGTTCAGTAGCCGTGCCGAACACGTCGGCCAACGTGCCTAGGAGTTCAGTAGCCGTGCCGAACACGTCGGCCAACGTGCCTAGGAGTTCAGTAGCCGTGCCGAACACGTCGCCCTACGTGCCTAGGAGTTCAGTAGCCGTGCCGAACACGTCGGCCTACGTGCCTAGGAGTTCAGTAGCCGTGCCGAACACGTCGGCCAATGTGCCCAGGAGTTCAGTAGCCGTGCCGAACACGTCGGCCAATGTGCCCAGGAGTTCAGTAGCCGTGCCGAACACCTCGACTCAGGGGGACTTCACAGCTGGATTCTGCTCGGCAGAATCAAACTAGGGACGGGACTCCAGGGTGGGTGCCATCCAAGATGTTCGTGTGGAAACTGCTTTCGTCGCTCAGGGGGACTCAGCAGCTGGATTCTGCGCTCTTCGAGCGCAGAATCAGGCTAGAGAAGGGACTCCAGGGTGGGTGCCATCCAAGATGTTCGTGTGAAAACTGCTTTCGTCGCTCAGGGGGACTCCGCAGCTGGATTCTGCGCTCTTCGAGCGGCGAAGCACCTACGGCTGAAACAATGCGCAAAAAAACTCCTCAGATCTTAGATAGTCAGCTGAAACGCAAGAGTGCCACGACGCATGGGAACCGAACCCTCCCCCCCCACATCCCTACCATGAAGTAAACCCGTTACCCACTGCACCACGACCCACTTGCCAGCGGTGCCATCGCGGGCGCACAAGACATCGATCGATCAATCGACAACGGATCTCTAAACAGGAGGGCGCAGACAGTCGGTATACGGTAACCATTCGGGGGTGTCTTCGCCGGAATCGTTTCTCACTAACTTGCTCTAGTAGGGTATTAAGGTGATCTGCTCTTAAATCAGGTTTCTTGGAGCGCCATGGACGTAAACAGCCATAGACTCGGAAGCGTGGCTTCTTGTATCTGGCGCAAATAAACCCAGCTCAACAGGGGATTCATAAAGTATCCGGTGTGGAGCTGGGTTTATTTCCGTCTGCTTCTTTAAGTTGCGGTTCGTGCCAAAATGACTGATTGACGTTGATCTCGTTCCTTAATGACCACAAGGTGCCAGCTGGGTCGGTTGTTTTTCCCAGTCCCGTTTGTTTGTGTGTCTGCAGGCGAGCCGTCGGCAATCACTCTTCACCTAGTCAAAGATCAACCGATTGTTTCAGAGTGTGTAGACGTCAAATCAGAGCTACGATACGGCATTGTTGATCTCACTGTGTTTAGGGGTTCTGCGATTGCCCGAATTGTCGGACGCACCACAAAGAATTTCCCCGATGATTTCAACTCAACCGTGCGTATGTGGGTGAGTGGTCCCTTTTCAGTCGAAACGTTCAACTTTGTGTACCATGGTTGATAGCACTTCCAATGACGGAATACTGCGTCCAGGTGTTCGAGGAAACTGTCGATGGCGAGAAGCTGTCGGAGATCATCAACACACGCCACGAGAACGTGAAGTACTTGCCGGGAAAGAAGCTTCCTGAAAATGTCGTGAGTATTTTGAAGCATCCTGTCGCAATATACCCTGGACTCATAGCACAGTGATGAGATGAAGAGAAGGGAAACAATAGAAGCTGATTTCCCCCCATATTAAGAAATAGGGCGCAAAGCGGATTGGAGGGTCACCTTGTACTGAGTGGCTCTCCGCCTTAGTAAGAAAACACGTGATACCCAATTACATCATCAGTTGTATAGCTCAGTTCAACACTGGGAAGACACACCATTGTTGTGTAAAACTTCAGTTCGTGCAACACAGAACCTCGTATAGGGCTATCTTACATAGTGACACCCTCCCGAGCCGCTTCGATCTTCATGTAGTAATGCTGGACCATTCTACCATTCTGCCGCTATCTCTCTAGCAGGTCGTCACAACTTCATCCGAACACCCCAATATAGGAGGGAATGTTTGTCTATCTATTATTTCACTAATATTGTGTTTGGAGAACCATGCAAAACAGCAACGCAAGCGAAGCGATACTCGGACTCATGGTCAGCAGAGAAAAACGGGCGCAACACGTGGACGAGGGGGGCACTCCTTGGTTTCGACCGCCTTGAGCGTAGCAGTCGGGTTTGGTGACGTGTAATTTCCCCCATTGCACGCGTACGTACATGTAATGCAGGTTGCGAGAGGGGCCTAGGTCAAACTGGTAAAGACCCGTAACTTTTTCGAGTACTGATGAACTGCCCCCCCCCCACTCGACGCTACACTTACAACGCTGAAATTTTCACGGACGAGTTGTTGGGGGCGGGGCGATGGGCTCGGGGCGCGGAACTCACCGTGGAGCGCGCTCTTAATGATGCGACATGCATGAAACATGACGTCTCGACTATTTTTTAAAGGAACAACTTGGAGATCCATAACGAGGTGCGATTGTGCTGATGAGAAATGCAAGTGGGGTGCCATTTTGACTAAATTCTATACTTGTGCTTTTTTAAAATTTTTCGAATGAACGAATAATCAAATAACCCCATTTTTTCGGTTATTCGAATTTCCGAATAATCGAATAACCCCATTTTTCGAAAATTCGAATTTCCGAATAATCGAATAACCCCATTTTTTGGTTATTCGAATTTCCGAATAATCGAATAACCCCATTTTTTGGTTATTCGAATTTCCGAATAATCGAATAACCCCATTTTTTGGTTGTTCGAATTTCCGAATAATCGAATATTCGAAAAAATCGAATAATCGAATAAACTTTATTATAACATAATACACCCGGTGCAAAATAGGTTCACCCCTGGTTTGTCCATTGGTACCCGAAGAACCCGCTGCCGAGGTTCAGTAATGTTACCATCGTATTCCTCACTATGGAAAACTTCTATAGGAGAATTCTAAGCAGTTTATCTTATCAGTGCAGGATACCACGAACTTTAACTGAAAATTTAGGAAATGGTGCAAAATATAAGTTCGCTTCATAGAAAATCTGATTAATCACAAAAGTACCTACAAACAAAGTTAGATTAGTACTTCGTCACATCACCTTTGTTGCAACCATATCGAAAATTCTATTTTGCATGCTACTGATTAGGTTATCAATAACAGTTCGCTCAAAATTGGTCCATGCATGATGTATGGCGTTCTTCAGATCAGAAACCGATGTCTCAGCGGTTCTATTTTTGTACACTGTGTATAAGAATGTCCCACTAGCTTTCTAGTTTTCGGGTTGAGATCTGAAGAACAGCTAGGCCACTTCAAATGTTGAGTTCTGTTGGAGTTGAGCCAACCTGTAGTTGACTACGATACGTGTGCATTATCTTGTTCGAAAATAATGTTGTGCCTACGAAATCTTCTGAAACATGGCAGAAGGTAATCTCCGAGCAATTTCTGGTAGTTTTCACTGTCCATCCTACGCGAGACGAACTCCTAGGCAACAAGTTCGTATCCAGAAAACGTAGCCGAAACCATGAGACAAAGTAGAACCTGTAGAATACTCGCTTCTCTCTCTCCTCAAATCTCTCGAATAGTGTCTGCACCCGTCGGGCCCATCAAGATTCCACTTCTTTTACACTACTGGAGAGATCTGAGAAAAGAGGTCGAGTATCCTCTAGGCGCAACTTTGACGGTGAAAGTCTCATTGTTGGGCTGCGTTTTCTGGATGCGGACTTGTCTCGTTCGTTTCGGAAGTTCGTCTCGTGTAGGATAAACAGTGAAGACTACCAGGAATTGCTCCGAGATCACCTTTTGCCATATTTGAGGAGACTTCGTAGGCACAACCTCATTTTCAAACAAGATAATGCATCCACACACGTATCGCAGTCAACTGCAGGTTTATTTTACTTAAATTATTTATTTATTCAATACGTTCGCGATAAGCGCAAGCGGCAGAAAAAAGTATTACAACAACACAACAACATGAAGACACACCTAGAGCGAGTCAAATCAATGTCCTATGAGGAGAAAGGGCCACCTTCAGCTTACTCCTAGGTCGACTGATAGGAAGCTTCTCAGGCTCCGCTTTTGTTTGAGACGCACGCAGATCAAAGAATTTGGAGCCTACAAAGCGCTAAAAGTGGATTAACTTATAAACCCAACAAATATCAAAGAATTTCCTGGGAGAAGCCAGTATGTGAAGACCAAGGTATTTGTTCCTTATCGATGCTTTAGGTTCCATAGAGTAAAGGAACCCGCCAATGCGAATAAGAACCTTGTAGTTAGTTATTCTGTACCTTTTCCACGAGGTTTATAGGTTGGCTCAACTCCAATACAACTCAGCTTTTGCAGTGGTCTAGTTTTCCTCCAGATCTCACCGCTGATAGAGAACTTGTGGGGCATTCTTGTACACAAAGTGTGCAGAAGTGGAACCACTTACACTTAGGTTTCTGATCTGAAGAACGCCATACTTGTGTACCACAAGTTGTGTTCAGGCTAGGTAAACCTTCTGAGGGTAGATTCCGAAACAACCTTCCGTGTCTATTGAAGGTTGTTTTGCCAAACATATATTATCAGATTTTATCACTCAGAAGAGCTTCTAGGCTCCGATCCTTTTCCTGCAGAGAGATGTTTATCCGCCCTTCGCTTGCTGAACAGGAAAGGGATCGGATCAGAGAGAGCAGACTTGCTACAAATAGGCCTGCAATAGACATTTATGCTCACTTTTCAAGCAACCCAATCTTCAGCGGTAAACTAACGAGTCTTCCTCGGGTACCTGCAACGAGCCTAAAATGTTTTTATTCTAATATCAGGTCTCTTCAAAAAAATGTTTCGTATTTGATGTTTGCTGCAAGACACTCCAACTACGACCTTATAATGTTTACTGAAACTTGGTTAAGTGATATTAATGACCTTCTACCAATTCTTGGGCAGGTGAATTCAACCTATTACTTTGTAAGATGTGACAGAGCTCAAAAAAGGGGTAGTGGTGTTGTTGTACTTATTAAGCGTTCCATAGCATTTGAGGTTGTCTGGTGTGAATCTTATCCCAATGCTTTTGAAATTATCTCCTGTGATTTGAAATTGCTTCAATCCACTGTCAGGACAATTGTGGTCTACAGGACTCCTAGTTGCACCACTAGTGGTACGATACAGCTTATCAAGGCTTTAAGTGATTTACCCGCACTTAAAGGGCAATGCATTATAAACGGCGACTTCAACTTTCCAGATATTGACTGGGTTAAGGTTCCTCTGCATGCCACTTCTTTTACTCACAAATGTTTCTCAATTTTTGCAACTCTAACATGCTTGTTCAAAAAGTTCACAAGCCAACTCGCGGTAGTCATGCACTTGATCTTGTTCTTTGTAGCGACACTAAGCTAATACGTGATGTACTTGTATCTGCACCAACTGGGTCAAGTGATCACAACAGCCTCTCTTACAATGTAGAGACATTCATAGATCCACCACACTTCCGCCTCCGGAGGTCTTTCCACAAAGCCCCGTATGACGTCATTTGCCGCTACTTGTGCTCCTTAGATTGGAGACTTATTTTGGAGACACTTCCTGATATCAACGATAAGTATGAGTTTTTTTTCTATCAATTTTGCACGCATCAATTCAAGAATTTGTCCCTTTAGAGAGGCAGGCCCTAAATAGAGGCAACATTCCACCGCACCTGTCCAAGCTCTTTGAGATTAAAGAAAAAGCATGGCTGGACTACCAAAAAAATCCATGTCTTCATGCTATTGAACGTTTCAGGCTTATTAAAACTAAATTTGGCCGCCTTATCAAAAAGTGCAATAGCTACATCAAACGAAAACTTTTGGACAATCCAAAAAATGCTCCTTATTTAAGTTGTTGAACTCAAGGCTGAAGCAGTCAACTAAAATCCCTACGCTAGTTGATGATGAGGGTAACTCAGCTGTCAGTGATTTTGAAAAAGCCCCCATGCTAGCCACACATTTTAAAAAATCATACTCCGTAATGAAAGCTGGTCCGACTTAGCCTTTTCCACTCAAAGTGCCTCACCTGATAGCTTAGTTTGTTTTTACAAAGAGGACAGCGAAATTCCAAATCGATGGAAGCATGCATTTGGCACTCCTATCCCCAAAAAAACACCACACAGCTTAGTATCTAATTATCCTCCTATTAGTATCACATCAGTGTTTTCCAGAATATTTGAGAAAATTCTGAAAGTGGCTCTTGTAAACCATATAGAAGCACATGAGGTTATACCTAAGAACCAATATGGCTTCAGAGTCGGAAGATCGACTGAGACCTTGATGCTATCTACCTCAGATGATTGGACCAAGTCACTGGATGATAACACTGATGTTGATGTGGTCTTTTTTGATTTCAGCAAGCTTTTGATAAGGTGTCGAAATTCAACGTTTTTGAAATAAATTTCAACGTTCTTCTGGAATCTTCCCCGTGTAACAACGTTGAATTTGATTCGAAAAACTTTGAATTTCAACTGAAAATGGAATATAGTCGTGCCATATATGCAAACTGTGAGCTTCAGTCCCGAAGTAATCGAGGTCGCTAAACTCGAATCTTAAGTTAATTTTTGCAGTAACGATTGCCATCAAGAGATATTAATCAAATTATTGATTTTTCGTAAATATCACTCAACAAGATCGAAACTTCAGGCCTGAGGTAATCGAGGTCACTGAACACGAATCTGAATTCATTTTTTAATTTTCCGTCGAAATTTGTGTTTATTGTGCAAGTTTCGTAGAGGATTCAAGTGTATGACATCGATGACAGTCGTGGTCGCAGAGAACGCAAATGTGAAGTTAGATTTTGAAAATATCGACGAAGACCGGTCATACAATTGATTCGCCTCAACGAATTCCCCATAGAAAATCAATAGCTCGATCAACTTCAACCGATAATTTCAAAAAACGAACTTCAAATTTGTGTTCAGCGAGATCGACTAGCCCAACAACTGAAGCTTCGGACCGCAGTCGATTGCCATCAACTGCGGTCAGTATCGCCAATACGCCATTTCCCCACGCCAGTTGTGATGGACTGATGGAATCACGCACGCACACACACACTACCCTTCTATGTATAGTAGGATATTGAATGCGTTTTCGTTACGGTGAGCTCCTCGATAGTGTGCTATCGAAAACAATCGTCACCGAAATGAACGCCGCTCACAAAAATCATCATTATACCACATTCGAAACAACCACATATTCGAAATTCGAATATTATTCGAATGTTCGCACCTCGAATAATCGAGTTCGAATAATTATTCGAATTTTCAAACCTCGAATAATCGAATTCGAATAATTATTCGAAATTGCAAACCTCGAATAATCGAATTCGAATAATTATTCGAATTTGCAAAACTCGAATAATCGAATTCGAATAATTATTCGAATTTGCTAAACTCGAATAATCGAATTCGAATAATTATTCGAATTTACGAAACTCGAATAATCAAATAATCGAAAATCGAATTCGAATAAATTATTCGAATAATTATTCGAATTCGATTATTCGAGCACAAGTATACTAAATTCCTTGCTGATTGTTACTTTTTCATCCCGTTTTCCTGTACATAGGCGCGGGAAGGGATTTTGATCTGTGTTTTCGTTAATATTTGTCACATTCACCTCGGTTCTCTGCTGCTGCACAAAATGAGTTGCTTCGAAGGAGAAACTGATCGCTTGCTTTATCACCAATTACTCGTTTCTCTCAAAGAAATATTATCGGCGCAAATCGGGTCGGGGGGGGGGGGGGTCACCTCCTAAAAAGTGTCACCAACACAAAAACAAAGCGACAAAACACACTGATAGGCCTCTGTTATACTCCCGCGGGAGCATCCGCGGAACGTCCGCGGACCAATGGTGCACGGCGGAGGCGGGCGTTGCGAGGCGCGGCGATTGGCCAGCTGAGGAGTCTCGGCGCGATTCCCGCCCTTCCGCGGATGCTCCCGCGGGAGTATAACAGAGGCCATAGTAAAGAATAGGTACAAACAATGCTATAGCTCTGTTCTGTGCTCTCCTCGCGGAGGACAGCACAGATTTAGGCAGGGGAAGGGACTCCAGGGTGTGGCTCGAGTGACGCGCCCGTGTTTAAATTGCCTACATCCTGGAGTTTCCTCCCTTGCCCAAGCATATAAGACACGGATATGTAATCGAAACAAGGAGATAGGACTGCATTTACATTCGCTGTATGTAGCTACTCGCCGCGGCAGGCCATGTTGACCCCCCCCCCCCCCCCCCCCGACCCGACCCGATTTGCGCCATATTATCTTCTGATGATACAACGGAATGCCATTTTGATAGTACCTTCCAGAAAGATGCAAAAGTTTTCTCTCTTTCATCGATTCTCTTTTCTGTCATTTTTTGCTTGGGTAGATTGACACAGACTGCTACGACGATGGAACATAACATATGTCTCCTTACAGACATTTCTAACTTTTATAACGTATTTCCTGCATATGATACGCCTTGTGTAGTTGGATAACTATAAGCATCTCTGGAGTTCGATGTGACGTAACACGGTCGGACGAGAAGGTCACAATCAGTTGAACATCTCACAGTGGACAAAGAAAACATCTTGTTCTGCTCGTTGTGTTTCGAGGAACACCCCAGACTTCCACCTAACACAGATCCTGAAGACCTAATTGCAAAAGAGACAGCATGGATGCGTTGTACAAATTGTAAAGCTTGGGTCCATGCGCTGTGTGGACAAGTAGTTGTAGAACTATTATGCAGAGGTTGCAAAAAAGGCCATTACACCTTAAATGTTTATGATGAATAAATATTAAGCACACTGTGTTGGCTGGTAACTTATGGTTAGTACGCTCGTCATGGCTACTGTATCCAGGTCTAACAATAAATTCAGCCCAGTGGAATTTTATTATGGCTGGTAATGTACAAAACAACATTCTCCTGCGAATTAGACACACGAGGACAAATATAAAAAATATATATACGTGCCGTGAAAGCCGATGTTTACCTCGTTTCCAAACCTACTTTACTGCTTTTAAAAGCGAATAGGTGAGATTTCGGCAGCACAAGAAGTTCTCGCCCACTGCAGTGGATGAATCTTGCGTCATGCGTATCATAGAAAACGATGGGGAGGTGTGTAAGATGAAATAAGCCATCCATTTCCGGCTAGTTGCCGAACCCCTGCACGTCGCATCCGTTAGAGCGCGCTCCACTGTGAGTTCCGCGCCCCAAGTCCAATGCCCGCCCACGACAACTCTCCCGTGAAAATTTCAGCGTTGTAAGTGTAGCGTCGAGTCCCCCCCCCCCCCCCCCCTCCCCGTCCACTAGTAGCGCCGAAAAACGTAACAAACAGGAAACAGCGGCCTAAAAGGAGGTGAACCACTGTTTTTAAGACGGATTCCCTTTTTCTGTAGGAATAGCACAACCCCCAATATTGGCCAGGTGCCTAATGAAACCGTATTTCCGGGTTCTGTGGTTTGGTCCAGGGTGCAAGACGAGAGAGACCATCCTGCATCACTTTCTAAGGTGGCGGCTTCATACTACCCGTGGCAATCCTACAGGTTGGGCAACACGTTCCTATTTCAGTGACATTGAGCCCGCCGTTCTAGACTTGCTCCTGATCTGATACCTTATTTCGTATCGGTTTCTCTTTCTTCCATCGTTTTCGGCCTCACCCAGTTTCTCGGTGTTCTACAGACAAATGTGGTTTTTCAGGTTGCTGTTCCTGACTTGGTCGAGTCTTGCGATGGAGCGAACATTTTGATTTTCGTGGTCCCTCACCAGTTCGTCAGAAGTAAGTCGAGTCGAATTTCTATGTTTCGTTCTTTTTCTGCCACTTGAACGAAGGTTTTATAATCTAATTACGTTTCTATTCTCTATTTCTTTAGAAATCTGCCACCAGCTTGAGGGTAAACTTGGATCTGACGTACAAGCAATTTCTCTCATCAAGGTAACATTTCGATAGCTCTCATTTTTACTATCCCGACTTTTTCATCCATTGTATATATAATAGGAACCGTAGCACAAATGTCTATAACCAAAGAATCTCCAAGAAAATTATCTATTTGTTACCATTTACTTTTCCTGACGCTTATAGGACAGGTGGGCCTGTGGGCAAAAATGAAGTACTTGTGGGTTTTTATGCTCAGACTGACCAAGAGAAGGAACTCCAAGGTGTAGCCAATTTTGACACTGACGTGGTGGGGACCACATCCTGAAGTTCTTTCTGCGCGCACGGACCCTCCGTCTTATAAGATATTTTCTCGTTTTGCTTCCTTTGTTAGAGCTTACTAGAAACAGTACTATATGTGTCTCCATTTACCTTCTTTGTTTTTACTAACCAAGTAGTTATTAGTAGTGCGTTAGTGTTTTTCATTCAGGGCATTCCTGCAAAACCTGATCCACGTGAAGAGGTGAAAGCGCTGAATGTTTTTCGTGTTCTTTTTGTGGTTCATTAAACTGAGATCGGATCTCTGACAGTTATCACTGATAGGTAGGACGAAGCAGTTAACAGTTTTTGAGACGAGGTTTGAGTCATTTTCTTCTCGCTGGAGATAGTCTCTTCTACTGCTTCCCTAGAAGTTGCCGTTAGTGTGCTTCTTTTGCATGAAGTCATGAGCGGTAGGATTGCTTGAAACGTAACGTGTAGCGTTCCTTATTGACTACTAGTGAATGTCTCTATAGTGAAAGCTTTGTTCAGCTGTCAGTGAGTGTTGGAAGCTGAGCTCACGTACCTAATAACAGTCCTTTGTGCTCAGCTTCTCATTGAGTGTCTTCTTTACCGTCCATAACCTATTGTTTGACCAATCGCTAATCTCTTCTGTGAAAGTTGGGCATTGATCTGGTATTAAACTAACAAAATTAACGGCGAGTAAAAGGAAAGTACAAAGGACGTGTACGTCATCTGGCAGAAGGCGCCTGCTATTCCATCCGCCCCGAATCGATTTTATTTACTTCCTGTTTGTGCCTAGAGAATGCAAGCCTTCTGTGTGTTCGAGTACATAAATTGTGACCGCATATACCTCAGATTATTAATAATTAAACAAGACCTCTCAATCGCCTGACCTCAAGAACTCATTCAGAAATTTTTAAATTTCAATTTTAAAAATTAATTCAATTTTAAAAATTTCAAAATTAAGCCACCTGATTTCCTTTAGGATAAGGTTGACTATTACATTCCAGGGGCCAGATTCATCAACTGCCTATCGCCCTCTAATACCGCCAAAACCTGTCGCTAATGAATGTCATATCAGGGGTTTGTCATATGAGCCCTGCGGACAGATCCATCAACCGTTTATCGCCCTCAAATAAGGGCTATTATTATTTCGCTAATGAATGTCATATCAGGGGTTTGTCATATGAGCCCTGCGGACAGATCCATCAACCGTTTATCGCCCTCAAATAAGGGCTATTATTATTAAATAAGGGTTATTTTCGGCTTTTGTGCTTCTTATTCCTTAGTAGAGTGCCGACATTGCCTTTCAACATTTCCAGTTAATAGTGTGCCACAGATGGGTATCGCGCTGAAGAAGTGTGCATCTTCAATGGGGTGTCTACTTAAGTTCACCTCATCAATGCCTAGTTTTCACTCACCCACTGTGATTTATTATCCACGCATTGGTATTGGTGGAATCTGTTCACGCTTCACCATGCTGCTTCAACACTCCTGTAATCCGCTTGTTCTGCTTTGTTTGTTGGTTCTGTTCATTCACTTCAGTCCTAGTCCATCAGTGGCGGTCACTTTGTTTCCCCATCGTTTGCGTCTGCTCAGTGCGAGATTTTCTGTCACATTCACGTTTCCACATTACTATTGGTGGAAGTGTTTTTCAAAATGCACCCATTTTTATTCCGTAGCTTCAGCGAGGACGATTTTAGGGCTTGGCAGCACCCTATGCCGAGAAGCTAGGAGGTGTGAAGTTGATTTCGGACGAGATCAAGGAGATCCTTAACATCGATGTGAGTGTGCTGATGGGAGCAAACCTGGCTCATGAGGTCGCCAACGACGACTTCTGCGAGGCGACTATCGGTGCGTTGCCTATCGTAGTGCTGTGACACTACCTTGGCTATGTTCGCTTTGCAGGCTGCAAGAAGAAGGCACAGTATGGAGCTATTCTGAAGCGGCTCTTCAATGGCGACAACTTTCGCATCAACGTTGTCGAGGATGCGCACACTGTCGAGCTCTGCGGGGCGCTGAAGGTGTGTTGCGCTGTCATGCTTTGCTCTGCTTACATGTCATGAAGTAAACTAATGCATGGACTGATAGTTGCTTCATACAATTGTTTCCGAGACATCCCCTTTAGAATATTGTCGCCTGCGCCGCAGGATTCACCGATGGACTCGGGTACGGTGACAATACGAAGGCTGCCGTCATTCGGTTGGGCCTCATGGAAATCACCAAGGTAACCTTGACAGTTTTTCCTTCTTAATGGAATGCGTTGTTACGTTGAAGGGGTGTAGGTGGCTGAATCCGTATAGACACCCTTCGCGTTTGGTGACTTCTCTGCCACGTCAGTGAGAAAGAGACGAACCCAAAGGGGTCACATTGTCATGCCGCGTCACCTCGTGATCACATCTGGAGTGGATTCTTTAATCCTTGGCCCCTCACCTATTCCTTTCATAGGTGCTTTTCGTTTTCATTGGCGATTCAAGAGGAGGAGTAATAACAAAGGCTGGTCTGAATTGGTGGCGAAACGAACTTTTTTGCGTGTAAATTCATGTATTGGAACGAGTTATATCAGTGCGGTATCACTGACAAAGGGAGTTTGCTTGTGAAGAAGTATGTTCGACGTGAACCGGGCGTGTCAGAAAAGTCTGCAAGTTGAAGAGGTGTCTAAATGTATTTGGCCGTATTAGGTGACACGTTGTTGTATTAGATACAGTCTTTAGTGCCGTGTTCATCCATATGTGTTTCGCCAATTTCCAGAAGCACATTCTTCCTCCACCGACAGAAGATGCTAATGAGGTGCAGGCCTGGAAAAGGGGACCACCCTCGATTTCCTCTTTAAAATACCGTCGATTTGCTCAATTTTTTATCAATGGGAGATCTCAAACTGCCTTGGCTTGGATAAGGCTACTAGGTGTGAAAGAGGTACACAGTGAGCTCCTTCTAGACTTGCATCGCTATTGGAGCCCGAAGAAGCGAATAACATTTGATCGCTTTCCTTTTAACATTCTCCCCGAAAATTCCACTTTGTGGCTTGCTGGAGAGACACTTCTTCGCTCCTTTTCCTTACTAATAGGGCACCGTCCGAGTAGTGAGTATGGAGGTCAAGATTCTAGTTATTCGAGCAGAATAGTTACAACCTGACCCTTCACGCTTGCGGTGGTGTAGCTCCTGTGTTTTATTAGAGGTGTACTGAAATAGGGCTTGCTTTATGCTAACTACGTTCTCTACCCTCTTGCCTGTCTTCTCGTTCTCAGAGGTCACTCTGGTGTTGGATGAGCTTCGCTGGATTTTGGGCAACTATCCAAGTGTCATCTTATTCATTATTTAGCGATTAGCAATCACTTACAGTTTGTCGAGCACTATTATCCCGGATCGAACCTGGAGACGTTCTTCGAGTCGTGTGGCATTGCTGACCTGATCACCACGTGTTATGGCGGTCGAAACCGCAAAGTGTGCGAGGCGTTCGTGAAGATGGGCAAGCCGCTGGAGGTTGTCGAGAAGGAGCTGCTGCACGGGCAGAGCGCTCAAGGGCCACTGACGGCTGATGAAGTGTACTACATGACGGAGAAGAGTGGACTGTCAGAGAAGTGAGTGCTTCCTCCAAGGAGCTGTGAGAGATTTTGCCCTTCGGCGCCTCACCGTAATCAGCTTCGTTTAGATTCCCCCTGTTCACCGCCGTTCACAGAATATGCAAAGGCGAAATTCCGCCGCAAGACCTGATCTCTCATCTACGGGATCATCCAGAGTACTCACAGCCTATATAGGTCTTTCATAGAGCTAGCGTAATGAAGAAATTGATTTGTCTAAACTCAGTGCCAGTATTCATCATCGTTTAGTTGAATTGTATGTCATGCAGACATCCGCTCAAGCCTCGCTTTGTGCTGGTTAGTGTGTGACTTGACTCAATCTGAATAAGTTGTACATATGATGTGTTTTGTTGCAGCGCTTATACCTCATCGTTAAGATCGTACCAAGTGGTAATAACGTTGTCGATCGCGCATTATTTTGTCGGATACGTGTATCTGGTTATCTGTGTTCTGTCAAACCTAATGAATTCTTTTTCTATTGTGGTAGTGTATAGTTCGTTGCAGAAGTCATCTATCCAGTGTACTTGGAAATGGTCCCGAAAGTGCTGAAAGAGCGTGTGTGACGGGCGCAGTCGGTAGAAGGCGCCGGTCCAAATCCACGTGCGTCTCATAATTGCAAATCCACCCATAGTTTGGCGGTCTTCCTTGAATTATTCGGGAATTTTGGTGTTTCCAACGACCTATTTCATGCTTAATGAGACCGTTAGACATTGTCCAAATGGATTTCGCCGTGTCTAGATGGATCTAGTTGTCATGTGAGGGCAGTGCAGCCGGCTGTCGCATGTACCCGAAATCAGGTTCGGTTTTCCCACTCAGGCCAACGAAGTCTTCCATCCCTCTGGAGTCCGTCAATACCGGAGTTGTCTGAGAAGGATAAAGCGATGACTTGTTCAACGTCTGTCCACCGCAGGTCATTGTATGGCCAACTTCGTATTCATATCACCTCTGCGACATCTCGTAGAATGGGAATGCGTAACGCATCCCAAAAGGATTGAGTAACGCCTCCTTTGTCCTTCAGTTTTCGTGCAACTCCCTACGACTTTAGGTTTTTGTCATGAGTGAGGTCTATGCAGAACTTTGTTAAAAATCAGTGGAATTGTACAGGGGCTTGGGAGAATGACTAGCGATGTTTTTTCCGCGACTTTATAAGATGCAATGAAATATCACTCCATTCGAAAAAGAGCTGATAGGGCTATTGAGGTGATGTCGGTATGTTCTGTAGCTTATATTCAAAACCATACCATAGCTGGGCTCAGAAAGCACCATTTCTTCACTTAAGCTTAAAAATATCATATAAATCATCTCTGTCGATGTGGAAGCATCACGATGTGAAGGGATTTCAGAGGTTGCACAGCCTTCAAAACCGTATGAATTCCATCGTTTGAAATCTCAGGAGACGAATTCCACATCTTTATGCTTTTTTTTTAATTAAGTGAAGATGGACGACTGAGAAAAAGCAGCTAGGGCTACCTTTGGCAAATATATTGAATAACTATGGCGTTTGATCTATGGCTGCTCCAACTTTTCCATGACTAGCCTTGAAAGCTGCGTAGAAGGGCTGTCATGTGGAAAGTGGTGGACCGCTGTCTGTCATCGTAGGCATCGGATTGAGCAGCTCCAGTTGTGTACGAAGTTTTCAAGATATTCTAGAGGACGTGGTAGCGCTTCGAGTTGAGTTAAAAGGTGATAAAGGTTCAATCGCTCTATTGGTCTCCAGACCGCTTCGGATGACTTGTAGTTGTGCGAAACATGCTTCAGGAAGATCCCTAAAAACCTGCAGATAGGTATCCCTACTCGCAGCCGTTGTGTTCGCTCTAGAATGTCCGTTCTGTGCCAAAAGCTTGATGCGGTTCAAGAAAGGGGTACCTCCACACATTTCGACGTAAGAGACGGACCTATATCGTGCATGCGCGTCGAGTGCACTCGTCGGTGAGGAACGACACACCTAGTTATCGCCCTCCTGTCGCATGATCTGGCCAGCTTCAGCGATGTGTTAAGACCCTATTTCGTCGGCCCTCCATTTCAGCAAGCATCCTTGGCCGTGTACGTCAGTCTTCGTTCAGTAGTTTTAGTTAACTGATGAAAGTCATTGTTTGTTTTCAAAGTCATCCAGAAATCGCATTAGTTTAGCAGAAAATGTTTCCATCTCTCTCGCCATCCCTTTGCAGCTGCTATACTCAGTCAAATTTTGGTTAGTAACCGACCATGAAAGAGATTGGAACCGACCATGAAAGGGTTTGGAACCCTGCGCCACGCCCCTCGCTGCGCAATGGCAACACGTGCAGCGGGGGGAGTGGCCTCCTTCCGTGCTCTGTTCCAATCCCTTTCATGGTCGGTTCCAATCCCTTTCATAGTTGGTTTCAAACCAGCACACCAAAATTTGTCTGAGTAATTGTAGCTGCCAAGAGTTGTCCCTCCTAGAGCAATCATGCCTTCCATCCGTCCGGCGTCGGAGAATTGGTATCTGACTTTTGTGAGAAGGACAAACCCCACCATTAGTTGGCTATTAGCTCGCTACCGCAAGTCATTGTTTAGGCGAAATATGCGTTCAAATTGCTTCCACAATATCCCCTACTAGTAGAATGCGTGGCGCATCTTCAGATAATTGAATAAAGTCGACATCTTCATCCATCTATGGCGTGATGCTAATAGTAATAATTTCTGTAACAGAACAGACATGAGTCGCTTCAAAGAAACGACGATCCGCCTTCCTCTACAGGGTGCGCCATAAATATGGTCACTTTTTCGCGCGGCATTTTTTGTACTTGTTTGTGAACGTTTTTATGTCTCCATTGTTTCTTCGGATTCTACGTGTCATCTTAACCGTATATAGTGTTTTTTGCATCTCCACACTGCTTCTACCAGAAATTGTAAAGTCTTGTTGTCAAAGAGGCGCAGTCTTGGATCCGAGAAGGGCAGGACTTTCTGTTCCCAACATCGCTCGTCTGCTGAAGCTGCACAAGATGACAGTCTATCGCTGTGTGGAATGTAACTCTCTCGTTGATCGTTCCCGACCTGGCTGCCCGGTATCCGTAGCTACGAGCACTCTTTGAAAAATCGTGAAAGAACAATTTAAGTGGAATCCAGGACGCGGCATGAGAAAGGTGGCATCCGAGCTCAACGTATCGGCTACGACGATGAGGCAAGTTGTTAGGAATGAACTTGGACTATACCCCTACAAGTTGCTTCAACTGCACGGACGGACAAACGCCTGCACAGGTGGAAGGAAGAAGAAAAAAACTTCCAAGACTCCTCGAGCAGCACGACCACTGCACGACGCTCTTCACTGATAAGAAACTTATTTCAAATGAGCAGCCTTTTGACCGCCAAAACTCGCGGTTATTGGCTGAAAGTGGTGAGGATGCAGACACCGTTAACAGAAACTCTCATGCAGCTTTCCTGATGGTTTGATCCGGAGTTTGCGCCACAGGACGGACACGATTGGTTTTCGTTGAAAAAGGAGCCAAGGTCAACACCAATGCCTACGTGAACGACATTGTGATGAAGGAGGTGCTTCCCTAGGCTCAAGACACTCTGGAAATACAACATGGACCTTTCAACAGAACGGCGCACCCGCTCACAAGTCCAAGAAGACTCAGGAGTGGTGCGCAAGGAATCTTCCCAACTTCATCCCTGGTTCTGAATGGCCGACAAACTCGTAAGATTTGAGTGTTATGGATTACTGCGTTGGTTCATTCTAGAGGGTGAAGCCTGCGCTAAAAGATGCACTACGGTTCCAGGATTGAAATCTTCACGGGAAAAAGCATAGAAGGAAATTCCGCAAGCAACCTTGCGTGCCGCCGTTGAGTCCTACCCTAAGCGTCTGAAGGTCGTCATTCGTGCCAAGGAAGATCATATTGGATGATATCCATTTTGCGTGTTAACTAGATTGTTAGTAAATTGCTGAGGAGGTTTCGCTATTCCCTGACCAATTCCCCGTGAGTAATTCGCTTCTTATTGAGTGACCATATTTATGGCGCACCCTGTAGTTTCCCCAACCTTATGGACAACCGATTTTGGTTCACAGAGCAGTTAGGCTCACTTCATGCACTTCTTTCAACCTGCACGAAAAGCAGGTAGAATAACGTTAAGACCTAGTGGCCGTAAAAGGCGACCTGTTTATCTGCGCGTTCGCCAAAGTTACCCAAAACGTCCAGAGAAGTAAATAGAAGTAGTAAGTAATCCTGGTTTGCGCTTTTGAGACCTAGATTAGACCGTTGCAGCTGTTTTTAATCCACACAAGAAGAAACTAGAAGGATTGAATTTGTTCAGAATAGTTTTACAAGGAAACTAATACTCGCGTCCTTGGTTTCTCACATAATCAAATCCCCTCTGTTAGGGGTAGTAATATCAATGTAGGCTTGCGCACAGTGGTGTAGAGAAGAAAGAAGTTTGACCTTATACTGTTTCATAAAATCCTCTATAGCAAGAGTGATCTGGTTCTACATCCCTTTGGTCTGGAAAGGGATTCCACTACCCGTGGTAGTTTCAGTAAATTAGTGCTTCCCTTCGGAACTAGATTTCGATACACCTCTTTTTTGTGTACAGCGCGTGTTCCGACCTTGTCAAGATGAGCAGTGAAGAATGTGTTCTTTATGACTACAAATCTTTCATTAAATTGTTGGACAGTTGCTTGAATCCTTGAATTTCCTTTGTGTTATATCAGTTTTTGTGCACTATCGTGTTCTTAGCCTTCTCACTTTTCCGCTCTAGTGAGGGATCAAGGCCATCTACTGTTTTTTTAGGTTCTCCAGCTTGTTGGAGATGTCTGGCACCAGAAACGCTGACTCATCAGCAGCGACGGCGCATTATCGCGAGATGGTCCGCCGGATGATGTACAGCAACGGAGATCTGGAGGAACCGTTGCCGCCGTGCGTCGACATGGTGTTCGACCTGGCCAAATTCCAGATGGTTAAAGCCCTTCAAGACGCCTGGGAGCAAGCGAACGCTCAGGGCAGATCATGCATTGCTCTGGAGGACGTGCTGGTCCTCTTCAGAAGACACAAGTTTCTTCTGAAGAGGCTGCTGCAGTTTGCCGAGGCGGCGGAGCGCATCAGTCTGCTCAAGCAAGCCGCTCCACGTCCTGCAAAACTTGACGAGGATCCCGACCAGGACAGTGACGTCGACGACGACGACCTGGCGACCGCCAGGTGGGCCGCGAGCGTCTTTGAATGGCTGCCAGGCCGGGTCAGCTGTACTCCTTTTCAGCGTGCCTGACTCCAGCTTCAGTCGGATGCAGAATTACGTGGACATTATGGGTCTGGGACAGAGCGCCGCCGAGCTGATGCAGCTGCCGGATGGCGAGTTCGAGGAGCGGCAACGGCGCGTGGCCGAGATCGTCATGAACGGCATCACCTCCGAAGAGTACCCCCGCTACACTGCGGCGAGAACTGCCACCTTCCTAGACGAGACGAAACGGGCTGGAAGAAGGTACATATATCCGCGTATAGTAAAGGAGGTTAAAGGAGTTCATCTCTGGTAGGACTATGGTCGTTAGAGTCAACAACTCTTTTTCCAGTCCACGATCCGTTCTAAGTGGTGTTCCCCAGGGCGGTGTATTATCTCCGGTTCTCTTTAACATTTATACATTTGAGCTTCCTTCCCTTATCACATCTTCTGGTGTGAATTGCGTTGCTTTCGCTGATGACATCAAGCTTTACCATAATATTAGCTGCACCAGTGATTGTGATACGTTACAGCAGTCCATCTCGCTAGTCCAAAAATGGTCGGAAGATTGGACTCTTTCAACCAAAGACCCTCCGTTTTCATTAGAGCCTATAAGTCATACATAAGACCTCTAGTTGAGTACGGCACTGTTGTTTTCAATCCCTACAAGAAAAAAAATCATTGATAAACTGGAAAAACTGCAGAACAATTTCACGAGGAAACTTTTGAAGTTTGACCTAATCATGCTGCATAAAATTCTGACTGGGGCCTGCGGTATTCCACCTGAAGGGTTCCTGGCTGTGAAGTCGTCCATTACAAGGGGCGGTGCGTTGAAGTTAGTTGTGCCAAAAGCCAGGCTCAGTTGTAGGGTTCATTTTTTCGTCAATAGGGCAACTTCCTCTTACATCGGAATTAGTAAAAACCATCCTCTTCCACATTCTTTATACTCCTTCAAAAACATTATCGCGAAGCACCTGGATCCGAAATGTTGAGCTTGTTGGTTTTTATTTGATTAGTTTTATATGTTTATAATGTTACGTTCCACTCATATCATTTCTTCATCGTTTCTGGATTATTTGTTGTTCGCAGGTTCAGAACATGTTAGCTAACATGGATTTCCATGTAATAAATAAATAAATAAATATATATCTGTACTCGGCGTCTTAAAGAATTACACCACATATACTGCTTCTAACCTTTAAAGCCAACTTTTTGACGTCGCTTCGAGCGTAAATCCTTGCTCAGGCCTCGAAATCTGCATTGTTATCGGTACCAGTTGTTCAACAACAAACTCAATCAATACATATCGAACGTCAGGTATTCGGGGTACCAATACCATAGGGAGTGCTTACAAGAGGATTATAGGGCATTCTGACTCGTGTTGTTGGGTTCGCAAAGTTAACACGGGGACTTGGTTAGAAATTATCGTAGTTTTTTTTGCGGTAAAAATCAATCTGTACACGCCGTACAGTTGTCAGTTCTGCATTTTATTTTTATGGTTTGCTGTATATTAACATTTCGTCAACCTTTTCGAAAACGTCGAAAAGAAGTGAAGTAAACGAAGAATATTGGGCTCTGCTCCCACCTATTCCGCTTCTCCATTCTTCCAGCATTAAAGTACGTTTCAAAGAGCACCTAGTGATAACAGTTCGATATGGAGAGCTTCAATAGAATTTCGCATATATAGCATTATGCTGGAAACTGAGACCCGCCGTTTTCTAAACATCTTATTCTGAAAGTCTTTTGCATAGATGTTGTGTTGGGCTCACTTCCCTACCGTAATCCATGCTGTTGACGGTGCCCACGGTGGAATGACCGGCGGATACGCCACCGTCGGGAGAGGTCATCGCCTGCCCCACCGTCTTCCACTCTTCTATTTGAATTTAGCCACGCCCTGATGAACGGATGTGCATATAAGGCGCAGATTCGAGCGACAAGGATCTCACACACGACTCCAGCAGCTCCACTGTTTGCCTCACCATTGATTTTGTGTTCACCATAAACTTGCTATCTAAGTTGTGTTCCTCGTACCGCGGAATAGTCAACGGCCAGTCTCCACTTCGAAGAGACACTGGGAATACCAGTAACTAATTGGGCGTCAATGGAACCATTGAACAACCACATGGGGGCCAATCCTACCGAAGTCGGAGCGACTAGCCAAGATAACCGTAGTGTGCGGGCGCCTTCTGCCATGAGCAGAAGGAGCGGCAACATTGCTGCGGAACGAGCACTCAGTCCGGTACAAATGGCAGTGGATAACACCACGGATGCCAGGACAGAAGTCGATATGAGTCAAGGCGATGCTCGATTAGAGGCCGCGTTTGACCATATTGTCTCACGGTTAGATGAGACACTTGACGACCAAATCCGGAACATTTCTGCTCAGAAGAAGCAGAACATTCTGGATGCTGTCCGCGGTACCGTTGACATCGCTAAGAAAAGGGCTAGATTAGTCCAAAACCAAGCTGGAGCAAGCATTTTTGCGGAAATTAATATGACACCGGAAGAATTGCGCACAGTGTTGCCAATTGCGGGTCATAATAGCGCACTAATGGAATGTTTAGCGACAGAACTTGGCTGCGAGACTTCGCAAGTAGCTACGGTTGTAAGAGCACAAGGTCTGGAAGCAGACGCGATTAGGCTGCGATTGCAAGAACAGGGATCAACCTTGGAGACTCTAAGGACCCTAAACAGCGAATTGCAAGACCGAGTGAGTGAGCTCACGAACAGGCTGATGAACAGCGGACAAAAATTAGGAGAACAACGACCGTGCGGATCGCCGGCGAACTGTTCTCGCGGTGCGGAAAAACACCCAGTTGACTGGTCAGCTCTCGGGAAACACCTCTCAACACTGAAGAAAGTCAAGAACGGGCCAGTTCAGAGCACTCAGGTTGCGTTCCACGCAACGAACGTTAGGAGGGAGAGGCACCAGAGGTCAATCTCCAGTGAGAGGTTGACACAATCGTCTCGGAGCTCCTCCAGCGGATCGACAGTAGCTGAGTCCGCTGCAGCTATGCAAAGCGCATACGGTAGTGAGGGGAGCTCACAAGCTAGCGCCATTTCCCGTTCTGTCGATGGGATGCTCAGTGTTTTTAAGGAAGTGTTTAAAGCACAGAGCGTGGCGGCTATCGTCAAGTTGTTGGGTTGGGCTCACTTCCCTACCGTAATCCATGCTGTTGACGGTGCCCACGGTGGAATGACCGGCGGATACACCATCGTCGGGAGAGGTCATCGCCTGCCCCACCGTCTTCTACTCTTCTATTTGAATTTAGCCACGCCCTGATGAACGGATGTGCATATAAGGAGCAGATTCGAGCGACAAGGATCTCACACACGACTCCAGCAGCTCCACTGTTTGCCTCACCATTGATTTTGTGTTCACCATAAACTTGCTATCTAAGTTGTGTTCCTCGTACCGCGGAATAGTCAACGGCCAGTCTCCACTTCGAAGAGACACTGGGAATACCAGTAACTAATTGGGCGTCAATGGAACCATTGAACAACCACATAGAACTATACCCCGATCGAAAGAGAACGAATTGCTATATCAGGAAATATGTTTCGCTTTTTCCCATAATGAATTTTGTCAATTTTTGGGCCATTACAGGGTGCGCAAAAATTACCCGCAC
The DNA here is from genome assembly GCA_947359475.1 of Heligmosomoides polygyrus bakeri. Taxonomy (NCBI): domain Eukaryota; kingdom Metazoa; phylum Nematoda; class Chromadorea; order Rhabditida; family Heligmosomidae; genus Heligmosomoides; species Heligmosomoides polygyrus. The sequence continues at coordinate 30,461,065 of OX375867.1, forward strand.
AGGGTACGACGCAGTTCACAACTACTGAAAGGACTGGATTCCGAGCTACATATCGGAATATGTTATACACTTATACCATACGCAATGTCGCCAGTGATCTCAATGTTCCTCGACGAACGGTGTATGATGCCATAAAACAATTCAAGGAGCTTGGGACTTTATCAGACAGGACTAGACGAGGTAGGAAATTCCCTATGCATATATTCCACTACCAGCTGGTAGTGGAATATATGCATTGGGAATGTTGACGGCATCGCCGTGGCGATAACTTCTCATAATCAATTGTAGCTGCCACCTATGTTATAGTTTCCTCAGGAAGAACATCTCAACTACGTCGATGAGGGCAGTTAGAAAAAAAGCGAAAAAATGGACGACGTCCACAAAAACGTTTATTTGCCCAATATCGATTGATGGCGATCTACAGTTCAAAACGAACTTCAGGTTCGTATTCAGCGACCTTGATTACCCCAGGGCTGAAGTTTCGTGCCGCTTGAACGACATCCACAAAAAATCGATAATATCGATCGATATCGATTGCCTCCAAAAACCCCTCCCGTCGATGATCATCTAAGCCCAGGCACGGTTGCCGACGTGTTCGGCACGTCTACGGCTCGCCAGGCACGGTTGCTGACGTGTTCGGCACGTCTCCGGCTCGCCATGCACGGTTGCCGAAATGTTCGGCTGCCGCGCCCCAACTCAAGTGTGACGGAAACACACAAACACACACACACACAAACACACACACACAACACACACACACACACAAACACACACACAACACACACAAACACACACAAACACACACACACACAAACACACACAACAAACACACACAACAAACACACACAACACACACACACAACACACACACACAACACACACACACACACACACACACAAACACACACACACACACACACACACACACACACACACACACACACACACACACACACACACACACACACACACACACACACACACACACACACACACACACACACACACACACACACACGCTTGCTCCTTTATAATAGTAGGATATGCTGAGGTGTACTGCTCAGTGAGAGAGTTTCACCAGTTGCTCTCTCTCTGTATGTGACACTTTGTATTTTCTGCTGATTTTTGATAGGACCCTTGGCTACATGGGGGAATGGGCCTTCCCAACTAGACGTAAATAAGGCAATTAGAAGAGCATATGATGGCACCAGTGGCTGTCTAGTCAATCTCATGTCATCTAGCATGTGTCCCACATAATCAAAGAAGGGCAGCCGATCATTGAACAACTCCAGTTGTACCCTACTGCCCGTCGAAGGTGTGCTAATGAAGTAGACACACTAATGATGACGTGCTGGTATCTACTGCAGTCCCGGCAGGTCAGCGGGTATAGGTCACCGTCATATTCTAACGTATCGCCGGACGGCGGCAAACTGGTCTTGAAACTCATCTGGTGAGCCGAGCAATTAAAAATGTTACATATAGAGAGATTTTTTATTGAAGATAGGGGTGCAGAGATATCTTTCAAAAAGTTGATCACGATGGTTCGCCGTGACATGAGTGTACGTTCCCTTGAGTATGCGATTGTCAAGGGTAAATCTGAAGCGGCACTATTGAACTTTCACGACCCTTGGCCCCTTGGTCGAGGTGGAGAAGGGGTAGAAAAAATTTCCCTCCAAACTTTGCCTAGGGGGTTATCTGGGGCGCTGGCCACGAATATGATACCCGCTTTTCAAATTTCGGCCGATTACGGTAGTTTTGCACGTGTGCAAGCGATCCCGTGGTAAACTTTGCGGGTCCCTGGCTCCTTGAGTTTAAGGAATTTGCAAAAATGGAACATCCTTTCCTACTATTTGAAGGGTGGAGATTCTCAGAGTGGTATTCGTTTTCGCAGTTCAGACATACGCCTTAGAGACTTCCCTGGTTGGTTTCCAACCTAATACTTGTTTCCTTCTGTGAGTGGATGGCGAGGTGAATCTATAGCATTAATAAAACACCGTGGAATAAGTGGCAAAACAAAAATATCGCGAAAGAAAAAGGCTCACAAGAAATCAGCTGTGATTAATTATCCCGCTTTTATGTCAAATTGGATACTTTTCAAGTCAGGTTGGACAATTTTCAAATCGAATTTTCCACTTTACAAACCAAATTGAACACTTTTCTAAGCAAATATAAACTTTTGAAATCGAACTGAACATCTTCCAAATCAAAACTAGCTTCCTACACCATAAAAAAGACACTCTCCGAGAAGGTTAGAATATTTTTTTGTTAAAGAAAAAACTAGATTTTTTTTTGAAATCCTGATTCACCTTCCACAATAAGTGAATATGCTGAAATGTCATAAATTTAAATTTTATTTAACAATTTGATGAATTTTTTGTAATATTTTGTTTTTAGGGAAAAATAATGAATTAAACTTTGCTTTAAAGCGCTATGAGGCAGCAGTTTTTAGTGCATTAAAGGAAGAGATCGCGCCACGTACTCGACTAGGTCGTCACGATATTCATTTGACTGATGTCAAAGACTCTGTTTACGCGAAGTAACGCAGATGTATGGTATATGTGTATGTTTCGGTAACGGTAACGCGAGGTAACGCAGATGTGGGCGCGCTAGCGCAGTCGGAGGATGTGCCGGCTGTCGTGTGCACCCGATGCCAGGTTTCTGGTTCGGATTTCCCGCCTAAGTCAACGAAACCTTCCATCCCTTCGGGGACGCTGAATTGACATCAGATTTGACGAGAAAGGATACAGCGCTGACTTGTTCATCGCCTGGCCACTGAAGTCATCGTATGGCCAAATACCCTTCATACCGCCCCACTACATCCCGTGGAAGTAGAAAGCGAAAGCGAAAGCGTAGAAAGCGCATCCCAAAAGGGATTGGTGGGTCGCCATTCTTGATTGTTTATTCTTTAACGCAGATGTAAACGACGCAACAACAATAGCTATAAAAACACACATTTCCTTACATCGCTATTTCAAGTTTGCAACATTCATACCATTAAAGAACTGGAAATTTCGACGGCCAAGTCGAGTGCATGGCGCGATATGGGTTTTCAGTATACCAAATAATTGCTGCCTCCCCGCAAACAAATTTTAATTCATTTTTCTCAAAGAAATAAAATTCTTATGAAATGTCGGACAGTGTATTCACTTATTGGGGTAGGCGAATTTGAAAATTTCAAGGGAAGTCGTACCAAATTTTCCTTGAACAAAAAATATTCTAACAGTTTTGTATGTAGAGCTCCTATTTTAAAGTGGAAAAGGCTTGTTTAGATTTGGAAGATGTTTAGACTTCAGAGGCATCAAGCTAGCTTAGGAGAGTGTCCAGTCCGATTTAAGAATTCCAATTCGACGTAAAAATGGTGTAACATTGGAAAATAGAGCCTCCAATTAGTCGGAAACGAATTCACATCTGAATTCCATACCAGTAACGTGATTAGGATGTCCCTGTCACCGAGACGTTTTTAGCAAACTGTTGAATTGTGTTTGTGGTATTGTTGTGCAGCTGGTTCCTTCCTTGAGTTACAAGCCTTTTCCAACTTCATCGACTACAGGGTGGCTGAGAAGTTCGGGCAATTTTTTCAGAGTATTTCAGCAGTTCGAGAAAAAACTTCATAAACGAAACAGATTTACAAACAAAAATAACGGCAACTTTATTAGATCATAACAACACAATACAACGGAAAAATTCACAACAAGTGCTCAAAATTGGCTTCAATACATTTTCGCAGTCACTTTGGGAAGTCGCCGACGATGGTCGCACATGATCCGCTGTAATCTCGTTCTCACATCAACGCCGCTTTCAGCTGCTCCACAGTGGCGTATCTTGTAGTGGAGATCTTCTGCTCCATGATTGTCCACACCGAATAATCCTTCGGGTTGAGATCAGGCGAGTTGGATGGTCAGCTGTCCTTGCTCCAAAAGCCTGGGAAGGGCTCCTCGCAAACGGCAATCGTGAATTTGGCGGAATGCGCAGGTGCTCAGTCCTGCTGAAGAGAAAATCCAGTTTGGCCAAAAGGCCACGGCTGCAGTACGTCGCGGAGGACACACTGCTGGTAGCTGGCGGCGTTGATTTTGACGTGTGCTCCATGAAGATCACTGGCTGTAGCGCATATTGCAGCCCACACCATGACCGAGGACGGAAAATGACTTTGGGTGATGGTCCTTGCGGCCTCGACTTCTGTTAACCCTTCTTGAGCAGTTGCCGGCCATTCTGACAGTTGTGAACCGGCTGGAGCATGAAGATCTTCTCTTCGGTGTACAGCGGATCAGTGTGCGACCATCGTCGGCGACTTCCCAAAGCGACTGCGGAAATGTATTGAAACGAAAGGAAGCAATTTTGAGCACTTGTTATAAATTTTTCTGTTGTATTCTGTTGTTATTGATCTAATAAAGTTGCTGTTATTTTTGATTGTAAGCCTGTTTCGTTTATGTAGTTGTTTCGTACTGCTGAAATACTTTGAAAAATTGCACGAACTTCTCAGTCTCCCTGTATACGACGGATTTGGTTACTTTTGAATTTTTTTTACTAAAAATAGGTTTGTCCTAAGTATTACTTTCTATTAGAAAAATTAATGTTGTGCGTAGATCGTGATGGGGTTCAAGACAAGAAAACTCACTAAGTTTCGTAGTGTGTGAGAGCTGTGCAGAAAAAAAAACCAAAAGCCCACACAAATATGATGTCAATGAGAAGCCCATATATTCTTGCTCACAACAGTGCTCAGCTTGACTTCGAAGACACTAAATTGAGGGCAATGAAGATTTTTTGTAGCAGTTTGTTTGCAATTAATTCGCAAGATGTACAAATGCGCCTTTACTGATAATCTTTTCGTAAAGTCTTGTCCTTCGCATGGAGTTTGCGGCTACTCTGAAGACTTCGGACCTTGAGTTTCGGCTACAGCTTTCCGTAAGATATTCACCAAGTTCTCTCTTCGTATTGTCTTGCCCTGTTTTCAATTTTTCATGCTTCTTCCGAAAGAAGTTACCAATTGTATTCGGCAGCCTTCTCGTCGTCTTCAGAGTTTTGAAAGGGTTTAAGGATTTGAATATTGCTAGTAGAAGGAAGGATCTGCTTGCAGAGCAATACCCGATTCCTTTAACCGCTTTCAGGCTGTTGAAAACAACGAAAAGGCCGAATTATTAGGCGGCTCAGTGAGCTGATCCACTTCCTCGTTCGGCACATAAAGCATTGCCGTAAGATAGCTTTATTCCGTGTCTTATGCAACCATGTTTCTGTGAAGCCTCCTGAGTACAATTTCAATCCTTTCAGGAAGAACGACAGCGTGGATCTGTTGCGCTGGCTGGGCGCTCCGAAGTGCGAGCCGTCGGTGGCGTTCGTCATTGCGTTCATCGGACGAGAAGTCGTGGCATACTACGTCGACGCAGCGTACACCGTAATGAAGACCGAAGAGAGGAGCCTGTTCCTCAATGAGGTCAGAGTGGGACACGTGGCAGCCGACGATGAGGACTGCCCCTTGCAGGTGCGGCACCGCTGGAGAATTTCAAGCTAGTTGGGGTTGCATTAGTACGTCTCATTTTAAGTAGTTCGGGCGCGTGTAGCGCAGTCAGAGGAGGCGCGACTGCCGCGTACACCCGATACCAGGTTCTTGGTTCGGATTTCCCGCCAAGGCCAACCAAGCCTTCCATCCCTCCGGGGTCGGTGAATTGGTACCAGACTTGTCTGGGAAGGATAGAGCGCTGACTTGTTCATCGACTGGCCACCGCAAGTCATTGTATGGCCAAATACGCATTCATGTCGCCTCCACGACATCCCGTAGAATTAGAATGCGCTGGCGCATCCCAGAAGGGATTGAGTAACGCCGTCCTTTATCCTTTATCCTTATCCATTTTAAGTTGATCGGGGTAATAGTCGAACAGAGCATGTGATGGCGGTGATGACCACAGGATGTTTCGGTCGGAACTGAATAAGATTCTCGAGCTTTCAGACAGCCTCTTGCCGAAAATCTTCAGTGCGAGGTTTAATTACCCAATTTTGAGTGTATGAGCTCGCCCTCTAGTAGTACCAGGATATCGCTGTTGCAATAGTGATCAGGTTTGCCATAACCAGTTTCATCGAGTTCGTCGTTAAGCTGATTCATGTCCCCGTCAATAGTATGAGCGGATCGCTTCAAGGGGCAATTTGAACGGTTTTGTCCATTAACTTATTATCCGCGGGTAGTTCCACTTCACATTTTGTACCCATCTCTTTTTTCTTTATCACTACTGGGGTTTGTGAAAACCTTTTCAATGGTTCGTTGCAGATATATTATAACAAAAAAGTAGTATAATAAGTGCATCCGATTATGCTTTTCACGGTTTCCGGGAAATAACCATGTGTTAGAGAATGATTTTGTTGGTAACCAATACTTTGCCTTCTCTCTCATTTTATGTCGGCATTTTTTGAAGCGAAAAGCGACACCTTGGTCGAGGACGGTCTTGGTCAATATGCGCGAAATAGGTGCTGGTCTGACCCCATGTGGAAGTACAGGATGCGCATTAATTATGGGCCTCAAATAATCGAAGTGCCATAGTGAAACAACCAATTCGTAACGGAGAAAACACTTAAAAATCACAATCCTCATTCCAAGTGCCCTCCTCTTGCGCGTATGCAACTTTTCGGACGAGTCACGAAGGCGTCGCAGGTGGCACGCAGATAGTCTTCATCGAGATCATTCCACGCTTCCATAGGTGCAGATTTGAGCGAATCTCAGTTGCTGTATCTTGTAGCTGAGATCTTGTGCTCTCAAACTGAACAGACCGAATGGTCAAGTGGACTCGGATGTGGTGAATTTGATGGCCATTCCACGTGGGCGATGAAATCTGGTAGATCGCTTTGACACCACTGCGAGACGACACTGGACTTGTGTGCAGGAGCCGAGTCTTGCTTAAAGCACCATGGCCCGTCTCCGAAATGAGAAATGGACCATGGCTACAAAACCTTCTCCAGGACCGATTTCAGGTATATTTCCTTATTGATCTTCACTCCAGCATTGACGAGCACCACTGCCGTCTTCCCATCTGAGGATATCCAACTCCAGGCCATAATACAGCTCGGATGGCACTTGGAACGAGAATTGTAATTTTTGATTGTTAAGGACATTAACAAATATTGGAAAGTATTTTTTTCCGTTTTGAATTTGTTGTGTTACTATGCCACCTCCATTGTTTGAGGCCTACCATTAATGCGCACACTGTATATTTGACAACAACAGAGAGGTCGGTCAAACCATGCCTACGGTTGTAGGCAATTTGATCAATTCTGCCTTGGAACTGTTCAGTGGGCGATTCTCAGATCAATAATGATGAGGTAGAGGCATCTGGTACCCGAGTTTCGAAAAATTATCTTGGTGAACATGATGAACTAAGGTAATCCTTTTCTACGTATTCCAAACCGGGAATCCCAATGTGAACCTCTTCAGAAGACCCTCACGTTGTTCGCCAACGATCACCTTGTAGGTGTGGTATTCCTTGTAAAACTTCTCCAGCTCCACGTAAAAGGCTTCGACCTCCTCGTCGTCGTAGTCGGATGTTGGGGCATACGAGGCGAACGTAGTCCTGGCACGGAGCCACATCGCTTCAGTCGCAGACGTCCGATTCGGCTTGTTAGAGACTCGTACGAATCGGTGTTCATTGCCAAAGGCATGTTAGCAAGGACACCAGCGCCGCCCTCTCTCCCGCTGTCGCATGTTCCGAGGAACAATTCTTCTCCGGAGTCGTAGGCGGAGTGTGGGAGGTGGTGTCTTCTTGTCTCGGTCAGTCCGATGACGTCGAACTTGATCTTCCTGGCTTGCATCATCAGGTCCTCGATGGATGCTTCCCATGCCAGCGTGCAGGCGTTTTAAGTACAGGTCTTCATCATAGTCCTCAATTTGCGCAGCCTGGTTAGGCCTGAGAGCCCGAGATTTTATGGGCCTTTTCGTACTCGTCCTATTCATCGCTGCAAGAATGGGACTCGTTCGAGGTCAGGCGAATGAGGCGCTTTAGTGTTGCTGCTTTCGACTGAAGTACAATTAGTGCATTAGTCAGGGTCTGTGGTGCGGGCGAAGGGCTCCGGCAGACAACCAGAGCGAAACGTTTCAGGCGGCTTCGACTCGCACTACATTGTATTCAAAGTCTACCGAGTCAAACTTTTGGCCGGCCGAGCCAACATGCAAGGTACAATCCTCACACATGCGAACACACCCACGCAACATGCCACGCCCACACAGAACGCATGAGCCGGTCCAATACAGCAGGAGCAAGGAGTCATCTCTTGCGTCCTAGCCCCATCTCCTGGCAGTACAAAGTCGTTTTGGTTCGCGATTGTTGCCCCTTTCCACCTAGAGAGGCGTCACGTCGTCCTGCGACAAGCAGTGCGAGGTCTCTTTAAAAAGCGGGTCAGAGAGCTCTGAGTAATGAGATCTGAGCAAACTGAATCGGCATGTCTCAATATCTTTTATTTCATACAAAAGGTATATTTTGAAAAATGGTTCTGATCTGTAAAGCCGCAATCGTACACTCACCTTTTACAGACAAATCTTTTGCTAGTTGTTTAGTTTGGCGGTAACGGCTTGAAAACTCAATATTGTTTGAATACGTGGATAGTTCGATACTCCTCCAAAACACGTCTGCTGCGTTTTCAAAGCATTAATTTCAGCAACGGCACTACGAGGAGGCTCTTCGACGGTGTGTTGGCTGGCGACGTCATCGAGACTTTCTATTCGGATTCTACGAAGAGTCGGACGAGAAAGTTCCTGACAACAAGGTAGAAAATGGCAGTGAAGCTTCTGAAGCATAGCGACAGCGTTGGCTTCCTTGTCTATTCAGATGCCCTCGTATTAATCCGGTTTAGCCCACGTGATACTTGTATCTCATTTCAATGCATATCACTTTTGCAGGGTTTAGCCTCTTAAGGAGTTCGACAAGAACTTGGTAGTAGAATTGGCACGTCAACGTGCCGCTGTCGAGCTGAAGTACCTCTGGTTTCTCAATGACAAAGTGCAGTAGTTGTTGCTTAGTGAAAGTGCTTAATGTATAGGGTACCACACCACTGGTTGTTATCTCTGTACTGACTCAATTTGTTACTTTTGTAAGGCACAATATGTATTCTTTGGTAATGAATATATGCACGGCTGATAGTAGCAGTTGAGCTCAGTTTAATCCGGATCGTCGAACTCGCACCAACGTGAAGGGGAACAAGCAGGCAGCCATCAGAAGAGAAGCCTGGAACGCAGCATGGTCAGTTGCAAGGGGTTGACATAGGTGGTCACTATCAAGAATAAGATTGTGGAGTTCTTTCTGCGCACATAATACGATGCTGTACTGATGTAGATCAGTTCTGCTCCGTGCTGTTCTCCTTTAATGGAACAGCACCTCCACCTTCGAATATGTCAGATGAGCCACATCCCCGCTGCCTTGCTCTGTGCTCTCTGTTTCTCTCACGTGCACAAAGGTACGGATCTCAAGCACAACGGTTCAGTACTCAACACCTATTAGCTGGTACGGCCCGAACTAATAGCTGCCTTATGGCTGCTTCTCTACTTCGGCTTTGAAATTGGCTGATACAATTTTGCTGGGACATTTGTCCGGAAAGAACCGAAGGAAACGTCTGTTCCGACTCCCACTGTTGTTGGTTCTTCTGCGTACTAATCGCCTGCACTCTTAAAAAGGCCAAGGTTGAGACAGTTAAGAGCTGCTTACCGCGACAACGGCGACTCTCCTGAGCCAGCGTGCTTCGCCGATGTTTCGCGGAGCCATCGTCGAGTGGTGCTGGTGCCGTCCGACGCGAATCTGCCACCAGTCCCAGGTGAGGACGATGCAGCTGACGACGCACAATGCGCAGGCGATCGCATTCCACAGGATCTCCTGAACACCCTGGTTTGACGAGAAGTGGACAGCTCAAAACTGCTGGTTCCATGAACTTCACAAATGTTAGTCCAATTTCAATGTTACTTGACGAAGCTCGATGTCAATGTTTATTGGCGACGTTCCGTCAATAAGCCCTTCTTCAGGTCTATAGCGCATTACTACATTTCCTAGCTCGTAGGAGACTAGGAAGCCAGCATTGGAGGCCACATAACACCAGGTGTAAACAATACTATGTTCCAGCTCCTCCTCTACCAACTTTAGCCCCAATCCCCTTTCATTCTTTCCCACATACAGACGGGCTGGACAGCTAGTCTTGAATCACGTGCGAGACTCAACCAGCAGTTTTCGCACGTCCCCATCGAACCTACTAGCGAGGCGCCTGAGCGTGCTGAGCCTCCCCGTCCCGAACACTATGCACGAGATCGCATACTTCAACTTAGGCACCACGACTTGATTGAACCCGTTCACCTTCTGGCGAAACGTCAGATTACTTAGGAACAACCTCCTCACAGCACCCATAGCCGTTTCTGCAACCCGTGTCCATAGTTGATCAAGACAGATCAGCCCAGTTTGCTCTGCACCTAAGTACTTATACACCACCGAGCCCCCTAAGATCGGGTTAGACCCAACCTCAGAAGCCCGGGTAATCGTATCAGGATGGTTGACCGAGCGGATCGCACATTTGTTCTTATTTAACTCCAAGCCGAGCTGTTTAACAACTGCCTTAATTCCATCGCGAGCCTTCATCAGGTTGTACCAGTCCGATGTAAACACCTTGAGATCGTCCATGTAGAACACATGACTTACCCTCAAGGGACCGTCAGAGCTAGGCCCTGAGCCAGTCCCGGTCTCGTACGATTTGATGTGGGCTTGAATCCAGGCAGAGGCCGGCGCCATGCACAAACAAAACAGCAGCGGACTCAGATAGTCACCCTGCATCAGACCATTTCTCATCTGAAGCTTCTGGCTCCTAACTGGCCGCCCGTTCGAATACGCATGGTACAATACTCCTTGGAGCGCCATAAGTGTGGACAACTGACGCCGGACGTCAGATGGTACTCCCCACTGCTTAAATCCATTTAATGGCACCGTGCCGCAAGGAGTCGAACGCTTTTGTCATGTCGACCCACATCATGTGAAGTTCTTTCTTATTCCGCTCCCGGGCATCCTCTTCTAACTTCCGAATGTCGAGCTGGACAAGGTGAAGTCGGTCCTTGAGTTTCCTCAAGGTGGTCGACAAATCACCCCGCCTCCTGATGTTATAGGCGTTCGCCACTTCGAGGAACTTCCTGCTTGGGTGCTGGGGCCCCTATTTTCGCGATTGCCATTTGCGGCGTCTACGAATCTCCACCGTAAATGTCGAAATAACACTTATTAGCGAAGCACGCTGCTCTTGAAGCTCCTTAAGACGGGTCCGTGGGTCCTCGGTACATCGTTCTTGCCTCAACTCGTCAGCTGTCTGAGCCACAGCTCTAGCCACTGCGTACACAGCAGCGTTCAAGTTGGAGATGTACCGGCACCCATTGGAAGCTGGCAGATGTTCTAGCATGCGGGAAAGCACTGCGTTGCCAACCTCCAAGAGCTCCTTTGGGATTTCTCCCGCCGGTCTCTTAACGGGCCGCCTATCGTAGGAGGCTATGGCTACCCTGTAGTAGCGGAGCGATCTCTGGGTTAGCGTTCCCACGAGATCCGGCCGCTCAGGTGTGGCTTCAGTCTCCGGAGAACCCGGAGACGTTTCGGAGACCTCCGGTGCCAGGTCACCCGGGCGGTGGAGGTCTCCAGGAGAGGTGTCCCGTGGCACACTAGCCGTTCTCCCTACCCTTTATATAATTGTGATAGGCATATTTTATGCCATTCACCGTCCTCACCGCTTGGTCCGGTTGTCTCGAGCACTCCCAGGCTCTCGCCAGGGGTGCCCAATCGACCTTCCCATTGCGGCTAAACCTTTCGGCAAGGGTCGCCAGTTTCTGAAGCTCGCAAGCGAGCCACAGCCGCTTCTGACCCCTCACAGATTGGGCGCTAGCATGCCCGTTGCGCTGGTCATCGGGGTCAGAAGGGTTTCTCAGGGAATCCTCCCTATTGTTATCGCTGATCATACTGATCAATATGCACTCTCTTTCGGTGCCAATAAAGCAGCTTTCGCAGAAAACTTACAGCCGGTTACAACATTAACCACCAGCGGCTTCTCCCGGGACGACGTGAAAGTGTCACTCTTAGAACAAGAGACGATAGCTTCCGGACGTAATGCTTTGAACGCCCCATGCGCGTCAGTAGTTAGCTGACGAGGCATTTGGCTACCTTAAGAGAGTCATAGTTACTCCCGCCGTTTACCCGTGCTTACTCGAATTACTACGATTTAACATTCAGAGCACTGGGCAGAAATCAGAGACAGTAAACGTCCGCAAGGACCATCTGTCTCCTCTGTTTTAATTAGACAGTCGGATTCCCCGAGTCCGTACCAGTTCCAGTTCGACCGTTTTGATGGTCGGTCAGGATACTAAGCCCGAAGACAAAGCACACACCTGAAAACGTCCACAAGGCAGTCTTGTCACTAGTCCAGCATCAGCGTGAGCGTCTGCCAGCCACGGACGAAACCGCACAAGCATCAGTCAACAGGCCAACCGACCCGGTCACTGGAGCCAATCCTTTTCCCGAAGTTACGGATCTAATTTGCCGACTTCCCTTACCTACATTATTCTATCGACTAGAGGCTGTTCACCTTGGAGACCTGATGCGGATATCGGTACGATGCAGCACAGATTAATAGCCTTCCTTGGTTTTTAAAGGGCCGTCCAGAGAACACGAGACATCACAGAAACCGCGATGCTCTACGGAAACAACGTCCCTATCTACGGCTGAACCGATTCCAGGGAGTCCGTTCCTTAACTAGAGAAGAGAACTCTAGCTCGGTCTCTGAGCGACGTAACCAAGTTCGAATGCGTTACCGCGCAAGTGACTCAAAGAGCCACAATCTCTGTGTCTGCGTTAGGGAATATTAACCCTATTCCCTTTTGATATCCGAGAGAAAAGAGACTTTTCCCTCTCGATGATACAAGGCATAAGCCAGTATCTTAGGATCGACTGACCCACATTCAGCTACTGTTCACGTGGAACCCTTCTCCACTTCAGTCTTCAAGGATCGAACTTAAATATTTGCTACTACCACCGAGATCGGCACTGACGGAAGCTCCAGCTGGGTCTACGCCCAAAGCCTTCGACGCAAGCGCCACGACCCTCCTACTCGTTGCGGCCTCGGTTAATAAGGAGGAGAAGAAACATTTCAAGTTTCACTTGAAGTGATTTCAGAGTTCTCATCGTTACGTTCGTTCGTTGTGCAGGTATCGTAATGTGCCGATTTGCTTTGCCAGAACATTTGTTGTTGGTTGGTGGTCTGTGAAAATGTGAAACTAACGGAAAACGTTGCGGGTGCCTCCGCGGGCTGGTTAGCGGCCGCCGGCCGCGATGCGGGGCTAGATAGGCGCCGAGCGTTGTTCGCGTTATAGACGACACGTACCTGATTGATTCTGTCAGCGCTATATGCTCAGTTTAAAGATTAAGCCATGCATGTCGAGTTCATCTAAAGAGAAACTGCGAACGGCTCATTAGAGCAGATGTCATTTATTCGGAACGTCCTATTGGATAACTGCGGCAATTCTGGAGCTAATACATGCAAGAAAACCCTGACTTTTGAAAGGGTGCAATTATTAGAGCAAACCAATCACCTTCGGGTGCTGTTTGCTGACTCTGAATAACGCAGCATATCGGCGGCTTGTCCGCTGATATTCCGAAAAAGTGTCTGCCCTATCAACCTGATGGTAGTCTATTAGTCTACCATGGTTATTACGGGTAACGGAGAATAAGGGTTCGACTCCGGAGAGGGAGCCTTAGAAACGGCTACCACATCCAAGGAAGGCAGCAGGCGCGAAACTTATCCAATCTTGAAGAGATGAGATAGTGACTAAAAATAAGAAGACCATTCCTATGGAACGGTCATTCCAATGAGTTGATCATAAACCTTTTTTCGAGGATCCAGTGGAGGGCAAGTCTGGTGCCAGCAGCCGCGGTAATTCCAGCTCCACTAGTGTAAATCGTCATTGCTGCGGTTAAAAAGCTCGTAGTTGGATCTGAGTCACATGCAGTGGTTCACCTTTGGTGTTAATCGCTGTTGTGACTATTTGCTGGTTTTCTACTAGGGCTTCGGCTCTTTTAGTGGCTAGCGAGTTTACTTTGAATAAATTAGAGTGCTCAGAACAAGCGTTTGCTTGAATGGTCGATCATGGAATAATAAAAGAGGACTTCGGTTCTATTTATTGGTTCAGGAACTGAAATAATGGTTAAGAGGGACAATTCGGGGGCATTCGTATCCCTGCGCGAGAGGTGAAATTCGTGGACCGCAGGGGGACGCCCTAAAGCGAAAGCATTTGCCAAGAATGTCTTCATTAATCAAGAACGAAAGTCAGAGGTTCGAAGGCGATTAGATACCGCCCTAGTTCTGACCGTAAACTATGCCATCTAGCGATCCGATGGGGTATTATTGCCTTGTCGAGGAGCTTCCCGGAAACGAAAGTCTTTCGGTTCCTGGGGTAGTATGGTTGCAAAGCTGAAACTTAAAGAAATTGACGGAATGGCACCACCAGGAGTGGAGCCTGCGGCTTAATTTGACTCAACACGGGAAAACTCACCCGGCCCGGACACCGTAAGGATTGACAGATTGAAAGCTCTTTCTCGATTTGGTGGTTGGTGGTGCATGGCCGTTCTTAGTTGGTGGAGCGATTTGTCTGGTTTATTCCGATAACGAGCGAGACTCTAGCCTGCTAAATAGTGGCTGGATTTTCAAGTCCAGTCTACTTCTTAGAGGGATAAGCGGTGTTTAGCCGCACGAGATTGAGCGATAACAGGTCTGTGATGCCCTTAGATGTCCGGGGCTGCACGCGCGCTACAATGGAAGAATCAGCTGGCCTATCCATTGCCGAAAGGCATTGGTAAACCGTTGAAACTCTTCCGTGACCGGGATAGGGAATTGTAATTATTTCCCTTGAACGAGGAATTCCTAGTAAGTGTGAGTCATCAGCTCACGCTGATTACGTCCCTGCCATTTGTACACACCGCCCGTCGCTGTCCGGGACTGAGCTGTCTCGAGAGGACTGCGGACTGCTGTATCGAGGCCTTCGGGTCGCGGTATGGCGGGAAACAGTTCAATCGCAATGGCTTGAACCGGGTAAAAGTCGTAACAAGGTATCTGTAGGTGAACCTGCAGATGGATCATCGTCGAAACCAATACACATGGTTCGTTCGTTAGATGTATTCCGAGAAACCAACACGCTGGTATGTTTGTACGACCATGTCGTCAAACGTTGGTAGTATCGACCACCGTTAGAGCTCATATGTAAGGTGCCTAGGTATGTCGATGAGTCGTTTGTTGAGTGACGGCAGTGATTCGCACATACGCGGCGTACCGTAACCGTCGTGTAACGGCGGCGCGGTGCGTTGTGTCGGGTCGCGCATGCGGTTCGACATAGGCTTGATGAGCATTGCTACAATGCCGCCTTACACAAAACGTTGTGTTCAATGTTGATTATACACGATTGTTGGTGGTTATGCTCCGTCAGCGATGGCAGAGTGAAACCTGGTGTTCAGGAAATCTTAATGATCCGACGGCTGGTTAATGTCGGACGCCAACGCGTGTTGTTGTCAACAACGAACGCACACAACACTTTCTATGTTTAATGTTTGCAGAAACGTAATCATTTCGATGATTACAAAAGTGACTAGCTTCAGCGATGGATCGGTCGATTCGCGTATCGATGAAAAACGCAGCTAGCTGCGTTATTTACCACGAATTGCAGACGCTTAGAGTGGTGAAATTTTGAACGCATAGCGCCGTTGGGTTTTCCCTTCGGCACGTCTGGTTCAGGGTTGTAAACGATCTACTACAGTGTGGCTTGTTTTGAACACTGTTTGTCGAATGGCACTCGATCACATGTGTCGTTGTATCTTGTTGTACAACGTCGTCGTTGTGATGATTCCCATTCTAGTGAAGAATCGTACAGAGCAACATAGTGTCGTCGACGTCGTCGTCGTCACTCCTGAATGATGTGAACACATTGTGTATGTGTGTGTAGTGTTACCGTTTCGTCTAGTACTCGGCGAGATTATATTGAGGATCGATGAAACGGGGCCGGTACGACACTACGACACAGTACATGCGTCGTTCTGGCATCATTTGCATTGCAACCTGAGCTCAGGCGTGACTACTCGCCGAACTTAAGCATATCATTTAGCGGAGGAAAAGAAACTAACAAGGATTCCCTTAGTAACGGCGAGTGAACGGGGAGAAGCCCAGCGCTGAATCTTTCGGTGTTACACCGTTAAGAAATGTAGCGTATAGGTGTGGTTTTCAGTTTGTGCTGCATGTCCAAAGTCCCTTTGATAGGGGCCACATTCCCGAGAGGGTGCGAGACCTGTGCGGACAGTGGAGCAAGCTGTACGATCATACCTTGGAGTCGGGTTGCTTGAAAGTGCAGCCTAAAGTGGGTGATAAACTTCATCTAAGGCTAAATATAGACGCGAATTCGATAGCAAACAAGTACTGTGAAGGAAAGTTGCAAAGAACTTTGAAGAGAGAGTTCAAGAGAACGTGAAATCGCTGGAGTGGAACCGGAGAGAGTTGACGTAGCCGGGTAACTAAGTCTACTAATGTCGCTTAATTGTGACTGCGGGAGATGTATGTTGCCTATGGCTGCGCTGACAGCGCTGGCCGTGCGTTCCGAACCGTTTAGCGTTGCCCACCGTTTCGACGGTGGTGTCTTGCTGGCGGATAGGTTTGTCGTGGCTAGCGTTTTTGCCCTACTTCATTGTAGGGTGTCAGTGTGAAAGTCGACCACCTCTCCGACCCGTCTTGAAACACGGACCGAGGAGTGTAACTTGTACGCGAGTCAAAGGGTGGAAAACCCCAAGGCGTAATGAAAGTAAAGGTCGGTTAACCGGCTGACATGGGATCTGTTTCGTTTACGAAGCGGCGCACCATGGCCCTGTCTTGTCTGCTTGCAGATGGGCAGCGGTAGAGCGTACAGGTTGCGACCCGAAAGATGGTGAACTATGCCTGAGCAGGACGAAGTCAGAGGAAACTCTGGTGGAAGTCCGTATCGGTTCTGACGTGCAAATCGATCGATAGACTTGGGTATAGGGGCGAAAGACTAATCGAACCATCTAGTAGCTGGTTCCCTCCGAAGTTTCCCCCAGGATAGCTGGAGTTCATAGCGGTTATATCCGGTAAAGCGAATGATTAGAGGACTTGGGGTCGAAACGATCTCAACCTATTCTCAAACTTTCAATGGGTATGTTGTCTCGGTTTCTTCATTGAACTGTTGACACGAACGCGAGCTCCAAGTGGGCCATTTTTGGTAAGCAGAACTGGCGCTGTGGGATGAACCAAACGTTGGGTTAAGGTGCCTAACTTTTCGCTCATGAGACCCCATAAAAGGCGTTGGTTGATATAGACAGCAGGACGGTGGCCATGGAAGTCGGTACCCGCTAAGGAGTGTGTAACAACTCACCTGCCGAATCAACTAGCCCTGAAAATGGATGGCGCTTGAGCGAGAGACCTATACCCAACCGTTGCTGGCTTGTGCGTTGTCTAGCGCCTGGCCGCAACGAGTAGGAGGGTCGTGGCGGTTGCGTCGAAGGCTTTGGGCGTAGGCCCAGCTGGAGCTTCCGTCAGTGCAGATCTCGGTGGTAGTAGCAAATATTTAAGTTCGATCCTTGAAGACTGAAGTGGAGAAGGGTTCCACGTGAACAGTAGTTGAATGTGGGTCAGTCGATCCTAAGATACTGGCTTATGCCTTGTATCATCGAGAGGGAAAAGTCTCTTTTCTCTCGGATATCAAAAGGGAATAGGGTTAATATTCCCTAACGCAGACACAGAGATTGTGGCTCTTTGAGTCACTTGCGCGGTAACGCATTCGAACTTGGTTACGTCGCTCAGAGACCGAGCTAGAGTTCTCTTCTCTAGTTAAGGAACGGACTCCCTGGAATCGGTTCAGCCGTAGATAGGGACGTTGTTTCCGTAAAGCATCGCGGTTTCTGTGATGTCTCGTGTTCTCTGGACGGCCCTTGAAAAACCAAGGAAGGCTATTAATCTGTGCTGCATCGTACCGATATCCGCATCAGGTCTCCAAGGTGAACAGCCTCTAGTCGATAGAATAATGTAGGTAAGGGAAGTCGGCAAATTAGATCCGTAACTTCGGGAAAAGGATTGGCTCCAGTGACCGGGTCGGTTGGCCTGTTAACTGATGCTTGTGCGGTTTCGTCCGTGGCTGGCAGACGCTCACGCTGATGCTGGACTAGTGACAAGACTGCCTTGTGGACGTTTTCAGGTGTGTGCTTTGTCTTCGGGCTTAGTATCCTGACCGACCATCAAAACGGTCGAACTGGAACTGGTACGGACTCGGGGAATCCGACTGTCTAATTAAAACAGAGGAGACAGATGGTCCTTGCGGACGTTTACTGTCTCTGATTTCTGCCCAGTGCTCTGAATGTTAAATCGTAGTAATTCGAGTAAGCGCGGGTAAACGGCGGGAGTAACTATGACTCTCTTAAGGTAGCCAAATGCCTCGTCAGCTAACTACTGACGCGCATCCCTGTCTGGGGCCACCTCAGCGTGGTGACAGGGTGAACGCTACCTTCGGTGGCGGCTAACGGCCCCACCGGGTCACGCAGTTCGTGGCGTAAGCCACGTATGGGCGGCTTCCGTGCATCTGTGGTGGCGGATGCACGGAGGTAAACAGACCTACCCTCCCACCAACTGTACCGGTAATGGTGGTTAGGCCGGGCTCCTGGTTCTCAGGAATCCCCGTGCGACACCTGGTTTCCAGGAAATCTTAATGACTCATGGTACGCCGTGAGCGCCATCCGGTACATCTAACGAATTTTGTTTGATGTGAGCTCTTGGAAACTACCGCCCGTGGTGAGCAAGGGCAACGACCGTGCATGGGAGTCCCGTTAACGCCTCCGGGACTGGTCGGCCAAAAGTTTCCGCCACTGACAGATCTAAGAGGTAGTTGCGGTGCCTCGGCGTCGGTGGTTCAATGTAAAATACCGATCTTGGGTATCTCGTAGACGCCTAAAATTCTGAAGACGAATATGGCTGAGAGAGCCCATGAGTGGGAGCGTCGCTTGCGACACCCACGAACCCCCAAGTTTCGAGCGACGGTGGTGAGCCCAGAAGCAGTGGCTCTGTCCGCACGTTCTGGCCCAGTATTCGAATATTAAATCGTAGTAATTCGGTAAATACGGGTAATGGCCGGAATTCCTGGACGGGTCACGTGAGTCTTATCCCCTTATACTCCCACCCTTGCCAATGGCTCCTATGATGCTGATGGAGTGCCGAGTAACATCTAATCACTCTCCCGTGCGAGTGCCGGCAGCCGTCAGAGGATGGGAGTTCATATCTTGGGGTAAAGGCGCGGCTCTGACGCGAGCCAAAGGGGCGGCTAGTGTGCGGGCGAGGCTAGAGCCCGGGTAGTCCGATGCTACCTTGTGGCGCCCGTGCCCTCCTGGAGATGCGCACTCCAGAGTGTTCTGCCAGGGGCGGGACCCGCGGGCAACGTCTCTCGACCCGCGACCGCCGGGGTTCTTTTCGGTGTTTTCCCCCCGGTACAGGGAACCCGCCTGAGAGGGTATTCCGATGATGCACCCGCGTGAGAACGATAGCTGGTAGCGCGGTGTGCTGAGGGACGCGTCACGTGCTGGTCGTTGAGTGAATCGGCGCTCAAGGCTTTATGTCGTGTAGACCTGCAGAGGTGTGATCCGGAAGTGTTGAGGATCTGTGGCTGGTGACCGGATTTTGAGGATTGGCGTCCGGGGCTAAGATCTCGCCGGCCTGGTGAATCGACATGGAAGGTGATCTCCGGCTATGCGGCACGGCACACGTAGGGGCTTGGGGGGCTGACGCGCATGAATGGATTAACGAGATTCCCACTGTCCCTAACTACTATCTAGCGAAACCACAGCCAAGGGAACGGGCTTGGCAAAAATAGCGGGGAAAGAAGACCCTGTTGAGCTTGACTCTAGTTTGACATTGTGAAGAGTCATGAGAGGTGTAGCATAGGTGGGAGACTTCGGTCGACAATGAAATACCACCACTTTCATCGATTCTTTACTTATTCGGTGAGAAGAGGATTGAGCTTCGGCTCTTTGTTCTTAGTGTTAAGCATAGCCACCTGGTGGCTGTGCGACTCTCGCCGAAGACAGTGTCAGGCGGGGAGTTTGACTGGGGCGGTACATCTGTCAAACTGTAACGCAGGTGTCCTAAGGCTAGCTCAGAGAGGACGGAAACCTCTCGTAGAGCAAAAGGGCAAAAGCTCGCTTGATCTTGACTTTCAGTACGAGTACAGACCGCGAAAGCGTGGCCTATCGATCCTTTTAATCCAGATGGTTTCTGGTAAGAGGTGTCAGAAAAGTTACCACAGGGATAACTGGCTTGTGGCAGCCAAGCGTCCATAGCGACGTTGCTTTTTGATCCTTCGATGTCGGCTCTTCCTATCATTGCGAAGCAGAATTCGCCAAGCGTTGGATTGTTCACCCACTAATAGGGAACGTGAGCTGGGTTTAGACCGTCGTGAGACAGGTTAGTTTTACCCTACTGTTGACTAATTGTTGCGATAGTAATCCTGCTTAGTACGAGAGGAACAGCAGGTTCAGACATTTGGTTCATGGACTTGACCGATCGGTCAATGGTCCGAAGCTACCATCTGGGGGATTATGACTGAACGCCTCTAAGTCAGAATCCCACCTAGTCAAGGCAGCGATAACTTTGTTTCCCGGTGTCGGGAGGCAACTCTATCTCGTGGCAACACGAGAGCATATGCCCTAGTAAATGACCTTGCCGGTATGGATAATCCCTGCTGGTTGTGAAAGCCAGATCACTCTGGTTCAATGTCGGGGCGCAAAATC
Source organism: Heligmosomoides polygyrus bakeri (assembly GCA_947359475.1). Classification (NCBI taxonomy): domain Eukaryota; kingdom Metazoa; phylum Nematoda; class Chromadorea; order Rhabditida; family Heligmosomidae; genus Heligmosomoides; species Heligmosomoides polygyrus. The sequence goes on from OX375867.1 coordinate 30,481,860, forward strand.
ACATGTTTACGACATGTATACTGGTCAAGGTGTTGTATCCAGTAGAGCAGTGTTTGTATACTGCGATCTGTTGAGACTATCCTTTGATCGGGTGTTTTGTTTTAGTAGTTCGTACGATGTATTTTAGTTGCAAAATTTCCCGGACATAGACAAATTTTTGAGGACTATGATGACGTGGAATTTCGCAACACATAAGACAAGACACGAGGACAAGTACATGTCGATTGCGAAACAGTTAGATGAACGCACGCGAAATGGTGGGTGGTGATGTGTATTGGACGACGAGAGTTGGCACTGTTGTTGCTCCTCTAGTAGGCCCGCCGTTATGAGGGCGATGGGGCAATGTAACCTGCGGTAACAACGTGCGCGCGCTCCGGCCTCACGCGAAGTGTGGGGTCATAGGGACGGACGCTGGAGCTGGCCGCCACCAATGCTCGACGTCGCGTTCGTTCGAAGCAAACGACCACCCGCGTTCGACGTCGCGTTCGAAGCAAACGACGACCACCCGCGCTCGATGTCGAGAGACAGCGAACGCGCGGATGGTCGTTTGCTTCGAACGCGACCTCGAGCATAGGTGGCGTTTTGCTTCGGCTCGAAGCAGAACACTAGCAGAACTGGGTGAACCCAGTATTTTCATTGAAAATCTTCCACTAAGGCGGCAAGCAAACAAGCAGTAATGGAAGTATTCGTAAGGAGGAGAAGAAACATTTCAAGTTTCACTTGAAGTGATTTCAGAGTTCTCATCGTTACGTTCGTTCGGTGTGCAGGTATCGTAATGTGCCGATTTGCTTTGCCAGAACATTTGTTGTTGGTTGGTGGTCTGTGAAAATGTGAAACTAACGGAAAACGTTGCGGGTGCCTCCGCGGGCTGGTTAGCGGCCGCCGGCCGCGATGCGGGGCTAGATAGGCGCCGAGCGTTGTTCGCGTTATAGACGACAAGTACCTGATTGATTCTGTCAGCGCTATATGCTCAGTTTAAAGATTAAGCCATGCATGTCGAGTTCATCTAAAGAGAAACTGCGAACGGCTCATTAGAGCAGATGTCATTTATTCGGAACGTCCTATTGGATAACTGCGGCAATTCTGGAGCTAATACATGCAAGAAAACCCTGACTTTTGAAAGGGTGCAATTATTAGAGCAAACCAATCACCTTCGGGTGCTGTTTGCTGACTCTGAATAACGCAGCATATCGGCGGCTTGTCCGCTGATATTCCGAAAAAGTGTCTGCCCTATCAACCTGATGGTAGTCTATTAGTCTACCATGGTTATTACGGGTAACGGAGAATAAGGGTTCGACTCCGGAGAGGGAGCCTTAGAAACGGCTACCACATCCAAGGAAGGCAGCAGGCGCGAAACTTATCCAATCTTGAAGAGATGAGATAGTGACTAAAAATAAGAAGACCATTCCTATGGAACGGTCATTCCAATGAGTTGATCATAAACCTTTTTTCGAGGATCCAGTGGAGGGCAAGTCTGGTGCCAGCAGCCGCGGTAATTCCAGCTCCACTAGTGTAAATCGTCATTGCTGCGGTTAAAAAGCTCGTAGTTGGATCTGAGTCACATGCAGTGGTTCACCTTTGGTGTTAATCGCTGTTGTGACTATTTGCTGGTTTTCTACTAGGGCTTCGGCTCTTTTAGTGGCTAGCGAGTTTACTTTGAATAAATTAGAGTGCTCAGAACAAGCGTTTGCTTGAATGGTCGATCATGGAATAATAAAAGAGGACTTCGGTTCTATTTATTGGTTCAGGAACTGAAATAATGGTTAAGAGGGACAATTCGGGGGCATTCGTATCCCTGCGCGAGAGGTGAAATTCGTGGACCGCAGGGGGACGCCCTAAAGCGAAAGCATTTGCCAAGAATGTCTTCATTAATCAAGAACGAAAGTCAGAGGTTCGAAGGCGATTAGATACCGCCCTAGTTCTGACCGTAAACTATGCCATCTAGCGATCCGATGGGGTATTATTGCCTTGTCGAGGAGCTTCCCGGAAACGAAAGTCTTTCGGTTCCTGGGGTAGTATGGTTGCAAAGCTGAAACTTAAAGAAATTGACGGAATGGCACCACCAGGAGTGGAGCCTGCGGCTTAATTTGACTCAACACGGGAAAACTCACCCGGCCCGGACACCGTAAGGATTGACAGATTGAAAGCTCTTTCTCGATTTGGTGGTTGGTGGTGCATGGCCGTTCTTAGTTGGTGGAGCGATTTGTCTGGTTTATTCCGATAACGAGCGAGACTCTAGCCTGCTAAATAGTGGCTGGATTTTCAAGTCCAGTCTACTTCTTAGAGGGATAAGCGGTGTTTAGCCGCACGAGATTGAGCGATAACAGGTCTGTGATGCCCTTAGATGTCCGGGGCTGCACGCGCGCTACAATGGAAGAATCAGCTGGCCTATCCATTGCCGAAAGGCATTGGTAAACCGTTGAAACTCTTCCGTGACCGGGATAGGGAATTGTAATTATTTCCCTTGAACGAGGAATTCCTAGTAAGTGTGAGTCATCAGCTCACGCTGATTACGTCCCTGCCATTTGTACACACCGCCCGTCGCTGTCCGGGACTGAGCTGTCTCGAGAGGACTGCGGACTGCTGTATCGAGGCCTTCGGGTCGCGGTATGGCGGGAAACAGTTCAATCGCAATGGCTTGAACCGGGTAAAAGTCGTAACAAGGTATCTGTAGGTGAACCTGCAGATGGATCATCGTCGAAACCAATACACATGGTTCGTTCGTTAGATGTATTCCGAGAAACCAACACGCTGGTATGTTTGTACGACCATGTCGTCAAACGTTGGTAGTATCGACCACCGTTAGAGCTCATATGTAAGGTGCCTAGGTATGTCGATGAGTCGTTTGTTGAGTGACGGCAGTGATTCGCACATACGCGGCGTACCGTAACCGTCGTGTAACGGCGGCGCGGTGCGTTGTGTCGGGTCGCGCATGCGGTTCGACATAGGCTTGATGAGCATTGCTACAATGCCGCCTTACACAAAACGTTGTGTTCAATGTTGATTATACACGATTGTTGGTGGTTATGCTCCGTCAGCGATGGCAGAGTGAAACCTGGTGTTCAGGAAATCTTAATGATCCGACGGCTGGTTAATGTCGGACGCCAACGCGTGTTGTTGTCAACAACGAACGCACACAACACTTTCTATGTTTAATGTTTGCAGAAACGTAATCATTTCGATGATTACAAAAGTGACTAGCTTCAGCGATGGATCGGTCGATTCGCGTATCGATGAAAAACGCAGCTAGCTGCGTTATTTACCACGAATTGCAGACGCTTAGAGTGGTGAAATTTTGAACGCATAGCGCCGTTGGGTTTTCCCTTCGGCACGTCTGGTTCAGGGTTGTAAACGATCTACTACAGTGTGGCTTGTTTTGAACACTGTTTGTCGAATGGCACTCGATCACATGTGTCGTTGTATCTTGTTGTACAACGTCGTCGTTGTGATGATTCCCATTCTAGTGAAGAATCGTACAGAGCAACATAGTGTCGTCGACGTCGTCGTCGTCACTCCTGAATGATGTGAACACATTGTGTATGTGTGTGTAGTGTTACCGTTTCGTCTAGTACTCGGCGAGATTATATTGAGGATCGATGAAACGGGGCCGGTACGACACTACGACACAGTACATGCGTCGTTCTGGCATCATTTGCATTGCAACCTGAGCTCAGGCGTGACTACTCGCCGAACTTAAGCATATCATTTAGCGGAGGAAAAGAAACTAACAAGGATTCCCTTAGTAACGGCGAGTGAACGGGGAGAAGCCCAGCGCTGAATCTTTCGGTGTTACACCGTTAAGAAATGTAGCGTATAGGTGTGGTTTTCAGTTTGTGCTGCATGTCCAAAGTCCCTTTGATAGGGGCCACATTCCCGAGAGGGTGCGAGACCTGTGCGGACAGTGGAGCAAGCTGTACGATCATACCTTGGAGTCGGGTTGCTTGAAAGTGCAGCCTAAAGTGGGTGATAAACTTCATCTAAGGCTAAATATAGACGCGAATTCGATAGCAAACAAGTACTGTGAAGGAAAGTTGCAAAGAACTTTGAAGAGAGAGTTCAAGAGAACGTGAAATCGCTGGAGTGGAACCGGAGAGAGTTGACGTAGCCGGGTAACTAAGTCTACTAATGTCGCTTAATTGTGACTGCGGGAGATGTATGTTGCCTATGGCTGCGCTGACAGCGCTGGCCGTGCGTTCCGAACCGTTTAGCGTTGCCCACCGTTTCGACGGTGGTGTCTTGCTGGCGGATAGGTTTGTCGTGGCTAGCGTTTTTGCCCTACTTCATTGTAGGGTGTCAGTGTGAAAGTCGACCACCTCTCCGACCCGTCTTGAAACACGGACCGAGGAGTGTAACTTGTACGCGAGTCAAAGGGTGGAAAACCCCAAGGCGTAATGAAAGTAAAGGTCGGTTAACCGGCTGACATGGGATCCGTTTCGTTTACGAAGCGGCGCACCATGGCCCTGTCTTGTCTGCTTGCAGATGGGCAGCGGTAGAGCGTACAGGTTGCGACCCGAAAGATGGTGAACTATGCCTGAGCAGGACGAAGTCAGAGGAAACTCTGGTGGAAGTCCGTATCGGTTCTGACGTGCAAATCGATCGATAGACTTGGGTATAGGGGCGAAAGACTAATCGAACCATCTAGTAGCTGGTTCCCTCCGAAGTTTCCCCCAGGATAGCTGGAGTTCATAGCGGTTATATCCGGTAAAGCGAATGATTAGAGGACTTGGGGTCGAAACGATCTCAAC